>CM035121.1:66014355-66649787 GCA_020205555.1 Panax stipuleanatus
CATGTATGTATATGTGTAAGATACCCTATTCTTATACTTTTTGATTAAGCAATTAAGAGGTAATTACTACTTTGCTATATTGTGTTATATGAGAATTGCTCCATTAGTTGGTCAATCATATGTTTAACTGTGAAATAACAGTGTGTGATGTTAGATTGTATTACCATTGATTACTTACAGAGCATTGGTATCATTTGTAGTAAAGAATATGTTATGAAAAACTTAAAAAAATTTGAATATGATCAAGTTAGGAAGTTATTTAGATTACAAACTAATATGTTTAGTTTAACTGTGTATATCCGACTGTCATGGCTGTAATTTGTGACAACCCGAGAATTTATAAGATTAATAAAATCTTAAATGATTAAATAAAGTTTAAATAATAAGACCTAGACTGAAAATAGTGTATGGATTTTAAATTTTTTTTGAAGGACTTATATGATTTTGTGTATTGTTTATATATTTATTTAACATATAAAAGAATTAAGAATAAATTCTCGTAACCTAATATATATATTAGGTATGAAAATTTAATAACCTAAGGGTTATAATATGTACGGATGTTAGTATTTAAATTTTTTACTAACCTAAGAGATTAAGTTTATTATCTCAATTTATTAATTTTATTAAAGCAAGTCTAATTGGGTTAAGTAATTAAATGTACATGAGTAAGAATTTGAATTACAAGTGTGGGGAAAGAAAATCCTAATTAAATAATTAGGGTAAGATAGAATTAAAAGTAATTTACATTGTTCAATTATTTACTAGCAAGCCCAAGTAATAAATAAGGAGCCCAAACATTAATGGCCCAAGCTTAACCAATTGAGGAGGGACATTTTGGGCATTTTATAAAGTCAAATATAACAATAAAAAGAAAACAAATTTGGGGATAAGGGAGGAGAATTCGGTAAACAAAGAACAAGGAAAAAAGGAGAGCATGTGAGCTCATCATTTTACTTACCAACTCTCAACAACCCCCCACCAACTCCCCTTATGTGTCAAGGACTAATTCAACCAACACTCATTACTAAGCTTGCAAGCAACCTCATAATTATTAGGGAAGAGAGAAGTTGGAGAATAATATAGATATACATTACATATCTATACATTTTATTAAACTAAAAATCTAATGACTTCCTCTTTCATCTTTTATGTTATTTCATTTTCTACTTTTACTAACTCAAAGTAGGAGAGAGACAAGAGTGAGGGAGGAGATTTCGGTGGGGAAGAGGGAGAGAGAGGAGGAAACTTTGATCTTCCTTCTACTCAAAATCATCATCCACTTTGATAAATCAAGAAAGTATAGCCACAAATCAAAGGTACAAACACATTTTATCAAAGTTATTTTTAGTTGTTTAAATCAAAACTTGGATTTATGGTTCAATACTCCAAAACCCTAGATTTACATGTTAATAAATGTGTTATGTGTAGATCTATCACTTTTGATGATCAAAAGTTATATCAAAAGCAAGAAAAAGGAAACTATATTTTAAAAGTTAGAAAATCTTGATTTTACTAGCCTAAATTATGTTTTGCTTGGATTTAGTGTATGTTTGGTGTAATAGATCATGGATCATGGTAGATCCTTGATCTTAAGGTGTATTACTATGTGTTATGATGGCTAATGTTGGATTAATCAAGAAATCATGAAAGTTTTCTTAAAAAACACAAAACTTGAAAAATTAGATTTTTTAAAAATATAATATGAAATTCAAAAGACTATATCTCCAATTATATTTTGAATTTTTGAGTGCGATAAATTTTTGGACTTAGATCTATAAGTCTTCTAACTTTTTCAAGTAGAATCACTGAAAAATTTCATGTAGATTTCCGTTTGGACAGTATTTAGCAAAGGACGCGAAAACTGAAAAGTCAAAAAAGCAATCTATCTAGAAATTCCAAGGACTGTTTCGACCATTTAAATTATGAAATAAATTCCAATCTTTTGGAACATGAAAATATATGGGATAAAGTAGCTTGTGTCCAAAAATGAGCTCATTCCGATTTAAATTGACCAAGTTATGACCATTTCAATATTTGTATTTTTCCGACGAAAATCGCTATAACCGGAGTTCTATAACTCCGATGGCCACGAAATTTAAACTGGAAGTCCACATTAACATGTGTAAGATCCCGCCAAGAGTTAAAAATTTTTGGAGTTAAGAGTGAGGTAGCAATTTTCTTAAGGAATTAAATAGAAATGGATTTTTGAAAAATACTTAAGGAAGTTGAAAAATTCCTGAAAAATTATTTTTGTGTATGGAATATATGTATTTATGTGTGAACAAAAGATAAATAAATAATAATATGATTAGGTTAAAAAAGGGGAATCTAGGTTGATGGATTGGAATCCAGTTTGCTGGATTTCAATCTGGTTTGCTGGATTGGCCACCAAGATGCTGGATTGGTATATTTGGATAATTTAGGATGCTGGATTGATCTATTTGGATAATCTAGGTTGCTGGATTGGTGGTCAGTTGAATCCAGGCTTGCTAGATTGGATGTCAGTTTGAATCCAGGCTTACTAGATTGGAGGTCAGTTGAATCCAGTTTGCTAGATTGGAAAATAGTTTACTAAATTGAAATTTAGTCTGAATCCAAGCTGCTGGATTTGGTATTCAGCTTACTAATTTATAAATGGACTTATAAAATGAAAGATTATGTGTTAATTCACAAGTTATATGACAACGTAGTGTTAAGTCTAAGGTAGTACAGTCGTACTCTTTAATGATTGATGTATAGTAGTTGGGCTAAACAACTTCTTCATATGGGGAAGGTATCTACGAATTAGTAACCGATCTAACTCACTGTGAAAACAGTGTAGACAAGACGAAAACTAATTTGTTAGTTGTTTGTGGGAAACCACTCAGTATATTATATTGAATATTATTAAAGGCTCGATGTGTGCTAGGTTTAGACTTGTGTATATGTATAGTGTTAAGGTTTTTTAATATTTGACTATGTATTTAAATGTTAGATAGTTTACTTATAAAGTATGTTATGCTAATTGAAAGATTAATCTTATAACTGATACGTCTTTTCAATAAAGCGATTAACTTAAATTGCTTAGCAGTAATCGATGGTACAGGCAAGTTTCCTAACTCGAACTCGAGTTGTTATTGTAAAGCATGTTCATTAATAATTATTGTTGATTATTCACATCTATACTGATTATTGATTCGCACGTTGTGCATATTGTATATATTCATCAAGTATGAAAGGTTGATCACCTTCATTACTATATTGTTCAGTTGAATTTATTCATGTTCATTGTTGACTATTCAGCATTATTGATTTATGTTCTTTCACAATTCTTATATTGTTGAAAGTTTGTCAGCTTATTATTCTTTTCAATCATGATATATCTTCATTTGAACTTAAACTTGCTGGGCAAACTTGTTGCTCACCCTTGCTATATCATGATAAACATTTCAGATTAAAGAAGAAACTTCGGACACAGTCAAAGGCAAAGACAAGTTCCAGGATAGAATTATTATAGGGTTAAAATGGTAATAGTATACGATACAAATGACATTGTATGTCGTGTAGGATATTGAATGCTGGTATTAAGTTAAGGTTACAGACCTTAGGAATTATGTTGTAAAAGTTATTGTATAAATAATTTATGTTTATATCTTTCGCAGTAGTTATAGAAATGATGTATCGTAACGTACTAGGTCCGAGGTTCTGGGGACCCGAAATTAGGGGCGCTACATTTGGTATCAAAGCTGTAGGTCATAAACCTTAGGTAGGGTTACCTTAGGTTATAACCGCAGAAATGAGGAATAGGAATAAACTCAAATAGAGTTTAAATTCTAAGCGATGAATTTGGGCAAGGTATTAATAAGTTAATAAGATTCGAAGAAGAATCTTGACAAGTAATAAAGATCCAGAGTTACCTAACTCTGATAATAAAGATGAACAATAGTAATGAATAGATAGAGTTTAAAAGACTAAAAGTATAAATGAAAAGAAGATTATAAAACAAAATGATCATAACATAGAAAAGAATCGTAATATAATACGATTATAATATCAGATTACAACGTGATCTGATGAGGTCATAAGATAACAGATGATCAATCTATTAATTGAAGACTTTATAACAGAATTGCTATACGAATATGGTACTATGAAATAGTACGAGTTAAACTCAGGAAAGAGTTGTGAATTGTAGATACGGATTAACTGGAATTCGTATTTAGCAAAGAAGGAGCTAGGATTATGTGGGATTTCAATTGAGGACTCATGTGATAGCTAAGTAGTACAAACCTTTGTATGGGTGGGGTTTGTGCTTGGTCTAATGACTACTTAGTTTATCACATTGATAATCATTAAAATGTCGCTATATGTATGATGAGAAGGTGATTCTTTTCTCATGTGTATAACGAATAGGTAGAGAATATAATATTAGGTGCGAGTTCTTTAAACTCATACGTATGGTAAGTTCGTGACTCATAATCGTATGGTGGAACCCCTCAGCGAATGGACGACTTTGGTCTGACTAAGATAAGTTCCTAAACCCATATGATTGTGGTAAGTTCCTGAACTCATAACGTGTGGTATGTTTGATGAACTATACGGGGGTATAGGAAAATTATGAATGAAGGATTGAGGATAATAGAAATAAATAGAATTATTAAGCAATTGATCATTAAAAGAATTGAAGTTGATGGTGGAAACATAGGTATTCCAAATCTTCTAGCTGTGCTAGACTTCGAAATTTTTGACATCAAGCTAAATTCGCACTGATGTGCCTTTTTCGAAATAAAATGAATTTTTGTTATCTTCACAACATGGTGACAAGGGTGTGGAGATGGACTTTGAGCCATTATCACATCGTTACCTGTTGCGGCATGATAACAACAAAAATGAATTTTTGGTTATCTTCAAAACATGGTTACAATTGTGTATGTGTGGAATTCGAAACCCTGACACATCGTTACCTGTTGCGACATGATAATTCTAAAAATGATTTTCAATAGTTTTGAACGGTTTAAAGAAGAGTCTACGCTAATTATTTCAGCTAGACCAAAAAATTTTATTTAAAATATCAAAATATATTTTATATATCATCAATGCATCATGGAACCTGATGCAAGAAAGATAAAAATGATAGAGTCATTAATGCAATATTGCCTAGTGTTGGATGTGATCTAAAGAACGTCAGCCCACTATGGTATATTGTTTTATGACAAAGTCACAAAAATAACAGAATCTTCAACGGACTGTAAATAAAGTGCGGTATAATGACGTCATAAAAATATTATCAGAATTTTAAAAAAAAAGTCAAGTGTCAATTAAATTTGGCTAGACACATGTTTCAATTGATGTTAGAATTATTGGTATATGTCTAAGCTAATTGATTTAGTTAGACAAATCTTTATGAAAATTCAAGTATCTCTTTGAGAACTTATCCCGAACTATATTATTTTGATTCGAACTTCCGGCTGAGTATGAACAACCCCGAAAAATGGGAATATAGTGGTTGGATAACGTACATTCCAATCATTGAACGCATACAGTCGTTCAGATAATTAAGGCCAGCATCTACAGTTTACCTTCATCTACAGTTTACCTTCTTCGTGATTGTAAACATATCTATTATTTGGTTACGGTGAATACCGTTAAACCCGAGAGTTCATGGTTTATATGACCCTCAGCATAATTTGAAAAGTTTTTTAACTCCTTAGGGAGAAGTCTGGGTATAATGTGATGATAGAATAATTCCTTATAGAAGGAAGTCGTGTACTCATTAAATGAGAATGAATTCAGATAAAGGTTAAGTTAAAAACCTAGTTGTGATGAATAAAAGGAGTAGGGATTAGTAGGCTGTAATTTCGAGGACAAAATTCTTAGAAGAATGGGTGAATGTGACAACCCGAGAATTTATAATATTAATAAAATCTTAAATGATTAAATAAAGTTTAAATAATAAGACCAAGACTGAAAATAGAGTATGGATTTAAATTTTTTTTTGAAGGACTTATATGGTTTTGTATATTGTTTATATATTTATTTAACATATAAAGAGAATTAAGAATAAATTCTCGTAACCTAATATATATATTCGATATGGTAATTTAATAACCTAAGGGTTATAATATGTAAGGATGTTAGTATTTAAAATTTTTACTAACCTAAGAGATTAAGTTTTTTGTCTCAATTTATTAATTTTATTAAAGCAAGTCTAATTGGGTTAAGTAATTAAATGTACATGAGTAAGGATTTGAATTACAAGTGTGGGGAAAGAAAACCCTAATTAAATAATTAGGGTAAGATAGAATTAAAAGTAATTTACATTGTTCAATTATTTACTAGCAAGCTCAAGTAATAAATAAGGAGCCTAAACATTAATGGCCCAAGCTTAACCAATTGAGGAGGGACATTTTGGGCATTTTATAAAGTCAAATATAACAATAAAAAGAAAACAAATTTGGGGATAAGGGAGGAGAATTCGGTCAACAAAGAACAAGGAAAAAAGGAGAGCATGTGAGCTCATCATTTTACTTACCAACTCTCAACAACCCCCCACCAACTCCCCTTATGTGTCAAGGACTAATTCAACCAACACTCATTACTAAGCTTGCAAGCAACCTCATAATTATTACGGAAGAGAGAAGTTGGAGAATAATATAGATATACATTACATATCTATACATTTTATTAAACTAAAAATCTAA
Source organism: Panax stipuleanatus (assembly GCA_020205555.1). NCBI lineage: Eukaryota > Viridiplantae > Streptophyta > Magnoliopsida > Apiales > Araliaceae > Panax > Panax stipuleanatus. The sequence goes on from CM035121.1 coordinate 66,021,039, forward strand.
ATACTTCCTCTTTCATCTTTTATGTTATTTCATTTTCTACTTTTACTAACTCAAAGTAGGAGAGAGACAAGAGAGAGGGAGGAGATTTCGGTGGGGAAGAGGGAGAGAGAGGAGGAAACTTTGATCTTTCTTCTACTCAAAATCAACATCCACTTTGATAAATCAAGAAAGTATAGCCACAAATCAAAGGTATAAACACATTTTATCAAAGTTATTTTTAGTTGTTTGAATCAAAACTTGAATTTATGATTCAAAATTCTAAAACCTTAGATTTACATGTTAATAAGTGTGTTATGTGTAGATCTATCACTTTTGATGATCAAAAGCAAGAAAAAAGAAACTATGTTTTAAAAGTTAGAAAATCTTGATTTTCCTAGCCAAAATTATGTTTTACTTGAATTTAGTGTATGTTTGGTGTAATAGATCATGGATCATGGTAGATCCTTGATCTTAAGGTGTATTACTATTTGTTATGATGGTTTATGATGGCTAATGTTGGATTAATCAAAAAATCATGAAAGTTTTCTTACAAAACATAAAACTCGAAAAATTAGATTTTTTGAAAACATAACATGAAATTCAAAAGACCATATCTCTTATTATATTCTTAATTTTTGAGTGTGGTTAATTTTTGGACTTAGATCTATAAGTCTTCTAACGTTTTCAAGTGGAATCACTAAAAAATTCCATGTAGATTTCTGTCTGGACAGTTTTTAGCAAAGGACGCGAAAATTGAAAAGTCAAAAAAGCAATCTGTCCGGAAATACCAAGGGCTTTTTCAGCCATTTAAATTATGAAATAAATTCCAATCTTTTGGGACATGAAAATATGTGGGATAAAGTAGCTTGTGTCCAAAAATGATCTCATTCCGACTTAAATTTACCAAGTTATGACCATTTCAATATTTGTATTTTTCTGACGAAAATCTCTATAACCGGAGTTCTGTAACTCCGATTGCCATGAAATTTAAACTGGAGATCCATGTTAACATCTGTAAGATCCCACCAAGAGTTAATAAGATGATTAGGTTAAAAAAGGGGAATCTAGGTTGATGGATTGGAATCCAGTTTGCTGAATTTCAATCTGGTTTGCTGGATTGGCTACCATGATGCTGGATTGGTATGTTTGGATAATCCAGGATGCTGGATTGATCTATTTGGATAATCTAGGTTGCTGGATTGGTGGTCAGTTGAATCCAGGCTTGCTTGATTGGATGTCAGTTTGAATCCAGGCTTGCTGGATTGGAGGTCAGTTGAATCCAGTCTACTAGATTGAAAAATAGTTTACTAAATTGATATTCCGTCTGAATCCAAGCTGCTGGATTTGGTATTTGGCTTAATAATTTATAAATGGACTTATAAAATGAAAGATTAAGTGTTAATTCACAAGTTATATGACAACGTAGTGTTAAGTCTAAGGTAGTATAGTCGTACTCTTTAATGATTGATGTATAGTAGCTGGGCTAAACAACTCTTTCATATGGGAAAGGTATCTACGAATTAGTAACCGATCTAACTCACTGTGAAAACAGTGTAGACGAGACGGAAATTAATTTGTTAGTTATTTGTGGGAAACCACTCAGTATACTATATTGAATATTATTAAAGACTCGATGTGTGCTAGGTTTAGACTTGTGTATATGCATAGTGTTAAGGTTATCTAATATTTGACTATGTGTTTAAATGTTAGATAGTTTACTTATAAAGTATGTTATGCTAATTGAAAGATCAATCTTATAACTGATAGGTCTTTTCAATAAAGCGATTAACTTAAATTGCGTAGCAGTAATCGACAGTACAGCCAAGTTTCTTAACTCGAACTCGAGTTATTATTGTAAAGCATGTTCATGAATAATTATTGTTGATTATTCACATCTATACTAATTATTAATTCGCACGTTGTGCATATTGTATATATTCATCAGGTATGAAAGGCTGATCTCCTTCATTACCATATTGTTCAGTTGAATTTATTCATGTTCATTGTTGGCTATTCAGCATTATTGATTCATGTTCTTTCACAATTCTTATATTGTTGAAAGTTTGTCAGCTTATTATTCTTTTCAATCATGATATATCTTCATTTGAACTTAAACTTGTTGGGCAAACTTGTTGCTCACCCTTGTTATATCATGATAAATATTTCAGATTAAAGAAGAAACTTCGGACACAGTCAAAGGCAAAGACAAGTTCCAGGATGGATTTATTATACGGTTAAAATGGTAATAGTATAGGATATAAATGACATTGTATGTCGTGTAGGATATTGAATGCAGGTATTAAGTTAAGGTTACAGACCTTGAAAATTAAGTTGTAAAGGTTATTGTATAAACAATTTATGTTTATATCTTCCGCAATAGTTATAGAAATGATGTATCGTAACGTACTAGGTCCGAGGTTCTGGAGACCTGAATTTGGGGGCGCTATAGAATTGGTATAGAGGAGATAGGTTGAATGTGTGGAGGCATAATGGATATAAAAGTGGGATTGAAGAGCAAACCAATAACTATGAAAAGGGTGTCTTAAAACTATGCACACTAACTGTTTGATAAATGTCCCAAGTGGACTATATTGGCTAAAAACTAAATATTAGACAAAATTAAAGCTTGGACTTGGTTTATATAACACATGTGATAATAATTAGCAAGTCTAAGCCTATTAGAATGAAACAAAATTCAATCTTAAGCCAAAGTGAAAAATTAAAAAGTGGTATGTCAAGGTAACTTTGAGTGTTGTTTTGGACAGGCTACTAAGACTGAAATGGAGGTGTTGTAAATGCTAAAAAATACTTCCATATACCATGTGTATTATATCTAAAACTGGGTACAAATAAATCTATGTAGCAAAGGTTACATAAATTGCCAAAACAGGAGCTGTGAAAGGGGGGAGGACTGGCTATGCCGCTGCAGACAGCAGCAACTAGCGTGCTGTGTTGCAGGGCCATCTAGGTACCCCTTGTTGGTGTATTTTGTTTAGCAACGATTTTAGGTTCCTTATAAGTCATTTTAGTAAGTGAATGTCTATCTTTATATTGTTAAAGGGTCATGGTAAGGGAGGTAATGGCAGGAACGATAAGAAAGGAAGGGGGATGTTGCTGCTCATGGGCAGCAGTGGCAAATAGCAGCATTTGTTAGCAGTTTAGGCAGCTTAGGAACCTTAATTTAAAAGGAATGCTGGGTTAGGGTCAGGGGATACATAACAGCTATATAAGTACATAACAACTAGATAAACAAAACATTGGGCGTCTTATTTTGTCACTATGCATATTCTCATAAATGGGAAATTCAATTTTCTGGCAATTTGTTGATATATACTTATTATGTAGTTGTTCACACACAAATATGTGTTTTCTCTGTGATTAGGCATGAATTCAAAAGTTCATTGTTTTTGGGTTAACCTCCCAAAAAGATGGCCTTGCATCCTTGCCAAACAAAAGCAATTTTGTTTGAAGTCAAAAGGGATAAAATTAATTGCATTTGTCAAAGTTTAGCTGGACTTGTAAAATGGACTTAACTTAGGATATAACCATGCTATATACTAGAACAGGTTTTTTAGAATCATTGGACATTTACTTATACACCATTTTGGAAAGGGAAAAGGATAAATGTAACGTGATATGATACATGAAATAACTTTATTTTTTTATCTTAACTCTTTATTTAACCAATAACCACATATCAAAAATCAGTGAATTCATTGTTACATATAGGAAAAAATATATATGCCCGTGATCATGCTATAATTTTAGTTTGCATTATGCAGTGACATAAAGCTAAAAGTCAATATATATTTGTAGATTAGCAGGCCATCAGTTGGGAGACTCACTTTATCTCAATAGATACTGTTGCAACCTCACCTTACGAAAATCTCGTGAGACAGAAGGGGCCCGAAGATTACAAATTTCAACCCCTACTTGACACAAAACTGTAGCAGATATAATGTGACGTCCTAGATTTTTAGAATTTATAAATGAGAATTTAATAAATAAAATTCTTATTATCTAATGTTTTGAGTTTGAGTATGTGAATACGTGTCATATATGGTAAAATATGTGAATTTATGTGAAGATAATTTAAATATTAATTTTAATATTTATTGGAGTAAATAAATATTTTAATTGAATTATTTATTGAGTTAAATAAATAATTATGTGATTATTATGGAATAATATAATTAAGTGTAATATATTAATTAAATAAATATTTAGTATTTAATTTAATTGATATAATGATTTTATGTTATAGTTCTAATTTAATTGAGATAATTAAATTAGATGAGTAATGTGATGAGTGTTACATGCAATTATAATTAGCAATTAATTATAATTATGTGACAATTTTATGTGCTTAATTGATGTTAGACTTTTAATTAATTAACTTAGAATGTTAAGATTTAATTAATTAAAGGGTAACATTAAAGTATGTGTTAAAAGGATTTATTAAAATAAAGAAAAGAGTTTTTAAATGATTTTTTCCAAACAAGGCCCTTACTTTTGTTTTAAAACTGTTTTACCCAAACATGGCCTTAACTACTAAAAATCTGTTTTTAAAATTACTGGTTTTGCCAAACAAGCCTTAGGGCTTTTAAAATTCAAATTTGTAACTTCTTTATATTAATTGCAATTATGATATTAAATGGGGAGATTAAATATTGGGAATTATATATTATATAATTATACATATAATATATATCATTTTAGTTATATGTTAAAACTACGTTAGTTAAAAAGACAAAAAGGGTTAGTCTGTGTTAGAAAGAAATACAGAGAACCTAGAGTTAGAGAGAAGAAGAAGAGAAAAGGAGGAAAGCCTTGAGAGAGTCATTGCTAAATCTCACCATCTTCTTCCTCACTAAGCATCAAGGGTATGATTTGAACCCTTGTATTTTAAAGAGTTTGTTTTATATTTTTCATTGTTAGTTCTATGTTAATTGAACTTCTATGAAAATTGGTATATACATGATTATATATTCATAACGTGTTCATGAGTTTTTATGAATGAATTGATAGATGTAATCCCTTACATATATACTATAAACGATTTTTCAGAAATCAAAGTATTGTAAAAATAAGTTTCTAATGGAGAATTTGCGTTCTTATGGGTTTATGTGTTTTGGTTGAATTTTAGAATGAAAATTGATGATGTATCATGATAGTACTCGAAAAAAAGAAAATAACCCAAGTTGAACGAGTCAAAACGGATGTAAAACGAGTTCGTAATGATTGAATTCGCTAAATATATGTAAAAACATGAAGAATTAGCATGGACACTGAATTGAAACCCTTAAAAGGAATTGTTAATATTTTTGAAGTGTTATAATTATCATGTAGATGTGTAGTTCTATGAATTATGAATCCATAGAGTCGAAAACGGACTCAATTGGATGTGTATGGCTTGATTTATGATGATTGGAAGGAGAAAAGGGTTAGAAAATTTGCCAGAACAACATACTGGAGGACAAAGTCGTGTAACACGCTGCCAGGGGCACAGCTGCGCTGCCCCCAAGTCTGGTTGGGGCGCAGCTGCGCCGGGAGGAAAAGTTAGTCCGGGACTGTTTTGACCTCCTCTGGTAAAACAGCCATAACGTTTTCATACAAACTCCGATTGAGGTGATTCAAGATGATCCGGAACGAGCACGAGTAGAAATACAACTTTTGTTCTTTAAGTTTTTCAATTTCAGATCGTTAGCTAGGGTCAAAATGGTCATTTTTGAGACTAATGTGTTTTTGGAGACAATCGGGGGGCGTCGGGCATGCACATATGCACATGTAATGCTACCGACCATGTAAAATGATGTTCTAACTTTCATAACATGACTAGTACGTATTATAATGATACTTAGCATTAACCCTTGAGTATTAGACAATTCGGTTGGGCGTACTAAGCATGCGCAAATGCGTGTCGTTTAGGCGTTCGAATAGGCAAGTTTGGCATACGGACGTGCAAGCGCTTCAATTCCGCAACAAGTGTGTATGACATTGTTTAATATTATATTTTTAATAAGAATAAAATATTATACAGTAATGTAACCCAATCTAGGAGCATGCAAAGCACATGCAAAAGAGGCGAGTTAGGCGTGTGACGTATAAACGTCGAAACGCCGTGTAATGTGGTAATACACTTAAATAGTGTTTCGATTCTAATGAAATAAACATTATAAGATATAAAATGGGGTTAGTATAAAACCAATAAGTAGTCCTAATAAGACTTAAACACTTGAATAAATTTTGAATATTACGAAAAAGAAATATAGTGAAATATAAGTCGATAGTTAACACAATCAAGTTGAACATTGTGTATTGATAATAGGAAGGGTTATGAGATGTAGAGTAAAGTTTACATTACAACTAATATGTTTGCTATGTGACTAATAGTTGATGTGAATGATTATATAATTATGTAGGGCACGTGAAGTGCAGGTATTTGTAAGTTGTTAAACTGTTATTGGTAAATAACGATCAAGGCAAGTCTTTCGGTTCCTATTTTCTATGTGAACTTGATGATATTATGAACTGTTTTAAATTATATTGCAAAGAGTATGCTATGTTATATATGTTGCAAGCATGAAATGTTAAAGTCAATTTATGACTACATTGATTGATTTAATAATGTTGATTGAGTAAGGAACTCAATCTTTTTATTTGTTATGTGATTAAAGCATGTATGCCATGTTACTTTAATGATAAGCATGTTAATTATGTGCTATGTGATGCATGAAAACTGTTAGATCTTGCTGAGCTATCGAGCTCACTCTTGCAAATAACCATTTTTACAGGTCAAGGATGCAAGGTAAAGATACGTGTTAAGTGATTTATAGAGATCAATGTTCAAGAATATTAATTTTGTTAAATTTTAAATTGTAGTTGATGTTTTCATTGTAACTTAATTGTTAAGTTGTAAGTTGAGCTATCCGACGTATAATGGATATTGTTTAGTGATGTAAGACTTTGAATAGTCCTTTCGTTGTAGCGATTCATGTAATAGAATTGAATCAAATATTTGTAATGTTAAGGTTGCGATTCAGGGCAATATAGAAAGAAAGTTTATAAAATATTTAAATATTCCGTATTTTTAGTGATTTTAATATCGAATAATGATGTAAAGATAGATTAAAGATGTATTGCTAACGATCGAGGATGAGAATTATATTGTATGAATTTTGGGGTCGTTACAGTTGGTATCAAAGCTGATAGGTTATACACCTTAGGTAAGAGTACCTTAGGCTATGACCTTAGAGAATGAGAAGTTAAGTTATGTATAACAAAAAGGTGATTCCTTTCACATACGTAGAAGTGTAGGATGTGTGAAGTCCTAGTAATGTTATAAGAAGAAAGTGAGGATAACGAGGAATAAAACTTGAATGAAATATTGAGCTATATGAATAGAATTAGAAATTCTTAAAAGAAGAGTTATTAAATAAACAAGATTCAAAGAAGAATCTTGAGGAGATATGAAGATGAGAATCAGGAGTTACTTAACTCCAATAATAAAGATGACGAATAACGATGAATAGACGAAGTCTATAAGTTTAAAAGAATAATACAATCATGATATAACATGATGAAAGGAAAAGATAAGAAGTTTTCAAACAAAACTGATAATGAGATATAGAAGAATAATAAGTGAGATAATTATAGAATACGATCACAACGTGATCTTTTGAAGTTGTAAAAGACAAATGGTATGTAATGATTGAATAGTTATAGTTTGATGCTATAACGAGAATGTACTATGATATAGTACGAGATTAACTCACGAGGAGTTATAAATGATGGGATACAGGAAATCTGTATCGAGTATAGAGCGAGAAGTTAAGAAGAAGATAGAGTTAAGTGGGATTTCAATTGAGGACTCATGTGGTGGCCGAGATGTACAAACTTCTGTATGGGCAGGGTTTTGTGCTTACACTTGGTTTATCATACTGATAATCGTTGGAAGGTTGGTGTCGCGCTATCGATATATATATGACGAGAAGGTGATTCTTTTCTCATATTACATTTGATAGTTAGAGTCAATAAAGATTAGATTAGATGATATTAAGATTACATTAGATGATCTTAAAGTTAGGCGAGTTCTTAAAACTCATACTTATGGTAAGTTCGTGACTCATAGTCGTATGTATGTTTCGAACCCCTAAGCATATGGACAGTCTCTGATCAGTTCTTTGACTACGTATTGCTAGGACACGTTCTTAAACTCATAATATTGTGGCAAGTTCCTGAACTTTCAAAGTGTGGTAAGTTTGATGAACTATACTGGGTATAGAAAAGTTATGGTGTATGAAGCATTGATGTTGTTTAAGGTTGATAGAATGATTAAGTAATGATGGAGTAAAGATTTAATTGATAGAGAAAGTTTTATATTCTAAATCTCCTAGCTTTGCTAGATTTTCAAATTTATTGACTTTGTGCTGATGTTGCACTTATTTTCTTGAAAAGTATTGGATCAAATGATGGAACCAATGAATTTTTTAAAATAGTGCTATTATTCATATGTTTATGCTAATTGCTTCAGCTAGACAAAAATAATTTCAAAATTTCAAAATTTCAAAATTTCAAAATGTATTTTATGTGTTCTATACATCATTTGATATGGTGTAGAGACAAAAATCGAGGAAGTTATCAACGCAGTTAAACCTAGTGTTGGATGTGATCGTATGATCGTCAGCCCACTATGGTATGATGTAGTATGACGACGTCATGTAATGACAAAATCCTCAACGTATCAGTAATACGATACGGTATCAGGATATTGTGAAAAGATTTATTATTATTTTAGTTTCGTTAAACTATATATAAAAAAAGAGATTTATTTACTTTTAGTTTCTTTAAACGAAAAGAAAAAAAAATATTTTGAGTTGGTTAAGGATATATATATATATATATATATTTCGATTGATGTCCGAATTGTTGCTAGAAATCTATGCTACTTGATTCAGCTAGACAAATATTGAAAGATGTTTATGAAATTCGAGCGTTCTTGGTCAAACTATGCCAAACCAAATTGTTTTGGTGCGGATTCAGATGTTAAGAAGCTGAGGTGAACAACCCTATAAAAGAGGACATGTTATCGGAGACTATAGTTCCGTGTGTAACGCATATAGTCGTTACGATGTACTACGTGTGGACCCGACGTAGGGGTACGATAGGCTGGCCACCTAGAGTACCGATGTGATTTATAGTGTGAAGTACCGGGGGTGAAGCACTATTAAACCTAAATAAAAGTTCAAGGTCTTGCGACCACTCAGCATGATTTGAAATCTTTTAAAAATTCCTGGGTTATTTATATCGCTTCCCAATTATTGAGCAATTGAAGAAGATTCTTATTATTCTGAAGGAGAATGTAGCGAGAAGGATATTCCTTAGAAAGAAATAATTGTTAAACGCAACAAGTTAGTGAATAAGATTAACGTAAAATCTACTTTGATAGATTGAATGATTGAAGATTAATAAAAATTTTGAGGACGAAATTCTTAGAAGAATGGGTGAATGTGATAACCCGAATAATTATAGATGGTGAAATACGAAATATATTAATTCAACGAGTAAAGTATGTAGTAATGAACGAGTTAGAGAATATATAATATCTGAAACATAATTGTGTTTAATTTAGGGTTACGAAATAAAACCTAAAATTTGTTGAAGAAATGAATGTAGTAGGAAATATAAAACCTATATTAATGTAATGTGTTGAAGTTATTCAACGATAAATGTTTTTAAAGAAATTTGATGAAAACTTGAGTAAAGAAGGTTTCGTAGATTCCGAGGACGGAATCCTTATAAGGAGGGAAGGATGTGACATTCCAGATTTTTAGAATTTATAAATGAGAATTTAATAAATAAAATTCTTATTATCTAATGTTTTGAGTTTGAGTATGTGAATACGTGTCATATATGGTGAAATAAGTGAATTTATGTGAAGATAATTTAAATATTTATTGGAGTAAATAAATATTTTAATTGAATTATTTATTGAGTTAAATAAATAATTATGTGAGTATTATGGAATAATGTAATTAAGTGTAGTATATTAATTAAATGAATATTTAGTATTTAATTTAATTGATATAATGATTTTATGTTATTGTTCTAATTTAATTAAGATAATTAAATTAGATGAGTAATGTGATGAGTGTTACATGCAATTATAATTAGCAATTAATTATAATTATGTGATAATTTTATGTGCTTAATTGATGTTAGACTTTTAATTAATTAACTTAGAATGTTAAGATTTAATTAATTAAAGGGTAACATTAAAGTATGTGTTAAAAGGACTTATTAAAATAAAGAAAATAGTTTTTAAATGATTTTTCCCAAACAAGGCCCTTACTTTTGTTTTAAAACTGTTTTACCCAAACATGGCCTTAACTACTAAAAATCTGTTTTTAAAATAACTGGTTTTGCCAAACAAGCCTTAGGGCTTTTAAAATTCAAATTTGTAACTTCTTTATACTAATTACAATTATGATATTAAATGGGGAGATTAAATATTGGGAATTATATATTATATAATTATACGTATAATATATATCATTTTAGTTATATGTTAAAACTACGTTAGTTACAAAGACAAAAAGGGTTAGTCTGTGTTAGAAAGAAATACAGAGAACCTAAAGTTAGAGAGAAGAAGAAGAGGAAAGGAAGAAAGCCTTAAGAGAGTCATTGCTAAATCTCACCATCTTCTTCCTCACTAAGCATCAAGGGTATGATTTGAACTCTTGTATTTTAAAGAGTTTGTTTTATATTTTTCATTGTTAGTTCTATGTTAATTGAACTTCTATGAAAATTGGTATATACATGATTATATATACATAACGTGTTCATGAGTTTTTATGAATGAATTGATAGATGTAATCCCTTAAATATATACTATAAACGATTTTTCAGAAATCAAAGTATTGTAAAAATAAGTTTCTAATGGAGAATTTGTGTTCTTATGGGTTTATGTGTTTTGTTTGAATTTTAGAATGAAAATTGATGATGTATCATGATAGTACTAAAAAAAATGAAAATAACCCAAGTTGAACGAGTCGAAACGGATGTAAAACGAATTCGTAGTGATTGAATTCGCTAAATATATGTAAAAACATGAAGAATTAGCATGAACACTGAATTGGAACCCTTAAAAGGAATTGTTAATAATTTTGAAGTGTTATAATTATCTTGTAGATGTGTAGTTCTATGAATTAAGAATCCATAGAGTCGAAAACGGACTCAATCGAATGTGTATAGCTTGATTTATGATGATTGGAAGGAGGAAAGGGTTAGAAAATTCGCCAGAACGACATACTAGAGCAAAAAGTCGCGTAACACGCTGCTAGGGGCGCAGCTGCGCTGCCCCCAAGTCTGGTTGGGGCGCAGCTACGCCGGGAGAAAAAGTTAGTCCGGGACTATTTTGACCACATCTGGTAAAATAGCCATAACGTTTTCATACGAACTCCGATTGAGGCGATTCAAGATGATCCGAAACGAGCACGCGTAGACCTATAACTTTCGATCTTTAAGTTTTTCAATTTGAGGTCATTAGCTAGGGTCAAATGGTCAGTTTTGGGACTGATGTATTTTTGGAGGCAATCGGGGGGCGTCGGGCAGGCACGTATGCACATGTAATGCTCCCGACCATGTAAAATGATGTTCTAACTTTCATAACATGACTAGTAGGTATTATAATGATACTTAGCATTAACCCTTGAGTATTAAACAATTCGGTTGGGCGTGCTAAGCGTGCGCAAATGCGTGTCGTTTGGGCGTTCGAATAGGCAGGTTTGGCATACAGACGTGCAAGCTTGTGTACAAACTTCTGTATGGGCAGGGTTTTGTGCTTACACTTTGTTTATCATACTGATAATCGTTGGAAGGTTGGTGTCGCGCTATCGATATATATATGACGAGAAGGTGATTCATTTCTCATATTACATTTGATAGTTAGAGTCAATAGAGATTAGATTAAATGATATTAAGATTACATTAAATGATCTTAAGGTTAGGCGAGTTCTTAAAACTCATACTTATGGTAAGATCGTGACTCATAATCGTATGTATGTTTTGAACCCCTAAGCATATGGACAGTCTCTGATCAGTTCTTTGACTACGTATTGGTAGGACAAGTTCTTAAACTCATATTATTGTGGCAAGTTCCTGAACTTCCAAAGTGTGGTAAGTTTGATGAACTATACTGGGTATAGAAAAATTATGGTGTATAAAGCATTGATGTTGTTTAAGGTTGATAGAATGATTAAGTAATGATGGAATTGATAGAGAAAGTTTTATATTCTAAATCTCCTAGCTTTGCTAGATTTTCAAAATTTATTGACTTCGTGCTAATGTTGCACTCCTATTTTCTTGAAAAGCATTGGATCAAATGATGAAACCAATGAATTTTTTAAAATAGTGCTATTATTCACATGTCTATGCTAATTGTTTCAGCTAGACAAAAATAATTTCAAAATGTATTTTATGTGTTCTATACATCATTGGATATGGTGTAGAGACAAAAATCGAGGAAGTTATCAATGCAGTTAAACCTAGTATTGGATGTGATCGTATGATCGTCAGCCCACTATGGTATGATGTAGTATGACGACGTCATGTAATGACGAAATCCTCAATGTATCATTAATACGATACGGTATCAGGATATTGTGAAAAGATTTATTACTATTTTAGTTTCCTTAAACTATATATATATATATATATATATATATATAAAATAGATTTATTTACTTTTAGTTTCTTTAAACGAAAAAAAAAATATTTTTGAGTTGGTTAAGGATATATATATATATATATATATATATATATATTTCGATTGATGTTCGAATTTTTGCTAGAAGTCTATGCTACTTGATTCAGCTAGACAAATACTGAAATATATTTATAAAATTCGAGCGTTCTTGGTCAAACTATGCCAAACCAAATTGTTTTGGTGCGGATTCAGATGTTAAGAAGCTGAGGTGAACAACCCTATAAAAGAAGACATGTTATCGGAGACTATAGTTCTGAGTGTAACGCATATAGTCGTTACGATGTACTACGTGTGGGCCTGACGTAGGGGTACGATAGGCTGGTCACCTAGAGTACCGATGTGATTTATAGTGTGAAGTACCGGGGGTGAAGCACTATTAAACCTAAATATAAGTTCAACGATGTGATTTATAGTGTGAAGTACCGGGGGTGAAGCACTATTAAACCTAAATATTAATTTTAATATTTATTGGAGTAAATAAATATTTTAATTGAATTATTTATTGAGTTAAATAAATAATTATGTGATTATTATGAAATAATATAATTAAGTGTAGTATATTAATTAAATGAATATTTAGTATTTAATTTAATTGATATAATGATTTTATGTTATAGTTCTAATTTAATTGAGATAATTAAATTAGATGAGTAATGTGATAAGTGTTACATGCAATTATAATTAGCAATTAATTATAATTATGTGACAATTTTATGTGCTTAATTGATGTTAGACTTTTAATTAATTAACTTAGAATGTTAAGATTTAATTAATTAAAGGGTAACATTAAAGTATGTGTTAAAAGGATTTATTAAAATAAAGAAAAGAGTTTTTAAATGATTTTTTCCAAACAAGGCCCTTACTTTTGTTTTAAAACTATTTTACCCAAACATGGCCTTAACTACTAAAAATCTGTTTTTAAAATAACTGGTTTTGCCAAACAAGCCTTAGGGCTTTTAAAATTCAAATTTGTAACTTCTTTATACTAATTACACTTATGATATTAAATGGGGAGATTAAATATTAGGAATTATATATTATATAATTATACGTATAATATATATCATTTTAGTTATATGTTAAAACTACGTTAGTTAGAAAGACAAAAAGGGTTAGTCTGTGTTAGAAAGAAATACAGAGAGCCTAGAGTTAGAGAGAAGAAGAAGAGGAAATGAGGAAAGCCTTGAGAGAGTCATTGCTAAATCTCACCATCTTCTTCCTCACTAAGCATCAAGGGTATGATTTGAACTCTTGTATTTTAAAGAGTTTGTTTTATATTTTTCATTGTTAGTTCTATGTTAATTGAACTTCTATGAAAATTGGTATATACATGATTATATATACATAACGTGTTCATGAGTTTTTATGAATGAATTGATAGATGTAATCCCTTACATATATATACTATAAACGATTTTTCAGAAATCAAAGTATTGTAAAAACAAGTTTCTAATGGAGAATTTGTGTTCTTATGGGTTTATGTGTTTTGGTTGAATTTTAGAATGAAAATTGATGATGTATCATGATAGTACTCAAAAAATCAAAAATAACCCAAGTTGAACGAGTCAAAACGGATGTAAAACGAATTCGTAGTGATTGAATTCGCTAAATATATGTAAAAACATGAAGAATTAGCATGAATATTGAATTGGAACCCTTAAAAGGAATTGTTAATATTTTTGAAGTGTTATAATTATCATGTAGATGTGTAGTTCTATGAATTACGAATCCATAGAGTCGAAAACGGACTCAATCAGATGTGTATGGCTTGATTTATGATGATTGGAAGGAGGAAAGGGTTAGAAAATTCGCCAGAACAACATACTGGAGGAAAAAGTCATGTAACACGCTGCCAGGGGCACAGCTGTGCTGCCCCCAAGTCTGGTTGGGGCGCAGCTGCGCCGGGAGGAAAAGTTAGTCCGGGACTGTTTTGACCTCCTCTGGTAAAACAGCCATAACGTTTTCATACATACTCCAATTGAGGCGATTCAAGATGATCCGGAACGAGCACGAGTATACCTACAAATTTAGTTCTTTAAGTTTTTCAATTTGAGGTCGTTAGCTAGGGTCAAAATGGTCATTTTTGGGACTGATATGTTTTTGGAGGCAATCGGGGGGCGTCGGGCATGCACGTATGCACATGTAATGCACCCGACCTTGTAAAATGATGTTCTAACTTTCATAACATGACTATTAGGTATTATAATGATACTTAGCATTAACCCTTGAGTATTAGACAATTCGGTTGGGCGTGCTAAGCGTGCGCAAATGCGTGTCGTTTGGGCGTTTGAATAGGCAAGTTTGGCATACGGACGTGCAAACGCTTCAACGCCGCAACGAGTGTGTATGACCTTGTTTAATATTATATTTTTAATAAGAATGAAACATTATAGAGTAATGTAACCCAATCTAGGAGCATGCAAAGCACATGCAAAAGAGGCGAGTTAGGCGTGTGACGTATAAACGTCGAAACGCCGTGTAATGTGGTAATACACTTAAATAGTGTTTCGATTCTAATGAAATGAACATTATAAGATATAAAATGGGGTTAGTATAAAACCAATAAGTAATCCTAACAAGACTTAAACACTTGAATAAATTTTGAATATTACGAAAAAGAAATATAGTGAAATATAAGTCGATAGTTAACACAATCAAGTTGAACATTGTGTATTGATAATAGGAAGGGTTATGAGATGTAGAGTAAAGTTTACATTACAACTAATATGTTTGCTATGTGACTAATAGTTGATGTGAATGATTATATAATTATGTAGGGCACGTGAAGTGCAGGTATCTGTAAGTTGTTAAACTATTTTTGGTAAATAACGATCAAGGCAAGTCTTTCGGTTCCTATTTTCTATGTGAACTTGATGATATTATGAACTGTTTTAAATTATATTGCAAAGAGTATGCTATGTTATATATATTGCAAGCATGAAATATTAAAGTCAATTTATGACTACATTGAGTGATTTAATAATGTTGATTGAGTAAGGAACTCAATCTTTTTATTTGTTATGTGATTAAAGCATGTATGCTATGTTACTTTAATGATAAGCATGTTAATTATGTGCTATGTGATGCATGAAAACTGTTAGATCTTGTTGAGCTGTCGAGCTCACTCTTGCAAATAACCATTTTTGCAGGTCAAGGATGCAAGGTAAAGATACGTATTAAGTGATTTATAGAGATCAATGTTCAAGAATATTAATTTTGTTAAATTTCAAATTGTAGTTGATGTTTTCATTGTAACTTAATTGTTAAGTTGTAAGTTGAGCTATCCGACGTATAATGGATATTGCTTAGTGATGTAAGACTTTGAATAGTCCTTTTGTTGTAGCGATTCATGTAAAAGAATTGAATCAAATATTTATAATGTTAAGGTTGCGATTTAGGACAATATAGAAAGAAAGTTTATAAAATTTTTAAATATTCCGCATTTTTAGTGATTTTAATATCGAATAATGATGTAAAGATAGATTAAAGATGTATTGCTAACGATCGAGGATGAGAATTATATTGTATGAATTTTGGGGTCGTTACATATAACATATTTTGGTAAACTATACGGTTAAAGGGGCAGATAGGATGCAAAGTTTTTTGGGACCTTAAACTCCATTGTCGCTACATTTTTCTTTGTTTCAATCCCATTGCCGCTACATTTTTCTGTGCTAAATGTTCTTAATGTGTAAAAGTAGTATAATTCTCACTAATAGTAGGGCTTTTCTTGTTTGGCTTTAATAACTGAAATTACTCTGGTTTGAAACATTTCACTTTCAATGTCCAAGAACTAACACATGGGATAGAACCAATAGTACTGTTTTCTTTTCTTATTTGGATTGGTTTTTGCTTCCCCTTAAACTTACTCCTCTATTATCCCGTGTCAAAATTAACTGTCATATTCGATTCTATTTCAGTTTGGTGGTATATATCTCAAGGCAACACTATGCAGGTTACATGCAGAATATCTATTCTAGTTGAGCCAAAATCTACAAGTTATCATAGAACATAGAACCTGTGAAAAGTCAGGTCTATAAATACAAACGAGTAATATGCCCGTTTCATTTAACTTCAAGTTCATGATGCATTTGCATTTGGATTTGGATTTGGATTTGAGATTCGAACTCTGAAAAATTGATAATAGAATTTACCAACAACTCTTCTTTCTCAGCTTTTGAATACTGATAATAATGTAAATACCGCTGAACAAACTTTTTTAGCCCCATCTGCAAATCTGTACTTGGTTTATATCCCCCAATCTCCTTCTGCATGCATGCGTATATAAGACATCCCCATTTTTTTTTTGGCATTTTCATCACATTTTTTATTTATCCTAGCCTTCCCCTTCAAATAATTCTCACAAGCTTGCTCACAAGCACATAGGAAGTGTTTTCAAGATTATAAATTCGAAATTGTGTAATTTGCAACCAGAATGTATTCAGGACACATTCTTGTGCCCTTTAAGCTTTATGGTCCTGCTTAATTTATTTATGAATAATATGGTTCAGAAATAGAAAAAGAGGACATTTGAATATATAAGTTGAAGCTGCGGATTTGACATGGCACTAGTATTTGATTATCTTGTATTTGTGCTTGTTCACTTAAATTTGGAAGCTTATGTATATTTGTAGCATCTTTGACCAAAATTGAGTTTTTATGACAACAATGCTTAGTTGTTCCTTAATCATCTATTTATAGATTCCATCAAGTTCACTTTCAGCAGTACATATGTTTCCTTAAATTTGAAATTTCCAAGGCCTTCAATTGGTCATTGGCCCCTCAATTTTATGCTTTTATTAGCTTGGAAACTCAGAAGTATATGTACAATTTTTTAATAGATTTTACTTGTCATGTACTAGTTTGGCAAGTGTGCCAATACATAAAATGTCCTTTTTTTATTAGCTGTGAAGCATATATATTGAAAAAAAGTTGAAAATAGGTTCACCAGGAAAATATATTTTCTGCACAAACATGCATGTTTTAGTTCTATCAGTATTATCTATTCTATGTAATTATTCACTGAATATGATCATGAAGCTAGTCTCATTTCATGCTTCGGTAAGACTGTCCAGATTGTGTAGCTGAATGAGTGACAGATTTAGTTAGGGCATACGTTAACAGACACTTTTCCTTGCATCTTTGCGGGCTTTAATGTTTACTCTTTGAGGGATTTCTGTTTCAGATATAAATTGGGAATATGACAGATTGTTATGATATTTTTTTCGTCTTAATGCTCACTAGAATGTTATGTATAATTATACAAGCAGCCTATCTTTATTATTAGTTAATCCAATTCTAATAGATTTAATTTAACTGTTTTTCTTAGAGGTTTTATAAATGGCTCATGGAGGTGGACACAAACTGAAAGTGAAGAGCAATGCAAACAAGACTAAACAAATTCTCTTTGATCGTAAGTCTAAGCTAGCTAATTCGATAACTCTCAGAGGTATCAAAGGACGTTTTGATAAAGAAAATGTAGCTTCTGATAGTAGGAAATCTAATACAGAAAAGGAACCATTTGTAATACTTGAAGCCCATAATAATTCATCTAAAGGTAGTGAACATGCTACTAAAAATCAGACCTGTGAAATTAATCCCACGCCACAAATCTCTACAGTTCCAACAATTCCAAGACTTGAAATTCCATTAACTCAGAGTCTAGAAATTCCAACAACTGAAAGTCATGAAACTTCAACAACAGAAAGTCTTGAAATTCCATGAAATGAGAGCATTTAAGCCCCATCAACTGAAACAAGTGTTGAAACAGGTATGAATTCTCTTTTCTTTTCTATTTTTTTAAATTATACTAAGTTTTGAACTAACTAATAATCCTATTTATTACGTATGCAAAATAAATACTATAACAAGCATGTAATGTTTATACAGCTAGCTCTAAGAAAAGGAGTCGTGGTCCAACAATGGGCAAGGGGATTATGAAGGCATTTGTTACTTCAGGGAGCAAAATGAAGATCAATGTGGATTCATTCATAGGAAGACCTATAAATGGAGATAAATCTGCAAAGCTTGCAAGTCAAATTGGAGTGATAACTCGAGATTTCCTTCCAGTTCCCAAAAAGTGGAAAGACGTAGATAAGGAAAAGAGTTTGGAACCAGGCTTTGATCATATAAATGTATAGATCGAAACTAATAACTTTTTTCTTATATCACTTTATTTTTCTTGTCATCTAAAATATGCTAATAGGATATGTAGATCCACATGGATGTTAATGTTGATGCTCCGGGAGTTAAATAATGTTTGATTGATAGGCTGAAATCCAGTAGCCGACAAGAAACAAGCCTTTTTTTGTCCTTGTAAAAAAAATTGGGAAGCATTGTGCGACTATTTTGCAACACCTAAATTTAATGTAATAATACAAAAACTTAACATGTTTAAATGTTAAGGTTCAGTGTTTAGGTTATAGCTATAGGTTTGTTACATTACTTGGAATGTCACTGTTCTTATTTTTATAGCACATAAGTTTTGTGAATGGTGGGAATAGAAGACAGGTGAGAGCTCCACATATTTTAGGAAGAAAGCCATTTACTATTCGTAGACACGGGATTGTAAGTTTTCTAAACGTGTGCTTTTGTACTAGTTTCATTATAATAACCTTTAATTGATGCATAATTCTTATTTTTCTTGGCACATTTTTCCATGTCCTAGTCTCAAATGGAGCTAAATGGAGATCCTTGTGATAGGATTGATTTGTATAAACGTACGCATCATTCAGAGAAAAAGGGTTGGTCATCCAAAGTGGCAGAAGAGAATTGGGTAACTTTCATATCTATTTGTTTTAAATCCAACTTTTTTTATGTTAATGATTGTAATTAACTCTATATACCTTCTTACATTCATGTGTTTTATAGGAGTTAATGAAAAAAAAGCGAGATCAATATAGAGAAGAAGGATTTGAGAAGAACGCAGATGAAATAGTCTTGGAGGTTCTTGACCATGGATCTGGTTACATTAAAGGCCTTGGGTATTGTCCAAAACCTCCATGCAGGCGCATCACATCATCTGATTTAGCTACCCAACAAGTCCAAAAGGAACTTCAAGAGACACAATAAAAGCTACAAATGTTTGACGCTCAAGTAAATGATCTTAAGACACAAGTGGGTGAATTTGAGACTGAAGTGTCTGATTTGAAAACTTAATTGGTTCATCAAGGTGCAAATATCGACAAACTTATGGCAATTATGGCTGTTAATGGGATGAACATATAGGCTGAAAAAAAAACCATGTAAGTAATAAATACTTTTAAACTTCAATGAATCTTTCAAATGTTGTTTTTCATTGTTGTATTTGTGTTAATGCAGATTTTTGATATTAAAGACAACTTTATAAATGAGTGAATAATGAACTCTGAAGCAATGATAGTATTAGATGAATTTGTATGTGGCTTTTTGTTTTCATTCCCAAAAAATTAGTTTAAATCAGTAACAATCTCTCTTCTATCTCCTTTCTTTCAATTGCCTTGCATCATAAATTTGCTAGAAAAGAATTATTCTAAGTAATGTTTCCTTCACTTTCAATTAAATATTTTGAATTTGGTGTGATGTGTGGAATTCCTACAAATGTTAGATTTTCTTATTTATTTTACTACATTTAGGACAAACATGAATTTGATTAATACTGCTGTAGTTAGATTTGATTTGTTCTGGCTAATTTGAGGATACATTGTTTATGAGACAAACATGATTTTATATCTTTTTCTCTATATGGGACAAACATGATCTTTATTACTTTGAGTAATAAATATGCTTATAAAGGTTTGTTAATGTTCAATGGATCTTGAGACTGGTTGTGTTTATGGTTTATGTTCATATGGACTCAATGCATGATCAATGAATTAAGCAGAAGTTGCCCGTGCTAGATAACATGCTTTCAAGTTTTCTCTGTAATATGCACTTAAGCAGTGTTTTTTTGAACTTTTTATATGGACATGACTTTGATGAATTTGGTTTTATTGGTTTATTTATTTTATTTTATTGTTCGAAGTTAACTGTTTGATGAATTTGAGCTTAATCTCATTAGTTGCTTGATTGCATTTGACTAATAATTTTATTATACCATATTTATGGGTCTAAAAAGATAGCATAATTTATTTAGTAATGTTATAGCTATAGTTCTGGAAAATTCACAATTTATTATTTAAACATTTCTTTCTTTATATACTTTTATGTTTTAATTTCTTAACTATTTCACTGATTTATGTTTATATGTTTTGATGAATTTGCAAATAGAGATTTTTCTGGAAGGTCAATAACCACAAGGTTGAAGGTTTTAATTAAGCATTTTCTTAGGATATGGATGTCAGAATTTTAGCTTTTCGGATTATATAATTTGGTTTTGTGGTACTTAGATTATTTAAGCAACTGTTAATTGCCTAGTTGGGTATTTTGTTGAATTAGTGAATCTACTATTTTTTTATAAGATAATTACTTTTTATTTTAGATGTTTATTGCCTTTTGTCTCTTATATTATATACAGGTGTAAAGTTGATTTAAAAAGGTCACTAAATGTATTATATTTTTGGACTAATGACAAAACTGTCCCCTCAAGTTTGGACGAAAATCAATTTGATACTCAAAGTTTGGGAATATTCAATCAATACCTCTAAGTATTTTAAAACAACAAATGTGTTCCATTTTGGCCGGACCGATCAATTTTTTCGCCGGAATACGGTTTGACTATCTTTTTTTACTTTGACCTTCTCAATACATTTGACTTGTATTTAATAAGTATTTTCTCAAATAATGTTTTTTCATTTCCCCCAACATTTAAATTAAAAAAATAAAATCTTAACACTATTTAAAAAATAAATGACAATAAAAGATAAATTAAATATAAATATAATTTTCCTTTTGAGTGACACATTAGATCTACAAATAAAATATTTTTATGAAATCTATAAATACAAAATAAATAAATAAATTATAAAAAACGAAAGATAATTATTCTGTAAATATCTCAAATACAAAACTTTGGTTGGAGAAATATCTAATCATTATTTTGTAATTCTCAAATAATGTTACGTAATGTATTGATATTTTTAATTTTGTCTTCTTACCATTGTTGTTTTTGTAATTAAATAAATTAAATATAAATGATTTTGTTGTTATTTTGTAATTGCTTTTTTTATAAGTAAGTTATGATTTTGTTTTTAATTTTGTCTTCTTATCATTGATGTTTTATTTAATTTCTTCTTTAAAGAGACTTTATGATTTTAATATTTCTTTTTTTATAATTTATTTATTTATTTTGTATTTATAGATTCATAAAAATATTTTATTTGTAGATCTAATGTGTCACTCAAAAGAGAAATTATATTTATATTTAATTTATTGTTTATTGTCACTGATTTTATAAATAATGTTAAGATTTTATTTTTTTAATTTAAATGTTGAGGGAAATGAACAAATATTATTTGAGAAAATACTTATTAAATACAAGTGAAATGTATTGAGAAGGTTAAAGTACAAAAAGGTAGTCAAACCGTATTCCTGCAAAAAATTGGTCGGTCCGGCTAAAAAGGAACACTTTTGTTGTTTTAAAATACTTAGAGGTATTGATTGAACATTTTCAAACTTTGAGTATCAAATAGATTTTCGTCCAAACTTGGGGGGACAGTTTTGTCATTAGCCCTATATTTTTTTATTGAAAATTGTTAATGTAACAATACATTTTGAATGTCAAACAACTTAATATGACCACCACATCATCACGATTTATAATCATTTATTGACAAATAATATTTGGTCAATAAAAATTAAAATGTAATGACGAATAATATTAACTCTTTAGAATTAATAGTATTGTCATTATATATATTTATTTAGTTATGACAACTGATTTTGTCACTAATCTTAACTATTTGATGACAAGTTATGCCGTCACTATTATATATTCATTTAGTGATGACCTTTAATTTTGTCATTATTAATAACTCTTTCTGTGACGAGTTCTATCGTCACCATAAGTATTTAATTAGTGACAGTGAAAAATGTGTCATAGAAAGTAACTCTTTGGTGACAAACTATATCGTCACTATTATATATTCATTTAGTCACAACAAATAATTTTGTCACTATTAATAACTCTTTCTGTGACGAGATGTATCGTCACTATAAGTATTCAATTAGTAACATTGAAAAATGTGTCCAAGAAAGCAACTCTTTGGTGACAAATTATTTTGTAATATTATTTAAAATATGAAATGACAATGACATAATTGTCATGTTAAATATATTATTAGGTAACAAATTATTCTGTCGTCATTTATTTTCTTATTTTTGGTGACGATAAACACAATAGCATAACGAAAGAATAATCATAAATATGACAATATTGTCGTCATTAAAATTAGATGATTTAAATAGAGTAACATATTTTCGACACAAACAATATCATTTAATGACAAAAAAAGTTTGGCGTCATTTAATGTACTACGTTTTGATAACGAAACATAATATAGAGTGACGAAAGTGTCATTCAAATAGTGACGCTGTTAACGTCACTACAAGTAATTAATTATAGTGACCATGGTGTAGATCATCACCATAAGTTAAAACATTTAGTGACGACATCAAATATTGTCAAATAAACCTAATACCACGCTCATACGGTGACGGTCTTTGTGACGATTAACACTCGTCACCAATTATTTTAGTGATGAAAAATGAATTTTATATGACAAATTTTAGCGTCATTTTTTGTGTAATTTCATGTAGTGAAGGTGAAAAACTGCTCTTTTTAGCCACTTTCTTTGTAAACTTTGTTTAATGAACTAGATTGATGTTATATATTGGTTAAATCTAATTAAACTTGTTGTTTTTAAGTATATTGTGTAGTAGTTAGCAGATATTGAGTTTCTACCGATTATATTGTGCATGTGGTTGTAAATCAAGTCCGGAAACTAGATCTACCTAGATCTAAGCCGGATCTAGCCTTTTGAGTGGTTATTATCGGGCCGTCAGGTCAACCCCGGTTTCAATACCGGGACCTCAGGTCATCTCCGGTCTTAATACCAAGCCTTCAGGTCAACCCCAGTTTCAATACCGGGACCTTAGGTCATCCCCGGTCTCAATACTAGACCGTCAGTTAACCTCGGTCTCAATATCGGGACCTCATGTCATCCCCGGTCCCTATACCGGGCCATCAGGTCATTGGCGATCTCAAT
Organism: Panax stipuleanatus; assembly: GCA_020205555.1. Classification (NCBI taxonomy): domain Eukaryota; kingdom Viridiplantae; phylum Streptophyta; class Magnoliopsida; order Apiales; family Araliaceae; genus Panax; species Panax stipuleanatus. Next base: position 66,044,967 of record CM035121.1, read on the forward strand.
ACCGGGACCTCAGGTCATCCACGGTCTCAATACTAGGCCTTCAGGTCAACCCCAGTCTCAATACCAGGACCTCAGGTCATCCCCGATCTCCATACCGGGCCGTCAGGTCAACCACGGTCTTAATGCTGAGACCTCAGGTCATCCTCGGTCTCAATACCGGGCCATCAGGTCAACCCCGGTCTCAATACCGGGACCTCGGGTCATCCCCGGTCTCAATACCGGGCCATTAGGTCAGCCCCGATCTCAATACCGGGCCGTCAGGTCATCCCCAATCTCAATACCGGCCATCAGGTCATCCTCGGTCTCAATACCGGGCTATCAGGTCATCCCCAGTCTCAATACCGGGACCTCAGGTCTACCCCAATCTCAATACCGGGCCATCAGGTCAACCCCGGCCTCAATACCGGGACCTCAGGTTAATCCCGATCTAAACCTGGGATACTAATTCAACTTCGGAGACAACCCCGAAGCCTCACGTCATCTCTAGAGACAAACCTGGAAGAACCAAGTTAGCCTCATAGTCAACTCCGAGGACAAACAGAATCGGCTGGGATCCAAACCTTGGAGACAAACCCGGGAAGGTAGTCGGAGACCATGCCAGCATTGGAGGCAACCCCGGGAATAGCAAATGGTCATTTTACCAACATAAAGCCGATTCGGTCAAACTCAAGCCAAATTGATGCCATGAAGGTCAGGAAAAACCAAAATATTGGTCCCGAACGGAAACAGCGCAAGACAGCTCAACGGACAAACTGCGGGAAAATGAAGACCTGGTTATGAACCAATCTTCTTGGACTCAAAAAATGTTTAGTCCCATGTAATTGTGACACTCTCGGTGAGGGCTTTTTGGAAAGGTATAGCACACCTCCAACGGATGCTCCAATCAAAAGTTAGAAAATTTTGAATCTGACCTCGTATTGCTCGGAGTGCAAGTACTTCGATGCAACGGGACCCACCACCCGGGCCTTGCCATATGGTGCCGCAGGTAGAGCCTCTTCCATTGGGTTTATAAATATAAGTGCACCCCCAAGCCATTTAAAAGAGAGAAACGCTCTGGAACTCTGCCCATTTCGTTTCCTAGCCCTACTTCTAGTACTCCAAACCCAGATTTTATCACTATAACACGTAGATATACTCATATACTACCACATATCAGAAATTAACCGATAGAAACGGACGTTTGAAGCCTATAATTTGGCAACAAGCCCATATAGCAGTCCATTGTGAGTATTTTTACGATCAGAAAGTTCCTACTACTTCATTGTGCATTTATACACTTTCACATTAAGTTTTTTTTTCCTGTTATGCCTGGAACTCAGTTCTGTGGCCGTTTTTACTTACATTTTCTTACATTTACGCGTTTTCTGGCATTTCTATAACTCGGATCGACGATCCGCGACTTTTATTAGCTTATATATATATATACGCATACATACTCTTCACCGGACTGGGTTATCTTCTTAGTCCCGGTTAGACTTTTTTTTGTATATATTTAACTATATATATATAATAACTTTTCAATTCTGTAAAGCCTGGGTGTCAAATCCGTGGCAGTTTACTTCTTTTATATATATAACTATATATATATATATATATAAATTTTTCTGACTTATTTGGGCCTGGATTTCTACTTCGTGGCCTTTTTATTACTTTAATATATATATATATATATATATATACTAATTGTATATATTAACTTTTTACATTTCAGTTTGGCCTAGATCATTTTGTGGCCTTTTTACTGCTTTTATAAATATATATATATACTTATATTTCTGTCCGGGCAAAGGATAGAATGTCCGTCACCCTTTACAGTTTATATATATATATATATATATATATATATATATATTTACTTTCTGCTGAGCTTGGACAATTTTGTGGCTCTTTTACAGCTTATATATATATATATATTTCAATTCTGTCGAGCCTGGATCATTCTGTGGTTCTTTGACAATTTATATATATATACATATTTACATTCAGTAGAGCCTGGATCATCCCGTGACTCTTTTACAGCTTTTATATATATATATATATATATATATATATATATATATATATTTCAATTCTGTCCAGCTTGGATTACTCTGTGGCTTTTTACAGCTTTTATAAATATATATATTTTTTCATTCCAGTCTGGGCATAGGATTTGACATCCGCCGCCCTTTATTTCTTTTATTTATATATTTTAATTCTGTCAGGCCTGGATTACTCTGTGGCTTTTTACAGCTTTTATAAATATATATATATTTACATTCCAGTCCGGGCATCGGAGTGAAAACCCATCGCCCTTTACATCTTTCGTATATATATAACTATATATATCTTTTATTCATTGTGATTAAATAGATGTTGTAAATATTCATTTGATATGAATCGGCGCTGACATCTATTTGGGCGAACTAGATTTTCTTAAATCTCGCCAATTCTATCTTTCAAACGGTTCAAAATAGGTTCAGACAGAACCGGAAAGCTAGAATGGCTGAAATTTACTTAAATCTAGCAGTTTTTCTAGTTTTATTCATTCGGAAAGCAACCTCGCGGCCCTTAGATCGCTATCTAATGGGAATGAGATGCTTTGGCTAAGCGCATACCAGGATTTACTAATGAATCCTTGGTTCTTGCGACATCTGGATATAAGCATACATTTTTTGTGCATATTTAATCTGTGCGGGTTTTATTGGCTTCCCTCTGTGAGCCTAGGAATCATGGGATTCATGATCAAACTGATCAGAGTCTGATTTCCACGATGGACAAACTCCACTTTACAAATATACCCTGCCAGTTTTTTTCTGTAAAAATATACATCCAAAAGACCTTAAAACGGTTATCCAGATTTAAGGTCTCAACATAGTGAAAATATGGTTTATCATGTCAGAGTCACTCCGATGGCTGTCATGCCCATGAGAAGACCGATACTTGTATATATTCTGTGGTCGAGGATGCTTCGCAGCCCAACAATCACCATTCAAATTAAGTCAAAAGGCTGAAAAGATAAAAAAATAGAAGTATCAACATGCTTCAATTCCTACGTGAGCGTAAGGGTTTGAAAACCTACTTTCAAAACATCATCTTAATAATCTTGTCTAAAAATGAGACTTTTGCAAATCAAATCAAACCCTTCGTATGTAGGTTCAATGAAGCATGTCCATACTTTCAAATCAATCAAGCGTAGGACCAATTTCTTCCAGCATCACACACACATTACAGATTTAAAAGGGAAATATTGAAAAGATGTGGTACCGTGTTTTCACGGGAGTTGTGGGGTGCCTAACGCCTTCCCCACATTTAACCAAGCCCCCAAACTTAGAACTTCGGTTTCAAAGATTTAGTTTCGACAGTGTCTAGCAATTGGGCCTCCTTTCAAACAAAACTCGGTTGAGTTGGTACAACCATTTCAAATCTACCTACTAGCGGCTCTGTAAACTTTCAAATCATCGACATGATATATGTTGGCCTTTTCCTAAAAAATCCCTTCAAAACCTTTTTCATAAAAAGATAAAATAAGGGTAGAAACAAAACTTAGGAAAAGAGAAAAACCCGGGTTCGACACCCGACCCGCGCATTTTTCTTCTTGACGTCGACATGTGGCGACTCTGCTGGAGATTTTAGAGGGCTTAGGCCGCGTTCAAATCTTTTCAAACATTTTCCATTTATATCTGCGTGTGTGTGAATGCAGCGTCTTTACATTAAATGAATGTGAATGAATGCTTTTCTACTTTATATTAGTGCTTCACACAATGTCATCATTTCATACGGTGAGACGCGATGTATGTGAATGTATGTTATGTGATTCCTCCACCAGGAGGCGAACCCGTCGGTGTTTGAGTAATGGACTCAAAGGCGACTAAGTATGCGAGGCTTATAAAATGCACCACTTAGATCTGCTCCAATTGAAAGATCAGATTAATTTCCCCTCTAGTAGATTGTGATGATCTGTGGACCTTTATGCCGAAAATCCGCGAGAGTAACCTAAGATAGGTCAGCCTCTGATTAACCAAATTCGAAGGGAAGCTTCTTCATGCCTTCCTCTTTCAATTTAATGTCAAGTTTTCAATTCCAATGTAAAAGTCATAATGTACATTCCATGTCTTGCAAATCCTCTCATGTTATCTTGTCATTAAAACAACTCACCTTTGTTTTGCAGGATAAGATTAAAAAATCTCAGAAATAAACACATTTGCATGGCATGCATCCGACCAACACCTACATCAGGAAATTAACATATCTATATTTGTTGTAGGTGAAAATTGGTCCGGTCACCAGATCGAAATCTAAGAAAGCATTAAGTCGATCTTCAGACATGACTTCAAGTGCTCAACCAGAATCCACCCCCGTCTCTAGGGAAGAATTTGAAGAATTGAAGAACCAGATATCCGAATTGGCTATTTTCTTGAGAGAATAAATTAAAGCTCTTAAAGGGAAACAATCACAGGGTCATACAAAACCAGGTACACCCAGTGGCAGTCAAGAGACCGGAAAGAAAGACACTCAAATTCCTGAAACACAGAACCAGGATCCTACCAACAAAACCCATGAAATCACCATCCTTAACAAAGAACAGGAAGCTGGTGACATTCTGAAGAAAGTACAACAAATGGAAGAGACCATCCGGTCCATCAAAGGGAATGGGGCATTTGGGAGTGTCAATTACTCAGATTTATGTATATTCCCCGAGGCTCGTTACCCTGAAAAATTTCAAGTCCCTGATTTTGAGAAATATGATGGATTAGGAGACCCCTATACTCACTTGAAAGTATTCATTGGAGAGCTCGGATCCTATGCAGAGGACGAAAAGCTCCGAATGCAGCTTATTCTAGACGAGTTTGACCGGAGAGGCTAGAGCCTGGTATGCTCGTCTGGATAACTCAAAAATTCACAGCTGGGAAGAATTGGCACATGCCTTCCTCAATCAGTACAGTTTTCAGTCTCAAATGGCTCCAGACAGATATTAGATCACTAAAATCAATAAGCAAAACACCGAGTCATTCAGAGAATATGCCCAACGATAGAGGCGGGTTGCAGCACAAGTCACCCCATCCATGACTGAGTATGAAATAGTCATGACCTTCATCGACATTCAAGAAGCTCCGTACAACGAAAGGGTCCTAGCAGGCATAGGAAAACCATTCTCGGAGATGATCAAACATGGAGAAATGGATGAAATGGGGCTAAAATCTGGGAAGAAAAAGGATCTGACCGCCTTGGAAGCCGTTGCCGAGCATATCCAGTCTGGGAGTTACGAGAGTAATCCTCGGAGAGTACATAAGAAGAAAGATGAAGAAGTGTCCTTAGTATTGCAAGGACAGAATCAGAGGAGCGAGTCGAGCAGTATGCCCATTCAAAGGAGGAACTATTCTCCTTTTCAAGCTCAAGCCCAACCATCTAACCCTCCATTTCAAAAACATTTGGAGGCCATACGTCGGAGAACGTTCACCCCATTAAGGGATTCACTCGAGAATGTGCTAAAACTATTGACAGCACAGAGGAAGAATGTTCAACTCCTTCCACCAACCAGTACCAGGGGAAGGAATTTTGACCCAAGTAAGAAGTGTGCATACCATTCTGGATCACCGGGCCATGATACACAAGACTGTTGGGCTCTCAAGCATAAAATTCAGGACTTGATAGAACAGAGAGATTGTAGTGACCAAACCGAAGCAACCCCATGTGCAGGATAATCCCCTCACACAGCACAAACAGGAGAGTGTTAATATGATTAGCATGGGGAGTGGAGAAGGATCCAAATACCTCTGGTATGTTGGAGAGTCAACTTAATCCAGCAACAATAGCTCGGACGGTTGGGAATTATCAAAAAGGCAGTTCCTGATAGAACAGGAGATCAAGTCTATCAAGGAACAGATTGGACAGCTGGCAAATCTAGTCGTATATCAGCATCAGGTGACCAGGCAACTGATAAACCAGTCCAACCAGTCTGAAGCAAGTCTGTCTACACCATAAATTAACCCCATCGCTATGAGGGATCACTACCGATTTCATGAATATGAACCCTGGGCCGACAAGGTGGCCAAGGAGGAGAAGTTCCAAGCAGATAAGGAATTTGCCTTCCAGAGGAATTTCACTAATCTGAACTAGCTGATGAAGAAAATACTCCAGATGTTGATCAATGAGGGGATGGTTATGGATTTATTACCCCCAATGAACACTCGATCCAAGAAATTTAAACCTGACATGATCTGTCAGTATCACTCCAATGTGCCCGATTATGACACCGAGGATTGCTGGGGACTTCGGCACCTGATTCAAAATCTTATTAAAAGTGGTGAGCTGATAAGAGGGAATCAAGACTATGGCCTTCCTGATGAAGAAACACTCTTTATTCCCAAAGCATGGAGTCAGGGAACAGTGGCTGTTATTTCTTATGAGAAGGAACTAGCCGGAACACCCTTAGTACTGCCAGGGAAAGGGGTCCAAGAAACACAGAATCCTGTGAAGGTAGCCGCACCTGAACCTTTAGTATTGTCTTTCAGACCCCAGTATCCAGTGATCAGTCTGAAGAGAGTCCTATGAAACTATGGGAATGATGAAGGTTCAACCTCAAACAACATTGCCAGTATATCAAAGGAGAATCAGTTGTACCTGCCCCAGTGGGTGATCAATTCAGTTATCAAGGCCAAAGAGAAGGTGGCTGAAGAGAAAATTGAAGAGTTCCTCAGCAAAATGGGGCAAAAAGAGATAAAGGTGGTGCAAAGCTTGAAAGATGCACCCAAGCAGATGTCCATCCTAGATCTGGTCTTATTATCGGTGGATCATCGCAATATTCTAGTGAAAGTACTGGAAGAAGCTCATCTGCCAAAGACAGTGGATGCCGAGAAATTTCGTCACGTGATAGAACACATTTTCAACAATAATGTGATGTCTTTCACTGACGATGATATACCTGCAGAGGGGACGGGTCATCATAAGTCCCTGCATATAGCAGTAATGTCATTCAAGTATGTGATCGGAGGGGTGCTAATAGATGGAGGATCGTCCCTAAACATATGTCCCTACGATACCTTAGAGAGAATGAAGATCAATCCAAATCGGATCAGAACCAGTCATGTGGTTATCTGGGCTTTTGATGGGTCTCGCTGAGAAGCTGTGGGAGAGGTCAAGCTTCCCATAGAGATTGGTCCCCACACCTTCTATGTATCCTTCCAGGTACTCAATATTACCATCGAATACAACTTGTTGCTGGGAAGGCCGTGGATCTACATGGCAGAAGCAGTTCCATCCACCCTCCATCAACAGCTTAAGTAGATTATTAATGGCAGCCTAATCACAGTGAATGCCGAACCAGAATACCCTGTCTGCATACAGGGAGATATGCCAATGATCAGCCTGGATGTAGGGATTGAACCTACAAGTTTTCAAGCATTGGAGGTGAGCAGTACTCAGTACCTACCTGTTGCGGCACCAGTTTTGAAACTAAAAGTCTCTCCTGAAGTGATGACAATGGGCTAGGAGATGGTATTTTTGGGTTTCCGCCCTAGAGAAGGGTTAGGAAAGAATCAGTAAGGTATCAAGAGCCCGGTGCAAATCCCGAGTCAGTCAGGGAAATTTGGATTGGGTTACACATCCGGGTCAAACCACCGGAATCCACACAAGCATCCAAAGGCTCATGCTTCCACTATACTACTGCCAAACCTCACTAATGCAAGGTTTGTAAAGCCAATGACAAATATTCCTGCTATTGTGTCAGCCAAGTTATTTCCTCCAATTATACTGGTAAGTGAGAGGAAAGCCTCAAAGCATGAGGGGGATAGCAAAAAGGGAAAAGAAAAGTTCATATACGAAGGAAGAGACCCATTTGCTAACATGCGTGTTCTCATACACTACGAAGGTATGAATGATGATATCCCTGACAGTGACGTTGATGATCAGATCCAAATTCCTCGCATTAAGAAAGGGAAGGGAGGCAGTTTAAAGAAGAATCCTGGCTCTGATCTAAAGGATGTCTTAGTCATCATCCGAGATGAGGCAGACGAGCACAATTCCTTAATCCTCTCTATTCATGAGGATCTGACTCTGGACAACTAGAGCAGCTTCCCTTGCCTCATTTAAAAAGGGTAAAAGGGCAAAGAGTCTGTCTACCCTATAACATGGTTTTATTTACTGCCTGTTTTATTGCACAGCTATAGCAGTAACTTTTGTCATGCTTTGCTAAATGCTTTGTATGTTTAAACAGTTGCATATATTAAAGCGAAAGAATTTTGTTTTCAGGACTCCAAGATTGGATTTGTTTATCCCTGCTGATGAGATGCCAACATGTCACAGTGACTACAACTTTGATGTAGAACTGAACTTTGACTTGATGGAGATTGATCAAGAGAAGGAAGATGACTATGAGGTCCCAGAGGAAATCAAAGAATGGGTTGAAGATAAACCCAAACCAAACCTCGACCAAAGCACCACTGTCAATATCAGAACCTCAGAAAGCCTCAAAGAAATCCAGATAGGTCTAGACCTCTCCTCAGACCAAAAAGCCGACCTGATTGAAATCTTAACACAGTTCCAAGAAGTGTTTGCATGGTCGCATGAAGACATGATTGGCTTGTCTACTGATATTGTCATCCATCGACTCCCCATCAAAGATGGATTCAAGCCATTTAAGCAGAAGCTCAGGCAATTGAAACCTAAATGGAGTCTGAAAGTCAAAGAAGAGGTTGTCAAACAATTCAAAGCCGGTATTATCATGGTATCAACATACCTAGAGTGGATGTTAAACATAGTTCCCATGCCTAAGCCCGGAAGGAAGGTACGAGTATGCGTGGATTATAAGGATTTGAACAAGGCTTGTCTCAAGGATAATTTCCCAGTACCTTTCATCCACATCTTGATAGACAACACAGCGCAGTACGACATGTATTCTATTGTGGATTGCTTTGCTGGTTACCATCAAATCATGGTCGGTAAAGAAGACAGGGAGAAAATAGCTTTCTTCACTCCCGGGGAACCTTCTGTTATAGGAGATTGTCCTTCGGCCTTATCAATGCCGGTGCCACATATAAGAGAGCCATTATGGCCCTGTTTAATGACATATGGCATAAGAAGATAGAGGCATATGTGGATGACATCATCGTCAAATCCCGGAAGGAGGACGATCACATTAACCATATCAGAAAGTTGTTCAACAGGTTGCGTAAGTACAACCTCAAGCTGAATCCAGCCAAATGTGCTTTTGGTGTCAAAGCAGGCAAGTTGTTGGGATTTCTAGTGAGCAATAGAGGCATTGAGCTGGATCCTGCCAAGATTAAAGCCATCTCTTATATGCCTATGCCCCGAACAGAAAAGGAGATACGCGGGTTTCTGAGAAGAATCAATTTCATAAGCCGATTCATTTCCCAGCTCAAAGCGACTTGTGAACCCATCTTCAAGCTACTAAGGAAGAATTCCTCCACGAAATGGAATGAGGATTGTCAAAAAGCCTTCCTTGCCATCAAGAAGCAGCTGATTGAAGAGCTTGTCTTGGTAGCCCCGAGGGACGAAGTTCCTTTATTCATGAACTTATCCGTTAATGCCAACGCAAGGGGCAGTATGTTGGGACAGAAAGATGATAGTAGCAAGGAGAGAGCTATCTACTACATAAGCAAAAGATTCAGCAGTGGTGAATAGAAGTACACTCTGATCGAGAAGACATGATGTGCATTAGCATGGGCCGCTATGAGGTTGCAACATTATTTGCATGGGCACACAACCTATCTCATATCCCACATGGATCCACTAAAATACGTATTCAACAAGCCAATGTTGAATTGTCGATTGTCCAAATGGCAGTTGATCCTCTAACAGTTCGACATTGTCTACGTGACTCAGAAGTCCATCAAAGGTCAGGGCATTGCAGATCAACTAGCCGAGGTACCATCAGGAGGGTTTGAACCGTTGGAGACTTATTTCTCGGATAATGGAATTATGATAATTTAATAAATTTGACAAGTGAATATAGTCCAACCATGGAGAATGTATTTTGATGGAGCGGTGAATATGGAAGGTGACGGAGCCGGGGCAGTCCTCATCTCTGGTACAGGAGAGCAATATCATGTGGCTACTAAGTTGCAGTTTGACAACACCAACAACACAGCTGAGTATGAAGTCTGCATAATGGGGTTGAAATTAGCCCAATACATGGGTGTCAAACATATACTAGTCTTTGGAGATTCTGAGTTAGTTATCAGATAAACCACTGGGGCATATCATACCAAAGAGCTGCATTTGCTTCCTTATCACCGGCAGGTCATCGACATATCTATGGATTTTGAAGAGATAACCTTCATCCATATCCCTCGAGGAAGGAATGATTTTGCGAACGCATTGGAAACTTTAGCTTCCCTTATCAACGTCTCGGGTAGGAAGGGAATTCCCGACATCAAATTCACAAACCAAAAGGCCCCGACATACGGAAATTACATTGAAGAAGTATCAAATGAAATACCTCCTATCAAACAGCCTTGGTACCAAGACATCAAGGAATATCTCCGAGATGGATCTACACCCGCTGCGGAAAGCCAATCCGAACGAAAGAGGATTCACAAGATGGTTATGAAGTTCTATCTGAGCAGAGATGCACTTTACAAAAGGGATGCTGGAATAGGCCTGTTACGATGCCTCGACAAAGAGCAAGCCCAGAGACTGATGGATGAAGTACACGGTGGAGTCTGTGGTCCACATATGAGCGGTCATCTGCTGGTCAAGAAAATATTGAGAAGAGGGCATTACTGGATCTCTCTCAAAGTTGACTGTGATGATCACGTCAGGAGATGCTATCAATGCCAAGTCCATGGAAATGCCATCCACGCTCCTCCAAACGAGCTGTACAATATGAGTTCGCTGTGGCCTTTCTCTAGGGAGCAGATGTGATCGATCCAGTAGAACCCAAAGCCAGTAACGGTCATCGTTTCATCTTCATTATGATTGATTACTTCACCAAGTGGGTTGAAGCTGCCTCTTTTCCCAAAGTCACCCAGGAGGTAATCATCGGCTTCATCAGAAATAATGTTGTCTGTCGATATGGACAACTGGAGGTGATCGTCTCAGATAATGCCAAGAACTTAAACAATCAGATGATGAGAGACTTATGCAGCAAGTTTCATATCAAACATCTCAATTCCGTCATCTACCGACCCAAGATGAATGGTGCTATCGAAGCGGCCACTAAGAACATCAAAAAGATTATGCAAAAAATGTTCACCAATCACAAAAGATGGCCTGACCTGTTTCCTCTGACTCTATTAGCATATAGAACGTCAATGTGTACCTCTATTGGGGCTACCCCCTATTCATTAGTCTATGTTATGGAAGCAGTCCTCCCCATAGAAGTAGAGATGGAGTCCTTGCGAGTGTTAATAGACGCCCAAATGGAAAAAGATCAGTGGTTGCAAGAATGATACCACCAGCTGTCCCTGATAGATGAAAAAAGGGTTACAGCCATTTTTCACGGACAGTTATATCAGCAAAGGATTGCTAGATCATACAACAAGAAAGTCTGAATCCGACAATTCGAAGAAAACGACCTAGTGTTGAAGAAAGTTTTGGCCAATCAAGACGAAGCTAAAGGAAAGTTCGCCCCAAATTGGGAAGGCCCTTTCATTGTCAAGGAACTATTGACAGGAGGAGCTATCAGATTTTAAGAAATGGACGGGAATGAATTTCCCCAACTCATCAACTCAGACACCGTAAAAAGGTACTATGTCTGAAGCACATGCCAGCCATCATCCTAGTCCTATAAATTGATCAAATCAGTTTCGGTTTTCACTAGAAGATCAAACTACGAATGACCTGATCTCCCTCAACCCGGGAGTACGTAGGCAGCCCATTCACGGTGGGGTCAAACCAAATAAAATTTCAAAAAACTCATCAAACCAAACTCAAAAGAGACACTTCTCAAACCTCTCATACACAAACTTAAACTACGAATGACCTGATTTCCCTCCACCCGGGAGTACTTAGGCAGCCATTCACGGTGCGGTATGACCTTCAAAGAAAAACAAAAAACAAATAAAAACCAGTCCCAAGACACCGAAACCATATAAAACCTAAATCCTATCACGCCCCCTGGTCAACAGGCCCATCAAAGATATTCTCCGTCATCTTGCTGTCAATCCATCAAGGATAAGCTCATGATACACCAACAACAGTAAGTCATGAAAGAAATGGTAATCACTCAGCAATGACAATACATATCCAACAAGGAAGTGAATCAAAATATATTTCTCTGATATATAATACTATTTGATATATACATGGTGTCCTTTACACGACAAAAATGACTAATCTGGTATGTGTAGGAAAAACAAAGCTAGTCTATGGACCCAATAACAGATGGGACAACAATCCCAACATGGCATCTCTCTCTGAAGATAGAGGAGCATCTACAAGTGCAGTACCCTCAGCCTCCACACGAGCAAGCATATCCATAACCATATGCATAGTGGCGTTGTGACCGTCGATGAAAGCACTCATCTCTCTAACCAGGTTGTCTGTATATGACCTGAGGGTTATGCTATCTGCAATATACACATCTCGGGTGGCTATGGCTGCATCCCTCTTAGTATAAGCAGCATCCCTGGCTTTGCATCTCTGACAAATTTGACCTCATCTCTCTTCTCAATAGCCGCATCTCGTATGGATCGAGCCTCATCTCTCTCAACCAACGTGGCATCCCGAGTAGCGCGAGCCCTCGTCTCTAGCTGCAAAAGCTATATCTCTGCTATATAGGGCTGTCAACATCAACGCCCTAGCCTGATCTCTGTCGAAGGTCATCCTAGCTAATGAATCTGCCATAGCTGGATCTGTTTTGGTAGGGATAATTGGAGGATCACTAACTAATGCTGTTGTCAGACCCATAAACAACTCATCCTCCATGGGAGAATCAAGATCCTCCATAGGCTCCTCCTCATCTGAATCCACAACCAGAGCTGACTGGATGACTGCGGATGCTGCTATATCAACCTCCAACCACGCTGAATACTCTGGAGAGCGATCCGGATGGCTAGTAGAGAAATCCTCCCTCTCCCTATGAGTCCAACACTCATAAATCCGGATCAGGTCGGCTGACGATAGAGATAAAGCTGATATCCACTAATCAACGGTCTCGTCAAACTGGTGTAGGCTTTGGAACTGATCAAACTGCCAATTGATGGCAAGTAGTGACCCCTCTCAATCCCGCTAGGGGCAAATAATCCGGGCCAACCATATAGGTGATGAAGCTATAAGGGGATACTAGCCCTGAGCATGGCAAAATCGAAAATGGATGCTTAATATCTGAGAGAAAGGCTGACCATGTCACTGCATCCGAACACTCCGTTGGCTGGAAGGAGTAGGATAGGGCTATCTTATGGGTAAAGTAGTACCCCCGGTGTCTAAAAGTGCCAATCAGACGCAAATGGGTCATGACCCATATGTACAGAAATACAGAGCTACCTCTAAGAAACTCCTCTGGATGGGTGCTGCAATTGGTAGCCGACCTCAAAGTCTCTGCCAGTATCATCGGCAGAATGGTGCTCGCCTGTCTGAGGGCACTAACCACGACCATCAAACCAATATCTAAATGGTCCAAATATAGTGGCATGTATACGTAAGCCGTGACGCACATCAGCAAGACATCTATCCGGGTTGAATGCCACTCTTTTGTCGAGATAATAAAATCCCCAGCGTGTCGATCGTAGCTATCTAGCTTACCGAAATGATCGATTAAAAAGTTGATAGAGATCACATGGCCTGAAATGGTCTCATCAAGGACTACTCTGTGGCGCAAACCCGACATCCGCAATAATGGTCTCCTCATGTCACTAATCGCGGTGCCAGCGCAAGGCAGATCCAGGGCTAAATCTGTAAGCCACTCATACTGCTCTAATGTTGGTGTTAACTCATGCCGCCTGAAGAGAAAAACCTGCTGATCAGGTATCTAACAGGATAGAATGCCATCTACAAATCCGTACGAGTTCTGAAAATCTATAAGGGCTAATGAATGCCCCAACATCCGATCTACTGTCCCTCTGGCTGGGAAGGGCAGGCTATCATACCACGACCTCAATGACGATGCTACTAAGGATGATGGTAAATGCTCGATGAGGCTAACCGTCGATGACGATATCTGTATCACCTTATCACAAGACCATCCAGGGGTCAAATCTGAATCATCTGTCTAAGTGCATATCCATGACATAATATATGCATAATGACAATAATAAACATGATGCAATAGATAGGAAATATCATGCATATCTACAATAAACTACCTACTGTAAGCATCATCTCTGTCTGCTCATACAATCCAAAATAAAAAGTACAGGGATATGGGGCACAACCGCCCATCTACTAACAGAGGCCTATCAAAACAGGGCACAGCCGCCCAATAGCTAAACAGTTGCCTATCAAAAGAAATAGCTAGGGATGCTATCAAAAGAGATCCGGAATATCTGTATCCAGGCTATCAACCCGCTCCAGCTCCTCTTGAGACACAAAATCTCGGCTATCGGGAATGTCGGGCAGTACAAAAAAGGATCAGCCCCTATAAAACTTCTAGAAAATGGACCTGCGAAAGGGCCTACTCCAGAGCTAGAAGGAGCAAAAGAATCTGCCTCAGATGGATCTCGGCTAAGGTGCCTGATAAACAAATGTGTCCTCTCCAACTGTTGGGTCAACCCCGTGATCTAATCTATATAAGTTGGATCCTACAAGCAAACTATCCAGTCTATCATCATCACAGACCCCGACACCATATCTTCCATGAACTGGGTAGCACGAGTCTAAGCCCCAATAGTACGAGGACTCCACCAGCTATGAAACGCCTCATGGCTGTACAAACCCTCTGACAGGGTAAAGCCATCTACGCCCTCCATAGTAATGTCTGTGAGTGGCTAAGCTATCAGCCAGTGATGCCAAGTAGGAGGAACAAAGGGAATGCGGATCTCCCATGTGGTGCTCCTAATAGCACGCTCTCCTAAATAGAGCTCCCAACCTCCCACTGTCAAAAATGGGACTCTGCAGGTGGATAGTGCAAACTCTTGGCCAGTGGGAAAATCGCCCTCAAACTCGACTGTCAAAAAGTCTGAGGTATACGGGACCCACGAGATCGATCCGGCTGTCAATAGCTTAAGCTGCAGGCAGGAGTGAGTGAATCCCTCAGCTACAGGGACCTCCGTTAAAGTGGAGTGGTGCCAGTGTCGTCCTAGAGGATAGGTCTCAAGGCCTAAAGTAGTGGCGTGACGTAGGCAAGAAAGCCTCTTATATGCTGTTAGAAAGTGATCCAAACCAATTGTTTGGTGCATAATCTTATAAATCTACTGAGATGAACAACCCTCATTGAATGGGGAAATTATATAATTGTCGGGGAACCGACATGCGCACAAATAACATATTTAAATGTTATGCATAATATATAGTACTTTAGGCTGATCACCTGTTGTACTTGTTCATATGGATTTTCAGCGAAACACTGTAAGTCTAGCAAGAGTTCTTGGTCCATAGTGACTGCTCAGTGTTCAATCTTCTTGAACTTTAAAATGATTAAACCTTTAAATCTTATTGATATCTTTTACTCCATAGTGACTCTTATTTCAATTCAAAGAATAGATTTAGAACAATTTGTACTTCTTGTTACTCGTTTAATTCCTAAACTATCATTTACTGTTATACCCTTGAGATTTCGAACTCTATACTTGTTCACCCTTATTGCTATATTACTTGCTGTGCAAATTGAAAGTAGTATGTATACAAGCCAATCATGTATGATGATAAAGCATCTACTTTGGAGACGATCTTATTTATTTATTAATTAAAAATATTCATTTATTAAAGGCATTTAATTATCTACATGGTGCTGTTTTTATAATATGTAAATAACCCATAATTTTTAGCAATGCTTTTAGAATCATGATGATGATCATGCTAATGAGATCTAAATTCATAAAAAGCTTTAAAACTAAAATAGTTCCCAATCGTGGGATTACTAAAAAGGGGATTAGTAAATCTGGATAGATTGGTACATATGTTGCTTGCTCATTGGATGAGGATGATTGATCTCATGATCATTTGTGTGGAGACACTAAAGCAAATATGCAGGTGCTTATTGGAGAATAAGTTCACTGAACGTGACTCACTATGGAATACCTACTGGAGTTTTACTCGCCTGTCAATAGGAATTCCTAATGTGATAGTAGTACAAGTGATCCTTGGACTTGAGATCATCATAGTATCTTGTATGTAATAAATTATACTTTGACTTATTTCTTAAAGCCCTTTAGGGTATATAAAAGGGTATGCTTGGTTATAATGAGTTATATATAGAGATAATGAATGATCAATAAAGAATCTACCACCTCTAGTAAAAGAGAAGATATGTCCTATATGATTCGTTAAATGACAACCCAGGAATCCTTGGCCAAGGTGGAATGAAATTAGAAAGGAGTTTCTAATTTGCATTATTTGGAGTTTTGCATTTTCTAATCGAAATACATATAATTAAAAAATATAAGACTTGATAGTAAATCCATGTCTTATATTTAATTGGGACATTGTATGGTGGAAGGATTGAATTGTACGGTAACTATTTACTCACATGTTCTTTTATGATTAATGTTGAAATCTATATTATTTGGAAAGTCGTTGATCGCTAGGGAGGCTTATCCCTATTGTAGAATAAATATTATTTATTTAAATAGATTATTAGTTTAATTTATTTATTTAAATAAGATTAGAATTGTTCTAATTGATTTATTCACAACCGGTTTAATATGGAGAACCTAAAGGGTCACACCATAAAAGGAAGAATAATTATTTAAGAAGGTAATGACATAATCGTAATAATGCATTAAGTGTAATTAATTTAATCTATGATGATAGAATAAATTAAATAGCTTAATATTTATTATTTAATATTTTAGAAATATTAAATATAAATTAATAAGAAGAGTCTTATTAATATTATTACAATTATTATTATTTTAATTTCTAAAGGAGTTTAGTAATTAATTTAATATTAGTGCTCTCATTTATTCCTAATAATATTAGGAGGCAAATTAATTAAATGAATTTAATTAATTATTCCACATGTGGTGGGAAGCCTAAATTAATTAAAGGAGTTTAATTAATTAAAAAAAATCTCATGTCTAATAGGATTAGAAGGGTTGACCAATATCTATATAAGAGGAGTCTTATAATAGATATTACGTGATGCAATTCTAATTGTTGGAGAGTACTCCTTTTCTATAGAGGATAGAAAACTAAGCCAACCACCCTCCTTCTTGATAATTCATCTTCCTTGGTGGATCACCTCTAGAGGCCAAACACTTGGGTGGCTAACGTTGATCAAAGGAAGGAATATAACCCGGAAATTCAAGGAGATCACGAAGAACAAGGAGTTGAACTCGTACATGTGGAAGCTTCGTTTTACAAGGGTATGATTTCATAACTTTTTATTTATCGTTTTAAATTAATAATTTGTATAAAGGATGATCCGGGTGATAGTTTTGTAGAATTTTTTTTAAACTCTTATATACCATGCCTTCCGCTAATTTTTGTAATTTGATTGCGTCACGATTTCGTACAAACCCAACAATGGTATCAGAGCCAAACCTTTATGCAATTATTAATTGTTTTGATTTTATATACATATGGGTATATATTTAGAATAATTTATTGGGCATAATTAATTGTATAAAAATATTTTTTTTTTGAAAGAAAAAAAATAGGAAAACCAATTATTTTTTTGTTCGCTGAGCTTATCGCGGGTCATATTTTTTTCGTAAAAAAAAAAAGAAATAGAAAAGGGGAAGTGCACAGATTCGTATAATGCACGGAATATGGTAATCAGAATTTTATGGTAATCAAAATTTCTAAAGAAGAATTCGTGGGTGCATGTTATTTTAAAAAAAAGGTGACCTGCCACTTCCTGTTAAAAAGAAAATCATACAGGTTACTATTATGTATATATATTAGTATATATATATATATATATATATATATATATAGTATTTTTAATAATTTTATAATTAAAATAAAGAGTTTATTTTAATCTTGAAATTGGATTTCATGTAATTTAAAATTGCCCATTAAATGATACTCATATATATATAGAATGTTTAATTCATGAGATGGATATTTATTTATTGATATATATGGTGATATGTATGATAATAAATAGAGATTGATTATGGACTATTTGACCAATGTGATTGGATTTTATTTTAATTGAATACTTGAATAAATGAGTTTTATTAAATGGGGTCTGCGTACCTCGCCTTCTCTATTTTTTTTCTTGATGTAAATTCTCTCTCTCTCCTATGTACTTCTCCTTGACTGCTGATCAAGGTTTCTATTTAATTTTAAATAGTTTAATGTAATATAAATAGTTAGAATTATCTTGAAGAAATTGGAGACCAAGGAGCAAGGAGCTCGTGAAGACCCATTTGTATGGTGCCTGAGTTCAAATGTAACAATTATATTTAAATTTTATTCTTGCACTCCTAGGTTTGACCTTTTGATTCACTTGGTGGCTCTAGTGAACCAAACTAGAATAAAAGTCTATAATCAATCTCGGTAGAATATATTATTCTATATATGCATGCTAAATATTATATATATTATATTTTATGCAAACATGCTTCGCATGTTTAATAAAATGACGCGTATTTTATATATATATATATATATATATATATATATATGTGTGTGTGCATGCGCGCTAAACAAGATGAGACAAATAATAACAAACCCCTCAAAGAAATTATATTAAGTCCGAAGCGTTCAATGATATTTGGAATATCGAACGTCGCCTTCTAGTATGATAAATTAATAGAGTATTAAATATTTAATATGAGTTTGTTGTGCTATCCACAAGGCGAGTATTGCGTATTTATGATATTAATTAATCACATTTGATACTTATCAAGAAAATTGAACAATATAGTCTTGTTGTGCTATCCACAAGGACGAACATTTTTCTTTTTTAAATTTATGAAGTGCTAGGCTGGACCTAACTTAAATTATTTTAGTTCGGATGTGCACACACTTGACCATTATGATTTAAGAGGCAAAATAAAAGGAGTTATATGTTGATGTAATTGAAAAGAGTTGTCTCTCTATTTATTTATATATCATTTGTTGTGCTATCCACAAGACTATATACATTTGAAATGGGATCCTTAATCTCACTAGCAAATCTTTAATTAGATGTTGCCGAACTATATAAGTGAGGGTAATATAGTTTGATGAAAATAGTGGGAGATACCAATTTAAAATAAAGACCTAAATTTATTTTGGTATGCAAAATTAATTAAATGAATGTTTGCTAAAATATTGTCTTTTCACATACAAAAAAATTAAAAAAAATGTCAAAATCACTAATTTCACTGCGTAGCATACTTGATGCTAATAAACTAACCGGACCAAATTATACGGACTGGTTAAGGAATATGAGAATAGTTCTCACTGCTGAAAAGATTTCTTATGTCCTAAATTCACCTGTCTCTAGAACTGTTCCAGAATCAGCATTTGAGAAAGAAATTCCCACCATTGTAAAGTGGCAAAATGACGCATCTGTGGCTCAATGCATCATGCTCGCATCCATGAATAACGAGCTTCAGCGTCAGCATGAAAACATGGATGCTCCTACTATGTTGCTTCACCTCAAGGAGTTGTATGGTGAACAAAGTAGGACTGCTAGATATGAGATATCTAAGGAGCTCTTCCGATCTCGGATGACCAAGGGCAAGGTGAACATAAAGGAACAAAAGAAACCTGATTCAACTAGCAAAGGAATGTGCTTCCATTGCAACGAGCTGGGTCATTGGAAGAGAAACTGTAAGAAATTTCTGGCAGAGAAGATGCTTGGAGAAGCTTCGACTTCCAATCAAGGTTTGTTCATGATTGAAATTAATTTTAAAAAGTTAAAATTCTACTTGGATATTGGATACCGGCTGTGGTTCTCACATATGTAATAATGTGAAGGGACTGGTCAGAAGTAGAAAGCTGAACAAGGATGAGGTTGTCCTACGAGTGGAAAATAGAGCAAAGGTTGATGCATTAGCTGTAGGCACTTATTGTTTAGCACTGCCTATGGGCAAGTCCATTTATTTAAATAATTGTTATTTTGTTCCGAATATCATTAGAAATATTATTTCGAATTCTGTATTACATATGGATGGATTTGAAATTATAATAAAGAACAACAGTTGTTCAATTTATAAAAACAATGTTTTATATGGTATTGGAAATCTGCGAAATGGACTTTATATACTTGACTTGCATGAAAATATATTTCAAATAGAACAAACTAAGAAAAGGAAATGAGATGATGTTAATTATACCTATATGTGGCACTGTAGACTAGGTCATATCAATGAAACGAGATTATCCAAGTTGCATAAGGATTGGCTTTTAGAGCTATCTGATTATGAATCATATCCAACTTGTGAATCTTGTCGCATGGGTAAATGACTAAATCTCCTTTTAGTGGAAAAGGAGAAAGAGTTACAGAGTTGTTACCGTTGGTTCACACAGACGTTTGTGGACCTATGACAAGCGATTGCACGGGGTGGGTATTCTTATTTTATTACTTTCACTGATGATCACTCAAGATTTGGATATTTGTATTGAATGAAATACAAATCAGAATCATTTGAAAAGTTCAAAGAGTTCAGAAGTGAAGTAGAGAAACAAACAGGAAAGAGTATTAAGACTCTTCGATCAGATCGAGGTGGAGAATACTTAAGTGGTGAGTTTCTCAATTGTCTCAAAGAAAATGGTATAATCTCACAATGGACTCCACCAGGTACACCACAGTTAAATGGACTATCTGAAAGGAGAAATCGAACATCGTTGGATATGGTTCGATCCATGATGAGTTTTACCGATCTTCCAATTTCATTTTGGGGTCATGCCCTAGAAACGACTCATATCTACTAAATAAGGTCCTCTCGAAATCCGTCCCCAAGACTCCATATGAGATATGGACAAGAAGAAAACCTGGTCTTAAGCATGTTAAGATTTGGGGATGTCCAGCTTATGTGAAAAAGTTTCAAAATGATAAGCTAGGGACAAGATCTGATAAGTGCACGTCTGTGGGATATCCTAAAGAAAGTTTGGGATACTATTTCTATAATCCTACTGAGTAAAAGGTATTTGTTGCAAAACACACTGCCTTCTTGGAAAAGGAGTTTATCCTTGAAGGGGCTAGTGGGAGAAAAATAGATCTTGAAGAAATTCAAGAACCATAAACCACTACAGATCAAGTGGATGAACCTGTCCAAGTAGAAACACCTACTATACAACACCCTATTCGTAAATCTGGAAAAGTACCGATGATACCTAAAAGGTATGGATTCGTCATAGAGGATGACGATGAGGTACACATCATGGATGATGATGATCCATTGAATTACGAACAGACTATGAGTAATAAAGACTGAGAGAAATGGTAGATGACCATAAAATCTAAAATGGATTTTGAAGCTATACTCAAGTCCATTTGGATTTTTCTTGCGATTGCAGCTTATTTTTACTTAATCTGGCAAAATGGACGTGGAGACGCCCTTCCTCAAATATACATTATTAGAGGAGAATGTATGTATGATACAGCCAGATAGTTTTTTGCCTCAATAGTTGAAGCAAATCATGTATATGAGCTACAACAATCCATTCATGGATTGAAGCCAGATTCTCTTAGATGTAACATTCGTTTTTATGAGACAATCAAAGAGTTTGATTTTATCAAAAATAAGGATGAACCATGTGTGTACAAGAAGGTTAGTGGGAGCGCTGTTTCATTTCATGTATTATATGTTGATGATATATTACTGATAGGGAATGAAATTCCTATGCTAAAATCGATCAAAATAAAGTTGTCTAAACATTCTTCCATGAATGATTTGGGTAGAACATCCTGAATTAGGGATATAAATCTGTATTAATAGATTTAAAAGGATGTTCGGCTTCACCCAAGAAAACGTATATTCATTAGATGCTAAAGGCGTTTAGCATGGCAAACTCCAAAAGGTGCTTCATGATGATGAGCCATGGAGTGTATCTCTCTAAAATTGTCCTCAGTAAAAGAGAGAGATCGTATGAGTTACTATCATGTATGCAATGAAATATACGAGACTTGATGTTGATCGGTCATATTCTGGAGAAGATCACTGTGAGACAGTGATAAACATCTCAAAGTACTTAACTGACACTAAGGATGTCATCATGACAAATGATGGGTCTGAATTAAACTAGAGTGCTAAACAGACTCAAATTTTCAGACTGACCAAGACGATAGCAAATCCACTTTAGGGTAAGTCGTTATCTTAAAAGATGGTGCAGTGAATTGGAAAGGTTCCAAACAACAAAAGGTTGTTGCTTTAGTGACAAAGACAAAGTATATAACTGTAAGTGAAGCTGCAAGTTGATGTTTCGGATGAAAAGTTCATTACAGAACTAAAAATAGTTCCTAAGTCTCATCTTGAATCTAAACATATGTTGAGGCATTTTGATTAAAAAAATCATTGAAAGAGGAGCGTTTAGACTCTCAAGACAACATTGTAGATCCATTTACTAAAGCTTTAACACAACAACAGTTTGATCGTCACTTAGAGAAGATGGGTATGAGATACCATGACGATTGGCTTTAGTACAAGTGGGAGATTGAAAGTAGTATGCATACAAGCCAATCATGTATGATAATAAAGCATCTACTTTGGAGACGATCTTATTTATTTATTAATTAAAAATATTTATTTATTAAAGGCATTTAATTATCTACATGGTGCTGTTTTTATAATATGTAAATAACCCATAATTTTAAGCAATGCTTTTAGAATCATGATGATGATCATGCTAATGAAATCTAAATTCATAGAAAGCTTTAAAACTAAAATAGTTCCCAATCGTGGGATTACTAAAAAGGGGATTAGTAAATTCGGATAGATTGGTACATATGTTGCTTGCTCTTTGGATGAGGATGATTGATCTCATGATCATTTGTGTGGAGACACTAAAGCAAGTATGTAGGTGCTTATTGGAGAAAAAGTTCACTGAACGTGACTCGCTATGGAATACCTAATGGAGTTTTACTCACCTGTCAATAGCGATTCCTAATGTGATAGTAGTACAAGTGATCCTTGGACTTGAGATTATCATAGTATCATGTATGTAATGAATTATACTTTGACTTATTTTTTAAAGCCCTTTAGGGTATATAAAAGGGTATGCTTGGGTATAATGAGTTACATATAGAGATAATGAATGATCAATAAAAAATCTATCACCTCTAGTAAAAGAGGAGATATGTCCTATGTGATTCGTTAGATGACAACCCAGGAACCCTTGGCCAAGGTGGAATGAAATTAGAAAGGAGTTTCTAATTTGCATTATTTGGAGTTTTGCAATTTCTAATCGAAATACATATAATTAAATAAAATAAGACTTGACAGTAAATCCATGTCTTATATTTAATTGGGACATTATATGGTGGAAGGATTAAATTGTACGGTAACTATTTACTCACAGGTTCTTTTATGATTAATGTTGAAATCTATATTATTTGGAAAGTCGTTGATCGCTAGGGAGGCTTATCCATATTGTAGAATAAATATTATTTATTTAAATAGATTATTAGTTTAATTTATTTATTTAAATAAGATTAGAATTGTTCTAATTGATTTATTCACAACCGGTTTAATATAGAGAACCTAAAGGGTCACACCATAAAAGGAAGAATAATTATTTAAGAAGGTAATGACATAATCGTAATAATGCATTAAGTGTAATTAATTTAATCTATGATGATAGAATAAATTAAATAGCTTAATGTTTATTATTTAATATTTTTAAAATATTAAATATAAATTAATAAGAGGAGTCTTATTAATATTATTACAATTATTATTATTTTAATTTCTAAAGGAGTTTAGTAATTAATTTAATATTAATACTCTCATTTATTTCTAATAAGATTAGGAGGCAAATTAATTAAATAAATTTAATTAATTATTCCCCATGTGGTGGGAAGCCTAAATTAATTAAAGGAGTTTAATTAATTAAAAGAAATCTCATGTCTAATAGGATTAGAAGGGTTGATCAATATCTATATAAGAAGAGTCTTATAATAGATATTACTTAATGCAATTCTAATTGTTGGAGAGTACTCCTTTTCTATAGAGGATAGAAAACTAAGCCAACCACCCTCCTTCTTGATAATTCATCTTCCTTGGTGGATCACCTCTAGAGGCCAAACACTTGGGTGGCTAATGTTGATCAAAAGAAGGAATCTAACTCGAAAATTCAAGGAGAGCACAAAGAACAAGAAGTTGAACTCGTACCTGTGGAAGCTTCGTTTTACAAGGGTATGATTTCATAACTTCGTATTTATCGTTTTAAATTAATAATTTGCATAAAGGATGATCCGGATGATGGTTTTGTAGATTTTTTTTTAAACTCTTATATACCATACTTCCGCCAATTTTTTCAATTTGATTGCGTCACGATTTCATACAAACCCAACACAAATTGTTGTTCATTCTTGCTTCCCTAAAAATATTTCAGTTAAGGCAGAGCAAGACAGTACCTCAAGCAAGGACAAGGGCAAGGGCAAGGCTATGGAGTAGCTTTGTTCCTTTATGTTGGAAGTTTAATATTATTATGTTGTAATAAGACCTATTTAATATCATGTATTAAGTAATGATTGAACTTAAGTTATGTAATATGTAGTAATAGTTGTGAAACCTTGGGACGAGATTAATCATATTAAATCAATGTAAATTATTCTATTACTATGCTGTATTAGTTATTAGTATATTATTAGAATTAGATCGTGAAGCACCGAATTCAAGATATAAGTGTCTGAATTTGGGGGCGTCACAGGTTGGTATTAGAGCATTAGGTTATAACCTTAGGAATGAGAATCCTTAGACTATAACCTTAGAAGAACTTAGAGAATAGAAGGAAATAAAACTCATGTAGAGTTTTCCTAGGAAGTCAGTGGCATTATGAAATATATTTTCATTCCATACAATAAATTTATATTTTATTTGACATTTTAATGGAGTTTGTCGTTTATTATCTTGTGTTTGTGGTTGTAAGATGTTGGATTTGGGAGGACCTAGTAGAGTGGCAGAGGAGGAGCCACGTGACATACACATGGTATACGAGGCACCCTTGATAGTTGAGCCCATTTTGGTAGTGGCCCCTATCGAGGATGAGGATGATGAGGAGATGGAGTCGGATCCCGAGTGGGAACCCATGGAGGACGAGCCCGTAGAAGATTCTGATGCGACCACATTCGAGGATAAGATACTGGGTGATTACGAGAAGCAGATCTTAGAGTTGGATGCAAATTTGAGGAGCTAGAGTTTGAGGCTCAGGAGAGAGAGACTGAGATGTTAGTGTTCATGTTAGAGGGGTAGTATTTCATTGTTTCCCAATCTTTTGTGATAGTAGGGGATATATGTTAACATTTATAGAAGTATGCTAAGAAATGATCATATCGATGTAATAATTTAACATATGAATATAAATGTTCTTTTTTCAAAAACGTGCTATAAAATTTTTTCTTTTACATTAAAGAAACATTTAAAGAATATAATTAGATAATAAGAATGAAATTTTATGATGCAGAAAATGCCGCCCAGACGTAGACTAACAGTACCGGAGGAATCGACCAATAATGAGAGAGAGCAAGTAGACCCTATTCAACGATTAGTCGACTTGTTAGGAGAGGGAGAAATAATGAACCCATATGCAACAACCCACAAGCAATTCTGATAACCAACGTTAAGGACTTTAAGAGTGTAGGACCTCCATAATTTAGGGGAACTACCGACCCTATTGAAGCACAGACTTGGACCAAGGAGATGGAGATAGCCTTCACCATTGCTGGGTGAAGATCAGAAGACTGCATATGCTACATATATGATGAAGGGTGAAGTGAACTAATAGTGGGAAGCTAACCAACAGAGGGCGGGAGAAGGAGTTATAACATGGGAAAGGTTCAACACATTGTTCTTCAAAAATTACTTTTCGAAGAGCATGAAGAATAGGATGAAGATTATGTTTTTGGAACTGAAGTAAGGAGATATAACAGTAGCCTAGTACGCGACAAGATTTAATGAACTGGTGCATTTTACATCGCACCAAGTAGATACTGAAGAGAGAAAAGCGTGACGCTTTGAACTAGGACTGAAACCTTGGTTGTTCAATAAGGTGTCAGTTCTCTAAATCGACTCATTTGCCACGCTGTTGAAGAAGGCCATCATTACAGAAGGAGGTAGTGAGGCTTTGAGCCAGTATAACAAGGAGAAGAAGAGTAAGAACAATAGAGGAGAGAGCCGTGGAGGAAGTAGTAGCGGAGGAAGAAACCTAGGAAGGTGGAGGTGGGATAAAAAAAATAACAAACAGAAACAACCATCAAGCAGAAAGTCATCAAGAAGGGTTTAAGAAGAGAGCTGAGGTATGCCTAAAGTGTGGTAAGAATCATCAAGGGGAGTGCTGGAAGGGATGCAGTGTCTATTACAACTGCGGCCAAGAGGGGCTGTAATGCCAGAGAAAATCGGACGTTTATGTAAATAAACTTTATTTGGATTTATTGAATAAAATTATAATAAGTGTTTATTAAAGTGAGTAAGCTATTTCAAGGTCGTTCTATGACCTAGAAGATGTGAATATGGTTAGTATTCTAGCTACGTTCTAGAATTAAATCATATGAATTTCCAAGACGAAAATAAAAGTTTTCCGAGAAATTTTCGTAAAATCACTATTCATCTGTTTCTGCTCGGGAATTATTTTTGAATTTTTTAGAAATGCGTAATGATAGAATTTAAAGACGGGATGGAATATCTAATAATATTGTAGTTATGGCTCATGAAATTTTCGCGTGAGGACTTAAAACCCTAAGGGTTAGGAAGTTTAAAACCTAAGAATAAAAAAGGTTATGTATAATAATAATAATGATTATTATACGGAATAAATACGAGTATAATGCGAGATATTATACGAAGAGGATACGAGAGTTAATACGACATATAATACAAATTTTATACGAAGTAAATACGTTCAATTTGAATTAATTTAATAACCAAACCCGTAAGTCGAACCGATGGGTAAACGGGTGGGTTAAAAACCCCCCATGGGGCAACCCATGAGCACATGGGGGACATATGTGGCATATAGGAGGGCATGTGCTAGCACATGAGCTTCACATGGCAAGAGGAGGTTTGGTTTTAATGACCAAATTGCCCTAAGTCTTGAAAAACCTATAAATAAGAGGCTTTGGTCTTCATTATTTTGTTTACCAAATCACCAAGATCTTTTGAGAGAGAGAAATGAAAGTAGTATGCATACAAGCCAATCATGTATGATGATAAAGCATATACTTTGGAGACAATCTTATTTATTTATTAATAAAAATATTCATTTATTAAAGGCATTTAATTATCTACATGATGCTGTTGTTATAATATGTAAATAACCCATAGTTTTAAGCAATGCTTTTAGAATCATGATGTTGATCATGATAATGAGATTTAAATTCTTATAAAGCTTAAAACTAAAATAATTCCCAATTGTGGGATTACTAAAAAGGGGATTAGTAAATCCGGAAAGATTGGTACATATGTTGCTTGCTCATTGAATGAGGATGACTGATCTCATGGTCATTTGTGTGGAGACACTAAAGCAAGTATGTAAGTGCTTGTTGGAGAATAAGTTCACTGAACGTGACTCGCTATGGAATACCTAATGGAGTTTTACTCGCCTGTCAATAGAAATTCCTAATGTGATAGTAGTACAAGTGATCCTTGGACTTGAGATCATTATAGTATCTTGTATATAATAAATTATACTTTGACTTATTCCTTAAGGCCCTTTTGGGTATATATAGGGTATGCTTGGGTATAATGAGTTACATATGGAGATAATGTATGATCAATAAAGAATCTACCACCTCTAGTAAAAGAGGAGATATGTCCTATGTGATTCGTTAAATGACAACTCAGGAACCCTTGGCCAAGGTGAAATGAAATTAGAAAAGAGTTTCTAATTTGCATTATTTGGAGTTGTGTATTTTTTCTAATCGAAATACATATAATTAAATAAAATAAGACTTGACAGTAAATCCATGTCTTATATTTAATTGGGACATTGTATAGTGGAAGGATTGAATTGTACGGTAACTATTTACTCACAGGTTCTTTTATGATTAATGTTGAAATCTATATTATCTGAAAAGTCGTTGATCGCTAGGGAGGCTTATCCCTATTGTAGAATAAATATTATTTATTTAAATAGATTATTAGTTTAATTTATTTATTTAAATAAGATTAGAATTGTTCTAATTGAATTATTCACAACCTGTTTAATATGGAGAACCTAAAGGGTCACACTATAAAAGGAAGAATAATTATTTAAGAAAGTAATGGCATAATCGTAATAATGCATTAAGTATAATGAATTTAACCGATGGTGATAGAATAAATTAAATAGCTTAATGTTTAATATTTAATATTTTAAAAATATTAAATATAAATTAATAAGAGATGTCTTATTAATATTATTACAATTATTATTATTTTAATTTCTAAAAGGGTTTAGTAATTAATTTAATATTAGTACTCTCATTTATTCCTAATAAGATTAGGAAACAAATTAATTAAATAAATTTAATTAATTATTCCCAATGTGGTGGGAAGCCTAAATTAATTAAAGGAGTTTAAATAATTAAATGAAATCTCATGTCTAATAGGATTAGAAGGGTTGACCAATATCTATATAAGAGGTGTCTTATAATAGATATCAGTTGATGCAATTCTAATTATTGGAGAGTACTCCTTTTCTATAGAGGATAGAAAACTAAGCCAACCACCCTCCTTCTTGATAATTCATCTTCCTTGGTGGATCACCTCTAGAAGCCAAACACTTGGGTGGCTAACGTTGATCAAATGAAGGAATCAAACCCGAAAATTCAAGGAGATCACGAAGAACAAAGAATTGAACTCGTACATGTGGAAGCTTCGTTCTACAAGGGTATGATTCTATAACTTCTTATTTATCGTTTTAAATTAAAATTTTGCATAAAGGATGATCCGGGTAATGATTTTGTAGAAATTTTTTAAACTCTGATATACCATGCTTCAGCTAATTTTTGTAATTTGATTGCGTCACGATTTCGTACAAACTCAACAGTGGCATCAGAGCCAAACCTTTATACAATTATTAATTATTTTGATTTTATATATACATATGAGTATGTATTTAAAATAATTTATTGAGCATAATTAATTGTATAAAATTATTATTAAAAAAAAATTGTAATTTTTTTTTTAATTTTTTTTTTGAATTCGGCAACAAGTTTTTTTTTTGATTTTGCTGTCGCCTTCCGTGTTATTAAAGAAGCTAACCTGCTTCGTCCCAAAAAAAAAACTGCGTGAATTTGGTGGTACCTAATTGATTTCAAAAGGTGACTTAGGAATCATGATATTAGTCTGTTGAAGGATTCTCACACCACTTATATATATATATATATATATATATATATATATATATATATATATGTGGTTTCTTAAGGAATTCACAAAAGGTGTCCAGGAAGTTTTGTTTAAAGGGAACAGTCACTACATATATATAATATTATACGGTAATATATATATATATATATATATATATATATATATATATATTCTTAATAATTTTATAATTAAAATAAAGAGTTTATTTTAATCTTGAAATTGGATTTCATGCAAATTAAAATTGCTCATTAAATGATACTCATATATATATGGAATGTTTTAATTCATGATATGGATATTTATTTATTGATATATATATATATATATGGTGATATGTATGATAATAAATGAGGATTGATTATGGATTATTTGACCAATATGATTGATTTTATTTTAGTTGAATGCTTGAATGAATGAGTTTTATTAAATGGGGTCTGCGTATCTCATCTTCTCTATTTTTTTCTTGATGTAAAATTCTATCTCCCTCCTATGTACTTTTCCTTGACTGCTGATTAAGGTTTCTATTTAATTTTAAATAGTTTATGTAATAGAAAAAGTTAGAATTATCATGAAGAAATTGGAGATCAAGGAGCGCGTGAAGACCCGTTTGTATGGAGCCCGGGTTTAAATGTAATAGTTACGTTTAAATTTAAATTCTTGCACTCCTAGGTTTGACCTTTTGGTTCACTTGGTTGCTCTAGTGAACCAAACTAGAATAAAAGTCCATAATCAATCTGGGTAGAATATAGTATTCTATATTGCATGCTAAATATTATATATATTATATTTTATGCAAACATGTTTCGTATGTTTAATAAAATGACGCGTATTTTATATGTATATGTGCATGCGCGCTAAACAAGATGAGACAAATAATAACAAACTCCTCAAGGAAATTATATTAAGTCGAAAGCGTTCAAGTGATATTTGGAATATTGAACGTCGCCTTCTAGCATGATAAATTAATAGAGTATTAAATATTTAATATGAGCTTGTTGTGCTATCCACAAGGCGAGTATTGCGTATTTAAGATATTAATTAATCACATCTGATGCTTATCAAGAAAATTAAACGATCTAGTCTTGTTGTGCTATCCACAAGGACGAATTTTTTTTTTTGAATTTATGAAAGTGCTAGGCTGGACTTAACTTAAATCATTTTAGTTCGGATGTGCACACACTTGACCATTATGATTTAAGAGGCAAAATAAAAGAAATTACATGGTGATGTAATTGACAAGAGTTGTCTACCTATTTATTTGTATATCGCTTGTTGTGCTATCCACAAGGTTATATACATTTGAAATGGGATCCTTATTCTCACTAGCAAATCTTTAATTAGATGTTGCCGAACTATATAAGAGAGGGTAATATAGTTTGATAAAAATAGTGGGAGATATCAATTTAAAATAAAGACCTAAATTTATTTTGGTATGCAAAGTTAATAAAATGAATGTTTGCTAAAATGTTGTTTTCTTTCACATGCAGAATTTTAAAAATGTCTAAATCACTAATCTCAATACGAAGCATACTTGATGCAAACAAGCTTACCGGACCGAATTATGAGGACTGGCTAAGAAATCTGAGAATTGTTCTCACTGCTGAAAAGATTTCTTATGTCCTAAGTTCAACTGTCCCTGAATCTGTTTCGGAAACAGCCTCTGAGAAAAAGATTGCCACTTTCAATAAGTGGCAAGATGATGCATCTGTGGCTCAATGCATCATGCTCACATCCATGAATAACGAGCTTCAGCGTCAGCACGTAAACATGGATGCTCCTGCTATGCTGCTTCACCTCAAGGAGTTGTATGGTAAAAAGAGTAGGACTGCTAGATATAAGATATCTAAGGAGCTCTTCCGATCTCAGATGACCGAGGGTACTGCCGTCGAGACTCATGTCCTAAAGGTGATCAATTTGATTGAACGCCTTAGACAGCTGGGATTCGTCATAGATGGGGAGCTAAGTCAAGACTTGGTCTTGCAGTCACTCCCTGAGACCTTCTCGCAGTTTGTGGTTAATTTTCACATGAATAAGCTAGATGTCAGCTTACCTTGAGCTACTTAACATGCTGAAAACTGTAGAAGGTCACTTCCCATCCAAAAAGAACCATGTCTTGATGGTGGATTCTTCCAATAAAAGGAAGAGGCCCAAGGTATCTTCTGAAAAGAAGAAATCCAAGAAGACTAAGGGAAAGGGGAAAGAAAAGGAACAAAAGAAACCTGAATCAGCTAAAGGAATGTGCTTTCATTGCAATGAGCCGAGACATTGGAAGAGGAACTGTAAGATGTTTTTAGCAGACAAGAAGCTTGGAGAAGCTTCGATTTCCAATCAAGGTTTGTTTATGAATGAAATTAATTTTTCTGAAAGTCATAATTCTACTTGGGTATTGGATACCGGCTGTGGTTCTCACATATGTAACACTGTGCAGGGACTGGTCAGAAGTAGAAAGCTGAACAATGATGAGGTGATCCTACGAGTGGGGAATGGAGCAAAGGTTGCTGCATTAGCTGTAGGAACTTATTGTTTAGCAATACCCTCGGGCAAGACCATTTATCTTAATAATTGTTATTATATTCCGAATATTATTAAAAATATTATTTCAATTTCTGTATTGGATATGGAAGGATTTGACGTTATTATAAAGAACAATAGTTGTTCTATTTATAAAGACGATGTTTTATGTGGTATTAAAAATTTGCGAAATGGACTTTATATACTTTACTTGCAAGAAAATATATTTCAAATTGAACAAACTAAGAAAAGAAAAAGAGATGATATTAATTATACCTATATGTGGCACTGTAGACTAGGTCATATCAGTGAAACAAGATTATCCAAGTTGCATAAGGATGGGCTCCTAGAGCTATCCGATTATGAATCATATCCAACTTGTGAATCTTGTCTCATGGGTAAAATGACTAAATCTCCTTTTAGTGGAAAAGGAGAAAGAGTTACAAAGTTGTTGGCATTGATTCACACAGACGTTTGTGGACCTATGACAACAAGTGCGCGAGGAGGGTATTCTTATTTTATTACTTTCACTGATGATCACTCAAGATTTGGATATGTGTATTTGATGAAATACAAATCAGAATCACTTGAAAAGTTCAAAGAGTTCAGAAGTGAAGTAGAGAAACAAACAGGCAAGAGCATTAAAATACTTCGATTAGATCGAGGTGAAAAATACTTAAGCGGTGAGTTTCTCAATTGTCTCAAAGAAAATGGTATAATCTCACAATGGACTCCTCCAGGTACACCACAATTAAATGGAGTATCTGAAAGGAGAAATCGAACACTGTTGGACATGGTTTGATCAATGATGAGTTTTGCCGACCTTCCAATTTCCTTCTGGGGATATGCCCTGGAAACGGCTACATACCTACTTAACAAGGTACCTACCAAATTCGCCCCAAAGACTACATATGAGATGTGGAAGGGGAGGAAACCAAATCTTAAGCATGTTCAGACTTGGGGTTGGCCAGCTCATGTCAACAAATTTGAACATTATAAGCTACAGACTAAATCCGATAAGTGTAGATTTGTGGGATACCCTAAAGAAACTATAGGGTATTATTTCTATCATCCAACTGATCAAAAGGTGTTTGTTGTAATACCCGAGAATTTCCTAATATTATTAAATGAATATATTGATAGAAATGAGAATTTATTAGAATATAAATGATTTTGTGTTATGAGAATGATTAATTCAATTATATTAAATTGAATAATTATAATAATTGAGAAATTGATGGAGTTTGCGATAAACTCGTTGATAGCCTTGTGTGGCACAGTGATGAGGATTATTAATGATTATATTAATTAACGAATGAATTATTAAGTAAACAATTAATCTATATTAATTGTTAATTGCTATTGTAGAATATTAATTAATTGTTATCGTAGAATATTAATTAATTGTTGTGGAATATTAACTATGATTGATTAATCATATGTGATTATTATTATTGCAAAAAATATAATAATAATAATGAGCAACGTGTTTATAAATATAATAAGATTTATATTCATTTAATGTGATATTTAATCATATAAGTGTTAATCGATTATTATGGAAATTAATAATCAATGAGGAATAGATTAATTAATATTATTGTTAGTTAATCAATGAGATAAATAATTTATTTATTTAACAAATAAGTAAGTTATTAATATAATAAGATTATATTAATTTTTATGTGAAAACATGCAATAATTAATAATATAAAGTATATGGAATACAATTATATTATATAATGTGGTGCAACATTTATGTGACTATATTATATATATAAACTATATAGTAAAGTTTATTAAATTATGAGAGCTGCATGATAATCCCCATGTGACTATGTGAGTGTGTGGACATTAAAATAATGTATCATGGATATATTATAAATAATTGTTGATTAATACAATTTAATAATAAAAGAAATAATGTGATGTGATTATATCCGCGAAAATTATACTAGTATGATAAAAATATACCTGGATTATATGCGTACAAGTGACACTTACTACATTATGTAAATTATAGTGTGACATTTCAATTAAAGACATATGTATAAAATATATATATGTGTAGATAGCCTAAGTATTTAATACATATGTGTATAATGATTAAAGTGTAGTATAGAAGGCTGAGTTTGTTTTGCTGGGAGAGTCACTATCTCCTTCACGTGAAATACACAAGCTATCATACTCCCCTATTCTTCCTTAAACTCAGTAACATAGGCTAGCAAATGATTAAGAAGGGTGTGGCTATCATGATGGATTTCAACCACCATTACCAACCCCCTAATAACCTCCCTGCAATTCAAATTTTTGTTAGTTTGAAATGGTAGGCAATAACATTGTCTGGTTTATAAGTTCTTTTATAAATATAACCCATCCTCTTCCTAATTCATTTGCTGAGAATTTTGACTAAGTAAGTTAAGAGTTATATATATATATATCAGTGTCCTTGAGTAGCAGCAAGTTCAGATTCTAGCAGAAGGTATAATACAGTTTCTTTGTTCTTCATTTTCGTTTTCTGTTTCTGAAGTTTCCTTCAAATTCTTGATTATGCCAAATTGGTTCATGATTGGTTTGTAGAACGCTTATATTGTTGTTATATGAATATACATACATGATAAAACCACTATATAGCTTTCTTGACTTTCATTTCCATGTTTTTGCTCTGCAATTTCTGTAAAACATCAAATTTGTGAATTTGGTTGGAGTTCATGAAATTGGAAATTGATAAATGGCGATTGACTGTTATATAAGCATATATATATATATATATATATATATATATATATATATATGTGTGTGTGTGTGCGTGTGTTAATAAGTTAAAGAAGTCTAATAGCATCTGGGTATGTTGAAATCGATGAAATGGGAGGTTTTGGATCGGTTTCCGCTGCAGTGTGAACTGCAGAAACTGTTCCCACGCCGCAGCGCCATTGTCCGCGCCGCAGCTCCTCCCGCGCCGCAGCGCCAGATTGTGGCTGTTGTTGCCGCACCGCAGCGCCGGCCTCTGTGTGCTGTTTTCTGCACCCTGCAACATAACTGTTATGTACTAATTGTTTGATTTTGTTTAAACAAGCATGGAAGCATGATTAATACATATATATAAACCTAATGAGGCAATGTAAGCATGTTTTAGTATATTAGCATGCATGGTTAACAAAACGACATGAAGTTTGGAAACAAACTTAAAGTTTCATAAACAATCATTAACATTATAAAGCATGATTATATTCTGATTTTTGATACGTGGTAGAGCGGCTTAGAAATGCATGAAATGAATGATGACTTGTGTATACATGTTTCATAGTATAACGTGAGAACCTCGATTAGTAAACATTTCGAACGAAAATGGAAGTTTTATGAAACAAACTTTGACATATGTGTGACACATTGAGGTACTGATTTTGCAAATATGTTTACATGACCTAGAACCACATGTAATACATGTTAACTTGCATATATAGATTTTATAAGGTAACGTGAGCACGTGGATCGCATTAAATGAACTTTACTAGTGAAAGTATAAGTTTTGAACGTAAATCTTAACATGTTATTGTAAGTTTCATATTCTGATATTTATGGACACATGTGATAGTACTCTTAGACTCATTCATGTGTCATGCATGTATATATATACCATGATTAGTTGCCATGATTCAAGTTTAGCGTAAACGAAGCATGTTTTCAAGATAATAACAATGCTAGCTACATATATGCTATACGAGTACTCATGAGCATGCCTAATACAAGTTAATATAAATACCTTAAGTGTTTTGAAAGCAAGCATGATAGGCTTTGTAAATTTCATGACCTTGAATGACCGCAAGTGTCGACCTAGAACCTATATCACATATGTTTGGAACAAGGGAAGGTTATACGAATATAAAAAGACTCTTTAACATGTATATATACTATGTGATATATGTGAATCCGATTTTGACGGTTAACTTAGGGGAATGCCATAACTTGCTAAAATAAAATATATATAGTATTGATTGTGGTCTTATGTGATATTAATAATATGCGAGTATGTTTGCTAATTGTGTTAGTCTCACATGATAGTAATGATGTATAAATATGATCAACTTGAGAAAAGAGGAAGTTAAGGATGGAAATTATACTCTATATGACTGTGTAGCTAGATAAAATGTGAAGTTTAATTATATGACTAATGAATATCATATATATATACGTTACGATAAGAATTCGAAGGTGTTGGCTAGCTTTACGTGAGTAAACTACGCTAAAGGCAAGTATCCTAACCGACGTATTTACTTTATGCAAGAAAATCTATGATTGTGCAAGTTTCCTAACTTACACTCTTTTACTGTACAAGTATTCTATCTTGGTATATTACGAACTAGTTTCCTACTTAATCGTTTGAATTGAATTAGCATACTTGAACTCTTATTTCATTAAAGCTATTATTCATGTTGAACTTAGTATTGTTCTTGAATATTGTGAAAGTGTCTATGCCATTTGATTCGGCTAGACTTATGTTATTGAAAAGCAACCCAAACTAATTGATTGGTGCGGGATCTTGTATTTGACTGAGAAGAACAACCTTCTTTGAAGGGAATATATAATTGTCAGAGAACCGACGTGCACATTTGAGTATGATTGATTGTTATGCATAACGATGGTACTTTAGGCTGATCACCTGTTGTACCTATTTTTGTTGGATTTTTAGTTTATTACTGTTAATTCTAGTAGAAGTTCATGGTCCTTAGTGACTGCTCAGTATTCAGTTATTTGAAATCTTAAATTGATTTATTATTGAATCACATTGATAGTCTTCTGTCCTTAGCAACTGTTATTGAAAACTGTTGATATTCTTGTTATCCTTGAATTATCAAACCTTGCTATACCTTTTTCAAGAATTGAGAAGTATATTACAAACCCTCATTGTATATTACTTGCTGAGCAATTTGTGATCATTCTTTCTTTCCCTAAAATATTTCAGTTAAGGCAGAGCATGGCGAACCTTTAGGCGTTGATAAGGGCAAGGGCAAGGCTACCAACTAGCTTGTCTCTTTTATGTTTTAAATATTTTAATATTGTATTAAGATGATGTAGTAAGACTGGAATTGATTATGTTTAAGCTTAAGTTAGATTATGTAATAAGTCGTTAATTGATATTATTATGTAATCTATTAAGTACTGTAGGTTGCGAGACTTGGGGGAATAATTATAATAAATCATTGTAAATTATTCTAGAATAGATTTTTCCGCTGTGATTGTGTGATATTTAGTTATTATTATTGTGATGTATTACCATGAGCACGTGATGAACCGAATTCGAGAGACCCCGTGACGGTTCTGGAATTTGGGGGCGTCACAGGTTGGTATCAAAGCTGTAGTTATAAACCTTAGGAACGAGTGTCCTTAGACTATAATTTAGGTGAACTTAGAAGTTGGAAAGGAGATAAAACTCACATAGAGTTTTCCCTAGAGCAAGACTTCGCGTGTTATGAAATGTAACTTCATTCTATACAATGAACTTATGTTTTATTTAACATTCTAATGAAGTTGCTATTTGTTTGTCTTGTGTTTATGATTGTAGGATGACAGACACAGGTGTACCTAGTAGAGTGGCAGAGGAGGAGCCCAGGGATATATATGTAGTATACGAGGCACCTCTAGAGGCTACACCAGTGCAGGCTGTTGCACCGTTCGAGTCTGACGACGAGGACGAGATTGAGATAGAGTCTGATCCAGAGGAGGAGCCGATGGAGGACGAGCCGATGGAGGATGAGCCAGTAGAGGACTCTGATGAGGCTACTGTAGAGGAGCAGATGCTAGAAGAGTATGAGGAGCGAATCCTCGAGTTAGACTACATGGTTCAGGAACTGGAGGCAGAGGCCCAAGAGAGAGAGTCCGAGTTCCAAAAACTGAGGGACGAGGACCACCAGAGGAAGCTGGCCATACAGGAGTTAGAGGTGGAGATCGCCTACCGTAAGGAGGCAGGGATCCAGATGGGGACTCTGTTTCACAGGTCAGTGGCTAGGAATGTAGATTTGGCAGAGAAGCTAGAAGAGGTTGAGCAGAGGGAGCTGAGTGAGAAGACAGAGAAGGGAGCACTCCGCACTCAGTTGGAATTAGAGGTGATGGATAGGAGGAGAAGTGGGGGGCTGCCCATGAGAGAGCAGATGACCTGGAAGATGAGGTCAAATGTAAGAAGAGGAAAATGAACAAGATGGGGTACGTGTTCCGTTCGGCATTTGAGAGAGTACTTGATGGTGTGTACCACTACCCGGCAGAGAAGGGACAGACCCTACACACTATGAGCCGAGAGCTGGTTGCTTATATAGCGCAGATGGAGTATAAGAGCGCAGTAGAGCGCGGGATGATGTGATGAGATTCCCTTAGATAGTCTAGTGGTATTCTCTTTATATATTGTATATACTATGTTGTAATCCCAATCTTTTGTGTAAGATGTGGGATAGTGATATGAACCCCGAGTTAGCTTTTATTAGAGGGGTAGTTTGGTAGTAGGTTGGTATATTCCCCGTCTTTTGTGATATTAAGGGATATATGTGATAACATTTATAGCAGTATGCTAGTGAAATCATGTACTGAAACGATTTGGCATATGAATATAAATGGAGTTTATTTCAGAAGTGTATTATAAATTTATTCTTTTAGTATTAAAAGAAATACTTAAGTAATATACTTGAATAATAATAAAATGAAAACTTGTGATGCAGATAATGCCGCCCTAGACATAGATTGACTACACCCAAAGAATCTGTTAACAACGAGAGGGAACAAGTAGATCCCTTTCAGAAACTGGTAGACCTGTTAAGAGAGGCATTAAGGGGAAGGAACAATGAACCCGTTCGCCCAAACCCTCAGGCTGTGCCAGTAACAACCTTTAAAGACTTTAAGAGTGTAGGACCCCCAGAGTTCGAGGGAACTACCGACCCAATCGTCGCACAAACATGGATCAAGGAGATCAAAAAAGCTTTCACTATAGCTAGCGTAGGCGAAGATCAGAAGACAGTGTTTGCCACGTACATGATGAGGGGAGAAGCAAACTACTGGTGGGAGGCTAATCAACAAAGAGCTGGAGAAGGGATAATAGCTTGGGATAAGTTTAAGACGCTATTTTTCAAAATTACTTCCCGGAAAGCATGAAGAATAGGATGGAGGTGAAATTCCTAGAGTTAAAACAAGGTGAGATGACGGTGGCGCAGTACGCGGCTAGGTTTAACGAACTAGCATGATTTGCGGAGCACCAAGTTGGGGATGAAGAGAGAAAGGCTAGACGCTTCGAACAAGGGTTGAAGCCGTGGCTGTCCAATAAGGTATCAGTTCTTCAAATTGATTCCTTTGCAACATTACTGGAGAAGGCAATCATTGTGGAAGGTGGCAGTGAGGCCTTAAGTCTGTATAACAAAGAGAAGAAAGGAAAGAATACTGGGGGAGAGAATCGTACTGGAGGAAGCAACAGTGGAGGAAGTAATTTGGGAAAGAGAAAATGGGAGAATAACAACAACAACAACAAAAACAACAATAATCAATCAGGGAATTTACGTGGAGGTTTCAAGAAGAGGGCTGAAGGATGCCCAAAGTGTGGGAAAAATCACCAGGGCGAGTGTTGGAAGGGACGTGGCACTTGCTACAACTGCGAACAGGAAGGGCACATCTCGCCCAACTGTCCGAAACCAAAGAAGATCCAAGGGTGTTTTGCTTGCGGCTCAACTGAGCACCGTATTAAGGATTGCCCAAAGAAGGGAAGTGGCGGAAGTGGTAGCCAACAAGGGGGAGGAAACAAATTGATGATCGGTGGACCGACACAATCCAACCCCCAACCACTAGAACCTTTAACATGACCGTCCAGGACGCCGTGGCTGCGAAGGACGTGGTGTCAGGTATAATCCCAATCAATAATATAAATGCTTATGTATTATTTGATTCGGGTGCCACCCGTTCTTTTATATCTGAAGAATTTGCTAGTAAACTTAGTACACCCTGAGAACGATTAGAAAATCCTTTGATCATAGAAGTTGATAATAAGGAAGTGATCCCTGTAGAATACGTTTATTGAGATTGTCGCGCAAACATTAGGAAACATGAATTGAGCGTAGACTTGATTCCTATTAGATTGGGAGAATTTGACGTAATACTGGGAATGAATTGGTTGTATAACCATACTGCGATAATTGACTGTCAGAACAAATGTGTGAACCTTCAGACTCCGAGTAAGTCTAAGGTAGTGTTTTATGGTAGCTCATCGCTTAAGCAATCGTGTTGCGTTATGATGATGCAGGCCAAGAAATTGTTAAGGAAAGGATGTGTAGGTTATTTAGCTTACATCGTTGATACTCGGAAGAAGGGAGTAGAAATTAAGGATATATTCGTAGTGAATGAATTTCAAGATGTGTTTCTGGACTATCTGCCTGGTCTTCCGCCAGACAGAGAAATCGAATTCGTAATAGACTTAGCACCGGGAACGACACCGATTTTGAAAGCTCCATATCGTATGGCGCCAGTAGAAATGAAGGAGTTGATAATACAATTGCAAGAATTGTTGGATAAGGGTTACATTCGATCGAGTGTTTCTCCTTGGGGAGCACCAGTACTATTCGTTAAGAAGAAGGACGGATCGATGAGGCTCTGTATCGATTATCGAGAATTGAACAGAGTAACGATCAAGAACCGATATCCGCTAACTAGGATAGACGACCTGTTTGATCAACTGAAGGGAGCAAAGTGTTTCTCAAAAATCGACCTACGAATAGGATATCATCAACTGAAAGTGAGGGATGAGGACATACCAAAGACTTCGTTTCGAACCCGTTATGGACACTACGAGTTTTTGGTAATGTCATTCGGATTGACTAATGCTCCGGCAGCATTTATGGACTTGATGAACCGAGTTTTCAAGCCATACTTGGATAAATTTGTAGTGGTTTTTATCGACGACATTTTGATCTACTCGAAGACAGAGGAAGAACACGCCGAACATCTGAAGATTGTCTTGGAGGCACTAAGGAAGGAGAAGATGTATGCAAAATTTTCTAAGTGCGAATTTTGGATGGAGAAGGTTCAATTCTTAGGCCACGTGGTGGATAAGAATGGAATCGCTGTAGATCATGCGAAGGTAGAAGCAGTGAGTAATTGGGAACAACCGAGAACACAGACGGAGGTGAGAAGCTTTTTAGGGTTAGTTGGGTACTATCGAAGATTCATCCAAGATTTTTCCAAGATAGCAACCCCGTTAACCAATTTGACTAGAAAGACGGTGAAATTTGTATGGACTGACAAATGTGAGGAGAGTTTTCAGGAGTTGAAGAAGAGATTGAGTGAAGCACCTGTATTATCATTACCAGATGATGCGAGAAATTTTGTGGTGTATAGTGATGCATCGCACAAGGGACTTGGTTGTGTGCTTATGCAGCACGGCAAGGTCATTGCGTATGCATCGTGACAATTGAAGGATTACAAAAAACGATACCCTACTCATGACTTAGAGTTAGCGACAGTAGTTTTTGCGTTAAAGATATGGAGGCATTATTTGTATGGGGAAAAATGTGAGATATACATGGACCACAAAAGTCTAAAATATATATTCACACAAAAGGAGTTGAATATGCGGCAGAGGAGGTGGTTAGAATTGATCAAAGACTATGATTGCAATATTCTTTATCACCCAGGGAAGGCAAATGTGGTTGCCGACGCTCTAAGCAGGAAAGGAAGGGAGAAGTTGTTTAATTTGACGACTCAGGAAGAGTTGATAAGAGAGATGGAGAAATTGGAAATAGAAGTGAAAGAACCAAAGAAGCCTGGAGAGAAGTTGTTTGTAGTGGGAGCTCATCTGACATTGTTGGATAGAGTAAAGGAAGCCCAGGAAAAGGATGAAGAGTGTGAGAAAATTCGAAAGAGGATCACAGAGAATGAGGAAGAGAAATTTTGAATGGATAAAGACGGTATCTTAAGATTCGAAGGAAGAGTGTGGGTACCAGCGGTAACCGAGTTAAGGGAAGAGATTTTGCACGAGGCACATAATACGACATATTCCGTTCATCCTGGAGGCACTAAGATGTACCAAGATTTGAAGCAACATTTTTGGTGGCCCAATTTGAAACGGGAAGTCGTAGAGTGCGTCAGTAGATGTTTGACTTGCCAACGCGTTAAAGCAGAGCATCAACGGCCGAGTGGGTTATTACAACCGTTAGAAATACCGAGAGTGGAAATGGGAGCATATTACGATGGACTTCATGGTAGGACTTCCAGTTACACAGAGAGGTTATGATGCTATTTGGGTTATCGTGGATCGACTAACGAAAACCGCACATTTCCTACCAATCAAGATCCGTTATAGTTTGAACCAATTAGCGAGTCTGTACGTAAAGGAGATTGTTTCGTGACATGGAGTGCCGGTGTCAATTGTCTCTGATCGAGATCCGCACTTTAAGTTAAATTTTTGGAAGAGTTTGCAGGAGAGGATGGGAACGCAATTGAGGTTGAGTACCGCTTATCATCCTCAGACCGACGGACAGAGTGAGCGAACGATACAAACGCTGGAGGACATGCTTAGGACTTGCGTGATGGATTTTAAGGGAAATTGGGATGACCACCTACCCTTAGTCGAATTTGCGTATAATAATAGTTACCATGTGAGTATCGGCATGCCACCGTACGAAGCTCTTTACGGGAGAAAGTGCAGAACGCCATTATGTTGGGACGAAGTCGGGGAGCGACGAATACTCGGACCAGAGCTAGTACAACAAACCGCAGACGTGGTGACAGTGATAAGAGCCAGATTAGTAGCAGCTCAAGACTGCCAGAAAAAGTATGTAGATTTGCATCGGCAGGACCGAGACTATAAAGTCGGCAGTTTTGTTTTCTTGAAGGTATCTCCATGGAAGGGGAAGATCCGTTTCGGCAAGAAAGGAAAATTGAGTCCAAGATTCATAGGACCGTTCGAGATACTGAAGCGAGTGGGCGAAGTGGCATACAAAGTTGCGTTACCACCCGAGTTAGAGCACATCAACAACGTGTTCCACATTTTCGTGTTGCGACCGTATAAGGCCGACTACAAGCACGTGATTTCTTACGAGCCCATTCAAGTGGAGAAGAACTTGGCGTATGAAGAAATTCTTGTCCAGATATTAGATAGGAAAGAACAAACTTTGACAAATAAAGTGATTTCATCTGTAAAAGTACTTTGGCGTAACCACGATGTCGAGGAGGCAACGTGGGAGTTAGAAGATAGGATAATGAGGGATTATCCCCATTTATTTGTGTAACCTTGTAGCAATTCCGGGACGGAATTTTTATAAGGGGGGGAGGATATAATACCCGAGAATTTTCTAATATTATTAAATGAATATATTAATGAAAATGAGAATTTATTAGAATATAAATGATTTTGTGTTATGAGAATGATTAATTCAATTATATTAAATTGAATAATTATAATAATTGAGAAATTGATGGAGTTTGCGATAAACTCGTTGATAGCCTTGTGTGGCGCAGTGATGAGGATTATTAATGATTATATTAATTAACGAATGAATTATTAAGTAAATAATTAATCTATATTAATTATTAATTGCTATTGTAGAATATTAATTAATTGTTATCGTAGAATATTAATTAATTATTGTGGAATATTAACTGTGATTGATTAATCATATGTGATTATTATTATTGCAAAAAATATAATAATAATAATGAGCAACGTGTTTATAAATATAATAAGATTTATATTCATTTAATGTGATATTTAATCATATAAGTGTTAATCGATTATTATGGAAATTAATAATCAATGAGGAATAGATTAATTAATATTATTGTTAGTTAATCAATGAGATAAATAATTTATTTATTTGACAAATAAGTAAGTTATTAATATAATAAGATTATATTAATTTTTATGTGCA
Organism: Panax stipuleanatus; assembly: GCA_020205555.1. Lineage (NCBI taxonomy): Eukaryota > Viridiplantae > Streptophyta > Magnoliopsida > Apiales > Araliaceae > Panax > Panax stipuleanatus. The sequence goes on from CM035121.1 coordinate 66,088,858, forward strand.
AACATGCAATAATTAATAATATAAAGTATATGGAATACAACTATATTATATAATGTGGTGCAACATTTATGTGACTATATTATATATATAAACTATATAGTAAAGTTTATTGAATTATGAGAGCTACATGATAATCCCCATGTGACTATGTGAGTGTGTGGACATTAAAATAATATTTCATGGTATATATTATAAATAATTGTTGATTAAAACAATTTAATAATAAAATAAATAATGTGATGTGATTATATCCGAGAAAATTATACTAGTATGATAAAAATATACCTGGATTATATGTGTACAAGTGACACTTACTACATTATGTAAATTATAGTGTGACATTTCAATTAAAGACATATGTATAAAATATATATATATATGTGTAGATAGCCTAAGTATTTAATACATATGTGTATAATGATTAAAGTGTAGTATAGAAGGCTAAGTTTGTTTTGCTGGGAAAGTCACTATCTCCTTCACGTGAAATACATAAGCTATCCTACTCCCCTATTCTTCCTTAAACTCAGTAACATAGACTAGCAAATGATGAAGAAGGGTGTGGCTATCATGATGGATTTCAACCACAATTACCAACCCCCTAATAACCTCCCTGCAATTCAAATTTTCGTTAGTTTGAAATGGTAGGCAATAACATTATCTAGATTATAAGTTCTTCTATAAATATAACCCATCCTCTTCCTAATTCATTTGCTAAGAATTTTGGCTAAGTAAGTTAAGAGTTATATATATATATATATATCAGTGTCCTTGAGTAGCAGCAAGTTCAGATTCTAGCAGAAGGTATAATACAGTTTCTTTGTTCTTCATTTTCATTTTCTGTTTCTGAAGTTTCCTTCAAATTCTTGATTATGCCAAATTGGTTCATGATTGGTTTGTAGAACCCTTACATTGTTGTTATATGAACATACATACATGATGAAACCACTATATAGCTTTCTTGACTTTCATTTCCATTTTTTTGCTCTGCAATTTATGTAAAACATCAAATTCGTGAATTTGGTTGGAGTTCATGAAATTGGAAATTGATAAATGGTGATTGACTATTATATATAAGCATATATATATATATATATATATATATGTGTGTGTGTTAATAAGTTAAAAAAGTCTAATAGCATCTGGGTATGATGAAATCGATGAAATGGGAAGTTTTGGAATCGTTTCCACTGCAGTGTGAACTGCAGAAACTGTTCCCACGCCGCAGCGCCATTGTTCGCGCCGCAGCGCCTCCCGCGCCGCAGCGTCAGCTTGATGCTGTTGTTTTCGCGCCGCAGCGCCTTCCGCGCTGCAGCACAAGATTGTGGCTGTTGTTGCCGCGCCGCAGCGCCGGCCTTTGTGTGCTGTTTTCTGCACCCTGCAACATAACTGTTATGTACTAATTGTTTGATTTTGTTTAAACAAGCATGGAAGCATGATTAATACATATATATAAACCTAATGACGTAATGTAAGCATGTTTTAGTATATTAGCATGCATGGTTAACAAAACGACATCAAGTTTGGAAACGAACTTAAAGTTTCATAAACAATCATTAACATTATAAAGCATGAGTATATTCTGATTTTTGATACGTGGTAGAGCGGCTTAGAAATGCATGAAATGAATGATGACTTGTGTATACATGTTTTATAGTATAACGTGAGCATGCTAAACCTCAATTAGAAAACATTTCGAACGAAAATGGAAGTTTTATGAAACAAACTTTGACATATGTGTGACTCATTGAGGTACTGATTTTGCAAACATGTTTATATGACCTAGAACCACATGTAATACATGTTAACTTGCATATATAGATTTTATAAGGTAACGTGAGCACGTGGATCGCGTTAAATGAACTTTACTAGTGAAAGTATAAGTTTTGAACGTAAATCTTAACATGTTATTGTAAGTTTCATATTCTGATATTTATGGACACATGTGATAGTACTCTTAGACTCATTCATGTGTCATGCATGTATATATATACCATGATTAGTTGCCATGATTCAAGTTTAGCATAAACGAAGCATGTTTTCAAGTGAATAATAATGCTAGCTACATATATGCTATACGAGTACTCATGAGCATGCCTAATACAAGTTAATATAAATACCTTAAGTGTTTTGAAAGCAAGCATGATAGGCTTTGTAAATTTCATGACCTTGAATGACCGCAAGTGTCGACCTAGAACCTATATCAAATATGTTTGGAACAAGGGAAGGTTATACGAATATAAAAAGACTCTTTAACATGTATATATACTATGTGATATATGTGAATCCGATTTTGACGGTTAACTTAGGGGAATGCCATAACTTGTTAAAATAAAATATATTTAGTATTGATTGTGGTCTTATGTGATATTAATAATATGCGAGTATGTTTGCTAATTGTGGTAGTCTCACATGATAGTAATGATGTATAAATATGATCAACTTGAGAAAAGAGGAAGTTAAGGATGAAAATTATACTCTATATGACTGTGTAGCTAGATAAAATGTGAAGTTTAATTATATGACTAATGAATATCATATATATACGTTACGATAGGAATTCGAAAGTGTTGGCTAGCTTTACGTGAGTAAACTACGCTAAAGGCAAGTATCCTAACCGACGCATTTACTTTATGCAAGGAAATCTATGATTGTGCAAGTTTCCTAACTTACACTCTTTTACTATACAAGTATTCTATCTTGGTATATTGCGAACTAGTTTCCTACTTAATCGTTTGAATTGAATTAGCATACTTGAACTCTTATTTCATTAAAGCTATTATTCATGTTGAACTTAGTATTGTTCTTGAATATTGTGAAAGTGTCTATGCCATTTGATTCGGCTAGACTTATGTTATTGAAAAGCGACCCAAACTAATTGATTGGTGCGGGATCTTGTATTTGACTGAGAAGAACAACCTTCTTTGAAGGGAATATATAATTGTTGGAGAACCGACGTACACACTTGAGTATGATTGATTGTTATGCATAACGATGGTACTTTAGGCTAATCACCTGTTGTACCTGTTTTTGTTGAATTTTCAGTTTATTACTGTTAATTCTAGTAGAAATTCATGGTCCTTAGTGACTGCTCAGTATTCAGTTATTTGAAATCTTAAATTGATTTATTATTGAATCACATTGATAGTCTTCTGTCCTTAGCGACTGTTATTGAAAACTGTTGATATTCTTGTTATCCTTGAATTATCAAACCTTGCTATACCCTTTTCAAGAATTGAGAATTATATTACAAACCCTCATTGTATATTACTTGCTGAGCAATTTGTGCTCATTCTTGCTTTCCCTAAAACATTTCAGTTAAGGCAGAGCATGGCGAACCTTCGGGCGTTGATAAGGGCAAGGGCAAGGCTACCAACTAGCTTGTCTCTTTTATGTTTTAAATATTTTAATATTGTATTAAGATGATGTAGTAAGATTGGAATTGATTATGTTTAAGCTTAAGTTAGATTATGTAATAAGTCGTTAATTGATATTATTATGTAATCTATTAAGTAGTGTAGGTTGCGAGACTTGGGGGAATAATTATAATAAATCATTGTAAATTATTCTAGAATAGATTTTTTCGCTGTGATTGTGTGATATTTAGTTATTATTATTGTGATGTATTACCATGAGCACGTGATGAACAGAATTCGAGAGACCCCGTGACGGTCCTAGAATTTGGGGGCGTCACATTTGTTGCGAAACATACTGCCTTCTTGGAAAAGGAGTTTATCAATGAAGGGGTCAGTGGGAGTAAGATATATCTTGAAGAAGTTCAAGAACCACAAATTACTACGGATTAGAGTTAAGTACCTGACCAAGTGGAAGAACCTACTGTATCACACCCTATTCGTAAATCTGGAAGAGTACCGAAGATATCTGAGAGGTATGAATTCGTCATAGAGGATGACGATGAGGTACACAGCATGAATGATGATGATCCATTGAATTACGAACAGGCTATGAGTAATAAAGACTCAGAGAAATGGTAGATGACCATAAAATCTAAAATAGATTTTGAAGCTATGCTCAAGTCCATTTGGATTTTACTTGCGATTGCAACTTATTATTATTTTATCTGGCAAAATGGACGTTGAGACGCCCTTCCTCAAATATACATTATTAGAGGAGACTGTATATATAATACAACCAGATTGATTTGTTTCAATAGTTGAAGCAAATCATATATATGAGTTACAACAATCCATTTATGGATTGAAGCAAGCTTCTCGTAGATGGGACATTTGTTTTGATGAGACAATCAAAGAGTTTGATTTTATCAAAAACGACGATGAACCATGTGTGTACAAGAAGGTTAGTGGGATCGCAGTTTCATTCCTTGTACCATATATTGATGATATATTACTGATAGGGAATGACATTCCTATACTACAATCGATTAAAATCTGGTTATCTAAACACTTCTCCATGAAGGACTTGGGAGAAGCATCTTATATTCTGGAGAATATCACTGTGAGACAGTGATAAACATCTTTAGAGTACTTAACTGACACTAAGGATGTCATCATATCACATGATGAGTCTGAATTAAACTAGAGTGCTAAACAGACTCAAGTTTTCAGACTGACCAAGACGATAGCAAATCCACTTTAGGGTAAGTCGTTACCTTAAAAGATGGTGCAGTGATTTAAAAAGGTTCCAAACAACAAAAGGTTGTTGGTTTAGTGACAAAGACAAAGTATATAACTGTAAGTGAAGCTGCAAGTTGATGTTTCGGATGAAAAGTTCATTACAGAACAAGGAATAGTTCCTAAGTCTCATCTTGAATATAAACATGTGTTGCGGCACCTTGATTAAAGAAATCATTGAAAGATGAGCATATAGACTCTCAAGATAACATTGCAGATCCATTTACTAAAGCTTTAACATTACAGCAGTTTGATTGTTTCTTAGAAAAGAAGGGTATGAGATACCATGGCGATTGGCTTTAGTGCAAGTGGGAGATTGAAAGTAGTATGCATACAAGCCAATCATGTATGATGATAAAGCATATACTTTGGAGACAATCTTATTTATTTATTAATAAAAATATTCATTTATTAAAGGCATTTAATTATCTACATGATGCTGTTGTTATAATATGTAAATAACCCATAGTTTTAAGCAATGCTTTTAGAATCATGATGTTGATCATGCTAATGAGATTTAAATTCTTATAAAGCTTAAAACTAAAATAATTCCCAATCGTGGGATTACTAAAAAGGGGATTAGTAAATCCGGATAGATTGGTACATATGTTGCTTGCTCATTGGATGAGGATGACTGATCTCATGGTCATTTGTGTGGAGACACTAAAGCAAGTATGTAAGTGCTTGTTGGAGAATAAGTTCACTGAACGTGACTCGCTATGGAATACCTAATGGAGTTTTACTTGCCTGTCAATAGGAATTCCTAATGTGATAGTAGTACAAGTGATCCTTGGACTTGAGATCATTATAGTATCTTGTATATAATAAATTATACTTTGACTTATTCCTTAAGGCCCTTTTGGGTATATATAGGGTATGCTTGGGTATAATGAGTTACATATGGAGATAATGTATGATCAATAAAGAATCTACCACCTCTAGTAAAAGAGGAGATATGTCCTATGTGATTCGTTAAATGACAACTCAGGAACCCTTGGCCAAGGTGAAATGAAATTAGAAAGGAGTTTCTAATTTGCATTATTTGGAGTTGTGCATTTTCTAATCGAAATACATATAATTAAATAAAATAAGACTTGACAGTAAATCCATGTCTTATATTTAATTGGGACATTGTATGGTGGAAGGATTGAATTGTACGGTAACTATTTACTCACAGGTTCTTTTATGATTAATGTTAAAATCTATATTATCTAAAAAGTCATTGATCGCTAAGGAGGCTTATCCCTATTGTAGAATAAATATTATTTTTTTAAATAGATTATTAGTTTAATTTATTTATTTAAACAAGATTAGAATTGTTCTAATTGATTTATTCACAACCGGTTTAATATGGAGAACCTAAAAGGTCACACCACAAAAGGAAGAATAATTATTTAAGAAGGTAATGACATAATCGTAATAATGCATTAAGTATAATTAATTTAACCTATGGTGATAGAATAAATTAAATAGCTTAATATTTAATATTTAATATTTTGAAAATATTAAATATAAATTAATAAGAGATGTCTTATTAATATTATTACAATTATTATTATTTTAATTTCTAAAAGGGTTTAGTAATTAATTTAATATTAGTACTCTCATTTATTCCTAATAAGATTAGGAAACAAATTAATTAAATAAATTTAATTAATTAATTATTCCCAATGTGGTGGGAAGCCTAAATTAATTAAAGGAATTTAATTAATTAAATGAAATCCCATGTCTAATAGGATTAGAAAGGTTGACCAATATCTATATAAGAGGAGTCTTATAATAGATATCAGTTGATGCAATTCTAATTATTGGAGAGTACTCCTTTTCTATAGAGGATAGAAAACTAAGCCAACCACCCTCCTTCTTGATAATTCATCTTCCTTGGTGGATCACTTCTAGAGGCCAAACACTTGGGTGGCTAACGTTGATCAAAGGAAGGAATCTAACCCGAAAATTCAAGGGATCACGAAGAACAAGGAGTTGAACTCGTACCTGTGGAAGCTTCGTTCTACAAGGGTATGATTCTATAACTTCTTATTTATCGTTTTAAATTAATAATTTGCATAAAGGATGATCCGGGTAATGGTTTTGTAGAAATTTTTTAAACTTTGATATACCATGCTTCCGCTAATTTTTGCAATTTGATTGCGTCACGATTTCGTACAAACCCAACAAGAAGAGAGAGCATAAAAGCAAGAGAAAGAGAAGTATCAAGAAGCAAAGTTATCTTTATAACTTAGGACCAATTCAAGAACAACCTAGAACACAAGAGGTATAACCTTAAGCCTTAAATTTCAATTTCCTTCAATGCATAGTTGATAGAGAAGTAAATTGGTGGAGCATGAATAATGAGAAGTAATAAGGCTGGCCTTATAGTGGACTTAAAACACTAATAAGTCATGGAGAAATGAAATCATAATAAATGATTAAGGACTTAATGAAGAAACTATCAAAATCATGATAATTTGATTAATAAGTATGTGAAACCATTAAAACATAGAAGTTTGTAATGGTTAGAATCACTAATGAATAACCAATGGATTGACTCCATTTGGTTTGAAGTAAAAATATTGAATAACGAAGATTTGGCAAAAGTTACACGATTAGACGTTAAACGTCAAAATCGTGAATTTTCCCGGAATAGAAGTCAAAAGTCTCCATTTGATTCGAAAACGATGGTTTTTGATGGCGTAACGTGTAATTAGGTAAATAAGACTTGTGAGAGCAAGAACGAACGAATTTGTACTTAAAACGAAGAATTGAGCATCGAACGTTCACGAACGTTTAACGAACGCGTAAAAATGGACTAATCAGAGAATTTCTCCCCAACGGATTCAGAAATAAATTCCGACCGGATGGGATCATAGAACATGGAATATATGAACTAATGGCTTTGGAACGAGCCAATTCTGAGTTGTAACGATTGTGTTACGAGCTCGTGAAATTCAACTTTTAAACTATTTTTCTGAGGCTGGGGGCCAGCGCTATAGCGCCGCCCATGCCTTGTGTTCCAGCGCTGCAGCGCCGGGACAGGGGAAAATTCACTGCGAGCTAGCGCCGCAATGCCGGTTTTAAGCCTATGTCTAGCGCTGCAGTGCCCTTAAGTGAAATTTTTTCGACGTGAATGTTTATTAACCTAGCTTGCTACATGGTAATTATGGGGCAAGTATATGGTTAATATTCATGAAGAGAAATCACTTAAACAACATGTTTAAGAATGGTTTTAAGAATTAAACGTTGACAAAACATATTTAAATTTAAAACTTGAAAACCGATAATGTAACCCGTGAATCATAATCGAGTTATGAGCGTACCTTAAGGTCACATAACATGTACTAGAGGTGCGTGGTACTTGAATGATATCAAGTGAAGTTAAAACTTACCTAATTTCCATACGGAGTCCGAGAACGGGAATTCGATGGAAATATGGTCGACGTATCGAAACGATTAGGGTTTCGTCGATCGTTGTGCGTAACGATGATCGAAGAGAGTCGATTTATGACATGTTAGTTTTAATAAGCCGTGAAGATTGTTAAATAACTTGAATGAATGTTATTAGTTTAATAATTCAGCTAAGTTATACGAGAAGGAGAAGATAGTTACACAATGTATATCAGTTAGTGATAATCAAATTGGTATTCTATGTGTTTATATCTTGTAGAAGTTGTAAAGACTGAGTAAAGTAAACTTAAAGGTTTAAAGATGCAAAGGCAAGTTTTCTAACCTTGTTCAAGTTATGCTTGATGTAAGTTTTCTAACTCTTGTCTATACTTCATGTTAGACAAGTTCTCAAGATGCATAGTTGCCTATGCATGAACTGTTATTGAATAGTCGATGCCAATTGACTCGGCTAGACGTATATGTAAAGTATTTTGGATTGATTTTTCATAAATCTTTCAAAGTTTTCTTGATGATGCTATCTTATGCCAATTGCTTTGGTACAGATTCAGAGTTAAACCTGAGTATGAATAAACAAAGGTTTTAACGTCGTTAATTCGACAGGCACTGGGAGTTGCCAAAAAGCTTAAACATGAAAACGTTTAAGGATGAAGTGTTGATCAACGCAGAGTACTATAGGCTGATCACCTGGATGTGCTCGTAAGATATTTCAGGCTTACAGTCTTGTACCGGGTTGTCTTTTTATGAATGGAAATGGAAAAGAATGTTCATGGTCTTTGACCAGCTCAGATGCTTAAGTGACTTTATATCCTTAAGGATGATTTTAAAGGAATTCAAAACGCTATTTTTGATTATTCCTGCAACTTCATAACTATTGTACAGTTATAGAAGATGAAGTTAGATGATTCTTGATTTTGTGGTTGCAAAGTAAAATGTTAAACTTGCTGAGCTAGTTATACTCATTCTTGCTTAAAATCATATGTTTCAGCTAAGAGCTATCGGAACTAAGGATCCGGTAAGGACAAGGGCAAGTCCAAGATGGATAATTAGTTAACCTTGTAATAGTATAGTATTATTCTTGTAATGAATGATATTATAACACAGAATGAATGTAAAGGTTATAAAGAACTTGGGATGGAATTATTGTAATGGAACATTTATTAAACTTATGTATGTTATTGAAGTATTCAATTGAATGTATGAGTAGACAGTAGCACCGTGTAGCACCATATCTAGAGTTTGAAGGTACCTGGATTTGGGGGCGTCAATGGGGCACATTTCACCAAACCGCCCAAAGGTAAAGAAGGTCAGAGGATGCTTGGATTGTGGATAGGTAGAACATAAGATTAAAGACTGCCCGAAGAAAGGAAGCAGAGGTGGAAGCGACAATCAGGGAGGAGGCATCAAGCTGATGATTGGTGGACCTGCGCAATCCAATCGATCAACTGCCAGAATGTTTAACATGACCGTCCAGGACGCAGTAGCTGTGAAGGACATTGTGTCAGGTATTATCCCAAACAATAATATAAATGCCTATGTATTATTTGATTCAGGTGCTACCTGTTAATTTGTGTCTAGGAAATTTGCTAGTAGATTAAATTTACCCCCAGAACGATTAGGAAACCCTTTGAACATAGAAGTTGCAAATAAAGAAGTAATTCCCATAGAGTTTGTATACCGAAACTGTTACGCAATGATTAGAGGACATAAACTAAGCGTAGACTTGATTCCAATAAGATTGGGGGAATTCGATGTAATATTATGAATGGACTGGTTATATAACCATGCGGCAATAATTGACTGTCAAAAGAAAAGTGTAAACCTTCAGAATCCAAACTGGTCTAAGGTAGTGTTTTACTATAGCTCATCGCTTAGGCAATCATGTTGCCTTACGATGATGTATGATAAGAAATTATTGAGAAAAGGATGTGTAGGCTATTTAGCCTATATTGTAGATCTCAGATAAAGGGAGTAGAAATGAAGGATATATCTGTAGTGAGGGAATTCCAAGACGTATTTCCTGACGATCTGCTTGGTCTTCTACTAGACAGAGAAATCGAATTCATAATAGACTTAGCACCGGGAACTGCACCGATTTCAAAAGCTCTATATCGTATGGCACCGATATACATGAAGGAATTAATGATATAATCGTAAGAATTGCTAGACAAGGGTTATATTAAGCTGAGTGTGTCTCCCTAGGGAGCACCAGTGTTGTTTGTTAAGAAGAAGGATGGATCGATGAGGCTCTGTATCGATTATCAAGAGTTAAATAGAGTAACGATTAAGAATAAATATCCGTTACCAAGAATAGACGACCTTTTCGATCAGTTGAAGGGAGCAAAGTGTTTTTTAAAGATAGATCTGTGAACGGGTTATCATCAGTTAAAGGTACGGAAAGAGGACATACCGAAGATGGCATTCCGAACTAGATACGGACATTAAGAGTTTTTGGTGATGTCATTTGGGTTGGCTAATGCTCGAGCAGCATTCATAGACTTGATGAACCGAGTTTTCAAGCCATACTTGGATAAGTTCGTGGTAGTTTTCATTGACAACATCCTGATTTACTCGAAGACCAAGGAAGAACACGTTGAACATCTGCAGATGGTATTAGAAAAGATAAGGAGGGAGAAGATGCACACAAAATTTTCTAAGTGTAAATTTTGGATGGAGAAGGTCTAATTTTTGGGGCACGTAATCGACAAGAATGGGATTTCAGTGGACTCTACAAAGGGGAGGCAATGAGTAATTGGGAACAGCCGAAGACACCAACAGAGATAAGAAGTTGGGTTAGCCGGGTATTCTCAAAGATTTATCCAAGATTTTTCTAAGATAGCGACCCCAATGACCAATCTAACAAGGAAGACTTCGAAGTTTGTTTGGACTGAAAAATGTGAAGAAAGTTTCAAGGAGTTGAAGAAGAGGATGAGCGAGGCGCCTGTATTGTCATTGCCCGATGATGTGCGAGGCTTCGTGGTGTATAGTGATGCGTCGCACAAGGGACTTGGCTGTGTGCTAATGCAATATGGCAAGGTCATTGCATATGCATCGTGATAATTGAAGGATTATGAAAAACGATATCTTACTCATGACTTGGAAGTTAGCGGCAGTAGTTTTTGCATTGAAGATTTGGAGACATTATATGTATGGAGAGAAATGTGAGATATATATAGACCAACAGAGTCTGAAATATATCTTCACACAAAAGGAGTTAAACATGCGACACAGGAAATGATTTGAATTAATCAGGGATTATGACTGCGAAATTATTTATCACTCGGAAAAGGGAAACGTAGTAGCCTACACATTGAGTAGAAAAGGAAGGGAGAAGTTATTTGTGCTGACATCTCAGGAGGAGCTAATAAGAGAAATGGAGAGATGGGAAATAGAAGTGAAGGGACCCCGAGAGTCCGAAGAGAAGTTGTTTGTAGTAGGAGCTAATCCGATGTTGTTGGATAGAGTAAAGGAATCTTAGGAGAAGGATGAAGAGTGCGAGAAGGTAAAGAAAAGGATATCAAAAATTGAGGAAGAAAAGTTCAAAATGGATAAAGATGGTATATTAAGATTCGAAGGTTGAGTATGGGTGCCAGCCGTAACCGAACTAAGAGAGGAGATCTTGCACGAAGCATACAATAAGACATATTCTGTTCATCCAGAAGGCGCGAAAATGTATCGATATCTTCGACATCACTTTTGGTGGCCTAATAAGAAATGGAAAGTTGCAGAGTGCGTCAGTAGATGTCTTACTTGTCAACGAGTCAAAGTAGAGCACCAGAGGCCGAGTGGTTTACTTCAACCATTGGAAATACCAGAGTGAAAATGGGAGCACATTACGATAGACTTCGTGGTAGGACTTACGGTCACACAGAAGGGTTATGATGCCATTTGGGTTATCGTGGATCAACTAACAAAGGCAGTTTATTTTCTACCAATCAATATATGATTCAATTAAAGTTAGTTAGCAAGTTTGTACGTAAAAGGAAATCATTTTGAGACATGGAGTACCGGTGTTAATTGTTTTCGATCGGGATCCGGTCTTCTTGTCAAATTTATGGAAGAGTTTACAAGAGAGGATGGGCACACAGTTACGTTTAAGTATTGCTTATCATCCTCAAATTGATGGACAAAGTGAGCGAACAATACAAATGTTGGAGGACATGCTTTGAGCTTGCGTAATGGATTTCAAAGGGAACTGGGACGATCATTTACCCTTAGTAGAATTCGCTTATAACAACAGTTATCATGCTAGTATCGGTATGCCTCCGTACAAAGCTCTCTATGGAAGACAGTGCAGAACATCGTTGTGTTGGGATGAAGTTGGAGAACGACAAATTTTGGTACCGGAATTAGTTCAACAAACATCTGATGTAGTGATAACAATAAGAGCCAGATTAGTAGCAGCTCAAGATCGCCAGAAGAAATACGCAGATTTGCATCGTCAGGACCGAGACTTTGTAGTTGACAGTTTTGTATTTTTGAAAGTGTCTCCCTGGAAAGGGAAGATACGATTCGACAAGAAAGGGAAATTGAGTCCGAGGTTCATAAGACCGCTTGAGGTATTGAAGCAAGTAGGCAAAGTGGCGTACAAGGTAGCTTTGCCGGCCGAACTGGAACATATCCACAACGTGTTTCATATTTTCGTGTAACGTCCATACAAGCCCGACTATAAGCATATGATATCTTATGAGCCCATTCAAGTGGAGAAGAATCTGGCATATAAAGAATTTCATATCCAGATAGTAGATAGGAAAGAACAAACCTTGAGAAATAAAGTCATATCTTCTGTAAAAGTAATTTGGCGAAACCACAACGCTGAGGAGGCTACGTGAGTGTTAGAGGATAAGATGAGGAGGGACTATCCCCATCTGTTTGTGTAGCCTTGTACCAATTCCGAGGACATAATTTTTATAAGGGGGGAAGATGTAATATCCGTGAATTTTATGAATAATATTAATATTGAAAATAAAAAGTTTGAATATTTATTTGGATATAAATATATATTTTTTGTGGTAGGAGATGTGATAATTAAATTAAATTGAATTAAGTATGTGATAATTGAGTAATATGGTGAAACTGATAATGAAACTCATTAAGCTTATGAGATCTGCCTAGTGTGGCAAAATGATGAAATGAGTAGTTTATTAATAAAGATATTAATGAAATACTATGATAGACTAATTATTATTATCTCAGCTAATTGTTTGTTATGTGAAAATTTCATTTGTGGTATGGTCTGGAAATCTGCTGGAGCAGGCCTGGTTTGGGACTGTCCCAGAGTGGCGTAGTTGCGCCACTTCTTCAGTAAAAACCAGCGTAGTTGCGCCGGTGGCCAATTCTTAATAAATTTACTATTTCTTTGCTTCATACATAAAATATAATGTGGGACATTGTGACACCCCCAAATTCGGATATTTCAATTCCACGAGATTTGGTGCTCACTATCTAAATAAAACATAACTACTGCCCATAAATAAGGAATGCAAAATAAATTACAACCTTAATTAAATAACAAAATCTTCCTTATAAAAGGATTACAACTTAATCAAAACAATCCCAGGGTTTGCTAACCTTAACGTCAATAAATAAGTGCGGAAAATAAAACATAACACAATAAAAATTCTATTACACATCATAATCAAAACATAACAAGTCTTCACTTGTTCATCTTGCTCTTGTCCTTACTAGTTGATGGTTCATCAACTTTTTTGACTTTTGCTGCAAGGGTTATATAATGTAAGAGTGAGCAAACAACAGCTCACTTGGAATAACAACAAAAGTAGTGATGACATAAACTGAATAACTTCAAATGATTTGAATAATATTTCTTTCATCAATAGTAAAGAATTGAATAATAATTCTTTCATCAAAATTTAGAATTCGAGCATAGAAATCATCTTAGGGTCATAAGACCTTGAACTATGTCCTAGGTAATAAATATTTCTATTTAAAACCTTTAACAGTCTTTTAGACTATATGGACTCTTAACTCGTACTTAAATCGATCAGCCCTTCGTACCATATATTGTGCACAAATATCTTAACGCTTTCGCATGGTATCCCCTATTAAATAGGGTTGTTCATCTCAGTATTTGATAACAAGTTCGCACCAAAGAAAGTTTGGTTTAGATAAGCTTAAAAAGAAAATTTGGAGTTCAACTATCATCAACTAAGGAGTAGTTGAATCACTTACAATAATTGATAATTTGGAAATAAAGAATTAGGAATTAACTTATACTTTAGAATTAAACTTAAAGCATTTGAAAGACAATATAGACCTTGCTTGAACAATTAAGTCAAGGTCACATCAATTTCAAGATAAACTTCAATAAGATATTTGCTCAATACGAAAATTATAGAGAATGCATATAACTCGCATAAATAAAATCAAGAAAGGATAGAACACTTGCTCAAATAAAATTTGAGTTCAAAAAACTTGCCTCGAGCGCAAGCTACAAGTTTATACTCACGTTCCTTAATTAATCCTACATATACGTTATTAACAAAATAATATAAATTAGTTATCATATAACTAATTCACATAACTAGTTAACCCATCTAGGTTAACTCATTCCTCTTTAATTATTATGTTTAATAATTAATTGTCACATCACATAATCACATCACATGTTCATATAATTAATCAAACTTAAATTATGCACTTATATCAATTAAATTATAATTAAACGAATTATAATTTAAATTATACATTTACTTAAATCAAATTATAATTACATATTATATTTTAATAATATAATTCATTACTGTACATTAGCATTTTAATTTTATTAACATGCTTTATATTTTATTACTTCATTAATCTCACAAAGTTGCTTTTTAAAAATAACTTTCTGCACAATCTGCAGAACCAGCGCGGCCGCGCTCCAATAAGCCTTGGGAGCGGCTGTGACACCCCCAAATCCGGGTACTTCATTTTCACATGATTTGGTGTTCACTTTCTAATATATCATATATCTACCCAATGAATAATGCAAAATAAACTACAACTTAAATTAAAATAACTAAATCTCCCTTAAAACAAGGGTTACAACCTTCTCAAAATCAATCCCAAGGTTACTCTAACCTTGACATGAATATAATAAAGTGCGGAAATAAAACATAACATTCAATTATTACAATCATTCTCAATTAAATAAAAAAAAACAAGTCTTCACTTGCTTTGCTTTCCCTTGCCCTTACTTGTAGACGGAGCATCAGCGTTATCAACCTTAACTGAAATTGTTATTTAATGCAAGAGTGAGCAAACCACAGCTCACTGGAGTTTAACAATAATATAGACATGAAAGAATATCTTTAAGAAAATTTGAACAACTTAGCTTGCTTCAATAATAAAGAATTGAATAATAATTCTCTATCAATATTAAAATTTGGATATATAATTTATCTGAGGGTCATAAGACCTTTGAACTCTTGTCCTAGGTTATAAATATTTCTATTTAAACCTTTAACAGTCAATAAGACTATGGACCTTAATTCGTACTTAGGACGATCATCCCTTCGTACCATGTATTGTGCACAACCATCTTAACGCTATGCGTAGTAACCTCCCCTAGTAAATAGGGTTGTTCAACTCAGTAATTTGAATTCAAGTCCGCACCAAAGAAAGTTTGGTTTGGATAAGCTTACAAGGGTAATTTAGAATTCACGTTCATCAACTAAGGATTAGTTGAATCGACTTCCAATAATTCAAAATAAAAGAATTATGAATTAACATATGCTTTAGAAGTAAACCTAAAGCATTTAAAATAATAATTGGATCTTACTTGAACAATAAGTTAAGACCATTTCAATTAAATAAACAATTGTCCAATACTGAAATGGAAAGGACATTCTCAACAATGAATGTATAAATTCAAGAGATCATATAAAATCAATACAAGATTAGGGTTTAGAAAACTTGCGTAAAATTAACGAGTTTAGGGTTTAGAAGACTTGCCTCAAGCGCAAGCTACTTAACACAATTCACGTACTTTAATACTTCCTACACATATATATTCAATCACAATAACCTAAATTAGTTATCACGTAACTAATTCACATAAGTGGTTAACCCTCATGGTTAACTCACATTCTGATTAAATAGTAATAATAATCAACCATCACATAGTTAATTACATCACCTACATATTCACATAATTAAATTAATTATGTATTTAACTCAATTATAATTAAACAATTATAATTCAAACACTTAATCAAATTATAATTACTTAAATTATCATTACCTTTTAAATTATAAACAATTTATAATTTAAAATCAATTAAACCACATTCATGCATTTATAATTACACAATTTATAATTAATCATGTATTTATCAATTATAATCAATAATTAATTAAACTATAACATGCATTATAATTACACAATTTATAATTAATTATGTAATTATCAATTAAAAATTCATAATTAAACATGCATTTATTAAATTATAATTACATAAATTATAATTTAAATTAAAATAATTAAACTTCTATACCTTATAATTTCATAAAATTTATAATTTAAATTACACATTTACTCTTAATTATAATTAATAAAATTATAATTAAGTAACTTATTAAATAATTATAGTTTTAAATACCATATTAGGTTTTCAAAATTTCTTTTATTTTCCAAACATGAAATTATCATAATCATATAACAACATGTTATATCATTCAAAATATATATCCCCTTATCCATGAAAAATTAAACTAAGGTCTTTAAAATAAACTGTACAAGCAAGCAAAACTCACTGCCCAAACACTGTGCCCGGCGCAGCCAGCTGCCTTTAAACCGGGGCAGCTGCGTAGGGAAGGAATCTGGGAAGGACAAGCGGCGCAGCTGCGCTGCTCCTGGCCTTGCTGCCGGCGCAGCTGCGCAGCAACTCGGCCAGACGCAGACAGCCACGTTACTCTACTTCACCGATTAACCCTATACAAGCCAACAACGCCAAAAATACAGTACTATAGACTCTGTAAAACATATATACGCTATTACACATATATAAAGCATGCTTCCAAAATACAAAATCATTTAAACAATGATAATCATAAGTTTTGAAAATCTATTTTGGCCATTTTTATGAAAACTCATATTTTCATAAAATAATTCTCTGTAATAAAATTTTCTTACCAATTCCACTTATAAAACATGCATTATGTTTGAAATTGAAGATATTATCACAACAATTCTAAATAGGCATATTAACACACAATCAAATCATAACTTTTACTCTAAAATTGGCCAATAACATACAAAATCATAAGAACATCAATTGCTCCATTAAAACATGTTCTGACAAAATTTTAATTTTCGAAAATCCTTGATCATGACATACAATTCATATAATAACCATTATAAACACAATTTATATATGTACATCATATTTGTATAACTTTCATGCTAAATCATAAACACAGAGAACTCATATTCATGAATATTATAAAGAAAACACATAGAAATATAATTTAATTGAAATAATATCCTTTTTGCTTAGATGATTGAAGAAGAAGATGATAGTGATTCCCTTCAAGCTTCTCAAGCTATACCTTTTCCTTCTCTTCCTCTTCTCTCTATCTTCTTCTCTGTTATTTTCTCTGCTCTTTTTTCTTAGCTTTAGACTAACTTTTAGAAAAACTAACGTACTGATAGTATATACATATAATATATAACACAAGTAATATATAATATATGTAACTCCCATATAATAAGTATATGCACTAACTACTAATTATAACGTAAGTTACAAAATTCAAAAGCCAACTTGGCTTGTTTGGCTACAAGAAAAATTAGAAACTAGTTTTTATTAACTCCAAACATGGTTTAGGTAATTTAGGTTTAGCTAGTGTAAAGGCCCTGTTTGGCAACAGTCTTTTAAAACAAAAGCAAGGGCCTTGTTTGGTAAAAATTATTTTAAAAAAAAATCCTTTTCTTTTTATTTTAATAAATCATTTGACGCATACTTTAATGTCACATTTTAATTAATTAAATATTAATCATCTAATTTAATCAATTAAAATCTAACATCAATAAATCACATAAAATTGTCACATAATTATAATTACTCGCTAATTATAATTTATGTAACACTTCATCACATAATTCATCTAATTTAATTATCTCAATTAAATTAGAATTATAATATAAAACTAATATACATTAATTAAATAAGCATTACACATTCAATTAATTAATATATACACTTAATTAAATCACTTCATAAATCACATAATTTATTTATTTAACTCAATAAATAAATCACATAAAATATTTATTTAATTCAATAAATATTTAAAATTAAATATAAAATCACAATCGTTACAGCGGCGCAGCAGCGTTGCCTGGCCCGGGCGAGCTCCATCAATGCCTTGGAGCGGAGCGGCCGCGCCACTGCGTAGGTTATTCTGACAGTTCGCGAACTGTGAAGAGAAAAAGTCAATTTGGCTTATTTCTCCACACCAAATTCCAATTTTAGCATATATAACTCACAAACTTTTGTAAAAATATCAGTTTATGTTTCTAATCATGTTCTAATACATATAACATCAAAACACATAATTTAAAACACTTAATTTTGTTAAATTTAAAGAAAAGCCATTTTTCAGTGTTCTTGATGAAATTCAAGACTGTGAGTTTGTTTCTAAATTAATTCACATAATGTCAAGCATATTGAATTCGTTTCTAAGCATGTTATCATAATCTATCATAAATTAATACAATATATTACAATCGAACATGAATTTTGATTTTAAAGAAACTATATATTTTCAAAACAAGTTCACTGTAACTTTTGATGAACATGATTTCTTCATGTTTATCATGTTTACATGAATTAAACAACTTAATTATGCATACAATTCAACTATAAACAGTTTATGAACACAAATTATATATATAATTCATGTTTATACACTTTTCATGAAAACTCATATTTATAGAGAACTAAAAATATGAAGAACACAAAACACAATTCCTAAAACTACAAGATTAGAATTATAACATTTGTTTTGTGTTAGGAGAAAAAAGATGATGGTGATGTTTTCTCAAGCTTCTTTCTTCTTCTTCTTCTCTCTTTTCTCTCTAGCTCTCTGTTATTTTTTTCTAACTCTGTTCGTTCTTTGTTCTTCTAACGTAATGTATTATTATAACTGATATGATATATTATACATATAATTATATAATATACATAATTGACAATTATTAATTTCACTACTTAATACATATATTAGTTACATATTTTCAAAAATTAAAAAGTCATAATGCTTTGTTTGGCCAATACCATCTATTTTTAAAATTAGATTTTTAGAATTTAAGGCCCTGTTTGGTAAAATAGGATTAAAATAGGTGGAAGGGCCTTGTTTGGCAAAACACTTTAAAAACAGTTTTAAGGGCCTTGTTTGGTAAAACTAATTTAAAAACCCTTTTTATTTACTTAATAAATCCTTTAACACATAATTTTAATGTTACACCTTATTTAATTAAATCTCAACATTCTAATTTAATTATATTAAAACTAACATCAATTAATCAAATAAAATTTGCCACATATTAATTATAATTACCCGTTAATCATAATCTCATGTAACACTTACCACATAATATTCATTTAATTTAATTATTTCAATTAAATTAGAATTATACCATAAAATTGCTTACACAACAATTTAATATTAAATATTCATTTAATTAACATATTGCACTTAATTAAATTACTCCACAACAATCACATAAATTATTTATTTAACCCAATAAATAAATCAATTAAAAATATTTTTTAAATTCAACAAATATTAAAATTCATATATAAAATTCTCATTCGTTACAGACATCTAGAATAATAATATAATGTGGATAATAATATATGAGACTATATGGTAAAAATAAACTTGAATAATATGATTTACGAAGTTGTCGACGTTGGGAGAATTTTGGGTTCCCTTTTCCTAAGTGTTTCTACCCTTTATGTTTTCTATTTGATTTTGTTTGATCTAAAGGGTGATTTTTCAGGAAAAGACCGACATATAATGTCGACGATTTGAAAAGTTTGATTTTATTGGTCCGAATTAAACAAAGCCGCAAGTTGGTATGAGTGAAATGGTTGTACCAACTCAACCGAGTTTTGAAAGGTTTTGCAATATGGCCCAATTACTGGACTCTGTTTAATTGGTCTTGGAAACTGAGATTTCATAGAGTTCGGAGGCTTGATTAAGCGGGGGGAAGGTGTTAGGCACCACCCGACTTCCGTGAAACACGGTTACCGCGCTTTTCATTCCCTAATTTGTGTGTATGTGTGTGTGTATTACAGTAATTGGGCCTAAGTGCTTTATTTGAAAGTAGTTCTTTTCTCCGTTGGACCTGTATACGAAGGGTTTGATTTATTAAAAAGTCCTTTTTTAGATAAGATATAAAAGTTATGTTTTGAAAGGTGGTTTTCAAACCCTTTCACTCGCATAAGAATTGAAGCCTTTTGATACTTCAATTTTATTCCACATTCGGCTTATCTTGATTTTATTTGAGATGCGAAGCATCTTTGAAAATAAATAAATAAATATATATATATATATAAACATATGTGTGTGTGTGTGTGTGTGTGTCTGGAGCCTCTTATGGGCATAAAAGCCATTGAAGTGACCCGAATCAATGCTTTTACTATGTTGAGACCTTAAATCGGGATAACCGTTTTAAGGTCCCTTTCATTTACATTTACAACGGGATGCAAGCTAACTTTACAATTTGAACATGTCCATTATGAGAACCAGACCTAGATTTATGGATTTAACCATAGATCCTGTGATTCTTAGGCTCATAGAAGATTATTTACAAGCTTGCACAATGCATAACTTAAAATAAAATGCATATTTTAATTCTAGACGTCACAAAACAAGAGATTCATCAGTTAAATCTCTGTATGCGCATAGCCATGGCTTCACGTTTCCTCTAGACACGGATCTAGGGTCCCATAATTACCAAATATTTACAAACTAGAAAGAAAATTAGATTTGAATAAATCTTAGCCATTCTAGCTTAACGGTTCTAATTTGACAACTTTTGAACCGGTTGAAAGCTAGAAATGGCTAGATTTATATAAATCTAGTCAACACACGTTAAATATTATAGATTTACATCATATGCACGTTTACAATTGATATTTGATTAAAATGATTAACTATATATATATATATATATATAATAAATCGATAAAACTTATATATAAAAATAATTATATAAAGATTAACTATATGTATATATATTATTTATATATATAATAAAGCAATAAAAGCCACGGATTTGAAATTAAGGCAAAGTGAACATTATATATATATATATGTATATGTATATTAAAGCGATAAAAAACCACGGATATGCGATCCAGGCCAAACTGAATAATATATATATATATATATATATATATATACGCTTATATATAAATATATAATAAAGTAGTAAAAAGCCACGAATTTGCAATCCAGTCTTAACTATTATATATAATTTATATATAAGCGTATATATATATATATATAATAACGCAAAGAAAAGCTAAAAATTGATATTTAAACGGTAAAACTAACTAATATACATATATATTACTTATATATATATATATGTATATTAGTAAGAAAAATTAAATTTGAAAGAAACCTTAAGGCCTTGCACGATAATGGCTATCGAACGAATTTAAACTCCCTTAGACTCGATTTCCACTGGTTAAAACTTGATATGTTGTAATAGATGCGTATATGAAAGCTTACAAGTGAGGTTTACAAGTTTGGAAACACGATTCAAGGGATTTTCGGCACGAAATCTCCCTCTTTTCTCTTTTTTTTCCTCTCCTCTATCTCTCCTTCTCTTTCTTTTTCACTTTTTCTTCTCTTCTTCTTCTTGAACAAGTTGGTGGGAGGCTTTTATATAAAGCCACGACTTCCTCAGGTAGACCTGCAAAAGTTCATAGTGGGTCTCGCCATCTCGAAGTACGTGCAATCTCGATCGACGAAGATGTGCCATACCATCCGTTGGAGTTGTACCATACCATTTCGGAAAGCTCTCTCCGAGAGCTACACAATGACATAGGGCTTGCCCTTTTTTCGAATCCGGGAAGATGGGTCCTTGACCGAAATGGCATCTTCAGGTCTTCGCAGGTAGTCCGTTGAGCTATTTTGCGTAGTTTGCGCTCGAAAATGCTGCAATAGCTCTTTGTAACCCTTTTTGCAGCTGTATTTAAGTTGTTGACATTGACTTGTCAAAATAACCGTTTTGTCCTTCCGGGGGTTGTCTCCAGGGTTAACGGGGCTTTCGAATGGTTCTCGGGGTTGTTTCAGAGGTTTGATCCTTGCCGATTCTGTCTTTCCTAAGGGTTGTCTCTGGGGATTGATTTTATGCTTTGTGGTTGTCTCCAAGGATTGATTTGATGATTCGGGATGGTCTCCAAGGGTTGATTTGCTTTCCCGGTGCTGTCGCCTGGGTCTGATTTAATGATTTCCTGATGCTTGTCGCTATGATGAATGAGTTTTTTTTTAGTTGTGATTCTTGGGACAGAATCCTTTTAAGGAGGGAAGATTGTAACAAACGATATTTTGTATATAATTTTAAATATTTATTGAATTAAATAAATATTTTAATTGATGTATTTATTGAGTTGAATAAATAATTGATGTGATTCTGTTGTGGAGTAATTTAATTAAGTGTAATATATTAATTAAATTGATGTTTGAGTAATTTTGTGATTGAAGTTCTATTTTAATTGAGATAATTAAATTAGATGAATTGTTATGTGGTAATTTGGTAGTAGTGATTTAATGAATAATTATAGTAACGTTTAATTTAATTAAAATAATTAAATTAGAGATTTACTAATTTGTTACATGGAATTATGATTAATGAGTAAATTATAATTGTGTAGCAATTTAATTTATGCGGCAATTTTATTTAATAAATAGATGTTAGCTTTATTTTAATTAAATTAGAATATTGAGATTTAATTAAATAAAGTGTGACATTTAAACTATATAGTAAAAGATTTATTAAAATAAATTAAAAGGGTTTTAATTCAGTTTTACCAAACAAGGCCCTTAAGTCTATTTTAATTATGTTTTACCAAACAAGGCCCTTAGTTTCTAAAAAACTTATTTTTAAATTGGTTTTGCCAAACAAGCCTTAGTGGCTTTTGATTTTTAAAATAAAAGTAACTGATATATTTATTAAAAGGTGTAAAACATCAATTATATATTATATGTATATTATATCTATATGTCAGTTATGTATATTGTATATTACATAAGTTAGAATATCATAGTAAGAAAAGAGATAGAGCAGAGAAAGAAAACTAGAGAGAAAAGAGAGAAGAAAGAAGAAGGAGTAAGCTTTGTGAATTCAAAAACCCATCATCATCATCATCATCTTCTTCTAAAAGGTATAATCTAATTTAAGTTTTTTATTTTTCATTGTTATTCATAGTTTAGTTCTCTGTAATTAGTTTTTTCATGAAAATCATGTGAATATGATTTATATGTGTCAGATTGTTTATATAACCTATTATATATGATTTATATGAGTGTTTAAGTTGTTTAATTCATGTAAATATAATGAACATGAAGAAATCATGTTCATAGCAATTTACAGTGAACTATTATAAAAATGGGTTCTTTAATATCAAAATTGATGTTTAATTTATGCTTTATGATGTAAATTGAATTTAGATTATAATAATATGTTAAGAAACAAAAATAACATGATTTGAATTGTGTGATTTGGTTTAAAATAAAGTCATAGTGTTCATTTTCATTAAGAACACTTAACAATGGTGTTTTTTTTTCAAAATCATAAAATTAAAGGTTTTTAATTAATTGTTGTAATGTTTATATGTGTTAAAATATGTTAGAAGCATAAGTTTATCATTATATAAAGCTTTATATGTATTATGTGAGTTAAATTCTGAGTTTGGTGCTAGAAAATAAGCCAAATTGGCTTTTTCTTGCACAGTTTGCGAGGCTGTCTGCGTCTTACTGTGATGTGGCGCCGCTGGGCCAGTTCTGTGAGTAAACTGGGCGCTGTAGTGCCACAGCAGCAGATGGTGATGTGGAACGGCACTGCAACCCCAGTTATGTTTGTTAACTGCAGCGCTGCAGCGCCAAAACAAGATTTCAGAAGCAAGCTGACGCGGCAGCGCGGCAGCGCCAGTTCTTAGAGTAACTGGAGCGCTGCAGCGCCAGGCTCAGCGCCCTGATGACCAGCTGCAATTCATTGTGTGGCGCTGCAGCGCCACCTACGCAGTTTAGCTAGAAAATTATATTTAAATGTATAATTTTATGAGAATGTTAATGTAATAAATATAAAAGCATGTTAATAAAATTATATGCTAATTGGACAGTATTAAATCATATTTTTAATATGAAATGTATGATTTTAAATTATACTTTGATTAATTATAAAGTTTAATGTGAATGTGTGGTTTGATCATGTTATGTGATAATTGGTGATTAAACCTAATAACTAAATAATGATGAGTCAACTTAGGTGGGTTAACTAACGATGTGATGTAACTATTTGGTAACTAATTTATGTTACTATTGTTAATTATGTGTGCGTAGGATAAATTGTGGAACGTGATAATAATTGCTAGCTTGCGCACGGGGAAAGTTCCTAAACCTTTCTTTTATATTACGCAAGTTTTCTAACTATACTCTTTAATTGAGCAAGTTCTTTTATTCTGCATTGGACAAATATCTTTTTGAAGTTCATTATTGAAATAATATAACCTTGACTTAATTGTTCAAGCAAGGTTTTATTGTATCTTTCAAATTCTTTAAGTTTATTTCTAAAGTATGACTGTTAAATATGATGTCTATTGTATGACTCATAGTATGTCATAATTGTTTTGTTATCAAACTCTTAATTATTGTAAGTTGATTCAACTACACCTTAGTTGATGATAGTTGAACTCTAAATTTCCCTTTGAGCTTATCCAAACCAAATCTTCTTTGGTGCGGACTCGTTAATTAATACTGAGATGACCAACCCTATTATTAGGGGATTACCATGCGAAAGCGTTAAGATGTTTGTCCACAATACATGGTGCGGAGGATTGATCCTCCTAAGTACGAGTTAAAAGTCGATATAGTCTAATGACTGTTAAAGGTCTAAGTAGAAATACTTACAACCTGGGACATAGTTCAAGGTCTTATGACCCTTAGATGAATTCTAAATTCTATACTCAATTCTTGATTATTGATGATAAAAATATTATTCAATTTAGTTGAAATTATTAAGTGATATGTCATCGTTATTGTTTATTATTCAAGTGAGCTTTTGTTTGCTCACTCTTACATATATATAACCATTGCAACCAAAGTTGAGAAGGTTGATGAGCCGTCAACCTGCAAAGGAAAAGGCAAGATGAACAAGTGAAGACTTGTTCATATTTATGATATGATTTGTAATACGACTTTAAGTTTTTATGTGATGTTTTATTTTTTGCATTGACGATGTTAAGGTTACAAACCCTGGGAACGATTTAATAAGGTTTTAAGTTGTAATCCTTTTTGAAGGAAGATTTTATATATGAAAGTTGTAATTTATTTTTCATTCCTTACTTATGGGCAGTTAATTTTGTTTAATTTAGATAGTGAACACCAAATCCTGTGGAAATGAAGTACCCGGATTTGGGGGTGTCACAGTCGTCGGGGATCTGGTTTGATGATTTCCCGGTGCTGTCGTCGGGGGTTTGGTTTGATGATTTCCCGACGCTGTCGCCATGGGTCTGGTTTGAGGATTTCTCGGTGCTGTCGGCGGGGGTCTGGTTTGATGATTTCCCTGTGCTGTCACCGGGGGTCTGGTTTGATGATTTCCTAGTGCTGTCGCCGGGGGTTTGGTTTGATGATTTAATTCTCCAAGGCTATCTCTGGAGGGTGAAAAGACACCTTTTCCCTCCAGCATGGTTAGTAACAGGAAATGAAAAATTTTGAGTGTCTACAGATGTCCCTCTTTATCATGTTTATGCAATGTAATGGAATGAACAGGATAAAGATTACTAGACACTTGAAATATAAAAAGATTAAATGATGCCATGCAATGCTGCATGATATGATGTTATGGATGCTGAATGTTTTTGTTAAGAGATTTTTCCAATGATTTTTTACCATTGACGACTCCCGCCATTTCTGCTGGGGATGGAGTTGTCAATGATGGTCTTTACCGAACTGTCTGGATGTCTACTTGAACGGTAGCTTACCTAGGCTTTCATCACCAAACTTTCTCGATGCCTACTCGAATGGTAGTTTGTAGAGCTTTCATCACCGAACCTTCTCGATGTTTACGTCGGGTTGAGGTCAACGGTTTAAAATATCCATAAGTGCTACTAAGACTGATTAGAAGTAAAGATGTTTTTCAAGATCTCTGTGGGGAATATTTCTAAGGTTGATTCCAATGAACCTTTCTAAATTTAACGTCAGGGTTGTCGCCAACGTTCTTTGTCCTCAGATACTTTTTTTAACTTTACCTCCGCTAGGGGATATTCCTTTTCTTACGAGTGACCTCATTGGGGATTCTCGATGCCTATCCTGATGATAGTTTCCATCGGTTTACATTATCGGATCCTTCCCGATGCTTAGGGCTGTCACCAACGATTTGGATTTTTATCCAGTTGAAGACGATGTTGCTGTTAGTGATAGATCTTGCAATGATAACAACTTCTCAATGCCTACTTGAATGGTAGTTGACAAGGTTGACCATCACCGAACCTTCTCGATACCTACTCGAACTGTAATTTACAATGGTCGATTATTACTGAACTGATTTGATTTGATACCTACCCGAACGATAGGTTGCAGGGTTGACCATCACCGAACCTTCTCGATGCCTACTTGAACGGTAGTTTACAACGGTCAATTGAACTTGATTTGACTTGATACCTTCTCGAACGATAGTTTATAGGGTTGACCATCACCGAACCTCATCGATGCGTACTCGAACGGTAGTTTACAACGGTTGGCTGAACTAATTTGGTTTGATACCTACTCGAATGGTAGGTTGCAGGGTTGACCATCACCAAACCTTCTTGATGCTTACTCAAACATTAGTATACAACGGTCAATTGAACTTGATTTAATACCTACTCGAACAGTAGGTTGTACGGTTTGACCATCATCGAACCTCCTCGATGCCTAATCAAACGGTAGTTTACAACGGTCGGCAGAACTGATTTAATTTGCTACCTACTCGAACGGTAGTTTACAGGGTTGGACCATCATTGAACCTCCTCGATGGTTACTCGAACGGTAGTTTACAACAGTCGAATTAGCTGATTTGATTTAATACCTACTCGAACGGTAGGTTGCAGGGTTTTACCATCATTGAACCTCCTCGATGCCTACTCGAACGGAAGTTTACAATAGTCGGTTGAACTGATTTAATTTGATACCTACTTGAAACGGTAGTTTGCGAGGTTTGACCATAATCGAACCTCCTCGATGCCTACTCGAACGGTAGTTTACAACGGTTGGATTAGCTGATTTGATTTAATACCTACTCGAATGGTAGGTTACATGGTTTGACCATCATCGAACATCCTCGATGCCTACTAGAACGGTAGTTTACAACGGTCGGAATTAACTAATTTGATTTAGTTGGAGATCTTGTGTATAACAGATTCCATCATCGGTCCTTCCCGATGGAGATAGTTTTCCATGGCTGTCCTGGCAATGTTTTCCTAATGTCATGCTCGGTTGATGCCAGTGGCTTGTAATGTCAGACCCGCTGATCTTGGCGAAGATAGCTTTCAACATATTATAATATCGGTCCTTTCCCGATGCTGCGTAGGGGTTGTATCCAACGCTTTGCAACATCAGATACTTTGATCTTCGTTGAAGTGACTCTCAACGGTTTACACCATCAGACCATTCCCGATGTTACGCTTGGGTTATTGCCAACGCTTTATACTGTTAGGTACTTGATCTTTTGTCGAATCAGATTTTAATATTTTTCATCACCGGATCCTTCCCCGATGCTACGCTGGAGCTATTACCAACGGTTTGAATCACCGGATCATTCCCTGATGCAACGCTGAAGCTATTACCAACGGTTTACAGAAATTCTTAGGCTTCGACGTTTGACGCCCTATTTCAGAATTTCAGGCCCTTTTCGCTCAATCGCGTAGAACCTTTTTTCGTTATTTGACTTTTCAGCTTTCGAGAGACCTGCCAGACCTCAAATTAGACCGAACCAGAGGGGGTGGGACCCACTATGGACTTCCATAGGTAGAACTGTGGATTCTGTAGGTATATCGCGGAAGGACGCGGGTGGTTTTATTCCCCCCGAGCCCTTCATAAGTCATTTTCAATTTGAACTTCTAGAAGAAATCCGGCACTTCCATCTCAGATCTACTCATTTCAGACTTTTTTTTGAAATCCGTCACTGTACACATGTTCTGCACACTTTAGGTAACTTTTACATCCATTCTTTTCAAGTTTTGACCGTTAGAATGTTAGATTTCATGCAATATGGTTTTAAACGCAATGTATCAAATATGTATGCATAGATGACTTAATAAAAATGAACAGATTTGATAAATATATATATTTTGCCATGCTGAACATTTTAGTATAAAAATATTTCATTTCCGAAACAGTCAATTGGCGCCCTTTTTTAGCTTGTTTAATCATCCTATTTGAGGACAAATGAGCCTGAATCTTCAAGTAAAAATACACATGGTAATTTAGATGCCATGATGAGTTTAATTTTAATATTTTTCATATATATATATATAAAATGCTCATGATTTGGGTTGGTGTGCTACTGAACGGCCACCTTGTCATACCTATGTGCATGCGGATAGTCCATTTTACAAAGGAGACTCTTGCGAATTTTTTTCACGAGTCTGAACATTCTAAAATGTATGCATGTTTAACTCTATTGAGGATGTATGTTAAAATAGCATGATATGACATAATTAAGTTGTGCATGCTGTGTTTTTTAGCTTTGTAGGATTCTAATGTCTGAAAGTTATGCACATACTTTACTTAATTTGCAAGTAAATCATACCTCACCCATTCTGAGGCAATTTGAAGATTTTTGTTCCCAGATATGGATTCTGACCAACCCAGCAGCTCTATTCCACGTACCACTTCTTTTGGTGTTAAGAGAGCAGCTTCGAAAGTCAGCAGCTCTAATGTCCGAAAGTCATGCACATACTTTACTTAATTTGCAAGTAAATCATACCTCACCCATTCTGAGGTGATTTGAAGATTTTTGTTCCCAGATATGGATTCTGACCAACCCAGCAGCTCTATTCCACGTACCACTTCTTCTGGTGTTAAGAGAGCAGCTTCGACTGGTCCTTTGCCACGACTGACCGGATAGGCGCGTCAGTTGGTTGAGTCGGTGATCCGTACCATTACGATTGAGAGGGAGGATGTTGTTGATGAGGAGGAGGACCCTGTTGCAGATACAACTCCTTCTTCTTCTACCCCGCGTTGGGACCTTCCCCGTATATGGGTGCCTATCTTTGATCTTTTAGGTGACTTGAGGCGTCATCCATCAATCCATCTCCATGCCAATGAGGTAATGGAAACTTTTAATTTTCAATTTCTTCTTTTTCAACTTTCGGGACAATAGTTTAATCTTTGATTTTAAACTTGACACAGGTTCCCGGCTTTACCCAACCCAGGGGGAACTGGTTTAATGTCTATTCCTTTTATCAGAACTTATATCCCGAGTACCAGGCTATTGTAGATTCTTGGGGCTTTGAGGCTTTCTTCTTTATCACACCACGACGCTGTCCATGGGGTTATATGAGAGCCTTATCGGAGCTATGGTTCCATCAGACTCAGTCCCTTCACTTGCTAGATTGTGAGGTGATGATGACTCCGATGGATTGGAGGTTTATTACCTGCTTGGAGTTTACCGGTGAGAGGATGCCATTGTCGACATACATTTCCCTTGCGGCTGTCAGATCTTTGTTGAGGATCCCTCCTACAGCCCTCAAGGGTCGGGCCGTCCGTTCTGGTCCATTGAGAATTGATGCTTCCAGTGGACCTTTATCAAAGCCTCCACCAGACGATTAGGCTACGAGAGATCTCATTCTTCGTCGTCTATTTCTAACGATCATGAGGAGGTATTTTATTGCAGATAACTCCTTGATTGTTTCTTTTTCTCTGATTGTTTCTTTTTCTCTGATTGGTTCTCTCTGCGATGTAGATCGCATCGAAGATTTTGATTGGGGGTCTTTCACATTTGAATATTTCCTTCGAGGGATGTGCCTCCATTTTGAAGGCGTTATAGAGGCTTGGTTGGGCTTCTACCCTTTTCTATTTGTAAGTACTAGCAATTCATTTTCCATTTCTCACCTTCGGGTATTTTTGATGGCTAGATTTAATATTTTTGATGTCTGCCTGTTGCAGTTCTGGGCTTATTAGAGGCTTCCTTACCTTCGTCCAGTTACTACTTTGGGTTTGGAGACATATCCGCGGGGATGGCGTTGGCATCATTCTCCCTTACAGAGGTCCCCGCAGCAGAGGGTTTTACACACAGTCACCTACAGTTGGAGCTTTTGACTGCAGAGGCCATTACTTGGGTTCCTTACACCCCAGATCATCTGTCAGTATGCTTTGAAGAAGGTTTCCCGACATGGTTAGAGTATGCTTTGTCCACTCGTCGGATTCCCCTCTTGACCGAGGGAGGATGGGAGCTCCATTTGGGAGATCGAACTATCAGGTGTATCACAAGGCAGATTCATATTTTCCATTTTCCTCCCGCTCAGCGGCATTGGCCTATATCCCTTCCTATTACAGACATTCCCCTGATGGGTTTAGATGGCTTCACCTTGTCAGATGGATTTTGCATATCTGATGCATTCCGCTCGTGGTGGATTCCCCGCACCATAGGGGCTCAGACCAGGGCCACTAAGTTTATGGCGGACCTGGTACCTGGATCAGTTATGATGACAGATTGGATCGCCAGCTTTCGAGAGCCTAACCATCTAGACCAGATAGCAGATTTGACTCGGCGGCTGGACATGGCTCATCTTTTCATTCGCCATCTAGGCAAAGATCCTTCAGAGGTTGATACTTTTTATTCTTCTGACTCAGGTGCTGTTACATCTAAAGGCCCATACATTGCTGATTTTACTGGAACAGATCCTCCCGTATACTGCCCAGATATCCCATTCGGTAAAGATACAGTGACTCAGGAGGAGTTGGATCGTTTGAATTGCCTAGGAGATATAGATTTCCATGACTTCTTCAGATAGGATTTTGTTAGACATAGGGCTGTTGTGCCCCACTTCCCTGTACTTTTTATTTTTATTTTTAGAACATAGATTACGTATTTATGATGTATGTAGTTTTACATTCTATAATGCTTTTATTTCCTGCACCTATTATATTGTCATTTATCATAATGCATGCATTATATCAGGTACTTGCATTTTATGAGTTGAAATTGACCCCTGTATGGTCATATAATATGATTCTACAGATGTCTTCTTCAATGGTATCACGTATTGATTCCTTACCTGCCAGCCGCATTGCTATGGATATGCGATCTTGGTTTGATAGTTTTCCAGAGTTAGATTGCAGGTTGGCAGGTGGCATGTTAGGCCACTCTATGTCCATGTTGACCTTCCGAGTCCCTGACGGGTTTATAGAGAGCATGATACCTAATTGGATTCCAGCTAGAGAGGTTTTTTATTTTGGTTTCGATGAGTTAACTCCTACCTTAGAGGAGTATTTCTTTATTACCAGGCTATTTTTAGATGTTCCATGTACTAGGGCAGCGATCGGTCAGATGCGTCGTTAGTTTATGGATATGATAGGTTTACGACGGCCAGCGTTTTTAGCTGAGGTCACCTCGGGTCACATTGTATCCATAGAGTTCTTGATTGACCACTTTGGGTCTTTGGATAGCTTTTCCCGTTATCAGGAGGATTTCTAGATGTCAGAGGATGAGTGGAGGATAGCAAGGATGGACACTTTCTTGATGTGTGTTGTAGCCTATTTATATATGCCACTTTACCTAGACCATTCAGACATTGCTTTAATTATTGTAGTCCGAGCTTTACGTGAGGGTTACACCATTCTTCCCATAATTCTTGCAGAGACCTTTATTTCAGCTACATATTGCCATGATCACGATGATGGATATTTCCGAGGCAGTGAAGTTTTACTATATATATTTTTCATGACCCATAGTCTGCCGATATGTAGTTTAAGACGCATAGGATATTGCTTTGGGCATGACAGGGTGATGTCTTTCTTTTTGTGCCCTACAGAGTGCATAGATGCAGCTACATGGATGAATTTCTTGGATGCTATTAAGGATCATTTATCCATTTTGCTTTACTCAGGATTCTGCTCTCCCTTGAGTTTCATCACCCATGCTACCGATATAGATTTCTTTCCCTCGGCGGGTTTGAGAGCGGTGACTACTTATCACCCACTGGCTATCTAGGGACAGTTTGAGCAGTTTCTATTAGGTTTGCTAGAAACATGAGCATGCAATCAAATTACACAATCGCAACGGAAGTGATGATAAAACGAATTTTAAAATTTTCTTACAAACCATTAACCATGATAATTCTTGTGCTTTGATTATTAGTCAATAAAGAGTATAAGAAATAAAATTATACCTTTGAAGAATCTAGCTTCCTCAGGTACAAGTTCTACTCCTTTGATCTCCTTGAATTCTCTGTAGTGGCTCCTTCCTTTGATCAATGTCAGCCACCCAAATGTTTGGCCTCTAGAGGTGATCCACCAAGGAAGATGAAGAACTCAGGAAGAAAGTGTATTGGCTCAAACCCTAGTTTTCTATCTGTATAGAAAAAGACGTACTCTCCCAACTCTTGGAATTCACGTTAACTTGTATATGATATAATACTCTATTATATAGATATTAGGTTAACCCTACTAATCTTATTAGAATAGGGTTTTATTTAATTAATTAATTAAACTCTTTAATTAATTTATCTCCAAATCTCATTAGGATTAAGTGAGAGTAGTTTTATTAAATTAATTCCTCAACCCTTTTTGTATTATAATAATAATAATAATAATAATAATAATAAAATTCCTCTTATTAATTTATATTTAATATTTCTAAAATATTAAATAATAAATATTAAAAAAATTAATTTATTCTATCACCATAGATTAAATTAATTACACTTAATGCATTATTACTATTATGCCATTATCTTCTTAAATAATTCTTCTTCCTTTTATGGTGTGACCCTTTAAGTTCTCCATATTAAACCGGCTGTGAATAAATTAATTAGAACAATTCAAATTTTATTTAAATAAATAAATTAAACTAATAATCTATTTAAACAAATAACATTTATTCTACAATAGGGATAAGCCTCCCTAGCGATCAACGACTTTCTAGATAATATAGATTTCAACATTAATCATAAAAGAATATGTGAGTTAATAGTTACTGTAGAATTCAATCCTTCCACCATACAATGTCCCAATTAAATATAAGACATGGATTTACTGTTAACTCGTATTTTATTTAATTATATGTATTTCGATTAGAAAATGCACAACTCCAAATAATGCAAATTAGAAACTCCTTTCTAATTTCATTCCACCTTGGCCAAGGATTCCTAGGTTGTCATTTAACGAATCACATAGAACATATCTCCTCTTTTACTAGAGGTGGTAGATTCTTTATTGATCATACATTATCTCCATATGCAACTCATTATACCCAAGCATACCCTTTTATATACCCTAAAGGGCCTTAAGGAATAAGTTAAAGTATAATTTATTACATACAAGATACTATAATGATCTCAAGTCCTAGGATCACTTGTACTACTATCACATTAGGAATTCCTATTGACAGGCGAGTAAAACTCCATCAGGTATTCCATAGTGAGTCACGTTCAGTGAACTTATTCTCCAATAAGCACCTACATACTTGCTTTAGTGTCTCCACACAAATGACCATAAGATCAGTCATCCTCATCTAATGAGCAAGCAATATATGTACCAATCTATCCGGATTTACTAATCCCATTTTTAGTAATCCCACGATTGGGAACTATTTTAATTTTTAAGCTTTCTAAGAATTTAGATCTCATTAGCATGATCATCATCATGATTCTAAAAGCATTGCTTAAAACTATAGGTTATTTACATATTATAAAAACAGCACCATGTAGATAATTAAATGCCTTTAATAAATTAATATTTTATTAATAAATAAATAAGATTGTTTACAAAGTATGTGCTTTATCAAGATACATGATTGACTTGTATGCACACTACTATCAGTTTCAGGATTTATATTCTTTTGAGGGAGCTTTGGACTACCGGTTATCATCTTTGTCCATATCTATTGATGATTTGGAGTGGGTTTATGATTTATGGACTCTCAAGGAGTCATCTGAGTTTGGTGAGAGTCATTTTGGCCGTTCAGTGGAGTACGATGCTTGGTTGGAGGCAGATATGGCAGCAACCCATGTAGTCCTTCTAGAGCTACCTTTTGCTTCAGATGATGAGGAGCCCATGGAGGATACACCCTCCCCTTCAGCGGTTGACCTGTTTGAGGCTTTGACGGAAGCCATAGACATGTCTACTCTTAGCTCTATTTTTGCTTCTGTCCCTTTATTACCTAGAGAGGTACTGGAGCAGCAAGTACATCTTTTGATTTTTGAGCGAGACCACGCCAAGGCACTGTTGTTGATGGTTTCATCTAGTAGAGGTGCTGCTTATTTGGCAAGGGATGAGGCCCATGCGGCCAGGGATGCTGCTTTCTTAGCCAGGAATGTGTTCCAGGTGGCCAGAGATGCTATCGTGGCTGAGCAGGCCACTCTTAGATCCTTTACAGAGGATGTCGTTGCATCAACGAGTGCTTTCATAGCTGATCATGATAGCACATTATATACAGCAGTGGAGCTTATGACTCTCCTTGAGACTGCTGGGTAGGAGATCTGAGATTCCCCTCCATCCTCAGAGAGGTATGCTATGCTTGATTTGCTGTCTTGCTTGACTGGGGGCTTATAGAGTAGCTTTATTTTCTGCGTTGTACTAGGTTAGCCACTTTTAACATGTACATGGCATTTGTATATGTTAAACAGTGCATATAGCAAGGAATATATTTTGACTTTGCTTGATAGTTGCTATATTTCTCCTTGACTTGCTATCTTGATGTGTCCCAAACATTTCCTTGATAAATTGACCTTCAGATGTCATAGGATCTCTTAGAAGGGGTCGTTGAACTTCGGGTTTATCTGATGTATCAGCTTCCATTTTTTTCTTCTGGTGTCTTGGGACTAGTCTTTTGGAATGGGTAAGGTTTTGGCAAAGTGTTTGGTTTTCTTTTGAGTATTTGACCACACCATAGATGGCTGCCTACGTACTCCCATAGATGAGAGATCAGGTCTTTCGTAGTTCAAGCTTGGCCTGAACAGTTGAAGAAATGTTTATTTGGGTTTGATCTTGGTTTGAGGGGTTTTTGATTTTTTTGTTTGGTTTGACGACACCATAGATGGTTGCCTACGTACTCCCATAGATGAGAGGTCAGATCTTTCGTAGTTCAGGCTTGGCCTAATTAGTCGAAAAAGTGTTTATTTGAGTTTGATCTTGGTTTGAGGGGTTTTTGATTGTTTTGTTTTGTTTGACCGCACCATAGATGGCTGCCTACTTACTCCCATAGATGAAAGATCAGATCTTTTGTAGTTCAGGCTTTGTAGTGAAAGACTGAATTAATTTGATTTGATTGATTTCCAGGACCAGGATGGTGGTTTACAGGCATTTCAGACATAGTACCTTTTCACGGTGTCATAGTTGATAAGCTGGGGAAATTCTTCCACTTCCATTTCTTGCAGTTTGAGGGATCCCCCTGACAACAATTCTTTGATAATGAAAGGGCCTTCCCAGTTTGGGGTGAATTTTCCTCTGGCTACTTCTTAATTGGAGAGGACCTTTTTCAATACCAGGTCATTTTATTTAAATTATCGAATCCAGACCTTCTTATTGTAGGACCGAATCATCTTTTGCTGGTGTAACTGATAGTGGAAAATAGTTGCAGCCTTTTTCTCATCGATCATGGATAACTGGCTGTACCGATCTTGCAACCATTGGTCTTCTTCAATCTAAGCATCCATTAATACTCTTAATGACTCCATTTCTACTTCTATGGGAAGAACTTCTTCTATACCATAGACCAACGGATATGAGGTAGTCCCAATAGAAGTGTGCATTGATGTTCTGTATGCTAACAGAGTCAGTGGAAATAAGTCTGGCCATCATTTATTATTGGCGGACATTTTTTACATAATTTTCTTGATATTTTTGTTGGCCGATTCAATAGCACCATTCATCTTAGGTCTGTAGATGACAGAGTTGAGATACTTGATGTGAAATTTGCTGCATAATTCATTCATCATCTAATTATTCAGATTTTTTGCATTGTCTGATACGATCACCTCCGGTTGTCTGTATCGATAGATCACATTGTTTCTGATGAAATTGACAATTACCTCCTTTGTAACTTTGGGAAAAGAGGCAGCTTCTATCCACTTGGTGAAGTAATCGATCATTGTGAAGATGAATCGATGACCATTATTAGCTTTGGGTTCTATTAGCCCGATCACATCCGTTCCCCACATAGCAAATAGCCATGGCAAACTCATACAATGTAGTTTGTTTGGAGGAGCGTGAATGACATTTCCATGAACTTGGCATTGATAACATCTCCTGACGTGATCATCACAGTCGGCTTTGAGAGAAATCCTGTAATGCCCTGCTCTTAATATCTTCTTGTCAAGTAAAGGACCGCTCATGTGTGGACCACATACTCCATCGTGGACTTCATCCATAAGTCTTTGAGCTTGATCTTTATCTAGGCATCTCGAAAGACCTATTCCAGCATCTCTCTTGTAGAGTGCATCTCCGCTTAGATAGAATTTCATAGCCATTTTGTGGATCCGCTTTCTTTCAGCTTGACTTGCCCCAGCGGGCGTAGATCCATCACGTAAATATTCTTTAATGTCCTGATACCAAGGCTTTATGCTGGGAGGGATATGATCCGATATTTCTCTAATATAATTTCAATAGGCTAGTGCATTCTGGCTTGCAAGTTTGATATCAGGGATTCCTCTCCTATCGGACATGTTGATCAAGGAAGCTAGTGTTGCTAATGCATCTGCAAAATCATTTCTATTACGAGAAATAAGGATGAAAGCTTTTTCTTCGAACTCCATAGCCATCTTTATGACTTGTCAATGATAAGGCAGTAAAAGCAATTCTTTGGTGTGATATGGCTTAGTGGTTTGCTTGATAACCGCTCGGAATCCCCAAATACTGCTAACCGTTGGATAACCATGGATTAGGGCAGTTTTAACCCCATTATACAGCCTTCATACTCGGCTGTGTTGCTGGTGTTGACAAACTGTAGTTTGATAGCCATGGGATACTGTTCTCTCGTGATGGATATAAGAACTGCCCTTGCTCCTGCACCTTCCATATTTATAGCGCCATCAAAGTATATTTTCCAGAACTGACATGCATCTTCTTGCTGGCTCTTTTGAATTGTCATTATCCCATCATCTAGGAGTAAGTTTCCAAGGGTTCAAAATCCTCTAATGGAGCCTCGGCCAATTGATCCGCAATCCCTTGACCCCTGATGGACTTTTGAGTCACGTAGATGATATCGAATTGTTAAAGGATCAATTGCCATTTGGATAACTTAAAATTTAACATGGCCTGCTGAATATGTACTTTAAAGGATCCATGCGGGAGATGAAATTGGTTTTGTGCCCATGAAGGTAATGTTGTAACCTCATGGCGGCCCATGCTGAAGCACATCAATTCTTTTCAATCAACATATACTTCTGCTCATGGATACTGAATGTTTTTCCGAGGTAATAGCTAGATAGCTCTCTCTTTGCCTCTATCATTTTTCTGCCCAAGCATACATCCCATGGCATTAGGATTGACTAATATGTTTATGAACAAAGGACTTGTGATGCCCCCAAATTGAGACCACACGCATCTCAAATTTGGTACATCACGTACTGTTAGAGTTTATGCCCTAGAGGCTAATTCTTTGATGTAATTGCTTAAACATTTTTGATATTATATTTAATTGAACAAATGAATTATTTTATTATGGTTTTATTTACTGCGTTATATAAATGTTAACATAATAAAAGTCCTTAGATTAGTGATACAAATTATATGGCTTCAAGTATGTGACTTGAACATGAGATCATATAATTACAATTAGTATCATTACTCTTAAATGTCCCTAGTCGAGTGTCATTGTTAATGGGACAACAATGATACATTGAGACTAGTATGTGGATTGACTGATGGCCAAATCTCATTGGTCATAAATATATGAGATATTGAGTCAATGCATAGGTACATGTTAGAGAACAATGTACTGGACAGACCCACCGTGAGAATTCTACGTGGAGCATTATGCAAAGTGTCATAAGCAATTCTCATAGTGACAATGATGTAATGATCCTCCGACCTGAAATCACTATATTACTACACGAGAATTTATGTACTTTGATATCATTAAAGGCCACCTTTAACAGTGTGGACGATAAAGGTGATTATTGGGTACATCATGAATCGTGTGAGGAATATGAGTGATCTAGATGGAATTTAACCCTCCTATATATTAGGGGTGATATCCATAGGCCTCTTGATTGAGTAGGACTATGAAATGCATGGCCATGCTCAAATAGTGATTTGTTTCATATAGTCTACTCATCGATCAAGAAAACTCAGATTAAATTATGAAGAGGATGACACATTCCATGCCTCGAGTTTAATCTAAGATGTCAATGTTAAAAGGATTAAATTACATTAAAACATTGGTCACGAAAAGGTTGTATCGAATCACCGATCTTATTATTATTTCGGTAGCAGTGATGCATTACTAGATGCCGCTCACTGTTTATAATTTTATAATATGATTTTAAAATTATTGCCAACATAATAATAACCTATAGGGTCACACACTTAGAATGTAATTAAAAGGGGATTAATTTAAATTGTATGAATTTAAATATATCAATATAATTGATAGTATTTAAATTAATAGGATAATTTGTATATATATATATGTATATTAATTAAGTAAGACTTAATTAAGATATAATATATATATATATATATATATATAAATTCAAATTTTATTTTTCTAATTGAATTAGGTTTTGGTTAATTCCTTTAACTGCTATATATATGATATATCAGCCGTTTAGGGGATTATCGATATCAAAACCCTAGCCGCTCTTAGAGAGAGACTAGTGAGATAATTTTTAAAAAAGTCCAGATCCTTGGCAGCTAGTACCACAGCTTTCCTTGCTGCAGATCGTGTGACGATTCGCGGGACGTTCGTGTGGATACCGTAGAGGTGCAGTTCCGTTGGATTGCGTTGAGGATTCGAAGCAGTTCCAGAATCTCCATCGTCTCCGTTCAGGCTTGAATAATCGGTAAAACAAATCTTAACATCTGAATTAATATGTTTTTCGCATGGATCCTGTTTTAGGGTTTCAGAAATTTTTTTTTATTTTCGCTGCGTTTATGTGCCGAAATCTCTACAGGTAATCCTGGTGTGAACGCTTATGAATATAGGACATTTGACTTATCTTCTACTTCTTGTTCAGAAGCTCTTCCTTCAGTTCCTAGACCTCAAGTTTTAGATCCTGGACCTTATCCTTAGCTAGGACTTTCTCATCGTGCTTAACCTCCCAGAAGACCTCCATATCCCCCTTCTCTTCCTAGATGTCGTGAACTTCCTCCTTAAGCTCACGTACCTCCTTACTCAACTGGACATTCCGGTCTAACACCGCTATGAACAATGCCTTCATGGACTCTGCCGATGTCAACTCCCCCTCTTTAGTAGGCAGTACCGGATTAGTCGATACCGTCTCCACCTCCTCCACAGACATACCATCAAACAATGACGAAAAATCAAAGTTATCAGAATGTTCATACTGATCATCCTCCTCTGGATTAGTCTCCTCTAGGTTCACAATAGGTACCTCCGCTATGGGCATCGGTACTATCTCTACAAAGTTGAAAGATTCCTCACTAACTTCATATACTTCACTATACATGGCAATATTTCCTGACATCTACAATAAGACACAATAGCTTGATTAGTACACAATCAAATAGTATAAACATATAACACATTTAATATGATTAAGATTACTTTCTTCTTTAAAACTCTACCCGAGTTTATTTACTTCTAAATTCTAATTCTCTTCTCAAGGTTATAGCCTAAGGTTTTTCTCCCTTAAGTTTTATATCCTACAACATTAATACCAACCTGTGACGCTCCCAAATCCGGGTACCTTCAAACCCTGGATATAATGCTACACGGTGCTACAACTACACATTCATTCAGCTAAAATATAACACTAAAATGAATATGCTTACTTATATTATTACATCATCATAATGTCTACCCAGGTTCTTTATAACCATTACATTCATTTGGAGTCATAATATCATTCATTAAAAAATAATACTATGTTATTACAAGGATAAACTATTTATCCATCTTGGACTTGCCCTTGTCCTTACCGGATCCTTCGGTCCGTTCGCTCTAAGCTGAAATCATATAATTTT
Organism: Panax stipuleanatus; assembly: GCA_020205555.1. Taxonomy (NCBI): domain Eukaryota; kingdom Viridiplantae; phylum Streptophyta; class Magnoliopsida; order Apiales; family Araliaceae; genus Panax; species Panax stipuleanatus. The sequence continues at coordinate 66,129,501 of CM035121.1, forward strand.
AAGCAAGAATGAGCATAACTAGCTTATTAAGTTTAACATTTTATTATGCAACCATAAAATCAAGAATCATATGACTTTATCTTTAATAAATGTACAATAGTTCTGAGGTATTACGAATAATCAAAATAGCGTTTTGATTTCCTTTACTACCATTCCCAAGGACTTATAGTCTCTTAGGAATTCGAGCTGGTCAATGACCATGAACATTCATTTAGTTTTTATTCGTGAAAAAGAACAACCCGACACAGAGACCGTAAGTTCAATATAGCTTACGAGCACATCCAAGTGATCAACCCGTAGTACCCTATGTTGATTAACACTCATTCATTAAACATATTTACTTTAAGTTTTGGTAACTTCAGCTGCCCGTCGATTTAACGATGTAAAAACCTTTGTGTATTCATACTCAGGCTTACCTTTAAATCCATACCAAAGCAATTGGCCTATGATAGAAACATTATGAATATTTTGCAAAAATTTGTGGAAAAAACTAACCAAAATACTTTAAGTCTTAGTCTGGCCGAATCAAATGGCATCGACTATTCAATAACAGTTTATGCATAGGAAACCATGCATATTGACAGCTTGTCCAACATAACGTGTGGACAAGAGTTTAGAAAACTTGCCTTTACGTCTTTAATCCGTTAAGTCTACTTTACTCGGTCTTTACAACTTCTACAAGACATAAACACATAGCATACTAATGAGATTTCCACAGTTGATATACCTTGTGTAAATTAACTATCTTCTCCTTCTTATATGCCTTATCCAAATTGTTAAACTAATAACATTCATTAAGTTATTTAACATTCGTTAAGGCTTATTAACATACATATGTTATAAGTCGACTCTCATCGATCATTGTTAAGCACAATGATAGATGAAACCTTAATTGAGTTGATAATTCGGACAAATTTCCCCCGAACTACCGATATCGAATTCCCTATAGAAATTACATAAGTTTGAACTTCATTTCTTATCATTCTCTTACTATGCACCTCTATTACATATCATATAACCTTAAGGTGAGCGTTAAACTAGACTACAATTCACAGTTTACATTTTCAGATTTTGAGTTTTAAATTTAAATATATTTATTCAACATTTGATTCTTAAAACCATCTTTAAACATGTTGTTCAAGGGTTCTCTCTTCATGAATATTAACCATTTACTTGCCCCATAATTACAATGTAAAAAGTTGGGTTAACAAACCTTCGTGTCAGAAATTTTTTTGTTAAGGGCGCTGCAGCGCCAACCTTAGTTATAAAGGTGGCGCTATCTTGAAGTGTACTCAGCCTCGTCATGGCGCTGCGGCGTTGGGAAACAATGGTTGGGCGGCGCTGCGACGCTAACCTTGAGCCTTAGAATTTTTATTCAAATGTTGAGATTCTCGAGCTCGTAATACGATCGTTATAACTCGGAATTGGCTCATTCCAAAGCCATTAGTTCACATATCTTATGTTCTACGATTCCATCCAGTCGGAATTCATTTCTGAATTTGTGACTACCCAAAAAATTGGATTGTCCAGAAATTTAGTTTAAAGAATTATTAATTAATAAAATGAATTTTTATTAATTATATTCTGTGTTATGTGTTTATTAGTCATTCTATGACATATGATGATTAGAAACCGAGAGGATTCTGGCTACGAGCTATAATGAACGAGTAAAAATTTTTAAGACGAAAATAAAATATTTTCGGGAACAAAAATATTTTTGAGAAAAAGATGAAATAGACACTATTCATATGTTAAAACCCTAAGGGTTAGGGTTTGATAACTCTAAGCCTCTCTGGGAGATCAGGATGGCGGAATGACATTATGCCGAAAGATTAGACGATAATATGTCATGAAAAGTTAAGTTAGCCGATAAAAGTTTTTCTCAAAAAACGCGCAGAAATCGAACAAAATAAAAACAACGAAAAGTACTGTTATGTACTTTTCATTCGTTTAACTACGTTAGGGGAAAACGTGAAGGAAAACGATTAAGGTCAAAAAGTGTTTTTCAGTTTTTCAAAGTTTCGAAGGACGCGTAAAAATTAATCGATAGAAGAAAGACAAAATATTCAAAAATATTTGAATTCCGAGAAACGCGTAATGATAGGATTCTAAGAGAAGATTGAATATTTAATAATTTTTCAGTTATGGCTCGCGAAGTTTTCGCTTGCGGACTTAAAACCCTAAGGGTTAGGGAAAGTGAAATCGAAGAAGAAAATAGGTAAGTGTAATAATAACAATTATTTTACATAACGAATACGAGTATAATACTAGATATTATACGAGTACAATACGACGGTAATACGACATATGATACGAATATCATACAAAGTATATACGAAGAGAATACGAGAATTATACAATAAGAATACGATAAGTTTTAATGCACTTTAACTATTGGACTTGGACTTTGTCAAGCCCAATTGGTAAATGATTAAGGCCCAATGATTATTAAAGCAAGCCCAAGAATAAGCCAATGGGAGTTAATGTTAAGCCCAAATTAAGAACCGAACCCGTGGGTCGAACCGATGGGTCATTGGTTGGGTAAAACCCATGAGGCAACCCATAATGGCACATTGGAGCACATGGGGGAGACATGGGTAGCACATGGTGGCCATGTGATAGCACATAGGAGAACATGGATGGCATGTGGGGAGACATGAGGGGGCAAGGAGGTTTGCCTAAATGACCCTTATACCCTTGGTCTTGCAATTTCTATAAATAGCAAGCTTAAGATTTGGTTTGTGGTTTCACAAATCGCTAATATTCAGAGAGATGAGAAGAGAAAAGGAAGAGCTTATAGCAAGCAATCCAAAGAGGAAAGAAGTTACTTAAGACTTTTGTCAAGAACACAAAGTCAAGAACTCAAGAACACTAAGAGGTATAAGTGTTTAAACCTTGAATTTTCATCTTCCTTCAATTCTTAAATTGATAGAGAAGTGATAATTGGTGGTGCATGAATTATACGAAGTGATAAGGTGGATATTAGTGGACTTTAAAACACTAATAACCAAGAACAAGTAAAACCGTAATGGAATGGTTAAGAATTTAATGAAGAAATGAGTTAAAATCTTGAAATGGTTGTTAATGGATAAGTTAAACCATAATTAAATGGTTAAGGAACTTAAAAAAGAAAACCATTAAAACTTAGATGTTTATGATGGTTAGAATCATAGATGAATAACCAATGGATTGATTCCATTTGGTTTGGAGTAAAATATTGAGTAACGAAGTTATGGCGAAGTTTACGAGATTAGACGTTAATCGTCGAATCATAAATTTTCCCGGAATGAAAGTCAAAAGTCGTCATTTAACTCAAAAAACTTGGTTTTCAATGGCGTATCGTAGAATTAGGTAAATAAGACTTGCAAGAGCAAGAACGAACGAATTCAGACTTAAAACAAAGAATTGAGCGTTGAACGTTCACGAACGTTTAACGAACGCGTAAAAATAGAGGAAACGGCGAATTTTTATCCAACTGATTTAGAAATGAATTTCGTATGGATGGAATCGCAAAACATAAGATATGTGAACTAATGGCTTTGTAATGAGCCAATTCCAAGTTATAACGATCGCGTTACGAGCTCAGGAAGTTCAAAAGTTTTAATTTTTTTCAAAGGGACAGGGTCGGCGCCGCAATGCCGCCCAAGCCTTAGAAGCTGGCGCCGCAGTGCCGCCCAAGCCTTAGAAGCTGGCGCCGCAGTGCCAGACCCAGGAGCCAGACACTGCAAGCCGGCGCTGCAGCGTCGAGTTTAACATATAGGGTGGTGCCGTAACGCCCTTAAGTGGAAAATTTCCGACTAGAGATTTTTATAACCCAACATTTTACATGGTAATTGTGGGGAAAGTAAATGATTAATATTCATGAAGAAAGAACCCTTAAACAACATGTTAGGATGGTTTTGAGAATTAAACGTTGAATAAATGTATTTAAATTTAAAATTCAAAATTCAAAAACGTAAATCGTGGATCGTTGTCGAGTTTAATGCGCGCCTTAAGGTTACATGATATGTAATAGAGGTGTGACATACGGGAATGTTAAGAAATGAAGACAAAACTTATGTAATTTCTATACGGAGTTCGATAACGGTAATTCGTTGGAAATGTGTGCGACCTAGCTAACCGATTAAGGTTTCGTTTGTCGTTATGTTTAACGACGATTCACGAGAATCGGTTTATGACATATAAATGTTAATAAGCCGTAACGAACGGTATTAAGAGAATGAAGAATAACATATAACTTTGAAAAGTGAAGTTAATGATAATAACTTGAATAACATTCTGAGTCAGATATATCAGACGTTGTAAGATATGAAATGAAGATTAACTTAACGGAAATCATAGTTATAATGTTTCGGGTAAGTTAAGTCTAAGTTGAAGTAAAATCGTACTCTATAATGGTCGAGATATAGTATATGGGCTAAACGATTCCATCAGAGAGTGATGGTTAATACGAACTAGCAACAATTTAACTCACTGTGAAAGACAGCGTAGACGAGACGGGAAACTAGTTTATTGGTTGTTTGTGGAAAATCACTCAGTGTACTATATTGAACAATGTTAGAGACTTGATGTGTGCTAATGCATAAGTCAAGTATATGACTAATGAATATGTGTTTTCCTTATATGTTATATAGGGATTGTGATGAATGGTATAGCATAAGCAGTATGTAGCGCTATGGTAAGTTTCCTAACTTCATTCATATTTTTATTATGAATGTTAATTTCTTAACTTTCTCAGATGTTGAACATGAGAAAGTATTTTGTATTTGAAAATGTGTAATGTTGTATAAGGTGGTAGAATGTATGAGGCCTTGTGCCACAATATTAACACTTTGGTGTTTCTGTGAGATGAATTGTTCTATAATTGAACTGTTCAATGTGAAAGAGTGCAGTTTATTTATGAATTGTTCTTGTTAAGTCTGTGCTAATGATTCTAGCCAGACATAATGTGTATGAAAAAGGTAGAAAAATGAAAGTATGACAAAGTAAATGTGATGAATTTGTAAAATGATAGGAATCAGTGTATTCTTATTATTCGAGATGCTTCATAACCTTTGTTCGGTTATCAAAGATTTTAAAAAGAATTTGGATTCTTGCTTTGGTTGTTACTCAACTGCTATGACTTGCTGAGCAATTGAATGCTCACACTTGCTTGAAATAAAAACAATTTCAGCGAGACGGTAGTATGTATTAAAGGACTCTGTGAAGATCAAGCTGATCGATGTCCAGCTATGGTAAGGTGCTATGGTTGTGAGTACCATTAGCGTCACAAGATGAAGTGTCATTTGTCGTATGAATGAGCATGAAGATCAAGCCAAGACTTGTAGAATAGTTAGTTAAACTATTTTGTAGATATGGTGACTAGTTAAGTAACACTTGTAAGATGAAAAGAATAATGTAATTATCATTATTTGTAATGAATGAAGGTTTTTAGGTAATAGAACTTGAGAATTGAATGGATATGTCATTATTCTTCAGGATATAATGATGTATGTATGGAGTGTGATGTACTCGTGATCTACGAAATTCGGGTGTAAAGACAGACCGGATTTCGGGGCGTCACAGAATTCGTTGGCTAGAAATTAGCCGATTAGTCCATTTTTACGCGTTCGTTAAACGTTCGTGAACGTTCGATGCTCATTTCTTCATTTTAAGTCTGAATTCATTCATTCTTGCTCCCGCAAGTCTTATTTACCTAATTATACATTGCGCCATCGAAAACTAAGGTTTTCGAGTTAAACGAAGACTTTTGACTTCTATTTCGGGAATTTTACGATTTCGACGTTTAACGTCTAATCCTCGTAACTTCTGCCATAACTTCGTTATTCAAGATTTTTACTCTTAACCAAATGGAATTAATCCATTATTTATTTATTAGTGATTTTAACTAATATAAACTTTTATATTTTAATGGTTTCACTTACTCATCATTGAAATCTCAAAATTTTGATAGTTTCTTCATTAAGTTCTTAATCAACCAATATGAATCCACTTATTCATGGCTTATTAGTGTTGTAAGTCCACTATAAAGACATCCTTATTACTTCTTACATAACATGCTCCACCAATTCACTTCTCTATCAATTATATATTGAAAGAAAAATGAACAAAATCAATTTCTTAACATTTATACCTTTTGATGTTCTTGAAGTTTTTGGACTTTTTTTCTTGACAAAAGACTTAGGTAGCTTTCTTTTCTCTTTGATTGCTTATAATAAGCTCTTCTCTCTCTCTCTCTCAATATAATAGTTGGTAAATTTTGTGAAACCATCAAATGACCAACCAAGCCTCTCTTATATGGATTTGCAAGACCAGTGGTATTTTGGTCTTTTAGGCAAACCTCCCCATGGGTTTAACCCATCCGTTAACCCATCGGTTCGATCCGCGGGTTTGGTTATTAGAATTAATTTAAATTGGACACATTTACTTCGTATAAGATTTGTATTATACGTCGTATCAATTCTCGTATCATACTCATATAGTACTCATTACCATACTCGTATTCATTCCGTATAATAATCATTATTATTATACTTAACAATTTTATTCTTAGATTTTACTTTCCTTAACCTTTAGGGTTTTATGTTCTTAAGTGAAAACTTCGCAAGCCAAAATTGAAATATTATTATATATTCCATATCGTCTTCAAATCCTATCATTACATGTTTCTCGGAAATTCAAAAATAATTCCCAAGCAGAAACGGATGAATAGTGATTTTACGAAAATTTCTCGAAAAACTTTTATTTTCGTCTTGGAAATTCACATGATTTTATTGTAGCACGTAGCCAGAATCTAAAAGTAGTATGCATACAAGCCAATCATGTATGATAATAAAGAATATACTTTGTAAACGATCTTATTTATTTATTAATAAAAGTATTCATTTATTAAAGACATTTAAATATTTACATGATGATGTGTTTATGATATGTAAATAACCCATAGTTTTAAGCAATGCTTTTAGAATCATGATGTTGATTATGTTAATGAGATCTAAATTCTTAGAAGCTTAAAAATAAAATATTTCCCAATCGTGAGATTACTAAAAAAGGGATTAGTAAATCCGGATAGATTGGTACATATGTTGCTTGCTCATTGGATGAGGATAATTGATCTCATGATCATTTGTGTGGAGACACTAAAGCAAGTATGTAGGTGCTTTTTGGAGAATAAGTTCACTGAACGTGACTCACTATGGAATACCTAATGGAGTTTTACTTGACTGTCAATAGAATTCCTAATGTGATAGTAGTACAAGTGATTCTTAGACTTAAGATCATCATAGTATCTTGTGTGTAATGAATTATACTTTGACTTATTCTTTAAGACTCTCAGGGTATATCAAAAGGTATGCTTGGGTATAATGAGTTACATATGGAGATAATGAATGATCAATAGAGAATCTACCACTTCTAGAAAAAGAAGAGATATGTCCTTATTGACTAGTTAAATGACAACCCAGTAGTCCTTGGCCAAGACAGAATAAAATTACAAAGGAGTTTCTAATTTGTATTATTTGGGGTTATGCATTTTCTAATCAAAATACATATAATTAAATAAAATAAAACTTGACAGTAATTCCAAGTCTTATATTTAATTGGGACATTGTATGGTGGAAGTATTGAACTGTACGGTAACTATTAACTCAAAGGTTCTTTTATGATTAATGTTGAAATCTATATTATCTGGAAAGTCGTTGATCGCTAGGGAGGCTTATCCCTATTGTAGAATAAATATTATTTATTTAAATAGATTATTAGTTTAATTTATTTATTTAAATAAGATTAGAATTGTTCTAATTGATTTATTCACAACAGGTTTAATATAGAGAACCTAAAGGATCACACAGGTTTAATATAGAGAACCTAAAGGGTCACACCATAAAAGGAAGAATAATTATTTAAGAAGGTAATTGCATAATCATAATAATATGTTAAGTGTATTTAATTTAATCTATGATGATAGAATAAATTAAATAGCTTAATATTTATTATTTAATATTTTAAAAATATTAAATATAAATTAATAAGATGAGCCTTATTAATATTATTACAATTATTATTATTTTAATTTCTAAAGGAGTTTAGAAATTAATTTAATATTGGTACTCTCAAATATTCCTAATGAGATTAGGAGGCAAATTAATTAAGGGAGTTTAATTAATTAATCCCAATATGTTGGGAAGCCTAATTAATTAAAAGAATTTAATTAACTAATTAAATGAAACCCAATTTCTGTTTAGATTAGAAGGGCTGACTAATATCTATATAAGAGGAGTCTTATATTAGATATCAGTAGACGTAAAGGGTTGGAGAGTACACCCTTTTTCTACAAAGAATAAAAATATTAGGGTTAGCCAACCACCATTCTTTTTGAACAATTCCTCTTCCTTGGTGGATCACCTCTAGAGACCAAACACTTGGGTGGCTAACGTTGATCAAAAGAAAAAGCCAATCCAGGAGATTCAAGGAGATCACGAAGATCAAGGAGTTGAACTCGTACCTGTGGAAGCTAATTTCTACAAGGGTATGATTCTTATTTATCCTTTTCTTTCTATTGATTGATAATTGAGCACAAAACATGATTATGGTGAGGGTTTGTATAAAAATTTTATAACGTAATTTATCATACTTCTGCCCTTATTGTGTAATTTGATTGCATGTATTCTTAAAATACAAACCCAACAGTTGTATCAGAGCCTAACTTTGTGCTAATTATCATTTTTATGATTCCATGTATGAATTGATGTGAGATTGGATCGAATTTTCTGGACAAAAATTAATTTTTGCAGATTCTGCGAAGAACAGCGCGATCGCGCCGCGTCCCAGTTCATTATGGGCGTGGGCGCGCCGTCTGCAAAACAGGATCCAGCCAACAACATGATCGCGCCGCGTCCCAGTTCAATCTGGGGGAGGGCGCGCCACTGCAGATTTTGAAAAATTAACTTTTGTATAATTAAAGTAAATGGTTTATTTAATTAATAAAAGTTTAAAATAAAGATGTTTATTTTACCTGAAATATGATTTCAGATTGCTAAAAATTAAGGGAGTTTAATTTGGATTTGGTTTTTGATTAAAATAAAAAAGTTTATTTTGTTTCAAAACTAAAATTCAGAAAACTTTTGTCCATTAAATGACATCGATACATATATGGAATGTTTTTATTATTCATGAGATGAATGTTTATTTACTGAAGCATATGGTGATATGTATGATAATAAATGGGGTTGATTATGGACTGTTGACGAATGTGTTTGGATTTTATTTTAGTTGAATGCATGAATGAATGAGTTTTATTAAATGGGGTTTACGTACCTCGTCTTCTCTAATTTTTCTTGATGTAAAATTATATCTCCCTCTTATGTACTTCCCCTTGACTACTGATCATTGTTTCTATTTAATTATAAATAGTTTATTATAATAAAAATAGTTAGAATTATCTTGAAGAAATTGAAGATTATTGAAAGAGAAGCGCGTGAAGACCCGTTTATAATGGAGTCCGGGTTTAAATGTAATAATTACGTTTAATTTAAATTCTTGCACTCCTAGGTTTAACCTTTTGGTTCACATGGTGGCTCTAGTGAACCAAACTATAATAAAAGTCCATAATCAATCCGGGTATAATATAGTATTCTATATGTGCATGCTAAGTATTATATATATTATATTTTATGCAAACATGTTTCGCATATTTTAATAAAATGATGCGTATTTTATATATATATATATATATGTGCATGTGCTCTAAAAAAGATGAGACAAATAATAACAAACCCCTCAAAGAAATTATTTTAAGTCTAAAGCGTTCAAAGATATTTGAAATATCGAACATCGCCTTCTAGCATGATAAAATTAATAGAGTATTAAATATTTAATATTAGTTTGTTGTGCACACACAAGGCAAGTATAAAGTATTTAAGATATTAATTTAATCACATTTGATGCTTATAAAGAAAATTGAACAATATTGTTTTGTTGTGCACACACAAGGACAATATTTTTTTTTAATATATGGAGTGCTAGGTTGGACTTAAATCATTTTAGTTTGGATGTCCACACACTTGACCATTATGATCTAAGAGGTAAAATATATAGAAGTTACATGTTGATGTAATTGACAAAGAGTTGTCTGCCTATTTATTTGTATATGGTTTATTGTACACACACAAGGCTATATACATTTGAAATGGGATCCTTATTCTCACTAGTAAATCTTTATTTAGATGTTGTCGAACTATATAGGCGAGGGTAATATAGTTTGAAAAAAATAGTGGGAGATACCAATTTAAAATAAGACCTAATTTATTTTGGTATATATAAAATTAATTAAATGAATGTTTGCTAAAATGTTGTCTTTTCACATGCAAAAATTTAAAAATATCAAAATCACTAATTTCACTGCATAACATACTTGATGCTAACAAACTGACCGGGCGGAATTACACGGACTGGTTAAGGAATCTGAGAATAGTTCTCACAGCTGAAAAGATTTCTTATGTCCTAAATTCACCTGTCCTTGGAACTGTTCCAGAAACAGCCTTTGAGGAAGAGATTGTCACCATTTTAAAGTGGCAAGATGATGCATCTATGGCTCAATGCATCATGCTCGCATCCATGAAAAACGAGCTTTAGCGTCAGCATAAAAACATGGATGCTCCTATTATGTTGCTTCACGTCAATGAGTTGTATGATAAACAAAGTAGGACTGCTAGATATGAGATATCTTAGGAGCTCTTCCGATCTTGGATGTCCGAGGGCACAACCGTTGAGACTCATATCCTAAGGGTGATGAATCTGATTAAATGCCTTGGACAGCTAGGGTTCGTCATGGATGGGGAGTTGAGTCAAGACTTAGTCTTGCAGTCACTCCCTGAGACCTTCTCGTAGTTCGTTGTTAATTTTGACATAAATAAGTTAGATGTCAGCTTGCCTGAATTAGTTAACATATTGAAAACTGTAGAAGGTCACTTCCCATCCAAGAAGAACCATGTCTTAATGGTGGATTCTTCCAAGAAAATGAAGAGGCCCAAGGTATCTCTTGAAAAGAAAAAATCTAAGAAGGCTAAGGGCAAGGTGAATATAAAGGAACAAAAGAAACCTGATCCAGCTAGAAAAGGAATGTGCTTCCATTGCAAAGAGCCGGGTCACTGGAAGAGGAACTGCAAGAAGTTTCTGGTAGAGAAGAAGCTTTAAGAAGCTTTGACTTCCAATCATGGTTTGTTTATAATTAAAATTAATTTTTTAGAAAGTCAAAATTCTACTTGGGTATTGGATACCGGCTGTAGTTCTCACATACGTATTACTGTACAAGGACTGGTCAGAAGTAGAAAGCTGAACAAGAATGAGGTTGTCCTACGAGTGGGAAATGGAGCAAAGGTTGCTGCATTAGCTGTAGGCACTTATTATTTAGCACTGCCTACAGGCAAGTCCATTTATTTAAATAACTGTTATTTTGTTTCAAATATCATTAGAAACATTATTTCCATTTTCGTAATAGATATGGATGGATTTGACATTATAATAAAGAACAATAGTTGTTCTATTTTTAAAGTCAATGTTTTATATGGTGTTGAAAATTTACGAAATGGACTTTATATACTTAACTTGTATGAAAATATACTTCAAATAGAACAAACTAAGAAAAGTAAAAGAGATGATGTTAATTATACCTATATGTGGCACTATAGACTCGGTCATATCAATGAAACAAGATTATCTAAGTTGCATAAGGATGGGCTCTTAAGGCTATCCGATTATGAATCATATCCAACTTGTGAATCTTGTCTCATGGGTAAAATGACTAAATCTCTTTTTAGTGGAAAAGGAGAAAGAGTTATAGAGTTGTTAGGATTGGTTCACACAGACGTTTGTGGACATATGGCAACGAATGCACGGGGAGGGTATTCCTATTTTATTACTTTCACGGATGATCACTCAAGATATGGATATGTGTATTTAATGAAATACAAATCTAAATCATTTAAAAAGTTCAAAGAGTTTAGAAGTGAAGTAGAAAAATAAACTGGCAAAAGTATTAAGATTCTTCGATCAGTTCGAGGTGGTGACTACTTAAGTAGTGAGTTTCTCGATTGTCTCAAAGAAAATGGTATAATCTCACATTGAACTCTACCAGGAACACCACAGTTAAATGGAGTATCTGAAAGGAGAAATCGAACATTGTTGGACAAGGTTCGTTCCATGATGAGTTTTACCGATCTTCCAGTATCATTCTGGGGTTATGTCCTAGAAGCGGTTGCATATCTACTAAATAAAGTCCCATCACAATTCGTCCCCAAGACTCCATATGAGATGTGGACAGTGAGGAAATCTGGTCTTAAGCATTTTAAGATTTAGGAATGTCTAGCTTATGTGAATAAGTTTCAAAATGATAAGCTTGGGATAAGATCTGATAAGTGCATATTTGTGGGATATCCTTAAGAAAGTTTAGGATACTATTTCTACAATCTTACTGAGCAAAAGGTGTTTGTTGCGAAACACGCTGCCTTATTCGAAAATGAGTTTATTCTTAAAACGGTTAGTGGGAGGAAAATAGATCTTGAAGAAATTCAAGAATCACAAACCACTATAGATCAAGTGGATGAACCTGTCCAAGTAGAGACACCTTCTGCACAACACCCTGTTCGTAAATCTGGAAGAAAACCGAAGATACTTGATAGGTATGGATTCGTCATAGAGGATGACGATGAGGTACACGTCATGAATGATGATGATCCATTAAATTACGAAACAGGGTATGAGTAATAAAGACTCAGGAAAATGGCTTGAAGCCATTAAATCTGAGATGGACTCCATGGATGAGAACCAAGTATGGACTTTGGTTTCACCACTTGAAGGCATTAAGCCTATTGGGTGTAAATGGATTTTTAAAAGAAAGATTGGAGCGGACGATAAAGTAGAGACCTATAAGGACCGAATGGTTGCAAAAGGTTTCAAACAAAGACAAGGAATTGACTATGATGAAACCTTCTCAACGATAGCAATGCTCAAGCCCATTCGAATTTTGCTTGCGATTGCAGCTTACTACGACTATGAGATAATGGCAGATGGACGTGAAAACAGCCTTTGATGATTAGGTTGAAAACCTATGATTTGATCTCATTTAGCTTGATATATTGTGAGTTTTTAGGTATTTTTTATGTTACTCGTGATGCTTTTATGCTACTTTGCTGGAGAAAGGATTGGATCTGGCAAACAAATGGAACTTGGGAGAAAAGCTGAGAAGATCTCTGCGAACTGACTAGGTAGCACGGGTCGCGCTAGATGTGCCCTGAAGTGGTCGAGGAGTGTGCTGAATGAAGAGGAAAAGATGCATGCCAAGCGCGGACCGCGCTGCCTTGTGAAGGAACCAGGCGCGGGGCGCGCTAGTCAAACGGGATTCGAGCAGATTTTGTTCCTTAATTGCTAAAGTTGATTCAAAGAAGGATTTTGACTTACCAATTGTAATAGGGTTTTATTAGGTCTTTAAATACTAGTTGTTCTCTTAGTTTTAACAAAAATCTTTTGACTAATAATCAATTGGGGGCTATTTTTTTGGAACGGATTGATAGTGCATTAAAGACTTCGCGAGACAGACTTTGGATTGAAGATTGAAGATCATCGACAGAGTTTTCCCTTTTCCTCTTAAATTTATTTCTATATTATGATGTCTATTAGTTATTATCTTTTTGTTCCTAAGTTGATAATGAACTAAATTTTTATTAGGAGTGCAATGGAACCTTTTACAAAGCTTTAATTCAATTGCCATTATTTTCATTTGATAATTCTTCTGAATTGATTGTTATATTCTGTGCATAATTTAATGATTGTTTGGCCAACAATTAATATTATATCTTTGATTGAATTGAAAGAGGATATCTTATATTAGAGCTGAATATAACAACGCATGAATTTATTGATTCTTATTTAGAATAACATAGCAGTGTGTGACACGAACGTACTTATATACCATGTGCAACAGTGATATGGGTGTGAACTTAATGAATCTATTTTAAGTATTTTACACGAAAGTAGTAAAATAATTAAAATAGATATTTTTGCTAACAATCGCAAGGTGTTAGTAAATTATGGAGTAAACCTAGTTGTCAATTTGGTGGAATTAATTAAGTGGAAATAAGGTAAGAGAATTATTGTGGATTCATTAGGGAAATTGTATCCCTATGATTTAATCATCTGGTACTCATTAATTGTCAGTTAATTGAATCTTAATCACTTTCGTTTAGTTAATTCTCAAAAATCAATAGGAGTGACTGTTTAAATAAATTAAATTAGTAGGAATTGGGTAATTAAAATAGTTGTTTAACAATTGTTCCCCGTGGGTTCGACACTTTTCTTATTACTATATTACTTGATTGACTGTGTGCACTTGAGCGTATTTGTTATTGTATAAAACGGACAACAAGTTTTTGGCGCCGTTACCAGGGAGCAGTTTTAATAATTATTTTATTACTAGTTTTTATTAATTTAGATTATTCAAGCAGATTTTATTTTAGTTGTTTGCTTTTACAGGCTTAAATTCTATTCAAGTCTGTTCAAGCAGCGATCAAGCATTTGTGTGTGCAACGCTTTAATTTCAGTTGTTTATGCAAACACGGTCCAAGGGGTCCGAGTTAGTTCTTTACGATAGTGAAATTGAAAGAACTTTCCGACAAGGACGAAGAACTAATCAAGGGACAATGGAAAATCAAGTTAACATGGATAACGAAGAGTACAAACCACTTCGGGATTATGGAATGCCGAAGGTTATAGACATTCAGTCTAGCATTGCTCGACCTGCCATTATAGCACATAGTTTTGAGATCAAATCAGGCACGATTCATATGATCCAAAACTCATGCCAGTTTGGGGGAGCACCAACGGATGATCCCAATGATCACCTGATCAGTTTTTTAGAAATTTGTGATACATTCAGGTTTAATCAGGTATCAAAAGATGCAGTTAAGCTGAGGTTATTTTTTTTACACTGAGAGACAAAGCAAAGAGTTGGCTACATTCATTGCCACAGGGATCCATCACAACATGGGATGATTTGGCATAAAAGTTTCTTGCCAAATTCTTCCCGCCAGCAAAGACGATAAAGATGCGGGATGCTATCCTCTCATTTAGACAGTTTGATTCAGAGTCGTTACACGAGGCTTGGGAAAAGTACAAGGAGCTTCTTCAGAAATTTCCACACCATGGGGTTCCATTATGGCTACAGGTTCACACCTTCTACAATAGTCTTGACGGACAGTTGAGAACCAGTATTGATGTCGCGGAAGGTGGGGCTTTGAACGCCAAGATTTGTGGGGATGGCTATGACTTGTTAGAAACCATGGCGGCCAATAACTACCAATGGTCAACGAGCAGAACATCTCTACCGAAGGTAGTAGGGGTATTGGAGTTGGATGTCGTAACAACATTATCAGCGCAGGTTTCCATTTTGACGAAGAAGATAGACACTTTGGGTGTATAGAATGTTCAAAAAATGGAAGTGGTATGCGAGTTATGTGCAAGGGCCCATCCAGCAGATCAATGTGTTATCAGCATCGAGTCGGTACAGTTTGTGGGGAATTTTGGTAAGGAATAGCAATATGGGGTAAATTCGAACAGTTATAATCCAGGTTGGAGAAATCACCCAAACTTTTCGTGGAGTAATAATCAAAATCAGCAACAAGCTCAACCACAAGCTCCACGACAAGCCGCACCCCCAGGATTCCAGGCAAGACAACAACAACAGCCGACCCAACAAGAAAGAAAACCAGAACTTTGAGGAGTTGTTAGAAAAATGCATCAAGGATAGCGAGACATGGAAGAATACTCATGAGGTAACTCTGTGGAATATTGAAAATTAGATCGGACAGTTGGCTACAGCTATGGATTCTCTCCCTCAAGGAGCATTGCCCAGTGACATAGAAACGAACCCAAGGGATGGAAAAGAGCACTGTAAGGAGATCACCTTGAGGAATGGGAAAAACTTAGAGGATTCAGCGACAAAAGGGCCAACTAAGCAGATATCAAATAAGGAGAGTAATGAGGAGCAGTCAGCGAAAGAGGAAGGAAAATCAGGTGAAACAGGAGAGAAGGTAGAGATGAAAAAGCCCGACGTGTATGTACCACCAGTTCCATATCCAGGGAGACTCCAGAAAGCTAAAGAAGATACACAGTTTTCAAAATTTGTGGAGGTATTCAAGAAATTGCATATTAATATCCCGTTCGCATAAGCCATAGAACAAATGCCGAGTTACGCAAAATTTATGAAAGAAATCCTGTCAAGAAAAAGAAGGTTAGAAGATTTTAAGACTGTTGCACTTACAGAGCAGTGTAGTGCAATTCTACAGAAAAAATTACCTCTAAAGCTCAAGGACCCAGGTAGTTTCATGATACCATGTACTATTGGGGAGAAATTCTTTGAAGAAGCACTTTACGTCATGGGGGCTAGTATCAATTTGATGTCGTTATCCATCTACTCACAGTTAGGTTTAACGGAGGTAAAGCCCACCAACGTGACCCTCCAGCTAGCAGACAGGTCTCTAACTTATCCGCGGAGAATAGTAAAAGACATATTGGAGAAGGTAGACAAATTTATTTTCCCAGCGGATTTTATTGTGCTTGACTTTGAGGAAGATAAGGAGATTCCACTCATACTTGGGCGTCCATTCTTAGCCACGGGGAGAACACTGATTGATGTTCAAAAAGGAGAACTCACAATGAGGGTACAAGATCAAGATTTGACGTTCAATATGTTCAAGGCAATGCAGTTTTCAATAGAGACCGAGGATTGTTTCGGAATTGACTTGGTTGAGACCGTGGTAAATGAGTTCGTAGCAAGTAATGTATTTAGGGATCCACTTAATACAACATTGGGAAATTCAGATGCAACAGACTTTCCAGATTCTTTAGAGTATTTGCACCTATTGAACGCATCTCCTTCATTCAAGCCGTATAGAAAGCGAATTGAGGAATAAGATAGGTCTGAGAAATCAAAGGCATAGCCAAAGACATCCATTGAGGAGCCTCAATTCCTAAAATTAAAGTAACTACCAAGTCACCTCAGTTACGCTTACTTAGGAGAATCTTCTACGCTGCAAGTTATCATCTCGACTTCACTCACAGAATCATAAGAGACAAAATTACTAAGAGTGCTTCGATAATTTAAAACTGCGATTGGTTGGACAATAGATGACATTAAGGGAATCAGTCCCTCATTTTGTATGCACAAAATCCTGTTGGAAGAAGATGCTAGACCAGTTATAGAACAACAGTGCAGATTGAATCCAATTATAAAGGAGGTGGTAAAGAAAGAAATCATTAAATGGCTTGATGCATGTATTATTTACCCAATATTCGATAGTTCATGGGTTAGTCCGGTTCAGTGTGTGCCGAAGAAAGGAGGAATGACAATCGTGGAAAATAAGAATAATGAGCTAATTCCAACTAGGATGGTAACGGGATGGCGAGTATGCATGGATTACAGTAAATTAAACAAAGTAACCCGAAAGGATTACTTTTCCTTACCGTTCATTGACCAGATGTTGGATAGACTTGCGGGGCATCAGTTCTACTATTTGTTGGATGGATATTTGGGCTACAACCAAATTGTCATAGCACCCGAAGATCAGGAAAAGACCACTTTCACTTGCCCTTACGGAACGTTCGCGTTTTGACGGATGTCTTTTGCGTTATGCAATGCACCAGCTACATTTCAACGATGTATGATGGCTATATTTTTAGACATGGTGGAGAAAAACGTAGAGGTATTCATGGATGATTTTTTGGTGTTTGTGGACAACTTTGATCTTTTCTTAGAAAACCTTACGTTAGTACTTTAGCAATGTGTGGATACTAATTTGATTCTTAACTGCAAAAAATGTCACTTCATGGTACAAGAAGGGATCATATTAGGCCATCGGGTTTCATCAGAGGGCTTAGAGGTGGATCGAGCGAAAATTGCAACAATTGAACATTTACCACCTCTAACTTCTATAAAAGGGATCCGTAGTTTTTTGAGCCATGCAGGGTTTTATCGACGTTTTATCAAAGATTTTTCCAAGAACACTAAACCGTTGTGTGCTTTACTCGAGAAAGATGTGCCATAAAAATTTGATTCTAACTGTCTGAAAGCATTTGAATTGTTTAAAGAAAAGTTGGTTAACGCACCGATCATTATTACACCAGATTGGACTCTGCCCTTTGAATTAATGTGCGACGCCAGCGATTACGCCGTAGGAGCTGTATTGGGACAAAGGAAAGATAAAGTCTTCCACGTAATTTACTATGTAAGTAAAACGCTTAATGATGCACAGGTAAATTACACAACAACTGAGAAAGAGCTCCTCGCCGTGGTGTTTGCATTCAATAAATTTCGAGCGTATCTGATTGGAACAAAGGTCGTGGTATTCACAGATTATTCAGCAATAAAATACCTCATCTCGAAGAAAGATGCCAAACCGAGACTCATTCGTTGGGTCTTATTGCTTCAAGAATTTGATCTAGAGATTCGGGATAGAAAAGGGACAGAAAATCAAGTAGCCGATCACTTATCGAGGTTAGAGAATGAACAACAGCAGGAACCCATGAAAACCATAATCAATGAATCTTTTCCAGATGAACAACTATTTGCGGTGGCAACAGAGACCCCTTGGTACGCCGATTTCGTGAATTATATCGTAAGCGAGATTGTGCCATTTGACTTTAGTTTTCAGCAAAAGAAGAGTGGTAGCTGTCGTCAAGCACTACAAAATTTACCTTACTTCTATTCCACTAACTCAAGAATTAGTATAGTAATAAGCAAGGATCGATCCCACAAAGATTGAATTGTTTTATATTTATCCAATTATTTTCCAATGAATTGGGGGTTTTGTTTTGAATTACTAAATTAACATAAAGTGAATTTCAAAGAAATATCAATGAGTAAAAAGCTTCAATTCTTCAGTTCAGTATCCTCTTTTCACAATTATGGATTAACCAAGTGTTTATACTATTTATCTTTTAATGAGATTAATAACCCTAGATAACCGCAATCGCAAATTATCCGAAATTCTCTTTAAGTATAAATCTAATGCAATGATAACCAACAAAAGATCCTAACTATCATACAACCTAGAACCAGGGGCGGACCCAAGTTAGGGGCAGGGGGGCACCTGCCCCCACTGAAATTTCATGAGCTAGCCTATGTCTGTTACTATGTATTTACTAATAAGTAAGTGCAACTACTTGTTTGAGATAGTGAGAGTCCAAATACATTCATGACATATGGGCTCGGATTAATTTTCCTTAATAAACATTATTTATTAATTTATTAGTAGTAGCATTTAAGGTTTAAAAATGATACTATAAAAAATAATGTTGTTATTAAATTTATTAAAATTTACTCCTATACTCCTACTCTAAAAGATAGAAAAGTTATTGATGAGAATTTACTTGAATAATAATGGCATAATCTTATTTTATATTCCTATAAAAAAGAAATTAAATTACTTTTTTGAAAAAAAATGGAAAAGCAAACTATTGTCAAAATCTTACATAAAATTAATAATTTCACAATAACAAACTCTAAAAAATCAAAATGGGACTTTTTTTATAATTTAGTTTTGAGATTTAATTTATTAAAATTTTATTCTTAAGGGATTTGTTTTCGAATTTGACCCCACTGAACTTCGGGGCTGGATCCGCCCTTGCCTAGAACTATCAGTCTAGATGTAATATGATTGAAGCATGAAGAATAAGAATTAGATTATTTCAAAAAATAATTACACAATCAGAAATTATTTAACTTGTCTTCTAAAAACCTTAACAATATTCAAAAGCTTGACCACAATCAAATATCATTAATTGCTACTTATGATTAGACATACATTGTTTGCTTAATATATATCTTAATCTAGCATACATGAAAGTTTATATAGATAATCAGAATAAATCTCATATACGAAATAATAAATAATATAAATTCGATCAAACCATTAATTGAGAATAAAGTTCAACATCTCTTCAGAATTGTATTGAAGTGTTAGCCCATGTCTTCAAGAATTCCTAGATCCAAGATGTAAGATGTAAGATAAGAGAGAAGATCCCCTAAATCCAAGTTATAATCAAGTATTTATAGTTCTAAGAGAAACCCTAACACATTAGGCATCCCAAATTCCTATTCCAACTCAACTTCTTCTCAAAAAGGCAACAAAAACGAGTTTTCCCATCAGCCAAGCGCGGTCAGCGCTTCCTAAGGTGTGGTCAGCGCTTGGGTGCCAGAAAATGCCAAAAAATCTGGTGTATGGGAGCGGTCAGTGCTTCCTGGGGCGCGGTCCGCGCTTGCCTGCTTCTGCTGCGACGTCATTTGGTAAAACTATCATAACTTTTGATCCGGAAGGAGTTACAAGGCCTGCTATATGTCAAATCAAAGCTGTCGACGAGATCTACAACTTTTAATCTTTGAATATTGACAGATTCTAATTGGATCAAGGTTGAAATCGGCTCCAAGCGACTGATATATAAACTGCAACTTCCAAACTTTGAGGTTTCGACTTTTGCTTGGTAAAAAGGTCATAACTCTTTCATATGATCCCCAATTTGGACGATTCAAGATGTTACAGAAAGCTAAGGAATAACTCTACAATAAAATTCAAGTCTCAAGCCAAGACCATGAATCCAACTCAGCATTAAAATCCCAACAATATTCCTATTTTCCTCATTTAATCTCCATTTTGACTTGAAACCCATAAACAAACCTATTAAGCCCTTATTAACAACCAAACATGCAATAGACTACACATAAAGGAATCAAAATAGATGAATATCATGCACTCATCAAATTCCCCCACACTTAGCTTTTACACGTCCTCGTGTAAATCAAAAGTTTGATTTCCAAAAACTCTACTCAACCATAACGTCAAAAGATTTCAAGATCAAATCATGATTATCAACACTAAACCCATAAAAACTTAATCAATGCTTCATCAATTAACTCAAAACAACAACCATGCCTTTTCACCATTGAATTTCATTAAGTCAAATTGTATTCACATAAGCACTCTTTTATGATCCACACACTTACTCAACTTAGTTACCATGGAGCAAAACTGTGCAAACCACTCAAGAGTCAATTCATACTTTTCCTGCTTTATTTTTTTAACAGAACCCTTTCATTTTACTCTTTGTTTAATGTGAATGCATTTTATGCACCTTTTCACCTTCCTCAATCTTTATTTTGTAAGTGAGTTCATTTTATGCTCCATCTCACTTATTCGCACGTGTTTATGGGAGAGTGCGTTTTACGCTCCATCTCATCCTACCACATGATTTCTCTTTTGCTTCTTTTTCTCTTTTTCAACAATTTCTTTGATTTTTAACTTTTCTGGTATATTTTCTTTCACATGGTCCTGCTAAAAACATAAGCAGTTCAATAGTTCTAAAGCATGAGATTAGTGCACATAGACAACTCCATAGATAATTAAGCCAAATGAGCATATATCACATGTTCAAGTACTCATGCGACACAAATTCAATTCAAATCAATTACTATGGATCATGACTTAGTTTTTCTCAATCATTAACCAATTAAGCATAAAACAGATTTTAAATTTAACATTGATTTTCAATTTTTTTTGGCTTAACCTTTGAACACATAGGCAAATAGAATTATAGAACTCAAATTTTTCAAAATATTTCAAAGGCATCAAATTTCCTATCACAATCGAATCAATATTCCTAAATAAAATAAAAACCTAAATCTTTCCCCCCACACTCAAACCTTACATTGTCCCCAAGGTAAGAAAATCATGCAAAGTAGAAAACTACTAAAACTAACAAAATAAAAAGGAAAGGGATAGAAAGATCAAATCTGAATTCTTGGGTTGCCTCCCAAGCAGCTGCCCTTCTTTAATGTCGTTGGCTTGATATCTTCCCTCTCATTCTATGTAATTGGACTTGTGAACTTCAAGTGAGTTGGTAACAGTTTCAATGCATCAGGAGCATCTCTTAGATCATGATTTTGCTCCTTTCCAGCTCTCAAATCCTCCTTGTATATTTGTATTCGATCAAAAGATTCCTGTACTGAATAATCCATAACATCAATTGCAAAAATAGATTTAACATTACCAAGATACCTTTTAGCCTCATATGCGTTGAACTGGAACTTTGCATTGTCTAATTCCATGGTAAAGGTTCGATGGTGTGTATCACTCATTATTTCTGTTGGTTGTAGTAATGGAGATGAATCCACATCTTTCTTGTAGAGATTTGCAGAACATATCAAATCGTTCCCCTCTTCCTCTTATTTCTTCTCTTCATCAAATGCTATATTATTGTCTGTTCCTGAAGTAAGCACTGAATCCTCTTGCTCCTCTTTGTCACATTCCATTGCACTTATGTTCTCAACAAACTGAGGAGTTAACTTCCCTAAGCCTTTAGATTTCATACTGCTAACTGTGGTAGCAAGCTGACTCATCTGATTCTCCAACATGTGGATAAAAGTCCTTTCCTCTTGCTGGAACTATTGGGTCTGATTCATGAAAGCTTTGCACATATCCTCCATAGATGTTCCAGAATTAGCAGATACTTCGTAGCTCAAGTCAGAATGATCTCTCCATCCGGGATTGTGAGTTTCTGCCCAAGGATTATATTGATGCTGATGATGTCCTAAGAATGTTCCCACAGCATTGGCGTGTTGCACAATTTCATCCTCATGCAATATTGGACAATCATCACTGGTATGTCCTGACTTTGAGCAAATTCCACACTCTTTTGCAACTTTCATATTCCCTGTAGCCATTTGACGAACCAAAGCAGTTAATTCAGAAATCTGTTGTTCAATATTATTTGTACTTGCCCTATTTACCCTTTGAGGTGTATAATACATCCTAGTTCCATACTGTTGCGAGTTAGCTACCATGTTTGTAATTAAGGTCCTTGCAGCTTCTGGAGTCTTATCTAAGAGAAACCTTAAGACATTAGGCATCCCAAAATCCTATTCCAACTCAACATCTTCTCAAAAAGGCAACAAAAATGAGTTTTCCTGTCAGCCAAGCGCGGTCAGGGCTTCCTAAGGTGCGGTCAGCGCTTGGGTGCCAGAAAGTGCCAGAAAATCTGGTGTATGGGCACGATCAGCGCTTCCTGGGGCGCGGTCCGTGTTTACCTGCTTCTGATGTGATGTCCTTTGGTAAAACTATAATAACTATTGATCCGGGATGAGTTATGGGGCCTGCTACCTGTCAAGTCGAAGCTGTCGACGAGATCTACAACTTTTATTCTTTGAGCATTGAAAGATTCTGATTGGATCAAGGTTGAAATCGACTCCAAGCGACTGCTATGTAAACTGCAACTTTCAAACTCTGAGGTTTCAACTTCCGCTAGGTAAAAAGGTCATAACTCTTTTATATGAACTCTGATTTGGACGATTCAAGATGTTACGGAAAGCTAAGGAATAACTATAAATAAAATCCAAGTCCTAAGCCAAGACCATGAATCCAACTCAGCATTAAAATCCCAACAATCTTCCTGTTTTCCTCGTTTCATCTCCATTTTGAGCTGAAACCCATAAACAAACCTATTAAGCCCTATTAACAACCAAACATGCAATAGACTACGTATATAGGAATCAAAAATAGATGAATATCATGCACTCGTCAAAAAGGTTCTTATTTGAGGTAAAGCAGTATATGTGGGATGAGCCCTTCCTTTTTAAACAGTGTGCCGATCAGATAATATGGAGATGTGTGGTCAAATCTGAAGTTGAGGGAATATTGCAACATTGCCACTCTTCATTATATGGTGGTCACTACGGAGGTGATCGGACAGCGATAAAGGTCCTTCAGTCTGGCTTCTTTTGGCCAACATTATTCAACGATTCTCACACATTTGTCAAAAGATACGACAGGTGCCAAAGAGTGCGGAACATAATGAGTCTTCAAGAGATGCCACTAAATACCATGTTGGAAGTTAAACTATTTGACGTATGGGGCATTGACTTCATGGGACCATTCCCGTCATCTTTCAATAATATGTACATCTTGGTCGTAGTGGACTACGTCTCCAAGTGAGTGGAAGCAGTTGCTCTACCTACAAATGATGCTAAGGTAGTTTTGAACTTTCTCCGTAAGAACGTCTTCACCCGATTTGGGACCCCGAAGGCGATCATCGGTGATGAGGGTACACACTTCTGTAACAAGTCGTTTACAGCTCTTCTAGACAAATACGGGGTTCAACATAAGGTTGCCACGACATATCATCTATAGACAAATGGTCAAGTGGAGGTGTCAAACCGGGAAGTGAAACAGATACTGGAGAAGATTGTTAATCCATCAAGGAAAGACTGGGCCAGCAAGTTGGATGAAGCATTATGGGCATATCGAGCGGCTTATTAAACTCCAATCAGCATGTCTCTATATCGACTGGTGTTCGGTAAAGCTTGTCACTTACCGGTTGAACTAGAACACAAGGCATATTGGGCAATAAAGAAACTAAATCTTGTTCTCGATGCAGCCGGTGAGAATAGACTCCTACAGTTAAATGAGTTGTATGAATTTCGAGTGCAAGCTTATGAGAACGCAAAACTTTACAAGGAAAAAACTAAGAGATGGCACGATAAGAGAATTGTGAAACGGTCCTTTGAACATGGTCAATCTGTGCTATTATTCAATTCTCGGTTAAAACTCTTCCCGTGCAAGCTGAAATCGAGATGGTCTGGTCCGTTCACAGTTACAAAGGTTTTTTCGTATGGAGCCATAGAGGTGCATGATCCACATACCCAACAAATATTCAAAGCAAATGGACAAAGATTAAAACACTACATGGGAGGAGAATTCGATCGTCAGAACACCTCGGTCGCACTCGAGGATCAAAATTAATCTATGAAATCAAGTTGGGCTGACGATTATAAACCAAGCGATGCTTGGGAGGCAACCCAATTTTTATGTCTTCCTGTCTTTAGTTTATTGTTTTTCTTAGTTCATTTAGTAAGATGTAGATCATTATGGTAGGTAAAATTGGGGGTTAATGAAGTTTTTATTCAAATGCAGGAGGTAACCCCAAAGACAGCTGCTGAAAAAACAAGCTTTGCACATAAATACTATCCAGGCACGGACCGCGCCGTAATACCACAGGCCAAGGCGCTGAGCGCGCCATATACGCAGGGTTTTCCCCAAGCAAGCGCGGAGCGCTCATCTAAGGGCGCTGAATGTGACACCCCCAAATATGGGTACTTCGTTTCCATAAGATTTGGTGTTCACTTTCTAAATAAATCATACATCTACTGAATAATAAAGAATTGCAAAATAAATTACAACCTTCATAAATACTTAAATAGAATCTTCCTTGACAAAAGATTACAACTTGTCCCAAATAAAATCCTAGGGTTAACTAAACCTTGACATCAAATAAATAAATGCGGAAATAAAACATCATCAACTAAGTCTTATTATAATTGAAGAAAACAAGCCTTCACTTGCTCATCTTTTCTTTCCCTTTACTTGTTGACGGTATGTCAACATTCTCGACTGTAACTGCAAGAGTTATAAAAATACGCAAGAGTGAGCAAACAAAAGCTCACTTGAAATATACAATGATATGCCATGACTAAATATCTTCAAGAGAGTTTGAATAACTTTACTTTTATCAAAAATAAAGAATTGAATAATAATTCTTTCATCATTTCTAAAGTTTGAATATTAAATTTATCTGAGGGTCATACGACCTTGAACTATGTCCTAGGTTATAAATATTTTTATTTAAACCTTTAACAGTCATTGAGACTATGGACCTTTAACTCATACTAAGGGGGATCAGCCCTTCGTACCATGTATTGTGCACAACCATCTTAATGTCCCCTAATAAATAAGGTTGTTCATTCTCAGTATTTGATTACAAGTCCGTACTAAAGAAAGTTTGGTTTAGTTAGAAAAAGGAACATTGGAGTTTCAACTATCATCAACTAAGGAGTAGTTGAATCAACT
Source organism: Panax stipuleanatus (assembly GCA_020205555.1). Lineage (NCBI taxonomy): Eukaryota > Viridiplantae > Streptophyta > Magnoliopsida > Apiales > Araliaceae > Panax > Panax stipuleanatus. Next base: position 66,155,444 of record CM035121.1, read on the forward strand.
CACATTACTTTCAACAGTTCGATAATATAGGAATTAAGAACCAATAGACTTCTTAGTAAGTTTGGAAATAACTTAAAGCGAATTGAAAAAGTAAGTAGATCTTGCTTGAACAATTTAGTCAAGATCAAAACATTATGACAATAACGCATTATGAATAGTAGAATACAATATAACTTGTACAATACATAACAAGTTAAGAATCGGAAATAAACTTTCATGATATATTGAGCAATGGTTAGAGAACTTGCACAATGAAAAGATACAATGATAAAGCTTGCATAGCGTGCAAGAATGGTTTAGAAAGCTTGCACAATATAAATAACAAGTTTAAAGATAAAAAACTTGCTTAACGTAAAAGAATAATGATTAGAAAACTTACTCAAGTAAAGGATAAGGAGTAGAGAACTTGTCTCAAGCGCAAGCTACACTTTACTATTACAAACCACTTCCACAATTATCCTACATATCACGTTATGTTTAAAACATCTATTATTACCCAACTATAACATTTAAACCGTCGAACTTCATACTTAAGTCCAACTTACAACGTTGTTTGCAACTTAGGTTGCTAACTAGCCATATACGTGAGTCTATACTCAAGACATACATTTCACAAGCTTATAACGTTTTAAATTATTATGTGTACCTTATGAAAGTAATACACCCATACACATGTAATACATTCATATAAGACTTCAAGTTATCCTAAACACATCAAAAATAGGTTATCTCATTACCTATTACACTTAACAAGTCATGAAAATAAGTTAGCTAAACAAACGCGGCATGAAAACTCAACAAAGGAAAAACAAAATTCCTGGACAGCATGGTGCCTCGCTGGGGCGGGTGGTCCAAGGGTAAAAGCCCCGCTGGGGTGGGTCCCACTTCTGGTGAAAATCCCCAGTTCGTGAATGGCAGAGAAATAAGCCAATTTGGCTTATTCCTTCACACCAAATTCGATTTTTCTCAACATGATGAACATGAAACTTGATAACAACAAACTTTTGGACTCTTTAACATGATTATAACATATAAAATCCTTACAACACATAATCAAAACCATGTTTTCATGATTTTTGAAGAAAACTACAATATCAAGCGTTCTTGACAAAAGTTGCTAGTACGAATTTATTTTTCAATCAATTCATGTAATTCTAATTGCAATAACTCTAATTTTTAATATATTAGCATATCCCATGATCAATTTAAACAATAACCCATCATCAACCACCAACTTGATAGTTTCAAAGGCTATTTTTAAAAAATCAATTCTCTGTGAATCAAATTCTCTACCAATTCCATTCACCATACATGCAATACTTTCATAATTGGAGATAGCATCATAAAGATTCTAAATAGGCATATTAACACATACGAAATGCATCAATCTTACCCTAAAATCAACCAAAAACATATGAACTCATATGAATACAAAATTTCCATTAAAACTTGTTTTTACGACAATTGAATTCAGAGAATCCTTTCATGGCATACAATTACTACGAAGAATATATGAATACCATATATACATATACAATTCATGATTATACAATTTCCATGAAAACCTAATTTGACAGAGAACAATATACTAATAGCATATGAATTGATTGTACAATTATAAGGGTTAAGATGATACCCTTTGCTATTAGTGTGGAAGAAGATAATGGTGAGTTCGATTTCTAGCAATCCTTCTACTTTTCTCTTCTTCTCTAACTTTTTCTCTGAGTTCTTCTTCTCTGCTCTCTCTCTTTTCTTCTTTGTTTTAGTTTAGGCTTAGAAACTTAGCGTAAACTATATAACGTACTGATATATAATACGTATATTAACTAATACTTATTATATTACTTAATGTATTATTTAATTAGCAGTTACAAGATTTCAAAAGCCACTAGGGCTTGTTTGGCAAAAGAAGGTTATTTTAAAAAAAAATATATTTAGTACTAAGGCATTATTTAGTTAGAATAGGTTTAAAACAATGCAAGGGCCCTGATTGGCAAAAGCCTTTTTTAAACAAAAGTAAGGGTCTTGTTTGGTTAAAACAATTTAAAAGTTCTTTTTTTATTTAAATAAATCTTTTTAACACATACTTTAACGTTACACTTTAATTAATTAAATATTTGACATTCCTATTTAATTAATTAAAATCCAACATCAATTAATCACATAAGAATTACCACATAATTATAATTACTCGCTAATTATAATTCATGTAACACTCACCACATAACTCATCTAATTTAATTACCTCAATTAAATTATAACTATACTATAAAATCAATACACATCTATTAAATTAGATATTACGTATTCATTTACTTAATATATAACACTTAATTAAATCACTCCACAATCTCATAATTTATTTATTCAACTCAGTAAATAAATCACATAAAATATTTATTTAATCAATAAATATTTAAATTTTAATATATAAAATCTCATACGTTACAATCTTCCCTCCTTAAAAGGACTCTGTCCCCAGAATCACAAAAAAAAATCTCGTCTATTACATTCTTCCCCCCTTAAAAGGATTCTGTCCCCAGAATCGATATGTAAGGGGTTACACAATAATTAGGCAAATAATTGAGGATACAATTTCTTCATTACATCTTCGAGTTCCCACGTGGCTTCTTTAGCATTGTGGTTCCTCCAAATTACCTTAATAGAAGGTATCACTTTATTTCTAAGTACTTGTTCCTTCCTATCAACTATTTGAACAGGAACCTCTTCATAAGTTATGTCTTTATCAAACTGTAAAGGCTCGTATTCTATTACATGTTTATAGTCGTGTTTGTAAGGTCGTAATAAGGAAATATGGAATACGTTGTGTATGTTCTCCAGCTCCTGGGGTAACGCCACCACGTAAGCTACTTCACCCACCTTTCGTAGTACCTCGAAAGGCCCAATAAATCAGGGACTCAGCTTCCCCTTCTTGGCAAATATAATCTTCTCGTTCTAGGGAGATACCTTCAGGAAAACGAAGCTTCCTGATAAGAATTCTCGATTCTATCGATGTTGATCGGAATATTTCTTTTGTCTGTCTTGAGCAGCAACCAATCTTTTTCCGATCAGCTTCACGATTTCAGCAGTTTGTTGTACTAGTTCCGGTCCCAACAGTTGATGTTCACTGACTTCATCCCAGCACAAGAGAGTTCTGCATTTCCTACCGTATAACGCTTCGTAAGGCGGCATGCCGATACTGTAGCGCCCCCAAATCCGGGTCCCTAGAACCTCGGACCTGGTACGTTACGATACATCATTTCTATAACTATTGCGGAAGATATAAATATAAATTGTTTATACAATAACTTATTACAAAATAATCCCCAAGGTCTTTAACCTTAACTTAATACTTGCCTTCAATACCCTATACGACATACCATGTCATTTGCATTCAATCCTATTACAAGTTTAACCTGCATCCGAATCCAATTCTGGAGTTTGTCTTTGCCTGTATCTGAAGTTTCGTCTAAATCTAAAATGTTTATCATGATATAGCAAGGGTGAGCAACAATTTTGCCCAGCAAGTTTAAGTTCAAATGAAGATATATCATGATTGAAAAGAATAATAAGCTGACAAACTTTCAACAATATAATAATTGTGAAAGAACATGAATCAATAATACTGAATAACCAACAATGAGCATAAATAAATTCAACTAAACAATATGTTAATGAAGGTGATCAGCCTTTCATACTTGATGAACATATACAACATGCACTAAGTGCGAATCAATAATCAGTATAGATGTGAATAATTAACAATAATTATTCACGAACATGCTTTGAAATATAACTCCAAGTCGAGTTAGAGAAAAACTTGCTCAATAAAAGAGTATAGGAACTTGCCTGTATCGTCAATTACTGCTTGTCAAATATCAGATAATCTTAACACTAAACATATTCACAAGTCTAAACCTAGCACAGATCGAGTCTTTAATAGTATTCAATACAGTATACTGAGTCGTTTCCCACAAACAACTAACAAATTAGTTTTCGTCTCATCTACACTGTTTTCACAGTGAGTTAGATCGGTTACTAATCCGTAGATACCTTTCCCATATGATGGAGTTGTTTAGCCTAGCTACTATACATCAACCATTAAAGGGTACGACTGTACTACCTTAGACTTAACACTTAATCGTTCTTTTATAAGTTATTATTATAACTCGATAAACTGTTTACTATTTCAACAAATCAACTTCTTCATTTCAGTAAACTGAAATCAATCTATTTTCTCTTCCTAACCTTATCAGTTTTCATTTCAGCAATCTGAAACCAAACTGTCTTCCTAACATTTCAGTTTCCATTTCAGCAACCTGAAATGTTCATTTCAAAAAGCTGAAATTTCTTTTTCACAAAAATACCAAAACAACTTATTATTTTCCTATCCTTTGGCCAATCATATATACATATATTCCATACACAAAAAGTATTTTTCTGGAATTTTTCAACTCCCTTAAGTATTTTTCAAAAATCCATTTTATGTAATTTCTTAAGAAAATAGCTACCTCACGCTTAACTCTAGAAATTTCCAACTCTTGGCTGGATCTTACACATGTTATCTTGAGCTTCCAAGTTAAATTTCGTGGCAATCAGAGTTATACAACAACGGTTATAGCGATTTTTGTCAAAAAACGTAAATATTGAAATGATCATAACTTGCTCAATTTAAGTCGGAATGAGCTCATTTTTGGACACAAGCTACTTTATCTCATATATTTTACTATCCCAAAAGATTGGAATTTATTTCAATTTTTAAGTGGCCGAAATAGCCCTTACAATTTCCGAACAGATTACTTTTCTTCATTTTCAGATTTTTTGTCCTTTGCAGATTTTAGTCAACACGGAAATCTATAACTCCTTTTTTAGTGATTCCACTTGGAAACGATAGAAGACTTCTATATCTATCTCCAGAAAATGACCACACTTAAAAATTCAAAATATATTAGGAGATATGGTCGTTTGAATTTCATACTTCATTTTTACAAAAATCTAATTTTTCATACTTGATGATTTCTAATAAAACTTTCATATTCCCACCTAATAACCAACATAATCCATCATCAAACATCATAACACAAACTAGTACCAAATATATTCATGGATCTATCATGATCCATGATCTATTTCAACAATCTATCATAAAATCCAAACAAAACACAAGTAAAGTTAAGAAATATTAGATTTTTTACTTCTGAAAAACATATTTCCTATTTCATACTTCAGATCCAACTTTTGATCCTTAAAAGGGTTAGATCTATACATATACTACTTATTAACATATAGATCTAAAGTTTATGAATTTTAAAATCTTAGATCTATAATTTATCAAAAATAGAAGAATAAACTAGATTATAGTTAGGGTTTATACCTTTTATGTATACTCTTTCTTCTTTTTCTTCCTAACATTAGGTTAGGAAAGAAATAAACCATAAGAACTCTCTCTTTCTCTCTCTCCCTCGTGACCGAACCTCACCCCTTCTCTCTCACTTTAGTTATTTGCTCTCTCTCTCTCTCTCTCTCTCTTCAACTTAGTAAATGAAAAGAAAATAAAATGGAAAGTTTTATTTACTTAATGTGATAAGTATAGATATATTACTTATATCTATATATTATAACCATCTTGCTATCCATCTCTCTCTCTCATTATGGAAATGGTTGCTTGCAAGAAACAACCAAGTGTTGCCTCCATTAAAAATATGCCACCTATAAAGTAATCTACCAACTAAAGTAACTTCAATTATTAAATCCATCTCCCTTTCTCCTCCTTGTGCAATCCGTCCATATGCCTTGTCTTGCCCCATCAATTGGTTTCCTTTCATGCTTTAATTAACTCACTTAATATCCATCATATCCCCTCCCACTTGGGCTAAAGTCTTGGGCCTTCATTTAATCTCTTTGGGCTTGCACCATTTTATTAATTGCTTTGATTACTAACTAATATAAACTTGGGACTTCCTCTACAATTTAAATTGGGTCATCACCATACTTGTCCCATACATAAAATATTGGGCTAGTTTAATAACTTAATGACTATTAAATCAAATTGGCTACAAGTCCAATACTTAAATAATTAGGCTACTTATTTCATTTATTGGGCCATAAAATCAACTTAGTTCCATACTTAAAATTTTTATCTTACACTAATCATTTAGTTAGGGTTCTATTACACATCTTTATAAATAAATTCCTTACTCATACATCTTTAGTTTCATAACCCAGTTAGACTTGCTTTACTTAAGTTATAAAATCAATTATTTAAGATGTACAAAATAAATCTCTTAGAGTATTTAATTACTCTACCTAACATATATATTATGTTATATTTTTTTATTCTTATTCAAATAGTAAACCTTATAGGTTCTTCTTAAAAAATTTAAATCCACCAAAATCCTTCACAAAAATGTTAAATCCATACACTTACTTTCTGTCTAGGTCTATTATTTAACCTTAATTTAATCATTTAAGATTTTAATAAATTGTCTAAATTCTCGGGTTGTCACATTCACCCTTTCTTCTAAGAATTTCGTCCCCAAAATTTACCTTACACCTTACACTTTTCATACTCATCACCACATGCTACCCAAAACATCATTCACCAGAGTTAAAATTTTCAAATCATGCTGAGGAGTTATATAGACTACAAACTTTTATTTTCAAAAAGGTTATACAGAAATTCATCCGCTAACCGTCATGATTTACGGACACAGAGGGTAATTAGCCCATTATGCCCTGTACTTATTAAGTACTGCTAGTCGAAACAATTTTTCCCCATTCCTCTTATCCGCCTTAGGCGCACAAAAGTTTTCCAAATTTTGGGATGCTTACCTCAGTCTTATCGGATTCCGCACCAAAACCATTTGGTTCGGGAAAATTTTCAAAGAACGCTCAGAATTTTCATAAACGTTAGTCTAGCTGAATCAAATAGCTTAGCCTCATACCAATAATTCAATTTCAATCGAAATATTTATGTATAGCCAAACCCCATTGGCAATTAATTATAAAAAAAATATTTTGAAAATGACGTCATGATACCGTATTGTATTTATAGCCCGTTTGAGGATTCCGTCATTGTGTGACTTTGTTATAACACATCATACAATAGTGGGACAACGATTTTTAGATCGAATTCAACACTAAGTATTCCTGTATTTACAACTTCATCAACTTTTTATCATCTCTGCACCAGGTTACATGATGCATAAATGATAAATAAAACACATTTTGATATTTCAAATCATTGTCGTCTAGCCGAAACAATTAGCATAGACTATTCTTTAAACGGTTCAAAAATTATTGTAAATCAATTTTATCATCTCAATAGGTAACGATGTGTCAGTGTCCCGAAGTCCACATATACACACTAGTCATCGGGATTTGAGAATAAAAATTCATTTTTAAAAGGCACATAATACGTATTTAGCTTGATGTCAAAAATTTTGAAGTCTAGTATAGCTAGAAGATTTAGAATACCTACGCTTCCACTAATGATCCATTGCTTAATCAGTCTATCTATTCCTATTATCCTTAATACTCCATTCACACTTAATTATACCCAGTTCGTCAAACTTACCACACGTTATGAGTTCAGGAACTTTCCACAATCATATGAGTTTAAGAACTTGTCCTAGACAGACCATTGGCGTCCATTCGCTGAGGGGTTCAAAACATTTCATATAATTATGAGTCACGAACTTACCATAAGTATGAGTTTTAAGAACTCACAACTTAACCTTATATCCTCTATCTATACTCTATCTATCTGTTATACACATGAGAAAAGAATCACCTTCTCAACATAGATATAGCAAATAGCGCGACACAAATATTTCAATGATTATCACTATCAGAAACTAAGTGGTCGTCAAACCAAACACAATCCCCTGCCCATACAAAGAATTGTTCAACTTGGCCTCTAATCAATATAGGAAGCTAAGCGATTTTAAAACCAAGTACAAATTCCCTGCCCATACAAAGAATCATACAACTCAGCTGTTGACATGAGTCCTCAATTGAAATTCCCACTTAATATCCTAGCCCCATTCTTTCTCCATACAAATTGTGTTCAATCCGTATTGCATCAACCCCAACCCTTTTTCTGAGTTGGCACAATACCAATTCATAGTACAACTGACACACATCAACTTTGCCATAAAATTTTTAATCATTCGATTGATCCACATCCCTGCTATGACCTTATCAGATCATGGTGTGATCTCATCGTGTATATTACGATTCATTCCTATGTTACGATTGTTTTGTTATACAATCTTCTTTCCCTGTACTTTTAGTCTTTTAGACTCTATCTATTCATTACTACTGTTCATCTTTATTATCAGAGTAAGGTAACTCTGAATCTTTTATAATTTATCGAGATTCGTCTTTAAATCTAATCAACGCACTAACTCTATTTGAGTTATCCCACTACGGTTAATAGCCTAAGGTAACCCTACCTAAAGTTTATAACCTACAACTTTGATACCAACTGTAGCGCCCCCAAATCTGGGTCCCTAGAACCTCGGACCTGTTACGTTACGATATATCATTTCTATAACTATTGCGGAAGATATAAACATAAATTATTTATACAATAACTTATTACAACATAATCCCCAAGGTCTATAACCTTAACTTAATACATGCCTTCAATATCCTATACGACATACCATGTCATTTGCATTCAATACTGTTACAAGTTTAACCTGCATCCAAATCCAATTCTGGAGTTTGTCTTGACCTGTATCCGAAGTTTCGTCTAAATCTGAAATGTTTATCATGATATAGCAAGGGTGAGCAACAATTTTTCTCAGCAAGTTTAAGTTCAAATGAAGATATATCATGATTGAAAAGAATAATAAGCTGACAAACTTTCAACAATATAATAATTGTGAAAGAACATGAATCAATAATGCTGAATAACCAACAATGAATATAAATAAATTCAACTGAACAATATGGTAATGAAGGTGATCAGCCTTTCATACCTGATGAACATATGCAACATGCACTAAGTGCGAATCAATCATCAGTATATATGTGAATAATTAACAATAATTATTCACGAACATGCTTTGAAATATAACTCAAAGTTGAGTTAGAGAAAAACTTGCTCGATAAAAGAGTATAGGAACTTGCCTGTATCGTCAATTACTGCTACGCAATCTAATTTAATCGTTTTATTGAAAAGACCTATCAGTTATAAGATTGATCTTTCAATTAGTGTAACATACCTTATAAGTAAACTATCTAATATTTAAACACATAGTTAAATATCAGATAATCTTAACACTAAACATATTCACAAGTCTAAACCTAGCACAGATCGAGTCTTTAATAGTATTCAATACAGTATACTGAGTGGTTTCCCACAAACAACTAACAAATTAGTATCCGTCTTGTCTACACTATTTTACAAGTGAGTTAGATCGGTTACTAATCCGTAGATACCTTCCCCGTCTAAAGGAGTCGTTTAGCCCAGCTACTATACATTAACCATTAAAGGGTACGACTGTACTACCTTAGACTTAACACTTAATCGTTCTTTTATAAGTTATTATTATAACTAGGTAAACTGTTTACTATTTCAACAAATCAACTTCTTCATTTCAATAATCTATCTTCTCTTCCTAACTTTATCAGTTTTCATTTCAGCAAGCTGAAACCAAACTGTTTTCCTAACATTTCATATTCCATTTCAGCAACTTGAAATGTTCATTTCAGGAAGCTGAAATTCTATTTTCACTAAAATACCAAAATAACTTATTATTTTCTTATCCTTTGGACAATCATATATACATATATTCCATACACAAAAAGTATTTTTCTAGAATTTTTCAACTCCCTTAAGTATTTTTCAAAAATCCATTTCTAGTTAATTCCTTAAGAAAATAGCTACCTCACACTTAACTCCAGAAATTCCCAACTCTTGGTGGGATCTTACACATATTATCGTGAGCCTCCAGTTTAAATTTTGTGGCCATCGGAGTTATACAACTCCGGTTATAGCGATTTTTGTCGAAAAAACGTAAATATTGAAATCGTCATAACTTGCTCAATTTATATTGGAATGAGTTCATTTTTGGACACAAGCTACTTTATCTCATATATTTTAATTTCCCAAAATATTGGAATTTATTTAAATTTTTAAGTGGCCAAAATAGCCCTTACAATTTCCAGACAGATTACTTTTCTTCATTTTTAGATTTTTCGTCCTTTGCTAATTTCAGTCCACATGGAAATCTATAATTTCTTTTTCAGTGATTCCACTTGAAAACATTATAAGACTTCTATATCTATCTTCAAAAATTGACCACACTCAAAAATTCAAAATATACTAGGAGATATGGTCGTTTGAATTTCATACTTCGTTTTTACAAAAATCTAATTTTTCATACTTGATGATTTCTAAGAAAACTTTCATATTCCCACCTAATAACCAACATAATCCATCATCAAACATCATAACACAAACTAATACCAAATATATTTATGGATCTATCATGATCCATGATCTATTTCAACAATCTATCATAAAATCCAAACAAAACACAAGTAAAGTTAAGAAATATTAGATTTTTTACTTTTGAAAAACTTATTTTCTATTTCATACTTTAGATCCAACTTTTGATCCTTAAAAGGGTTAGATCTATACATATACTACTTATTAACATATAGATCTAAGATTTATGAATTTTAAAATCTTAGATCTTTAATTTATCAAAAATAGAAGAATAAACTAGATTATAGTTAGGGTTTATACCTTTTATGTATACTCTTTCTTCTTCTTCTTCCTAACATTTGGTTAGGAAAGAAATAAACCATAAGAACTCTCTCTTTCTCTCTCTCCCTCTTGACCGAACCTCACCCCTTCTCTCTCACTTTAGTTATTTGCTCTCTCTCTCTCTCTCTCTCTTCAACTTAGTAAATGAAGAGAAAATAAAATGGAAAGTTTTATTTACTTAATGTGATAAGTATAGATATATTACTTATATCTATATATTATAACCATCTTGCTTTCCATCTCTCTCTCTCTCATTATGGAAAAGGTTGCTTGCAAGAAACAACCAAGTGTTGTCTCCATTAAAAACATGCCACCTATAAAGTAATCTACCAACTAAAGTAACTTCAATTATTAAATCCATCTCCCTTTCCCTTCATTGTGCAATCCGTCCATATGCCTTGTCTTTCCCCATCAATTGGTTTCCTTTCATGCTTTAATTAACTCATTTAATATCCATCATATCCCCTCCCACTTGGGCTAAAGTTTGGGGCCTTCATTTAATCTCTTTGGGCTTGCACCATTTTATTAATTGCTTTGATTACTAACTAATATAAACATGGGCCTTCCTCTACAATTTAAATTGGGTCATCACCATACTTGTCCCATACATAAAATATTGGGCTAGTTTAATAACTTAATTACTATTAAATCAAATTGGCTATAAGTCCTATACTTAAATAATTGGGCTACTTATTTAATTTATTGAGCCATAAAATCAACTTAGTTTCATACTTTTAATTTTTATCTTACTCTAATCATTTAGTTAGAGTTCCATTACACATCTTTATAAATAAATTCCTTACTCATAGATCTTTAGTTTCATAACACAGTTATACTTGCTTTACTTAAGTTATAAAATTAATTATTTAAGATGTACAAAATAAATCTCTTAGAGTATTTAATTACTCTACCTAACATATATATTAGGTTATATTTCTTTATTCCTATTCAAATAGTAAACCTTATAAGTTCTTCTTAAAAATTTTAAATCCACCAAAATCCTTCACAAAAATGTCAAATCTATACACTTATTTTCTGTCTAGGTCTATTATTTAACCTTAATTTAATCATTTAAGATTTTAATAAATTGTCTAAATTCTCGGGTTGTCACAGATACTCGAGTGGTAACTATTATTGTAGGCGAACTCCACTAACGGTAGATGATCATCCCAGCTTCCTTTGAAGTCCATAACGTAAGCTCTCAGCATATCCTCTAGCGTCTGAATCGTTCTCTCACTCTGGCCGTCAGTATGAGGATGGTACGCTGTACTCATTCGCAATTGTGTTCCCAAACACTCTTGCAAACGCTTCCAAAAATTCGACGTAAAACGCGGATCTCTATCGGACACAATTGACACCGGAACACTGTGTCAAGAAATGATTTCCTTCACATACATCTTTGCTAGCTGATCCAAGTTGTACTTAATCCTGATCGGTAGAAAGTGGGCTGACTTCATCAGTCGATCCACAATCACTCATATTGCATCGAAACCCTTCTGAGTCGCTGGAAGACCAACCACGAAATCCATCGTAATGTACTCCCACTTTCATTCTGGAATCTCCAACGGTTATAGCAATCCGCTAGGTCTCTGATGTTCTGCTTTAACTTTCTGGCACGTTAGACATTTTGCAACGCATTCATCAACATCCCTCTTTATATTCGGCCACCAAAAATGGTGCCTGAGATCTTGGTACATCTTTGTACTTCCAGGTTGAATCGAATATCTCGAACTGTGAGATTCGTTCAAAATCTCCTCTTTGACGTCTGGTACTGGAGGTACCCAGATTCTTCCTTCAAATCGTACCAGTCCTTCGTTATCAATCTTGAACTTGAACTCTTCACCATCGGCTATTCTTTTTCGGATCTTCTCGCATTCTTCATCGTGAAGTTGTGCTTCTTTCACTTTGTTTACTAGAGTAGAACTAGTAGTTACTTGAAATAACATCTCATCTGATTCCTTCGAATACTTCACTTCTAGTTCCAATCTAGCCATATCTTCTATTAACTGGTCATGATCAGTTAACATATTTAGCTTCTCCCGACCCTTCCTGCTCAAGGCGTCGGCGACAACGTTAGCTTTACCCGGATGGTAAAGAATATCGCAATCGTAGTCCTTGATTAGTTCTAACCATCTCCTTTGGCGCATGTTCAAATCTTTTTAGGTGAAAATATACTTCAGACTCTTAGGATCTGTGTATATTTCACACTTCTCTCCATATAAGTAGTGTCTCCATATCTTCAGAGCAAACACTATTGCCGCCAACTCCAAGTCATGGGTCGGATACCCCTTCTCATAATCCTTTAGCTGACGTGATGCATAGGCAATGACCTCGCCATTCTGCATCAGCACGCAGTCTAAACCCTTATGTGAGGCATCACTATATACTACAAAATTTCCCGTACTATCTGGCAAGGACAACACAGGCGCAGTACTCAACCTCTTCTTCAGCTCCTAGAAACTTTCCTCACACTTTTCAGTCCAAACAAACTTAACTATTTTATGAGTTAAATTCGTCAACGGAGTTGCGATTCTAAAAAAGTCTTGGATAAATCTCCGGTAATAACCTGCCAATCCCAAGAAACTCCTCACTTCAGATGGCATCTTCGGCTGATCCCAATTCATTACCGCTTCAACCTTCGATGGATCCACCGAAATACCATCCATGTCGATCACGTGGCCAAGAAATTGCACAAGTTCCAACCTGAATTCGCATTTTGAGAATTTCAGATAAAGCTTCTCTCGCCTCAGCAATTCCAACGTCAGCCTTAAATGTTCTGTGTGTTCCTCCTCGGTCTTGGAGTAAACCAGGATGTCATCTATGAACACCACTATGAACTTATCTAGGAATGGCTTAAACACCCTGTTCATTAGGTCCATAAATACAGCTGGGGCATTCGTTAGACCAAATAACATCACTAAGAACTCGTAATGACCATACCGAGTCCTAAAAGCTGTCTTCGGTATATCTTCCCTTCTCACCTTCAATTGATGATACCCGCTTCTCAAATCGATTTTCAAGAAGTATCTAGCACCCTTTAGTTGATCGAACAAGTCATCGATCCAAGGTAAAGGATACTTATTCTTGATCGTAACTTCGTTAAACTCCCTATAATAAATGCAAAGCCGCATCGATCTATCCTTCTTCTTCACGAATAAAACTGGCGCCCACCACGGCGAAACGCTCGGTTGAATATACTTCTTGTTCAGCAGTTCTTGCAGTTGAACCATCAGTTCCTTTATCTCATCGATCCTAGGTAAAGGATACTTATTCTTGATCGTAACTTCGTTCAACTCCCTATAATCAATGCAAAGCCGCATCGATCCATCCTTTTTCTTCACGAATAAAACTGGCGCCCCCCACAGCAAAATGATCGGTTGAATATACTTCTTGTCCAGTAGTTCTTACAATTGAACCATCAGTTCCTTTATCTCAGCTGGAGTCAGTTGGTACGGAGCTTTCGAAATCGGAGCAGTTCCCGGCGCTAAGTCGATCACAAACTCTATCTCCCTATCTAGTGGAAGTCTTGGCAAGTCACTCAAAAAAACGTCGACAAACTCCTTAACCACTGATATCTCTTCTACCTTCGGGCTCTCCTTACGCGTATCTACTATGTAGGCTAGATATCCTACACAGCCTTGCGTCAAAAGTTTCTTGGCTTGTATAACCGTCAGACAACTCGCTTGTCTAGGCTATTTGCTACCATAGAGCACCAACTTCGACGGAGTCATAAGGTTTACCGACTTCTTCTGACAGTCGATTATCGCCCCATGGTTGAACAACCAATACATACCCAGTATGACATCGAATTCCCCAAGTTTTATCGAAATCAAATCTACCCTCAGCTCCTGACCGTTAATGTCCAATCGACAGTTCTTGTATACAAACCTAACAGGAATAATCTCCCTATTCGCAATATCTATGTTTAAGGGGTAAACTAAATCCTCTTTAGGTCAGTCTAGAGTCTTAGCAAAATCATCAGATAAGAATGAACAAGTAGCACCCGAATCAAATAATACATATGCATTTATACTATTGATCGGAATAATACCTGCCACCACACCTTTTGATTGCACAACGTCTTGCAACGTCATGTTGAATGTGCAGGCAGTGGGTCGAACGGCTTGCAGTGGCGACGGTCCAACAATAGTTAGAGTGCTGCCGCTACCATTTCCTCCATTCCCTGTTAACCCTTCCGCTGGCTTCTTAGGGAAGTTACGAGCCATGTGATCCTTAGATCCACATATATAGCAAGCTCCCTTCTTCAAGTTTGGGCAATTCGGCGTGATGTGGCCTTCCTGAGCACGGTTGTAGCACACCCGTTTCCCTTTCATGCACACTCCAGTGTGAGTCTTCCCGCATGTAGCACATGCTTCGAGCTTCCTCTTCTGCTGGCCTCCCTGCTGACTCCCAGCAGAGGTGTTGTCGTTCCACTTTCTTTTCTGTTAGATAACCCCGCTACCACCAGCCTTATTTTTCGTCTCATTCTTCTTCTTCTTGTCCTGGTCGAATTTAGTCATGACGTCACTCCCTTCTTCAGCGAGAATGGCCTTCTCCAGCATGGTTGCAAACGTGTTCAGCTAGAACATGGAGACCTTGCTGTAGAGCCAGGGTTTTAGTCCCCGCTCAAACCTGCTCGCCTTCCTAGCGTTAGTGCTGACCTGGTAAGTAGCAAACCTGGCCAACTCGTTAAATTTTGCGGCTTATTCCGACACCGTCATCCCTCCCAGCTTCAGCTCTAGAAATTGGACCTCCATCTAGTCCTGCGAGCTAACGGGAAAGTACATTTCAAAGAACATCTCTTTGAAACGCTCCCACGGTATCACTCCTTCACCCTCTCTGATCTTGTTGGCTTGCCACCAGAAACTAGCATCTGACTTCAATATAAAAGTCGCAAATGCCGTCTTTTGGTCTTCGCTAACCCTAGCCACTTCGAAGACCTTTTCCATCTCCATCACTCACGTCTGGGCATCTATTGGTTTAGTCGATCCCTTGAATTCAGGCGGTCCTACTGCCTTAAACTCTTTAAATGCTGTGCCCTGCACTTGCGGCTGATTCGCAAGTGCTCCTGTTAGTAGGTTCACCAACTACTTAACCGAGTTGGGATTAGTCCCATCGTTATTGTTGTTCGTCGAACCCTCAGGGTTGTGACGTGTAGGTCTTCTTCTAGGAGGCATTTTCTGTTAAGAGATATTCTTATTAGATCCTTTATTCAATTCTTAAGTATTCAAGTCTTAACTTAAATAGTTAAATAACTCAATTCGTATAGAACACATAGCACATCAATAACTTCTTTTATTCATTACTCGTAATAAAACATCAAATAAATAACATTTTTTCTATTCACATCATCTTTCCTGAACTAAAAAAGTTACAGGATTACATTATTAACTCATCCAATTCTTATCTCAAATTATGGGATTTACATTTATTACAAAAAAAACACATAATTAAGGACTCTACTGTCTAAGGATGTTAAGACGTCGCACATCCTCTCTGCGTTCTTCCTCCATCACCCAAAACGCTGTCCTTCGGTCCACCACGTACCATGGTAAACCTTGGAACTAAGTTGGGTAGTAGAAGACACGATCCTGGGCCCTATCTATGGCCGTATGGAATGCGAATTCTATTTCCCTCAGCTTGGCCCTCTTGGCTTCAGCCTCATCTTCAGCTCGATCGGCTCGTTGAGTAGCCCTCAGGCTTGTTTCCTCAGCTCTGGCATGCTTCGTCGACTCTTCCTGGAAGTCTTGCTTCAGCTTTGCTAGCTCGGCTCGGGCCTCATCTTGATCATTCTCTACGTGAATTAGCTTCCACTGCGCTTCTCCTAGCTCACTATCCATCTCTTCGATAGTCTCGTCCCGCTGCTGGATGATTTCTTCTAGCTCCCCGACTCGACCATGTGTGACGCCCCCAAATCCGTGTAACATCGATTACAGGACATGGTGCTCACGATACAACATACATCCTCATCTATCTAAGTAAACTCCAGCAATAATAATAGTAATATTATAACTATTACGTACTTACTCAAAATAAAATCCCAAGTCTTTACAACCTTTAATAAACCAAAACTTAAACTCAGCGTTTATTGCTACATTACATCATATGCGGAAATATAAACTTATTTTATAAGGTAACTAGCATCATTTCATCTTAGTCTTCCCCTTGTCCTTGCCCGAGCCCTCAGCCTTCTCATCCTTAACTGAAAGGTTTAAGCAAGAATGAGCACAAATTGTCCAGCAAGTATATAAAGAAGTTTGAAAACATACATCAGGAGTAAAAACATCTGTATGACAATATCTCAACAGTTGAAAGAATTATCAAGTGTTAAACAAGAATATCAAAGATAAGAGTTTATAATTCTCCATAGCATACTAAGGGGTGTTAAATACCCTGAACATTGCTTTGTTTCATCGAAAACCATCAGACGGTTTAACAATCAAATAGATTGTAAACAGTCTCTGCAAGTACTCCAGGTGATCAGCCTATCCTACCCTACATTGTGCACAAGTATAAAGTTTAAACTGCATAAGCATAAATGGGACTATATGCCCGACATCTGTTTGCCCATTTACTCGGGTTGTTCATCTTAGTATTCATGCGAGACCGCACCAAAGCAATTTGGATTGGTAAACATTAAATAGCTTCGAAAGATTTGAATTAAATCATTTTTCATCAATAATAACTAGCCGAAAACAAAGGCCAGGAAACATACTTAGAAACAGTTCGATAATGACATGAAACTTATAAGCATAGTTGTTAGAATAATAACTAAGTAATCATCGATAAGCTTGCAAGATAATTGAAGTTGTATAACTTCACAACAAAGGAACTTGCACGAATAAATAGCTAGCATAAGTCCAATACTTACCCTCACTGAGATAAAATAAGTAAGGATTGAATAAATACCCAATAGAAATTAGGGCTAGGAAACTTGCCTGATACGTCTGCTATCGTTAAAGCTAGCAATTAACCTTCACGTAACCTAATCATATGTGTCACATTAAGCCATTAGGTTCTTGAACTCTAATTCGAAAGAAAATGATTTCCTTTCATTATAATTTCATTAATCAACTACCACGTATGCTATCATCAAACTAATTTAATCATATATCATGTTGCGTCATATAGATAAAGTGGTTCAATATGAGAATCTGAGTAAAAATAAGTTTATGGAATTTTTCCCGGTCCGACCCGACCCGACCCGGACCGACCCAGACCGGCGCAGCTGCGCAGCCTCAAGCCGTGTTACCGGCGCAGCTGCGCTGCCTGGAAAACCCGGAACCCATCTTTGAGTGGCGCAGCTGCGCATCGTTAAGCCGTATGAACGGCGCAGCTGCTCTGCTCTTCATGCCCAGAAAATTTTTGCAGTTTTGAGCAGCCATCTTAGCGAATTAATTCCGATTAAACCATACATGATATGACCATGAAACTTGGACACAACATACTTCATCTAGCATACTATTTTACAAAAATATCACATTCCAGAAAATAGCAAATTAAGACCACGAACCGGCTACCTTGAAAAGCGTGCCAGGACAGGTTCTAACACTTCGAAAAATTCTGGAAAACCCAGAAATTTGCAGATTTTTATTTCCAACATGCTTGCTCTCGAAAATCATAACTTGCTCAATTTAACTCTGTTTCTTATGAAATTTGGTCAGGTTATACATCATACTACACAGTATTTTACAAAATTATTACACACACTAATCGGGTCATAGAAACCATGATTCCAAGGCTCCGAAAAACCCAAAAAGTCACAGATTCTATGTTAAGCCATCTTTGACAAATTTTGTGATTTTGATTCTAGCATGCATGGGGTTGATTCCTACTGTCCAGACCACACATACTAACATATATACACGTAACCCAACCTTTAACTTCACTAAATTACAATGATTTGAACAATTTAACTTCTAAGAGGCATTTTAGCAAACACTTTGCATGCATGGCATAAATTCATACGATTCAATGTGTAAGAGACATGAATTAAACCAGAACTTTCGTTCTCTACAACTATATATCAGAAACAAGCACTAGCATGGCATTACAATTCCAAAATAAGACATCTACCATGCTAATTCATGCATTTTTCACTATTTTCCTTCAAGAACATAAAAGTAGGTTTCATGGCTTACCATGAATGTGAATTCCTCTTTGTTTAATCAGATAGCCTTGCTTATTAGACTCTCCCAAAACTCCAGAAATCCTCCCTAACTCTCCACTCTCGTTCACTCAATTTCTTTAGCTCTCTTGGTGAAATTTTGTCAACGTGAAGAATATAGAGGTGGAGAGTATATATATATATATTCTTAGCATGGATTTTACTTGTAACTTGCATTCTTAAATCAACATTTGAAAGACCCTTGATATATCCCATGATCACTTGCTAATTAAATCAAAGAAAATGAGAGTTAAAGAAAATGAAAAGGTTTGGTTTATTAAGGAGTTGTAACTCCCTCTCCCTCTATATTACTACATACGTATATACACCCTCCCTTGTCCCAATATGCTGGTCACGTGGCCCCCTCCAGCTGCTGATTAGCTAAAAATATTATTATTATAATCAATTAAATAACCATTTTGACCCTTTTGCCCTCCGTAGCCAAATGTTTCGATACTTATATCGATTCCTACTAAAATCGACGTGCCGGACGTCATGGGACTATCCGTTTCATCAAATTCATCTCCGAAATTCGTGGTTGACTTTTTACCCAAAAAGTCAACTGGTTGACTTTGACCAAAAAGTCAACTGTGACACATTTTCGTAGTTATAGTCTGTCCTGACTAATTTCGACGTTCCGGACTCAAATACGCAGTCCGCGTCTCTAAATTCCGCTCCAAACTCAAAATCATGCTTTAAAGCCATCCCACGAAATTAATAGAATTAACTCCATACTTAACCAATTTAAATAGTTGAATTAAACTGAACTAACCATTTAAATACTCCTCATCACATATCAAAAAATAACACATGTATGTATAACACAGATACATCTAATAAAAGAAAACAGACAAGAATTTCACATAAATTCGTTTATTGATAATTGTTAAAAGACATAATACTCTCGGATATTACATTCACCCTCCCTTATAAGGATTCCGTCCCCGGAATCATTACACATCAAACAAAAAGATTAGGATAATTTTTCATCATTTTCTCCTCTAGTTCCCACGTAGCCTCTTCGGCGTTGTGGTTCCTCCATACTACCTTAACAGAAGGTATTATCTTATTTCTCAACTCTTGTTCTTTTCTATCAATTATTTGTACTGGAACCTCTTCATAGGTTAGGTCCTTTTCAAATTGGATGGGTTCATACTCTATGACATTCTTGTAATCCCGTTTATAGGGTCGTAAAACTGATACGTGTAACACGTTGTGTATATGTTCTAACTCCGGAGGTAAAGCAATTTCATAAGCTACCTCACCGACTCGCCTTAACACTTCAAAGGGTCCTATGAATCTGGGACTAAGTTTTCCCTTCTTCCCAAATCTCATTTTCCCTTTCCAAGGTGAAACCTTTAGAAACACATAAGTGCCGACGTCGAAGTCTCGTTGTTGCCGATGTTGATCAGCATATTTCTTCTGTCGATCCTGAGCTATCACTAATCTCGCTCGTATTGTTTTGATCACATCTGCAGTTTGCTGCACTAATTCTGGCCCTAGCAATTTACGTTCTCCCACTTCATCCCAGCACAATGGCGTTCTACATTTTCTTCCATATAAAGCTTCATAAGGTGGCATCCCAATGCTCGCGTGGTAACTATTGTTGTATGCAAATTCCACCAACGGTAGGTGGTCATCCCAGCTTCCTTTGAAGTCCATAACACATGCTCTCAGCATGTCCTCCAATGTTTGAATAGTTCTTTCACTCTGCCCGTCTGTTTGAGGATGATACGCGGTGCTCAACCTCAGTTGCGTTCCCATGCGTTCTTGAAAGCTTTTCCAGAAATTAGCTGTGAACCGCGGATCGCGATCTGACACAATTGATACAGGTACGCCGTGCCTGGAAATGATCTCCTTGATATAGAGCTTTGCCAACTGATCCAAGGTATATCTGATCCTAATTGGCAAGAAATGCGCTGACTTGGTCAATCGATCAACGATTACCTAAATTGCGTCGTAACCTTTTTGTGTATTTGGAAGTCCTACCACGAAGTCCATCGTGATATGCTCCCATTTCCATTCCGGAATTTCTAATGGTTGAAGTAACCAGCTCGATCTCTGATGTTCCGCCTTAACTCTCTGGAATGTCAAACATCTGCTGACGCACTCTGCCACTTCTCTCTTCATATTGGGCCACCAATAATGTTGGCGAAGATCCTGATACATCTTTGTGCTTCCCGGGTGAATTGAGTAACTTGAGCTATGAGCTCCCTGCAAGATTTCCTCCTTTAACTCAGATACCACAGGCACCCAAATTCTCCTCTCAAATCTTAATAGTCCATCACCACCCACATTGAACTTAAGCTCCTCCCCTTCTGAAATTCTTTTCCTCACCTTCTCACATTCTTCATCGCTGCTTTGTTCTTTCTTGATTTTGTCCAATAGAGTCGGTCGAACCTCCATTGCAAACAACTTCTCATCCGACTCACTTGGACTCTTTACCTCGAGTTCCAAACCGGCCATTTCCTTAATCAACTGCTCTTGAGCCGTTAGCATTGCCAACCTGCCACTGCCCTTTCTGCTTAGCGCATCTGCGACCACGTTAGCTTTCCCCGAATGATATAAGATGTCGCAATCGTAATCCTTTATTAGTTCCAACCATCTTCTCTGTCTCATATTCAACTCCTTCTGCGTGAAGATATACTTCAGATTTTTATGGTCCGTGTATATTTCACACTTTACACCATATAAATAGTGCCTCCAAATCTTCAGGGCAAATACCACCGCTGCCAATTCCAGGTCATGGGTAGGATATCCCTTCTCATAATCCTTCAACTGACGCGATGCATATGCAATAACTTTACCATGTTGCATAAGCACACAACCAAGTCCTTTGTGAGACGCATCACTAAAAATTACGAAATCACCAGTATCGTCTAGTAAAGACAAAACCGGTGCCTCACTCAATCTTTTCTTAAGCTCCTGGAATCTTTCTTCACACTTCTCTGTCCAGATAAATTTTACAGACTTCTTCGTTAAATTCGTCAACGTTCCTGCTATCTTCGAAAAATCTTGGATAAACCGTCTATAATAGCCTGCCAATCCTAAGAAACTTCTTACTTCAGTCGGCGTCTTTGGTTGTTCCCAATTTTGTACCACTTCCACCTTTGCTGGATCCACGGAGATTCCATCCTTGTCGATCACGTGACCCAGAAATTGAACTTTCTCCAACCAAAACTCACACTTTGAAAATTTTGCGTATAACTTATCCTTCCTCAATGCCTCCAATACCAACCTTAAGTGTTCAGCATGCTCCTCTGGAGTCTTGGAATAGATCAGGATATCATCTATGAACACAACTACGAATTTATCTAAGTATTGCTTGAATACCCGATTCATCATATCCATAAATGCCGCCGGCACGTTCGTTAATCCAAATGACATCACCAGGAACTCGTAGTGACCGTAACGAGTCCTGAATGCTGTCTTAGGAACATCTTCCTTCCTCACCCTCAATTGGTGATATCCCGTCCTCAAGTCGATCTTGGAAAAATATTTCGCTCCCTTCAACTGATCGAACAGATCATCTATCCTAGGTAATGGATACTTGTTCTTGATCGTCACTTTGTTCAACTCTCGATAGTCGATACAAAGTCTCATCGATCCATCCTTCTTTTTCACAAATAAAACTGGTGCTCCCCAAGGAGACACACTCGGTTGAATATACTTTCTATCCAATAATTCCTGCAACTGTACCATCAGCTCTTTCATCTCTGCCGGTGCCATTCTGTATGGGGCTTTCGAAATCGGGGCCGTTCCCGGTACTAAATCTATAACGAATTCGACCTCTCTATCCGGTGGAAGCCCTGGTAACTCTTCTGGAAATACATCCAAAAATTCATTCACTACTGGTATCTATCCCATTCCTACACCTATTTTCCGTGTATCGACGATATGGGCCAAATATCCTACACTTCCCTTCCTTAGCAACTTCCTCGCTTGCAACATCGTCAGACAACTTGAGTGTCTCGGCGACTTACCCCCGTAGAATACTACCTTAGACTGATTTGGAGTCATAAGATTTATACACTTCTTCTGGCAATCTATCATCGCTCCATGGTTAAATAACCAATCCAGTCCTAGAATTACATCAAATTCCCCTAATTGAATCGGAATTAAATTCACAGGCAACTTATATCCCCTGATATCTACAACACAATTCCTATAGACATGGCTAACGGGAATGACTTCCTTATTAGCGACTTCTATGTTCAAAGGATATTCTAATTTTTCCTGGGGTATGTTTAATCGTTAGGAGAATTCATGGGATACGAAGGAACAAGTAGCACCCGAATCAAATAATATGTAAGCAGATATATCATTGACCGGAATGATACCTGAAACCACGTCCTTGGATGCGACTGCATCCTGAACCGTCATGTTGAAAGTCCTTGCTGTTGGTCGATTCTGAGTTGGTGGTCCAGTAATTGTGAGATTTCCACCGCTTGGTCCCCTTCCTCTATTTCCTCCTGCTGAATTCTTCTTTGGGCAATTCCTTGCCTGATGATCCAATGCTCCACAATTGAAACATCCATTCCTCTTTGGTGCAGAGCAATTGGGAGAGATGTGCCCCTCTTGCCTGCAATTGAAACAGACATTCTTCCCTTTTAGACATGCACCCGAGTGATTCCTCCCACACTCCTTACACGCCTCAGTTCTCTTCTTTACTTCACCTGGTTTTCCCCCCAGAGTTTCCCGAGTTAAAATTGTTATTGTTGTTGTTGTTGTTCCACTTCCTCTTGTTTCCACCACTGCTGCTGCTACCTTCCCCGCGATTCCCTCCTTCATTCTTCTTCTTTTTCTCCTTATTAAACTTTATTAGGGCTTCACTTCCGCCCTCAGCAATTATAGCCTTCTCCAGGAGAGTCGCGAAGCTGTTCGTCTGCAACACCGAAAGTCTACTGTATAACCATGGTTTGAGACCCTGCTCAAACCTCCTCTTTTTCCTCTCCTCAGTGTCGACCTCATGAGGCGCGAACCTCGCCAGTTCGTTGAACTTTGCGGCGTACTGGGGTACGGTCATGTCTTCTTGCTTCAGCTCCAAGAATCGCATCTCCATACGACTCTGCATACTCGCAGGGAAATAGTTTTCGAAGAAGATCTTCTTAAACTCTTCCCAAGATATCACACCTTCTCCCGCCCTGATCTGGTTTGCCTCCCACCAGAAATTGGCTTCACCCTTCAGCATGTAAGTGGCGAAGATTGTTTTCTGATCATCTCCTACGCTAGCAATAGCGAACGCCTTTTCAATTTCCTTGACCCAAGTTTGGGATTCGATAGGTTCGGTGGTTCCTTTGAACTCAGGTGGTCCCGCGCTCTTGAAGTCTTTAAAGTGTGCCACCTGGCCCGCTGGAGGGTTATTGGTATTCGGGGTTCGATTCTGAAGTGCCCCAGCTAACATGTCAACAAATTGTTGCATGGGGTTCGGTGGACCCCCAGCATTACCGCCTGACCCTTCTGGTACTTGACGACGTCTTCCTCTAGCCATCTTTCTGTTTAAATAAACTTAATGTCATCATCTCATAACTTATTCCTACAGCATATATAATTCATATAAAACTTAATCATCACATCACATATTTAAATAACAGCATATTTATTTATAAACATAATACCCAAAGTATTTCATCGTCTTATGGCATCAAGCCATTTACATCACTTAAACCATCCTATTTAGTGAAACTGGAAACCAAGTTTTATTTAATAGATAAGCGTTCTACACGTTAGTAGCAAAAGTTTAACACCAACAAACTAAAGACCCCGCCTAATGGCGTCTTCATGCTCTTCATCCGCTATCTC
The DNA here is from genome assembly GCA_020205555.1 of Panax stipuleanatus. Lineage (NCBI taxonomy): Eukaryota > Viridiplantae > Streptophyta > Magnoliopsida > Apiales > Araliaceae > Panax > Panax stipuleanatus. The sequence continues at coordinate 66,180,196 of CM035121.1, forward strand.
TAGCACCAGCCCACGGCTTATGGCTTGTCTAGACCGGTACTCCTCACGTGGAAAGTGATACACCCTATGCTGGAACCTCCCATGTGCTGTCTTAAATGCATACTTCATTCTATCCATCCTAACCTTCTTATCTCTTACCTCTCCTTCTAACTCGCCTGTTAGCTTCTCGGCCTGAACACGGCCTCTCCTCTCATCTCCCCAGAATGTGGTAATGATCTGCTTGTCAGTTTGGAGACTCTGAATCCTTAACTCTAGCCCATTAATGGTATGTCCCAAGTGGGTCCTGATAGCTTCTTTCTCGTCTTTCAGCCTGTTCGCCTTCTGACCTGCTATTCGCAACTTGTCAGCCAGATCCCCATTCCTAATTATCAGGTGGTGCACCAATGCCTCAAGCAATGCTGCAGCCTGCTGCTCCCCCTGATACAGTTCCTCCAACTCATGGACCTTGTCGTCCAAATCTGTAATCCTATCCATCAACTCATCTAGTAAACCATCCTCAGGTGCTTCCTCGGAGTCCTCCTCGGGCTCCTCTTCCTCTTCAGGATATTCCTCTGGGTCTGACTCAGCTGCTGCCTCAGCTATAGGCTCAGGTACAGCTGTCACCAACTGCTCACTCACAATGTGAATATTTCTAACCTCCTCTTCTCCTGACATCCTACAATCAAGACAAAGAACTCAATTAGTATTTTAAAAATAGATATTGATTTTGTTTTTAGAAAAATAGCTTCGACACTACACTTAGAACTCTACGTGAGTTCATCTCCTTATTACCTCCACTAACTTCCCTAAGGTTATAGTCTAAGGTTCCCCACCTAAGGTTTATAACCTACGGCTCTGATACCAACCTGTGACGCCCCCAAATCCGTGTAACATCGATTACAGGACATGGTGCTCATGATACAACATACATCCTCATCTATCTAAGTAAACTCCAGCAATAATAATAGTAATATTATAACTATTACGTACTTACTCAAAATAAAATCCCAAGTCTTTACAACCTTTAATAAACCAAAACTTAAACTTAGCGTTTATCGCTACATTACATCATATGCGGAAATATAAACTTATTTTATAAGGTAACTAGCATCATTTCATCTTAGTCTTCCCCTTGTCCTTGCCCGAGCCCTCAGCCTTCTCATCCTTAACTGAAAGGTTTAAGCAAGAATGAGCACAAATTGCCCAGCAAGTATATAAAGAAGTTTGAAAACATACATCAGGAGTAAAAACATCTGTATGAAAATATCTCAACAGTTGAAAGAATTATCAAGTGTTAAACAAGAATATCAAAGATAAGAGTTTATAATTCTCCATAGCATACTAAGGGGTGTTAAATACCCTAAACATTGCTTTGTTTCATCGAAAACCATCAGACGGTTTAACAATCAAATAGATTGTAAACGGTCTCTGCAAGTACTCCAGGTGATCAGCCTATCGTACCCTACATTGTGCACAAGTATAAAGTTTAAACTGCATAAGCATAAATGGGACTATATGCCCGACATCTGTTTGCCCATTTATTCGGGTTGTTCATCTTAGTATTCATGCGAGACCGCACCAAAGCAATTTGGATTGGTAAACATTAAATAGCTTCGAAAGATTTGAATTAAATCATTTTTCATCAATAATAACTAGCCGAAAACAAAGGCCAGGAAACATACTTAGAAACAGTTCGATAATGACATGAAATTTACAAGCATAGTTGTTAGAATAATAACTAAGTAATCATCGATAAGCTTGCAAGATAATTGAAGTTGTATAACTTCACAACAAAGGAACTTGCACGAATAAATAGCTAGCATAAGTCCAATACTTACCCTCACTGAGATAAAATAAGTAAGGATTGAATAAATACCCAATAGAAATTAGGGCTAGGAAACTTGCCTGATACGTCTGCTATCGTTAAAGCTAGCAATTAACCTTCACGTAACCTAATCATATGTGTCACATTAAGCCATTAGGTTCTTGAACTCTAATTCGAAAGAAAATGATTTCCTTTCATTATAATTTCATTAATCAACTACCACGTATGCTATCATCAAACTAATTTAATCATATATCATGTTGCGTAATATAGATAAAGTGGTTCAATATGAGAATCTGAGTAAAAATAAGTTTATGGAATTTTTCCCGGTTCGACCCGACCCGACCCGGATTAGACCCGACCCGGACCGACCCGGACCGGCGCAGCTGCGCAGCCTCAAGCCGTGTTACCGGCGCAGCTGCGCTGCCTGGAAAACCCGGAACCCATCTTTGAGTGGCGCAGCTGCGCATCGTTAAGCCGTATGAACGGCGCAGCTGCTCTGCTCTTCATGCCCAGAAAATTTTTACAGTTTTGAGCAGCCATCTTAGCGAATTAATTCCGATTAAACCATACATGATATGACCATGAAACTTGGACACAACATACTTCATCTAGCATACTATTTTACAAAAATATCACATTCCAGAAAAAAGCAAATTAAGACCATGAACCGGCTACCTTGAAAAGCGTGCCAGGACAGGTTCTAACACTTAGAAAAATTCTGGAAAACCCAGAAATTTGCAGATTTTTATTTCCAACATGCTTGCTCTCGAAAATCATAACTTGCTCAATTTAACTCCGTTTCTTATGAAATTTGGTCAGGTTATACATCATACTACACAGTATTTTACAAAATTATTACACACACTAATCGGGTCATAGAAACCATGATTCCAAGGCTCCAAAAAACCCGAATAGTCACAGATTCTATGTTAAGCCATCTTTGACAAATTTTGTGATTTTGATTCTAGCATGCATGGGGTTGATTCCTACTGTCCAGACCACACATACTAACATATATACACGTAACCCAACCTTTAACTTCACTAAATTACCATGATTTGAACAATTTGACATCTAAGAGGCATTTTAGCAAACACTTAGCATGCATGGCATAAATTCATACGATTCAATGTGTAAGAGACATGAATTAAACCAGAACTTTCGTTCTCTACAACTATATATCAGAAACAAGCACTAGCATGGCATTACAATTCCAAAATAAGACATCTACCATGCTAATTCATGCATTTTTCACTATTTTCCTTCAAGAACATAAAAGTAGGTTTCATGGCTTACCTTGAATGTGAATTCCTCCTTGTTTAATCCGATAGCCTTGCTTATTAGACTCTCCCAAAACTTCAGAAATCCTCCCTAACTCTCCACTCTCGTTCACTCAATTTCTTTAGCTCTCTTGGTGAAATTTTGTCAACGTGAAGAATATAGAGGTGGAGAATATATATATATATATATATATATATATATATATATATATATTCCTAGCATGGATTTTACTTGTAACTTGCATTCTCAAATCATCATTTGAAAGACCCTTGATATATCCCATGATCACTTGCTAATTAAATCAAAGAAAATGAGAGTTGAAGAAAATGAAAAGGTTTGGTTTATTAAGGAGTTGTAACTCCCTCTCCCTCTATATTACTACATACGTATATACACCCTCCCTTGTCCCAATATGCTGGTCACGTGGCCCCCTCCAGCTGCTGATTGGCTAAAAATATTATTATTATAATCAATTAAATAACCATTTTGACCCTTTTGCCCTCCGTAGCCAAATGTTTCGATACTTATATCTATTCCTACTAAAATCGACGTGCCGGACGTCATGGGACTATCCGTTTCATCAAATTCATCTCCGAAATTCGTGGTTGACTTTTTACCCGAAAAGTCAACCGGTTGACTTTGACCAAAAAGTCAACTGTGACACATTTTCGTAGTTATAGTCTGTCCTGACTAATTTCGACGTTCCGGACTCAAATACGCAGTCCGCATCTCTAAATTCCATTCCAAACTCAAAATCATGCTTTAAAGCCATCCCACGAAATTAATAGAATTAACTCCATACTTAACCAATTTAAATAGTTGAATTAAACTGAACTAACCATTTAAATACTCCTCATCACATATCAAAAAATAACACATGTATGTATAACACAGATACATCTAATAAAAGAAAATACACTAAGAATTTCACATAAATTCGTTTATTGATAATTGTTAAAAGACATAATACTCTCGGATATTACACCATGTAGCTCCACGTTACTGTCGTAGACTGCCTCGTACATCTCAGCACTAATAGAGTGAGGTGGGAATTCCTCTTCGGGATCCTCTTCTTCCTCTGACTCATCCTCGTCCTCCTCCTCTGGAATAAGTGTCAGCTCAGGCTCCCGACCAACTTCGGTGATCACTGGAGATGGCTCTCTCCTAACCAGTTGCTCCCAGACAACATGGATGTCTCGGGACTCCTCCTCTCTAAGCACCTGAGGTATATCCTCTCTAGCCTGACTAGGTTCTCCAAAGTTCGTCATCCTGAAAAAAGAATTTTAAAGTTTTTTATTACTTGATATCGAGTCGTCACTCTTCGAACACCTAAACGTAAACACATAACACATAAGGTAGTTAATTATCTTTACCAATCACCATTATGTTTTCTATCTTCCTACAAGGCTACTACCTAAGGTATTTTCCCCCACCTAAGGTTCATAACCTATAGCTTCGAAACCAACCTGTGACACCCCCAAATCCGGGTACTTCGTTTCCACAAGATTTGGTGTTCACTTTCTAAATAAATCATACATCTACCCAATAATAAAGAATTGCAAAGTAAATTACAACCTTCATAAATACTTAAATAGAATCTTCCTTGACAAAGGATTACAACTTGTCCCAAATAAAATCCCAGGGTTAACTAAACCTTGACATCAAATAAATAAATGCAAAAATAAAACATCATCAACTAAGTCTTATTACAATTGAAGATAACAAGCCTTCACTTGCTCATCTTTCCTTTTCCTTTACTTGTTGACGCTATGTCAACATTCTCGGCTTTAACTCCAAGAGTTATAAAAATACGCAAGAGTGAGCAAACAAAAGCTCACTTGAAATATACAATGATATGCCATGACTGAATATCTTCAAGAGAGTTTGAATAACTTTACTTTCATCAAAAATAAAGACTTGAATAATAATTCTTTCATCATTTCTAAAGTTCGAATATAGAATTTATCTGAGGGTCATACGACCTTGAACTATGTCCTAGGTTATAAATATTTCTATTTAAACCTTTAACAGTCATTGAGACTATGGACCTTTAACTCGTACTTAGGGGGATCAGCCCTTCGTACCATATATTGTGCACAACCATCTTAACGTTTTCGTATAAATGTCCCCTAATAAATAGGGTTGTTCATTCTCAGTATTTGAATACAAGTCCGTACCAAAGAAAGTTTGGTTTGGATAGAAAAAAGAACATTGGAGTTTCAACTATCATCAACTAAGGAGTAGTTGAATCGACTCACATTACTTTCAACAGTTCGATAATATAAGAATTAAGAACCAATAGACTTCTTAGTAAGCTTTGGAAATAACTTAAAGCGAATTGAAAGAGTAAGTAGATCATGCTTGAACAATTTAGTCAAGATCAAAATATTATGACAATAACGCATTATGAACATTGGAATACAATATAACTTATACAATACATAACAAGTTAAGAATCAGAAATAAACTTTCATGATATTTTGAGCAATGGTTAGAGAACTTGCACAATGAAAAGATATAATGATAAAGCTTGCATAGCGTACAAGAATGGTTTAGAAAGCTTGCACAATATAAATAATAAGTTTAAAGATAGAAAACTTGCGTAACATAAAAGAATAAGGAATAGAAAACTTGCTCAAGTAAAGGATGAGTAAAGAACTTGCCTCAATCGCAAGCTACACTTTACTATTACAAACCACTTCCACATTTATCCTACATATCACGTTAAGTTTAAAACATCTATTAGTACCCAACTATAACGTTTAAACCGTCGAACTTCATACTCAAATCCAACTCACAACGTTGTTTGCAACATAGGTTGCTAACTAGCCACATACGTGAGTCTATACTCACGACATACATCTCACATGCTTATTACGCTTTAAATTATTATGTGTACCTTATGAAAGTAATACACCCATACACATGTAATACATTCATATAAGACTTCAAGTTATCCTAAACACATCACAAGTAGGTTATCTCATTACCTATTACACTTAACAAGTCATGAAAATAAGTTAGCTAAACAAACGCGGCATGAAAACTCAACGAAGGGAAAACAAAATTCCTGGATAGCATGGTGCCCCGCTGGGGCGGGTGGTCCAAGGGTAAAAGCCCCGCTGGGGCGGGTCCCACTTCTAGTGAAAATCCCCAGTTCGCGAATGGCAGAGAAATAAGCCAATTTGGCTTATTCCTTCATACCGAATCCGATTTTTCTCAACATGATGAACATTAAACTTGATAACAACAAAATTTTGGACTCTTTAACATGATTATAACATATAAAATCCTTACAACACATAATCAAAACCTAGTTTTCATGATTTTTGAAGAAAACTACAATATCAAGCGTTCTTGACAAAAAATGCTATTATGAATTCGTTTTTCAATCAATTTATGTAATTCCAATTGCAATAACTCTAATTTTTAACATATTAACATATCCCATGATCAATTTTAACAATAACCCATCATCAACCACCTACTTGATAGTTTCAAAGGCTATTTGTAAAAAATTAATTCTCTATGAATCAAATTATCAACCAATTCCATTCACGATACATACAATACTTTCATAATTGGAGATAGCATCATAAAGATTCTAAATAGGCATATTAACACATACGAATTGCATCAATCTTACCCTAAAATCAACCAAAAACATATGAACTTATATGAATACAAATTTTCCATTAAAACTTGTTTTTACGACAATTGAATTCAGAGAATCCTTTCAAGGCATACAATTACTACGAAGAACATATGAATACCATATACACATATACAATTCATAATTATACAATTTTCATGAAAACCTAATTTGACAGAAAACAAAATACTAATAGCATATGAATTGATTCTACAATTATAAGGGTTAAGATGATACCCTTTGCTATGAGTATGGAAGAAGATGATGGTGAGTTCGATTTCTAGCAATCCTTCTTCTTCTTTTATCTTCTTCTCTAACTTTTTCTCTGAGTTCTTCTTCTCTGCTCTCTCTATTTTCTTCTTTGTTTTAGTTTAGGCTTAGAAACTTAGTGTAAACTATATAACGTACTGATATATAATACGTATATTAACTAATACTTATTATATTACTTAATGTATTATTTAATTAGCAGTTACAATATTTCAAAAGCCACTAGGGCTTGTTTGGCAAAAGAAGGTTATTTTTTAAAAAAAATAGATTTTAATACTAAGGTATTGTTTGGTTAGAATAAGTTTAAAACACAGCAAGGGCCCTGTTTGGCAAAATCCTTTTTAAAACAAAAGTAAGGGCCTTGTTTGGTTAAAATAATTTAAAAGCTCTTTTTCTTTATTTAAATAAATCCTTTTAACACATACTTTAATGTTACACTTTAATTAATTAAATCTTTAACATTCCTATTTAATTAATTAAAATTCAACATTAATTAATCACATAAGAATTACCACATAATTATAATTACTCGCAAATTATAATTCATGTAACTCTCATACATAAGGAATAAAAACTGACTTAGTTCGATTTCGTGGACTTTGTTACTCGGATAAGTAAACTCTAGGGGATGTCTCTACACCTAGCACCCTAAGGCCTTCGGGTTTAGGAGTCGTTGGTCGAAATTCTGTTACATGGGTAGTATTGAAGAGCCTAAGGGAGTTGAACATTGCACAAGTTAGATTTGAGAAATAACTGGGGGGATGGAGCATTAAAATGCACCCGCCTTGTATGAGAGCTGAATTCGATTGCTTAATATTTTGATTTCCCCTATACTTATGTGGATGCTATGTTGGTTGCAAATTTGTTTAAAGGATGAATGTGCATGAATTTGATTACATTAATAATTGTCAATGCTGAAGCCGTGTTGGACACACACACAAAGGAAGAGGCTAGAGTTATTTTTGTGAGGTAAGAATGTGAGAAGTTAAGAAGATGCATGATGTGATATTAACTGCATGTAGGTGTTTATTTCTGAGGCATATAAATTATATAGTTACCATGGTTGTTGCTTAGTTTTAGTAGTTGCATTCATCGTGATTAGTTTGTTAGTATAGTTGTGTTTGCTTGAGGACAAGCAATGGATTAAGTTTGGGGGAATTTGATGAGTAGGTTGAAAACCTATGATTTGATCTCATTTAGCTTGATATATTGTGAGTTTTTGGGTATTGTTTATGTAACTCGTGATGCTTTTATGCTACTTTGCAGGAGAAATGATTAGATCGGGCAAACTAATGGAACTTAGGAGAAAAACTGAGAAGATCTCTGCGAACTAACTAGGTAGCGCAGGGCGCGCTGGTTGTGCCTTGAAGTTGGGGCAAAGCGCGCTGAATGAAGAGGAAACGTTGCATGCCAAGCGCGGACCGCGCTGCCTTGTGAAGGAACCGGGCGCGGGGCTCTCCTGTCGGATGGGATTAGAGCAGATTTTGTTCCTTAATTGCTAAAGTTGATTCAAAGAAGGATTTTGACTTACCAATTGTAATAGGGTTTTGTTAGGTCTATAAATACTAGTTGTTCTGTTAGTTTTAAGAAAACCTTTTGGACTAATAATCAATTAAGGGCTATTCTTTTGGAGCGAATTGATAGTGCATTGGAGACTTCGTGAGACAGACTTTGGATTGAAGATTGAAGATCATCGACAGAGTTTTGCTTCTTCCTCTTAAATTAATTTCTGTATCATGATGTCTATTAGTTATTGTCTTTTTGTTCCTATATTGATGATGAACTAAATTTTTTTGAGGATTACAATGGAACCTTTTACAAAGCTTTAATTCAATTTCCATTATTTTCACTTGATAATTATTTTGAATTGATTGTTATATTCCGTGCATGATTTAATGATTGTTTGGCCAACAATTAATATTATATCTTTGATTGAATTGAAAAAGGATATCTTATATTAGAACTGAATATAACAACGTATGAATTTGTTGATTTTTATTTAGAATAACATAGCAGTGTATGAGACGAACGTACTTATATACCATGTGCAACAGTGATATGGTGTGAACTTAATGAATCTATTTTAAGTATTTTACACGAAAGTAGTAAAATAATTAAAATAGATATTTTTGCTAACAATCGAAAGGTGTTAGTAAATTATGGAGTAAACCTAGTTGTCAATCTAGTGGAATAAATTAAGTGGAAATAAGGTAAAAGAATTATTGTGGAGTCATTAGGGAAATTGTATTCCTATGATTTAATCATCTGGTACTCATTAATTGTCAGTTAATCGAATCTTAATAACTTTCGTTTAGTTAATTCTCAAAAATCAATAGGACTGACTATTTAAACAAATTAAATTAGTTGGAATTGGATAATTAAAATAATTGTTTGACAACTGTTCCTTGTGGGTTCGACACTTTTCTTATTACTATATTACTTGATTGACCATGTGCACTTGCGCGTATTTGTTATTGTATAAAACGGACAACAAGTTTTTCCTCAATGGGAAACTTGAGGAGGATGTGTATATGACACAGCCAGAGGGATTTGTTTCAAAGGTTGAAACAAATAAAGTCTGTAAGCTGCAGCGATCCATTTATTGGTTAAAACAAGCTTCTCGTAGATGGAACATCTGTTTTGATGAGACAATCAAAGAGTTTGATTTTATTAAAAATAAAGATGAACCATGTGTGTACAAGAAGGTTAGTAGGAGCACGGTTTCATTCCTTGTATTATATGTTGATGATATATTATTGCTAGGGAATGACATTCCTAAGCTACAGTCGATAAAAATCTGGTTATCTAAACACTTCTCCACGAAGGACTTGGGAGAAACATCCTATATTTTGGGGTAAAGATCTATAGAGATAGATCTTAAAGGATGCTTGGCTTATCCCAAGGAACGTACATTGACACGATGCTAGAGAGGTTTAGCATGGAAGATTCCAAAAGAAGTCTCATGCCGATGAGCCATGGAATAAATCTCTCCAAGAAACAGGCCCCAAAGACACCTGAGGAGAGAGACCGTATGAGTAAATCCTTTATGCTTCAGCAATAGGATCTATTACGTACGGTATGATATATACTAGACCGGATGTCGCTCATGCACTTAGTGTAACGAGCATATATAGTCGAATCCAGGAGAAGAGCACTGGAAGGCAATGAAAAATATCCTAAAGTACTTATGAAGGACTAAGGATGTATTTCTTGTCTATGGTGGGTCTGAATTAAAACTCGAGGGATTCACGGACTCAAGTTTTCAAAAGGACCAAGATGACAGTAAATCTATTTCGGGGTATGTATTTACCTTGAACGGAGGCGCAGTGAGTTAGAAGAGTTCCAAGCAGTAAACAGTTATTGATTCAGTGACAGAGGCAGAGTACATAGCTGCAAGTGAAGCTACAAAGGAAGCTGTTTGGATAAAGAAGTTCATAACAGAACTTGGTGTGGTTCCTAGCATTGGAGGAGAAGTCCCCTTATACTGTGACAACACCGGAGCGGTTGCACAGTCTAAGGAACCCAGGTCTCATTAGAAATCCAAACACGTGTTGCAGTGATTTGACTTGATCAGGGAGATCATTGAAAGAGCAGACGTCTCCTTGGAGCGTGTAGACTCTCAAGACAACATAGCAGATCCATTTACTAAAGCTTTAACACAACAGCAGTTTGATCGTCACTTAGAGAAGATGGGTATAAGATACCATGGCGATTGACTTTAGTGCAAGTGGGAGATTGAAAGTAGTATGCATACAAGTCAATCATGTATGATGATAAATCATATAATTTGTAAACGATCTTATTTATTTATTAATAAAAGTATTTATTTATTAAATGCATTTAATTATCTACATGATGCTATTTTTATAATATATAAATAATCTATAGTTTTAAGCAATGCTTTTAGAATCATGATGTTTATCATGCTAATGAGATCAAAATTCTTAGAAAGCTGAAAACTAAAATAGTTCCCAATCGTGGGATTACTAAAAAAGGATTAGTAAATTCGGATAGATTGGTACATATGTTGCTTGCTCATTGGATAAGGATGATTGATCTCATGATCATTTGTGTGGAGACACTAAAGTAAGATTGTAGGTGCTTATTGGAGAATAAGTTCACTGAACGTGACTCGCTATGGAATACCTAATGGAGTTTTACTTGTCTGTTAATAGAAATTCCTAATGTGATAATAGTATAAGTTATCCTTGGACTTAAGATCATCATAATATCTTGTGTGTAATGAATTATACGTTGACTTAATCCTTAAAACCCTTAGGGTATATCAAAGGGTATGCTTTGGTATAATGAGTTACATATGGAGATAATGAATGATCAATAAAGAATCTACCAATTCTAGTAAAAGAAGAGATATGTCCTATATGATTCGTTAAATGACAACCCAGTATTCCTTAGCCAAGGGAGAATGAAATTAGAAAGGAGTTTCTAATTTGCATTATTTGGAGTTGTGCATTTTCTAATCGAAATACATATAATTAAATAAAATAAGATTTGATTGTAATTCTATGTCTTATATTTAATTGGGACATTGTATGGTGGAAGGATTGAATTGTATAGTAACTATTAACTCACAGGTTCTTTTATGATTAATGTTGAAATCTATATTATCTGGAAAGTTGTTGATCGATAGGGAGGCTTATCCCTATTGTAGAATAAATATTATTTATTTAAATAGATTATTAGTTTAATTTATTTATTTAAATAAGATTAAAATTATTCTAATTGATTTATTCACAACCGGTTTAATATGAAGAACCTAAAAGGTCACACCATAAAAGGAAGATTAATTATTTAAGAAACTAATGGCATAATCGTAATAATATGTTAAGTGTAATTAATATAATCTATGGTGATAGAATAAATTAAATAGCTTAATATTTATTATTTAATATTTTGGAAATATTAAATATAAATTAATAAGAGGAGTCTTATTAATATTATTACAATTTTTATTATTTTAATTTTTTAATGGAGTTTAGGAATTAATTTAATATTGGTACTCTCAAATATTCCTAATGAGATTAGGATGCAAATTAATTAAAGGTGTTTAATTAATTAATCCTAATATGTTGGGAAGCCTTATTAATTAAAAAAGTTTAATTAATTAATTAAATAAAACCCAATTTCTAATTAGATCAAAAGGGTTGACTAATATCTATATAAAAATAGTCTTATATTATATTTAAGTAGACGTAATTCCAAGGGTTGGAGAGTACTCCTTTTTTCTACAGAGAATAGAAAAACTAGGGTTCAGCCAACCACCCTTCTTCTTGAACAATTCCTCTTCCTTGGTGGATAACCTCTAGAGGCCAAACACTTAGGTGGCTAACGTTGATCAAATGATGGAGTCAATCCAGGAGATTCAAGGAGATCATGAATAGCAAGGAGTTAAACTCGTACTTGTGGAAGCTAGTTTCTATAAAGGTATGATTTTGATTTATTCTTTTCTTTCTATTGATTGATAATTGAGCACAAAGCATGATCATAGTGAGAGTTTGTATAGAAATTTTAAAACCTAATTTATCGCGCTTCCGCCCTTATTGTGTAATTTGATTGTATGTATGCGTAACATACAAATCCAACAGAATCCTAACCACATTCACATCTTCTAGGTCATAAAATGACCTTTAATTAGCTTACTCACTTTAATAAACATATATGTTAATTTTATTCAATAAATCAAATAAAATTCATTTACATAAAAGTCCGATTTTCTCGGGCGTTACAAAACTTATATATATAAATAATTATATAAAGATTAACTATATGTATATATATTATTTATATATATAATAAAGTAATAAAATTCACGAATTTGAAATCCAGGCAAACTGAACAGTATATATATATATATATATATATATACTTATATATATAATAAAGTAGTAAAAAGCCACGAATTTGCAATCCAGGCTTAACTATTATATATAAATTTTAATATATATATATATAGATATATATATTTATATATATATAATAACAAAAAGAAAAGTTAAAAATAGATATTTAAACGGTAAAACTAACTAATATACATATATATTATTCATATATATGTATATTAGCAAGAAAAATTTAATTTAAAAGAAACCTTACGGGCTTGCACGAGAATGGCTATTGAACGGCTTTAAACACCCTTAGACTCGATTTCCACCGGTTAAAACTTGATATGTTGCAATAGATGCGTATATGAAAGCTTATAAGTGAGGTTTACAAGTTTGGAAAAACGATTCAAGGGATTTTCGGCACGAAATCTCCCTTTTTTCTCTTTTTTCCTCTCCTCTATCTCTCTCTCTCTCTCTTTCTGTTACTTTTTCTCTTTTTTTTCTCTTTTTCTTCTTGAAAAATCTAGTGGGAGGCTTGTATATAAAGCCATGACTCTAGTGGGTCCAACCGTCTCAAAGTACGTGCAATCTCGATCGACGTGCAATCCGCAAAAATGCTTGTAACTTGCAATACGGGAATCCGATGGAGATATGCCATACCATTCCGGAAAGCTTTTTCCAAGAGCTACCCAATAACATAAGGTTTGCCCTTTTCTGAATCTGGGAATATAGGTCCATGAATGAAATGGCATCTTTAGGTCTTCGCAAGTAGTCCGTTGAGCTGTTTTACGTAGTTTGCACTCAGAAATGCTGTAATGGCTCTTTGTAGCCCTTTTTGCAGCTATATTAATGTTGTTGGCATTGACTTGTCAAAATAACCATTTTGCCCTTCTAGGGGTTGTGTCCAGGGTTGATGGGGCTTTCGATTGGTTCTCGGGGTTGTTTCTGAGGTTTGATCCCTGCCAATTCTGTCTTTCCTCAAGGTTAGCTCTGGGAATTGATTTGATGCTTCGGGATTATCTTCGAGGATTAATTTGATGATTCGGAGTGGTCTCCGAGGGATGATTTGATTTCCTGGTACTGTCGCCGGGGGTCTAGTTTGATGATATTCCGGTGCTGTCATCGGGGGTATGATTTGATGATTTCTCGGTGTTGTCGCCAGGGGTTTTGTTTGATGGTTTCCCGGTGCTGTCGTCGGGGGTCTTGTTTGAGGATTTCCAGGTGTTGTTGCCGGGGGTCTGGTTTGATGATTTCTTGGTGCTGTCGCCGGGGGTCTGGCTTGATGAATTCCCGGTGCTGTCGTCGGGGGTCTGGTTTGATGATTTAATCCTCCAAGGCTATCTCTGGAGCGTGAAAAGACACCTTTGCCCTTCTGTGTGGTTAGTAACAGGAAATACAAAATTTTGAGTCTCTACAGAAGTTATATAAAAGAGCTTTGTGTGGCATTATATTACATAGAGAGTTAATTAAATGTGTATCTCAGAATTTCGAAAGAAAGTTAAGTTTTAGAAAATAAATCTAAGTAAATAAATATTTACTATTAAATATTTATTTCAATATTTATGTAAAATTGAAATAATAAACTTTTATGGAAAACAATGGGTTATTAGTACCCAACTAAATTATATTCTAACCTAATTTAAATATTATCTTAACTAACCCAATGTACATGGATTATATGATTATGTGTATATGTAACTATAACTAAAAACCTAGGAAATAATATTTAGTCATCAAATGTATAGTTATAAGCCAAAAAGGAAATAAACTTAAGTATACTACAACTATTGTGCTGAGTTTTAATAGGAGTTGTCCCATATTTAGTGTCCCTTTCCTTCATTCACATAAATAGGCCATTAGCCTATGCTATCTCCACTTTGCTGGAAACAACAAAAGGCTAGAGGAGGGTGATGATGGCTAGAAGAATGGAGGTGGTGGTTGCTTTCCACCAAACTCCTCATAACTATTGGTTTCTTTTTCTTCCTCTTGGCTTAATTCACTTGAGCAAAGCCCAATTTTGGTCAAAAGCTTCCCTATAAATGGATGCCTTTCTCTTCTCAGATATGTTGCTAGAAATTATCTATGAATCTAAATTAGAGTGTGAGTTTCTGAGTTGAGGAGCAATCAGAAGTTAGGAAGTAAGAATTAGCTTTTACAAACTCTAAGAAGGTAATATCCATGTTCTATATTCTTAATTTCAAGTTGGCAAATTTCTAGAGTTTCCATGAATTACATATGAATTGGTTTATAAGTTGATACCAATGTGTTAAATGATTTTATATGCATGTATGGAATGAGACTGATTTTAAGCATGTTAAAGTGAAGAAATTCATGTTTGGTTTTGAGTTCTACAGGAGCAGAGCCTTTCCTAGTTCTGCCCAAGAAGGGCACAGTTGCGCCCTCTCTGTAGTTCAAAACGGCGCAGCTGCGCTGTGTACTAGAAAGGAATTTTAACTTCTGCTATAATTGGATAGTTCTAACATGTTAGTATGACTTAGACATGCATGAAAATAGGCTTGACTTGTAGTCTTAGGTTCCTTTGCATAGCATGGGTTCCCTAGCTTGCTTTAGTATGCGTTTTCTAAAGAAAACTTAGAGTTTAGAAAACAAACTTTGACGAAACTGTAACGATTGAGATTTTATATTTAATTTTAAATATTTATTGAGTTAAATAAATATTTTATATGATTTATTTATTGAGTTAAATAAATAAATTATGTGATTTTATGGAGTGATTTAATTAAATGATATATACTAATTAAATGAATGTGTAATATTTATTTAATTAATGTATATTAATTTTATATTATAGTTCTAATTTAATTGAGATAATTGGATTAGATGAATTATGTGATGAAGTGTTACATTTATTATAATTAGCGAGTAATTATAAATATGTGATAAATTTTATGTGATTTATTGATGTTAGATTTTAATTGATTAAATTAGTTGTTTAATATTTAATTGATTAAAATATGACATTAAAGTATGTGTTAAAGTGATTTATTAAAATAAAAGGAAAATAATTTTTAAATAATTTTTTTTAACCAAACAAGGCCCTTGCTTTTGTTTTAAAAGACTGTTGCCAAACAGGGCCTTTACACTAGCTTAAACCTAATTTATGCCTAAGTTAGTAAAACTAGTTTCTAATTTTCCTATTGCCAAACAAGCCAAAAAGACTTTTAAATTTTGTAACTCCTAATTTAATTGGATTATTAAGTATTAGTTAATACGTATATTATTGATACATCAGTTATATATATATATATATATATATATATATATATATATATATATATATATATATATACACTACGTAAAGAAAAAAAACTACGTTAGTTTTCTAAGCCTAAGTTTAAACTAAGAACAAAGAAAAGAAGAGCAGAGAATTTAGAGAGAGAAGGGAAGAAGAAAAAGAAGAGAAAGCTTGAGAAGGCTAGAGTTAATCTTCATATTCTTCTACAATCATCAAACAAAGGGTAATTACTATCTCATAGTTTTAAAAATTTTAATTAGTTGTTTTCCTTGTTTTGAGTTTCTGTAAATTTTGGTTTATTGTAAATTTCAAGAAAACGTATTAACATGAATTGTATATATATATATATATATATATATATATATATATATATATATATATATATATATATATATATATATATGGTGTTCATGTATTGTCAATAGTTGATTGGTAGGCTATAAACGAGTTTTCAGAAATCAAATTATAGTAGAAACATGTTTTAATGAATAAAATATGTTCATATGGAATTTCATGTAATTGGTTGATTTTAGAGAAAAATTGATGAATTAGTATATGCTAACATGCTTATTAGGAATTTGGTTTGATGTTATCTTCAATTTGGTATATAATACATGTATATAAAGTTGAATTAGTTGAGAAATTGAATTACAGTGAATTGTTTTATGAAAATTATGAGTTTGGGAGAAAAATAATTTTCTCAAGTTTTTATTTAAAATTTAGTGTTTTAATCTTGTAAATTGATGTCTTGGTATGTTAAAGGTGTGTTAAAAGCTTTATATGATGTTTCTGTAATGTTATACGAATCAATCTTTGGCTACATTGAGAACTCGATGTGGAGAATTAAGCCAATTTGGTTTTTCTCGGCACTGTTCGCGAAGCTGCTCTATTTCTGTCCGCTGCCGGCGCAGCTGCGCAGGTAGTAAGGGTAGAAGCGGCGCAGCTGTGCCGCTGGGTTTTCTCAAGTTTGACCCCTGCGCAGCTGCGCCGGTGTTAAGGCAAAGGGTGCCGTGTCCTGTGTAGAGGCAGTGAGTTTTAATCTATTGTGCAGATTGTATTCATGCCTAAGTTACATTATTGCTAAGATAATGAGCATTATTTAGCTGCTATAACATGTGTTAACATGAAGTTGATAATTTCATAATTTGAGAAAAAAGAAGTTTTGAAAACCTAATATAGTATTTAAATTATAAGCTATAATTGTTTAATTGTAAAATAAGTTACTTAACTATAATTTGATTAATTATAATTAAGAGTAAATGTTTAATTTAAATTATAATTCTGTGAAATTATAATGTATAGAAGTTGACTTATTTTAATCAATTAGATATTAATTTAAATTATAATTTATGTAATTATAATTTAATAAATGCATGTTTAAGTATGGATTATAAATTGATAATTGCATGATTAATTATAATTTGTGTTATTATAATGCATGATATAGTTTAATTGATTATAAATTATAATTTGTTTATAATTTAAAAGGTAATTATAATTTGATTAAGTGTTTGAATTATAATTGTTTAATTATAATTTAGTTAAATAAATAATTGATTTAATTATGTGAATATGTAGGTGATGTAATTAACTATGTGATAGTTGATTATTATTATTTAGTTAGAGTGAGTTAACCATGGGGGTTAACCACTTATGTGAATTAGTTATGTGTTAACTGATTTAGATTATTATAATTTAATGTGTATAGGAAGTGTTTAAGTACGTGGTTGAGTTAAGTAGCTTGCGCGTAAGGCAAGACTTCTAACCCTAAACTTATTAATTCTATACAATTTCTTTGAGTTCATATATTCATTGTTGAGAATGTCCTTTTCATTTATGTACTGGACAATTATTTACTTAACCGAAGAGATCTTGACTTATTGTTCAAGTAAGATCTAGATTATTGTTTTAAATGCTTTAAGTTTACTTCTAAAGCAAATGTTAATTCATAATTCTTTTATTTATGAATTATTGAAAGTCGATTCAACTAATCCTTAGTTGATGAACGTGAATTCTAAATTACCCTTGTAAGCTTATCTAAACCAAACTTTCTTTGGTACGGACTTGAATTCAAATTACTGAGTTAGGCAACCCTATTTACTAGGGGAGGTTACTACGCATAGCGTTAAGATGTTTGTGCACAATACATGGTACAAAGGACTGATCCCCCTAAGTACGATTTAAGGTCCATAGTCTTATTGACTGTTAAAGGTTTAAATAGAAATATTTATAACCTAGGACAAGAGTTCAAAGGTCTTATGACACTCAGGTAAATTCTATATTCGAATTTTAATGTTGATAGAGAATTATTATTCAATTCTTTATTGTTGAAGTAAGCTAAGTTATTCAGATCTTTTTAAAGATATCCTTTCATGTATATATTATTGTTAAACTCCAGTGAGTTGTGGTTTGCTCACTCTTGCATTAAATAACAATTTCAGTTAAGGTTGATAACGCTGATGCTCCGTCTACGAGTAAGGGCAACGGAAAGAAAAGCAAGTGAAGACTTATTTTTATTTATTTGAAATGATTGTAATAAGACTTTTATGTCATGTTTTTTATTTCGCACTTTATTGTTTCTGTCAAGGTTAGAATAACCCTGGGATTGATTTTTGAGAAGGTTGTAACCCTTGTTTTAAGGGAGATTTTATTATTTTGAATAAAGATTGTAATTTACTTTGAGGTATATTGGGTAGATATTCGTTATAGTTAGAAAGTGAACACCAAATCATGTGGAAACAAAGTAGCCGAATTTGGGGGTGTCACAGGTTGGTATCAAAGCCGTAGGTTATGAAACCTTAGGTGGGGGGAAACCTTAGGTAGTAGCCTAATAGGTAAGATCGAAAAGATAGATGTGATAGGTAAAAGATAATAAACTACCTTATGTGCTGTGTGTTTACGTTGTTGTATTCGAAGAGTGACGATTTGATATCACGTTATAATGAACTTTAAAATTCTTTTGTCAGGATGTCGAACGTTGGAGAACCTAGTCAGGCTAGAGAGGATGTACCTCAGGTGCCTAGAGAGGAGGAGCCCCGTGACATACATGTTATCTGGGAGCAGCTGGTTAGGAGAGAGCCATCTCCAGTGATCACCATAGCTGGTCAGGAGCGTGAGCTGACACCTATTCTAGAGGATGAGGACGAGGACGAGTCTGAAGAGGAGGAAAAAGAGGAAAAGGATCCCGAAGAGGAATTCCCACCTCACTTTACTAGTGCTGAGATGTACGAAGCAGTCTACGATAGAAACGTGGAGCTTCATGGACGAGTAGGAGATCTCGAGGAAATTATCCAGCAGCGAGACGAGACGATCGAGGAAATGGCAAGTGACCTGGGAGATGCACAGTGGAACCTGATACATATGAAGGTTGATAGAGATGCTGCTCGATTTGAACTGGCGAAGCTGAAGCAAGACATCCAGGAGGAGTCGAGGAAGCGTGCCAGAGCTGAAGAGTCAAGCTTGAGGGCTAATCAACAAGCCGATCGAGCTGAAGGTGAAGCTGAAGCCAAGAGGGACAAGCTGAGGGAAACGGAATATGCTTTTCATACAGCGATAGAGAGAGCTCAGGACCGTATTTTCTACTACCCAGCTTAGTTTCAAGGTTTACTGTGGTATGTGGTGGACCGAAGAACGGCGATTCGGGTATTGGAAGAGGAATGCAGAGAGGCTGTGCGACGTATTAATATGCCTAGACAGTAGCAGTAGTGACAATAGTAGAGTTTTGTTTATGTGTTGCTTTTTATATTAAATAATGTAAATTCCATAATTTGAGATAAGAATGGGATGAGTTAAAAATGTAATCCTGTAACTTTTCCAGTTCAGGAAGGATAATAGAAATAGTAGAAGTGCTATCTGTTTGAAGTTTTTAAACTATGAGTAATGAATAAAAGAAGTTTATTGACGTGCTATGTGTTCTATGTGAACTGAGCCATTTAAACGTTTAAGTATGAACTTGAATACTTAATAGTTGAATAAAGGATCTAATAATAATATTTTCTTAACAGAAAATGCCTCCTAAAAGAAGACCAACGCTTCAAAACCCCGAGGGTTCGATGAACAACAATAACGATGGGACGAATCCCAACCTGGTTCAGCAGTTGGTGAACCTGTTGACAGGAGCTCTTGCGAATCAGCCGCAGGTGCAGGGTACTATGTTTAAGGAATTCAAGGCTATAGGACCGCCTGAATTCAAAGGATCGACCAACCCTATCGAAGCTCAGACGTGGGTTATGGAAATGGAGAAGGTATTCGACGTAGCCAGAGTAGGTGAAGACCAGAAGACAGCGTTCGCGGCTTTCATGTTGAAGTCGGATGCTAGCTTTTTGTGGTAGCCTAACAAAACCTGTGAGGGAGAAGGAGTCATAACGTGGGAACATTTCAAGGAAATGTTCTATGAGATGTACTTTCCAGTGAGTTCGCAAGACCAGATGGAGGTCCAGTTCCTAGAACTTAAGCAAGGAGGGATGACGGTGTCCGAGTATGCCGCTAAGTTTAATGAGTTGGTCAGGTTCGCTACTTACCAGGTCAGCACTGACGCTAGGAAAGCGAGAAAGTTTGAACGGGGACTGAAGCCCTGGCTCTACAGCAAGGTTTCCATGTTCCAGCTGAATACCTTTACAGCGGTAACGAAGTTCAACCAAGATAAGAAGAAGAAGAATGAGGTACAAACCAAAGCTGGGGGTAGCAGCGCTCTGAACCAGAAGAGGAAGTGGTCTAATAATACCTCTGCTGGGAGTCAGCAAGGAAGCCAGCAGAAGAGGAAGTTTGAAGCATGTGCTACATGCGGTAAGAATCACACTGACGTGTGCATGAAGGGGAAGCGGGTGTGCTTCAACTGTGGTCAGGAAGGCCACATTGCACCTAATTGCCCAAACCCAAAGAAGGGAGCTTGCTTTACATGTGGATCCAAAGATCACATAGCTCGCAACTGCCCGAAGAAGTTGATGGCAGGGTCAACAGGGAGTGGAGGGAATGGAAGCGGCAGTACCATTACTATTGCTGCACCATTGCAAGCTGTTAGACCCACTGCACGGACATTCAATATGACGGTGCAGGATATTGTGCAATCAAAAGACGTGGTGTCAGGTATTATTCCAGTCAATAGTATAAATGCATATATATTATTTGATTCAGGTGCTACTTACTCATTCATATCTGATGATTTTGTTAAAACCCTAAACTTACCTATAGAGGAGTTAGTTTACCCTTTGAACATAGAGATTGCGAATAGGGAGGTTATTCCTATTAGGAGCATTTATAAGAACTGTAGATTGGACATTAAGGGTCAGGCGCTTAGAGTAGATTTGATTCGGATTAAACTTGGGGAATTCGACGTCATACTAGGTATGGACTGGTTATTCAACCATGGGGCGGTAATCGACTATCAGAAGAAATCGGTGAACCTTATGACTCCGTCGAAGTTAGTGTTCTACGGTAGCAAATCGCCTAGACAAGCGAGTTGTCTGATGGTTATGCAAGCCAAGAAACTTCTAACGCAAGGTTGTGTAGGATATCTAGCCTACATAGTAGATACGCGTAAGGAAAGCCCAAAGGTGGAGGAGATATCGGTAGTTAAGGAGTTTGTGGACGTTTTTTGGAGCGATTTGCCAGGACTTCCGCCAGATAGGGAGACAGAGTTCGTGATCGATTTAGCGCCGGAAACTGCTCCAATTTTGAAGGCTCCGTACCGAATGGCTCCAGTCGAGATGAAGGAACTGATGGTTCAACTGCAAGAATTGCTAGGCAAGAAGTATATTCAACTGAGCGTTTCGTTGTGGGGAGCGCCTATTTTGTTTGTGAAGAAGAAGGATGGATCGATGCGTCTTTGCATTGATTATAGGGAGTTGAATAAAGTTACGATCAAGAATAGGTATCCTTTACCTAGGATCGATGACTTGTTTGATCAACTGAAGGGTGCGAGGTACTTCTCAAAAATTGATTTGAGAAGCGGGTATCATCAATTGAAGGTGAGGAAGGAAGATATACCGAAAACGGCTTTAGAACTCGATATGGTCATTACAAGTTCTTGGTAATGTTATTTGGTCTCACGAAAGCCCCAGCTGCATTTATGGACCTAATGAACAGGGTGTTCAAGCCATTTCTGGATAAGTTCATGGTAGTCTTCATAAGTGACATCCTGGTTTATTCCAAGACCGAGGAGGAGCATGCTGAACACTTATGACTAACCTTAGAAGCACTGAGACCAGAGAAGCTTTACGCTAAATTCTCAAAATGCGAATTATGGTTGGAACGTGTGTAATTTCTTGGCCACGTGATCGACAAGGATGGTATTTCAGTAGATCCGTCGAAGGTTGAAGCTGTTATGAGTTGGGAATAGCCGAAGCCGCCGTCTGAAGGGAGGAGTTTCTTAGGATTGGCTGGTTATTACCGTAGATTTATCCAAGACTTTTCTAGAATCGCAACTCCGTTGACGAATTTGACTCGTAAAATAGTTAAGTTTGTTTGGACGGAGAAGTGTGAGGAGACTTTTCAGGGGTTGAAGAAAAGGCTGAGTACTGCGCCTGTATTGTCTTTACCGGATAGTTCGAGGAATTTCGTGGTATATAGCGATGCCTCACATAAAGGATTAGGCTGTGTGTTTATGTAGAGCGGCAAAGTCATTGCCTATGCGTCACGTCAGCTAAAGGATTACGAGAAGGGATATCCGACCCATGATCTAGAATTGGCGACAGTAGTGTTTGCCCTAAAGATTTGGAGGCACTACTTGTATGGAGAGAAGTGTGAAATATATATAGATCACAAGAGTCTGAAGTATATATTTACCCAGAAGGATTTGAACATGCGCCTAAAGAAGATGGTTGGAACTAATTAAAGACTACGACTGCGAGATACTTTACCATCCAGGTAAAGCTAACGTTGTTGCCGACGCTTTGAGCAGAAAAGGTCGGGAGAAGCTGAACGTGTTAACTAATCAGGATCGGTTAATAGAACAGATAGCTAGATTGGAGTTGGAAGTGAAGTTTTTGAAGGAATCGGATGAGATGTTGTTTCAAGTAACCACTGCTTCTACTCTAATAGACAAGGTGAAAGAAGCACAACTTCACGATGAAGAATGCGGGAAAGTACGGAAGAGGATAACCGATGGCGAAGAGTTCAAGTTCAAGATCGATAATGAAGGTCTGTTACGATTTGAAGGTAGAATATGGGTACCGCCAGTACCAGAGGTCAAAGAGGAGATTCTAAGCGAAGCTCATAGTTCTAGATATTCTATTCACCCCGGGAGTACGAAGATGTACCAGGATCTCATGTAATGATTGAGATTTTATATTTAATTTTAAATATTTATTGAATTAAATAAATATTTATGTGAATTATTTATTGAGTAAATAAATAGATTAAGTAAATTATGGAAATGATTTAATTGAGTGTTACATATTAATTTAATGAATGTTATTTAATTGATATGTATATATATATTAATTTTATATTATAATTCTAATTTAATTGAGATAATTAAATTAGATGAGATATGTGATGAAGTGTTGCATGAATTATAATTAGCGAGTAATTACAATTATGTGGCAATTTTATGTGATTAATTGATGTTAGATTTTAATTGGTTAAATTAGTTGATTAATATTTAATTAATTAAAATGTGACATTAAAGTATGTGTTAAATGATTTGTTAAAATAAAGAAAAAGTTTTAAATTATTTTGCCAAACAAGGCCCTTGTAATTGTTTTAAACCTATTTCTACCAAACAGGGCCCTAACTATCAAAAGCTGTTTTTAAATAAACTGTTACCAAACAATACCTTAGCATTAAAATTTATTTTTGAAAATAACCTTGTTTTTCCAAACAAGGCATTGTGGTTTTTTTTGAATTTTGTAACTTATATAATAAATGTATTTATTATATATATTAAGTAATTAGCAGTTACATAAATATCATTAGTATACGTATATTATATCAGTTATAATATATCTATACTACGTTAGATCAGAAGTTAGTCTGTAAAGCTAAGAACAAAAAGAGAAAAGAAGAGCAGAGAAGTTAGAGAAGAGAAGGAAGAAGAAACTTGTGAAGGCTAGAGTTAGTCATTGTATTCTTCTCCAATCATCAAAAAGGTAATTAATAACTTATAGTTTTAAAGAATTGTGATTAGTTGTTCTTCATTGTTTTGAGTTTCTGTAAATTTAGTTTTCTGTGAATTTCATGAAATTATGTAATCATGAATTTTATATATATGTATGGTATCCATGTGTTGATTGTGGTAATTATATGACATAAGAGAATTTTCAGAAATCAAATTACTGTAGAATTATATTTTTAACAGAAAATTCATGTTTATTTGAGTTCATATGGAATTTCATGAATGTGGTTAATTTTAATTGAGAAATTCATGCAATTGGTATGTGTTAATATGCTTATTAAGTAATTTTTGGATGCCATCTTCAACTTCGTATATAATGCATGTATATAAGTTCGAATTGATGGAGAAAAATAGTTACAGTAGATTATTTTGAGAAAAATATGAGTTTTCATGAAAATGGCCAAATTGGATTTTAAAAAACTTGTGATTATCATTGTTTAAATGATTTTGGGTTTTGGAAGCATGCTTTATATATGTGTAATAGCGTATATATGTTTTACAGAGTCTATAGTACTGTATTTTTGGCGTTGTTGGCTTGTTTGGGTTGGTCGGTTAAACAGGGGGTCGTGGCTGTCTGCGTCTGGCCGAGTTGCTGCGCAGCTGCGCCAGCAGCAAGGCCAAGAGCAGCGCAGCTGCGCTACTGGCCTATCCCAGAATCCTTCCCTGCGCAGCTGCGCCGGTTATAGGGCAGCTGGCTGCGTAGCTGCGCCGGACACAATGCTTAGGCAGTGAAGGTTAGCTAATTGTGTAGTGTTGATTTTAAACCTAGTTTAATTATGCTATGACAGTGAGCATGTATCTAGTTGCTACAACATATTGTTAACATAAATTTGACAAATTTATATTTAGAAAAGAAAATAGGATTTGAATTGTTATTTAAATGTGATATATGATTATAATTTAAATAATTATAATCAAAAGTAAATGTTTATTTTAAATTATAATTTTGTTAAATTATAATGAATAAAGGTTGATTTATTAGAAGTTAATTTAAATTATAATTTATTTAATTATAATTTAATAAATGCATATTTAATTATGGATTTTAAATTGATAATTACATGATTAATTATAAATTGTGTAATTATAATACATGTTATAGTTTAAGTAATTGATAAATACATGATTAATTATAAATCGTGTAATTATAAATGCATGAATATGGTTTAATTGATTATAAATTATAAATTGTTTATAATTTAAAAGGTAATTATAATTTAAGTAATTATAATTTGATTAAGTGTTTGAATTATAATTATTTAATTATAATTTAGTTAAATACATAATTGATTTAATTATGTGAATACGTAGGTGATGTAATTAACTATGTGATAGTTGATTATTATTAGAGTGAGTTAACCATGAGGGTTAACCACTTATGTGAATTAGTTACGTGTTAATTAATTTAGGTTATTGTGATTGAATATATATGTGTAGGAAGTATTAAAGTACGTGAATTGTGTTAAGTAGCTTGCGCTTGAGGCAAGTCTTCTAAACCCTCAACTCGTTAATTTTATACAAGTTTTCTAAACCCTACACTTGTATTAATTTTTTATGATCTCTTGAATTCATATATTAAATTGTTGAGAATGTCATTTCCATTTCAGTATTGGACAATTATTTATTTAATTGAAATGCTCTTAACTTATTGTTCAAGTAAGATCCAATTATTATTTTAATGCTTTAAGTTTACTTCTAAAGCATATGTTAATTCATAATTCTTTTATTATGAATTATTGGAAGTCGATTCAACTAATCCTTAGTTGATGAACGTGAATTCTAAATTACCCTTGTAAGCTTATCCAAACCAAACTTTCTTTGGTGCGGACTCAAATTCAAATTACTGAGTTGAACAACCCTATTTACTAGGGGAGGTTACTACGCATAGCGTTAAGATGTTTGTGCACAATACATTGTACAAAGGGCTGATCCTTCTAAGTACAAGTTAAGGTCCATAGTCTTATTGACTGTTAAAGGTTTAAATAGAAATATTTATAACCTAGGACAAGAGTTCAAAGGTCTTATGAGTCTCAGATAAATTCTATATTCGAATTTTAATGTTGATAGAGAATTATTATTCAATTCTTTATTATTGAAGCAAGCTAAGTTGTTCAGATTTTTTTAAATATATCCTTTCATGTCTATATTATTGTTAAACTCCAGTGAGCTATGGTTTGCTCACTCTTGCATTAAATAACAATTTCAGTAAAGGTTGATAATGTTGATGCTCCGTCTATAAGTAAGGGCAAAGGAAAGCAAAGCAAGTGAAGACTTGTTTGATTTAATTGAGAATGATTGTAATAAGACTTGAATGTTATGTTTTCATTTCCGCACTTTATTATATTCATGTCAGGGTTAGAGTAACCCGGGATTTTTATAAAGGTTGTAATCCTTGTTTTAAGGGAGATTTTATTTATTTTAATTTAAGTTGTAGTTTATTTTACATTATTCATTGGGTAGATGTATGTTATATTAGAAAGTGAACACCAAATCATGTGAAAACGAAGTACCCAGAATTGGGGGTGTCACATCTTAGGCATCATTTCTGGTTGCCGAATATGAAGAGGGACGTTGCTGAATGTGTTGCGAAGTGCTGAACGTGCCAGAAAGTCAAAGCCGAACACCAGAGACCAAGTGGACTGCTGCAACCGTTAGAAATTCTAGAGTGGAAGTGGGAGCACATCACAATGGATTTCGTGGTAGGTCTTCCAGCGACTCAGAAGGGATTTGATGCGATATGGGTTATAGTGGATCGACTGACAAAGTCAGCCCACTTTCTGCCGATCAGGGTTAAGTACAACCTGGATAAGTTAGCGAATCTATACGTCAAGGAAATTATTTCTCGACATGGTGTTCCGGTGTCGATTGTGTCCGACAGAGATCCGCATTTCACATCTAATTTCTAGAAGCGTTTGCAAGAATGTCTGGGAACGCAATTGCGAATGAGTACAGCATATCATCCTCAGACAGATGGCCAGAGCGAAAGAACGATTCAAACGCTTGAGGATATGCTGAGAGCTTGTGTGATGGACTTCAAAGGAAGCTGGGAGGATCATCTACCATTGGTGGAGTTCGCCTACAATAATAGTCACCATGCGAGTATAGGCATGCCGCCTTACGAAGCATTATACGGCAAAAAAGGCAGAACTCTTTTGTGTTGGGATGAAGTCGGTGAACGTCAATTGTTGGGAACAGAATTGGTACAACAAACTGCCGAAATTATGAAGCTGATCAGAACGAGATTAGTTGCTGCTCAAGACAGACAGAAGAAGTATGTCGATTTACATCGACAGAACCGAGAATTCTTACCAGGAAGTTTCATTTTTCTGAAGGTATCTCCCTGGAAGGGGAAAATTCGATTCGGTAAGAAGGGGAAGCTGAGTCCCCGATTCATTGGACCTTTTGAGGTTTTGTAGTGGGCGAGGTTGCTTACGAGATTGCATTACCTCCGGAGCTCGAGAATATACATAATGTCTTCCATATTTCTGTGTTAAGACCTTACAAGCACGATTATAAATATGTAATAGAATATGAACCTTTACTATTTGATAAAGACTTAACATATGAAGAAGTGCATGTTCAAATAGTTGATAGAAATGAACAAGTGCTTAGGAATAAAGTGATACCTTCTGTTAAGGTAATCTGGAGGAACCACAGTGCTGAAGAAGCTACGTGGAAACTCGAAGATGTTATGATGAAATCTTATCCGTATTTATTTGCTTAGTTGTGTGTAACCCCTTATATACCGATTCTAAGGACAGAATCCTTTTAAGGGGGGAAGAATGTAATAGACGTATTTTTTTTATGTCTGATTCTGGGGACAGAATCCTTTTAAGGAGGGAAGATTGTAACGATTGAGATTTTATATTTAATTTTAAATATTTATTGAGTTAAATAAATATTTTATGTGATTTATTTATTAAGTTAAATAAATAAATTATGTGATTTTATGGAGTGATTTAATTAAATGATATATACTAATTAAATGAATGTGTAATATTTATTTAATTAATGTATATTAATTTTATATTATAGTTCTAATTTAATTGAGATAATTGGATTAGATGAATTATGTGATGAAGTGTTACATGAATTATAATTAGCGAGTAATTATAAATTTGTGGCAAATTTTATGTGATTTATTGATGTTAGATTTTAATTGATTAAATTAATTGTTTAATATTTAATTGATTAAAATATGACATTAAAGTATGTGTTAAAGTGATTTATTAAAATAAAAGGAAAAGAATTTTTAAATATTTTTTTTTAACCAAACAAGGCCCTTGCTTTTGTTTTAAAAGACTGTTGCCAAACAGGGCCTTTACACTAGCTTAAACCTAATTTATGCCTAAGTTAGTAAAACTAGTTTCTAATTTTCCTATTGCCAAACAAGCCAAAAAGACTTTTAAATTTTGTAACTCCTAATTTAATTGGATTATTAAGTATTAGTTAATACGTATATTATTGATACATCAGTTATATATATATATATATATATATATATATATATATATATATATATATATATATATTACGTAAAGAAAAAAAACTACGTTAGTTTTCTAAGCCTAAGTTTAAATTAAGAACAAAGAAAAGAAGAGCAGAGAATTTAGAGAGAGAAGGGAAGAAGAGAAAGAAGAGAAAGCTTGAGAAGGCTAGAGTTAATCTTCATATTCTTCTACAATCATCAAACAAAGGGTAATTACTATCTCATAGTTTTAAAAATTTTAATTAGTTGTTCTTCCTTGTTTTGAGTTTCTGTAAATTTTGGTTTATTGTAAATTTCAAGAAAACGTATTAACATGAATTGTGTGTATATATATATATATATATATATATATATATATATATATATATATAGTGTTCATGTATTGTCAATAGTTGATTGGTAGGCTATAAACGAGTTTTTAGAAATCAAATTATAGTAGAAACATGTTTTAATGAATAAAATATGTTCATATGGAATTTCATGTAATTGGTTGATTTTAGAGAAAAATTGATGAATTAGTATATGCTAACATGCTTATTAGGAATTTGGTTTGATGTTATCTTCAATTTGGTATATAATACATGTATATAAAGTTGAATTAGTTGAGAAATTGAATTACAGTGAATTGTTTTATGAAAATTATGAGTTTGGGAGAAAAATAATTTTCTCAAGTTTTTATTTAAAATTTAGTGTTTTAATCTTGTAAATTGATGTCTTGGTATGTTAAAGGTGTGTTAAAAGCTTTATATGATGTTTCTGTAATGTTAAATGAATCAATCTTTGGCTAAATTGAGAACTCGATGTGGAGAATTAAGCCAATTTGGTTTTTCTCGGCACTGTTCGCGAAGCTGCTCTATTTCTGTCCGCTGCCGGCACAGCTGCGCAGGTAGTAAGGGTAGAAGCGGCGCAGCTGTGCCGCTGGGTTTTCTCAAGTTTGACCCCTGCGCAGCTGCGCCGGTGTTAAGGCAAAGGGTGCCGTGTCCTGTGTAGAGGCAGTGAGTTTTAATCTATTGTGCAGATTGTATTCATGCCTAAGTTACATTATTGCTAAGATAATGAGCATTATTTAGCTGCTATAACATGTGTTAACATGAAGTTGATAATTTCATAATTTGAGAAAAAGGAAGTTTTGAAAACCTAATATAGTATTTAAATTATAAGCTATAATTGTTTAATTGTAAAATAAGTTACTTAACTATAATTTGATTAATTATAATTAAGAGTAAATGTTTAATTTAAATTATAATTCTGTGAAATTATAATGTATAGAAGTTGACTTATTTTAATCAATTAGATATTAATTTAAATTATAATTTATGTAATTATAATTTAATAAATGCATGTTTAAGTATGGATTATAAATTGATAATTGCATGATTAATTATAATTTGTGTTATTATAATGCATGATATAGTTTAATTGATTATAAATTATAATTTGTTTATAATTTAAAAGGTAATTATAATTTGATTAAGTGTTTGAATTATAATTGTTTAATTATAATTTAGTTAAATAAATAATTGATTTAATTATGTGAATATGTAGGTGATGTAATTAACTATGTGATAGTTGATTATTATTATTTAGTTAGAGTGAGTTAACCATGAGGGTTAACCACTTATGTGAATTAGTTATGTGTTAACTGATTTAGATTATTATAATTTAATGTGTATAGGAAGTGTTTAAGTACGTGGTTGAGTTAAGTAGCTTGCGCGTAAGGCAAGTCTTCTAACCCTAAACTTGTTAATTCTATACAATTTCTTTGAGTTCATATATTCATTGTTGAGAATGTCCTTTTCATTTCTGTACTGGATAATTATTTACTTAACCGAAGAGATCTTGACTTATTGTTCAAGTAAGATCCAGATTATTGTTTTAAATGCTTTAAGTTTACTTCTAAAGCATATGTTAATTCATAATTCTTTTATTTATGAATTATTGAAAGTCGATTTAACTAATCCTTAGTTGATGAACGTGAATTCTAAATTACCCTTGTAAGCTTATCCAAACCAAACTTTCTTTGGTGCGGACTTGAATTCAAATTACTAAGTTGAACAACCCTATTTACTAGGAGAGGTTACTACGCATAGCGTTAAGATGTTTGTGCACAATACATGGTACAAAGGACTAATCCCCCTAAGTACGAGTTAAGGTCCATAGTCTTATTGACTGTTAAAGGTTTAAATAGAAATATTTATAACCTAGGACAAGAGTTCAAAGGTCTTATGACACTCAGGTAAATTCTATATTCGAATTTTAATGTTGATAGAGAATTATTATTCAATTCTTTATTGTTGAAGTAAGCTAAGTTATTCAGATCTTTTTAAAGATATCCTTTCATGTATATATTATTGTTAAACTCCAGTGAGTTGTGGTTTGCTCACTCTTGCATTAAATAACAATTTCAGTTAAGGTTGATAACACTGATGCTCCGTCTACGAGTAAGGGCAAGGAAAAGCAAAGCAAGTGAAGACTTGTTTTTATTTATTTGAAATGATTGTAATAAAACTTTTATGTCATATTTTTTATTCCGCACTTTATTGTTTGTGTCAAGGTTAGAATAACCCTGGGATTGATTTTTGAGAAGGTTGTAACCCTTGTTTTAAGGGAGATT
Source organism: Panax stipuleanatus (assembly GCA_020205555.1). Taxonomy (NCBI): domain Eukaryota; kingdom Viridiplantae; phylum Streptophyta; class Magnoliopsida; order Apiales; family Araliaceae; genus Panax; species Panax stipuleanatus. Next base: position 66,211,521 of record CM035121.1, read on the forward strand.
TTATTATTTTGAATAAAGATTGTAATTTACTTTGAGGTATATTGGGTAGATGTTCGTTATAGTTAGAAAGTGAGCACCAAATCATGTAGAAACGAAGTACCCGGATTTGGGGTGTCACAAAAACATTATGGTATCTACGCTCTAACCTTGTTAGCATGTGCACATGACCTATCTATGCATGAAATGTGGTTCAAAGTTGCTTCGTATGAGCTAGATTGCTTTGACTTGGTTTAAAAAGTCTTTTAAAAAAAAGCTTGGACGTTTTGAAACTAGTATACATGGAAATGGTGTTAGTTATATTCTAAACATGTAGGATGGCATACTAGTACTTCTTATGTCACTAATCATGACCAATGTGTTCACACATCTAGTTAAACTCAAGATAAGTTATTCAAGCATCAATTCAAATAAGTCTTCAAATGGTAAACAATGCTAGCTATGCGTAGATGAGTCGAATACATGTGATTAGCCTTTTGATTTCGTGAAATTAGTTAGCCTTAATTCTATAGGAATTCCAATTAGTATCATAATGTGTAAATGTGAACTTGAAATAACCCTAGGAGAGGCCAAGACCTCTCAAGGTGTGTATTTGTTTTGTGTTAACACCAATGCTTGCTAGAAGGTAAACTAGAACCAAGAATACAAAACTCAACTCTAGTCTGGTCAAGGGGAAGTGAAGTCTGACTATTTTGTTTGTAATCTGAACTTGGTAGCATGTGTATGATACTACTTTAAGCCATAATACATGATTATAATGATGTTAAAAGTTTTCTTGCATGTAATGGCTATGTGGAATCAAGAATCTAAAGGTTTTTACAAACTTTCTAAATACATTTTCATAAGCTAAGTGAATGGTGGTTATGTAGCTACGCGATTTGATAGTATACTAATGTGTGGTCCGATTGTATAACTAAGATATAACTTGATATATGTCTTTAACTTACGTAATCAAACATGTATGGGATTATTGGCTTATGTATAGAGTTCGAATAACTAATGAATATATATATATATATACATAACTATGATAAAATAAGACGTTGAGGTGACGTTAAGCTTTAGACTTGTAAGCTACGCTAAAGGCAAGTTCCTTAACTTCATTCTTATATTGAATGCAAGTATCAAAACCTTATCTCATGTTGTGAAAACTTTGAATTGTTCTTATATCAACTGTATCTATATTGAGAAAATATCTATATTCGTATGAATCATTATTCATATTCAGAAATTGATTATATATGTTGATTCATGTTGCGAGCATTGAACTTGTTGTTCCTATATGTATTGTAAAAGTTATCTAAGCTATTTGATTCAACTAGACTAATATCATGTGTTAGAAAGCGATCCAAATCAATTGTTTGGTTCAGAATCTTATAAATCTACTGAGATGAACAACCCTCATTGAAGGGGAAATTATATAACTGTCGGGGAACCGACGTGTGCATAAACAACATATTTAAATGTTATGCATAATATAGAGTACTTGTGACAACCTAAAAAATTGAATTGTCCAGAAATTTAGTTTGAAGAATTATTAATTAATAGAATGAATTTTTATTAATTATATTCTGTATTATGTGCTTATTATTCATTTTATGGCCTATAATGATCATAAGCCGGAGTATTCTGGCTGTGAGCTAGAATGAACGAGTATGAATTTTTAAGACGAAAATAAAAGATTTTTGAGAACAAAAATATTTCTGAGAAAAAGACGAAATAGACACTATTCATATGACGAACCCTAAGGGTTAGGGTTTTAATAACCTAAGCCTTTTTGAGAGTTCGATATGTCTTAATGACATTTCGTCTGAAGATTTGCTGGTAATATGCCGTGAAAAGTTATGTTAGCCGATAAAATTTTTTCTAAAAAAACGTGCAAAAATCGGATGAAATAAAAATGACGAAAAGTACTGTTATGTACTTTTCATTTGTTTAACTACGTTGTGGGGAAATGTGACGGAAAACAATAATCTTCAAAAAGTGTTTTTCATTTTTTTTGAAGTTTCGAAGAACGCGTAAAAGTTATTCGATAGAGGAAAGACGGAATATCCAAAAATATTTGGATTCCAAGAATTACTGTTTTTTGAACTGTCGGACTAATTCTGAAAGACAGAACAACAAAACATCCAGGGGAAGTTTCGATAAGGAGGTTTGATAAAGGAGGTGGGAATAGTAACTTTGGGCCTAAATGACTATTTTGCCCTTAGCCTTGGTTTTCTATATAAGGAAGCCTTAAGTGTTCATTTTTCTCTCTTGCAAAAACCACCAACACTTGAGAGAGAGAGAGAGAGAGGAGCTCGGATGGGAGAAGATGAAGAGAAGGAAGGAAAGCAAACAATTAGCAAGCGTTGTCCATGAGGATGAAGAATTAAATAAGAAAGGTAATTAAAACCTAACCCTAATCCATTTTTCATTAAGTTTTTATATGGAAATCATATAACTTAATGATAATGGAAGTAAAAGATATTAAGAATGATTTTCATATAGTTGAAATCTTGAGAAAAGGAAGTGAGAAGAAATTAAAGTTAGTTTATAAATTTCTTAAAAAGCCTTTCATATGAACTATAAATTGTTTGATGTTAATGGACGATTCAGATGAGTTATATGAACTCTCTGATATTATAAGGATGAATTATCAAACTTACAACTTTAAAATGCAAGAAAACGTAAAATCGTAATCATAATATCAATTAAAGACGAAGAACGAACGAAGAACACGAAGTACTAATAAGAAGTTGTTGATGGAAAAATTGAAAACTATCGTAAGTTAGATGCTTATGGTTGGTAAGGATCATAGATGAATAACCAATGGATTGATTAAATTTGGTTTGGCGTAAAAATCTCGATTAACGAAGTTATGACGAAATTTACGGGATTAGACGTTAATCTTCGAAATCGTAAAATTCTTAGAATGATAGTCAAAAGTTGTCGTTTAACTCGGAAACCTTGGTTTTCGATGGTGTATCTTAGAACTGTGTATTTAAGCGTTGTGGACTCAAGAACGGATGAATTCTGACTTAAAATGAAGAAATGAGCTGTGAATGTTCACGAACGTTTAACGAACGCGTAATAAAAATTTTAACGGTGGATTTATCGTTAACGAATTCAGAAACTTATTTTATCTAAATAGAATTGAAGTATATGAGATATGTGAGTTGATGGCTTTTGAATGGGACAATTTCGAGTTATAACGATCGCGTTACGAGCTCGAAAATTTCACGTAATTGAAAAACTTAAAAAGAATTCAAAGGCTCAGGGAAGGCACCGCAGTGCCGCCCCTGCCTTGTAATCTTGCTCCGAAGCACCTACCCAGGGAGTTGGCCCCTGCCACCTGGCATTGCAGCACGACTATTTGAACTAAGAGTGGCGTCGCAGCGCCCTTAAGGAAAATTTTTCGACTGAAGATTTTTATTAACAAACCTTTTTGATGGTAAATAAGGGGCAAGCATGAATGCAATGTTCATGAAAAGAAATATCTAGAATGATGAGTAAAACCTTGAGTTTAACGATGAAACGTCGAATAAAGGTTAAAAATTGAAAAACGTGTAATACGTAACCGATATTCGGGGACCGTGTTCGCATTAAAACGAACGTGTGGGATTGCTATGATTGTAATTCCTTGGACGTTGAATGAAAAGGGTGACTTATAACATTTCGATGTTATGATGTCGTAATAAAAATTAAGTGTAAGCTTATAAACGCTGTAAACGCAATGTAGTTGCGATGAACGATCGGTCTTGGCATACAACACACAGTATGGCTTAGACATTATGAGAGAACGATGAACGTGATGTTCACGTAATGGATTACGAATAAGAGCAATTAAAACCTTAAGTAAAGGTTGAGTGGAAGTTTAAAAGATGAACGATATGAACGTAGAATATGTAATCGCTATACGGGAAACCGTACTCGCGTTGAATTAACATTCTAAGCATACATTGATTTGTATAACTTAGACGTTAATGGATGTTAGCAAAGTATGATATGTAAGTATCGATAAACCGTAGCAAACGGTAGTGAGAAGAACAAATGGTCCGAATTTAAATCGGATACGAATGGTAGAAAGAAAGTAAGCGTAAAACACTTCATCCTACATAAAGGTGTTAAGTGTACACATAAGTTAAACGTACTTAGCATACACACCGTGTATGGTTTGAACGTAAAGAAACAAAGAGTAATGAATAACGTGTAAACGTTGGAAAGCCAAGTTAATGATAATAACTTGAAAAATATTCCGAGTCAAATGGACTGAACGTTGTAAGATATGGAGATAAGAATAAGAAGTTAAGTTTAAGTTGTAGTATAATCGTAGTCTATAATGGTCAATATATGGTATCTGGGCTAAACGATTCCTTTAGAGAGCGGAGATATATACGAACTAGCAACCGATCTAACTCAATGTGAAAGACAGTGTAGACGAGACGTGAAACTAGTTTGTTGGTTGTTTGTGGGAAAACACTGAGAGTACTATATTGAACACTGTTAAAGACTCGATGTGTGCTAGGTGTAAAGTTGTGGATGCATATGCTGAAAAGGTGATTCTTTTCACATATGTAGAAGTATAGGACGAGTTAAGTCCTAGAAATGTTATAGGAGAATATGAGAATGTAAATCTATCGTAAAAGATGATTGTAAGGTTTATGCCATCTCCGTATGTCATAATACCAAAGGAATGAAAGTAAAAGTTGGTTGCGTAAACTTTGATTATAAGAATGTGAGCCATGGTAAGTAAATTTAAGTTTAAACCAATGAGTAAGTTAAGTACATGACTAATTGATGTGTTTTTCCTTATGTGGTACGTAGGAAGTTCAATGAGAAGTTCAGCGTAAACTATAAGCTGTAGTTGTGCGTAAGGCAAGTTTCCTAACTTCATTCATTTTTAATATAAATGTTAGTTTCTTAAAATTTCTCAGATGTTGAACTTGAGAAGTTTTACTTATGTACAAATGTGTGATATTTGTACAAGGTGTTAGTATGTATGAGGCCTTGTGCCACAATTTTAACACTTCAGTTTTTCTGTGCATTGAACTATTTTGTGAATGAATTATTCAATGTTAAGAAGTTCTGTTTATTCATGAATCGTTATTGTTAAGTCTGTGCTAATGATTCTAGCTAGATAGAATGTATATGAAAGAGTAAAAAAATGAAAGTATGACAAAGTAAATGTGATGAATGTTTTAAAATGATAGGAATTAGAACGTATTTCTATTATTCGAGCTGCTTCATAACCTTTGTTCGGTTATCAAAGTTTAAAAAGAATGCATGATTCTTGATTTTGTTGTTATACAACTACTATTATTTGCTGAGCAATTGAATGCTCACACTTGCTTTAAATAAAAATATTTTCAGCACACGATGTTAGAAGGAATTTAAGGATCCCGTAAAGATCAAGCTGACCGGTGTCCTACGAAAGTGCTGTTCATTATATGGACAAACGTGAAGATCAAGCCAAGAATTGTAATGTAGAATAGTTTATTAAACTATAGAATAGTTTAATGACTTGTTACGAATCCTTTGTGGGGGATAAAAGTCACACTTTTAAGATGTAAAGAATAATATAATTACCATTATTTGTAATAAACGAGGTTTTAAGGTAATAGAACCTGGGAATTGAATAGATATGTCGTTATCCTTTATGATATAATGATGTATGTATGGAACGAGAAGTACTCGTGATGTACGGAATTCGGGTGTGAAAATAGAACGGATTTTGGGGCGTCACAAGTTGGTATAAGAGTTGATAGGTTATAAACCTTAGGTATGAGTACCTAAGGCTATAATCGGAGAGGGAAGAATAAGGAAATCATTAAGTGAAACGATTAAGGAAGAAGATCACCACGTGATCATATTAAATCGTAATAACAAATTTTATGTTAAACGATGGATTAATTATAGCTAATGGCTATAATGAAATGGTACTATGAAGTGGTACGAGCAAAAGAACTTAGAAGAGTTGTAGAAGATAAAGGTACGAATTAAAGAAAATTCGTATTAAGTAAGAGAAGGTAAGAATGTTGTAAATTTCAATTGAGGACTTATGTGATAGCTGAGTTGTATGAACTTTTGTTATGGGCAAAGGTTTGTGCTTTGGTGTAACAACCACTCAGTCTATTACAGTGACAGTCATTGAAATAATAATGTCGCGCTATCAATATGTATATAACGAGAAGGTGAATCTTTTCTCGTGTGTATATTAGATAATAGAATGTATTAAGATAGGTGTGAGTTCTTGAAACTCATACATATGAAAAGTTTGTAACTCATAGTTATATGCTATGTTTTTGAGCCTATAAGCGTATGGATAGTCCTTGATTTGTTCTTGGATTACATATTGCGAAGATAAGTTCTTAAACACATATAGTTGTGGAAAGTTCCTAAACAAATAAAGTGTTGTAAGTTGATGAATTATACTGAGGTATAGGAATGTTTAGACTGAAAAAAAGTTATTTTCAGTATAAGTAGCGTTGAAGGTGCTAGAGGAAGTTAGAATTGTCGCAAGTATAACAATGAAGGAAGATGAAGAAAATAGAAAATTCCAAGTCTTCTAGCTATGCTAGATTTTAAAATTTATTGACATCATGCTAAAGTGTACATGTTTAAGAAAATAATATTTTTACAAATTTTTATGAAACAATAGATTTTAAAAGAACTATTCTTTGTATATCTGTGTTAACTGTTTCGGCTAGACAAAAATTGATTTAAAATATAAAAATGAATTTGTATATCATCTGTGCATTTGATGCATAGATGGTAAAAAGATGGAGTTATTAATGCAATTGAACCTCGTGTTGGATGTGATCTTTAGATCATCAACCCGCTATGGTATGATGTAGAATGACGAAGTTATAAACTGACGAAGTCATAAGCTGACGAAGTTCTTAACATAATGTGAAACAGTGCGGTATAATGACGTCATTAAACGTTTTGAGTTATGATGAAAGAATTTAAAGAGTAGTCGATGTCAATTGGTTTGACTAGCGAATGTTTTACTTGATTCCCCATTTGAAGTGGCTAGACAAATTTGAAAGTTGATGTCCAATTTATTGGTATGGTCTAAGCTATTTGATTTGGCTAGACAAATGGTATGTCAAGTTTAAAAGAAAATCAAGCTTTCTTTGAAAGGTTATGCCAAACCAAATTGTTTTGGTGCGAAATCTGAATGAATAAGTCTGAGGTGAATAAACTTAGCGATCTGGGGTTGTACAATAGGTTTATCACCTAATGTATCAGAATAGGTAGTATACTTTCTTTGTGATTGTAAACAGGCCGATCAAGGAATTGGTTTGCAGTAAATACCGATAAATAAAGTTCAGAGTTAATGGTCTATAGGACCCCTCAGCAATAATGTAAAATGTTTTAAAGAAATCTTTATATTCTTGGTCATTCGTTCAACTTCATAATCAGTTTGTAAATTGTGAAGACTCTTGAAGTGAGGAAGATGAGAACTTCTTGGAAGAGAAGTTGAGAAGAAACGTGACGGAAAATGTTAATCTTCAAAAAGTGTTTTTCAGTTTTTCAAAGTTTCAAAGAACGCGTAAAAATTATTCGGTAGAGGAAAGACAGAATATCCAAAAATATTTGGATTTCGAGAATCACAGTTTTTCGAACTGTCGAAAAAATTCCGAAAGGCGGAACAGCAAAACTTCCAGGGGAAGTTTCGTTAAGGAGGTTTGCTATAAAGGAGGTGGGAATAGTAACTTTGGCCCTAAATGACTATTTTGCTCCTGGCCTTGGTTTTATATATAAAGAAGCCTTAAGTCCTCATTTTTCTCTCTTGCAAAAACCACCAACACTTGAGAGAGAGAGAGAGAGAGAGGAGCTCAAATGGGAGAAGAGGAAGATAAGGAATGAAAATCTAGCAATTAGCAAGCTTTGTCCATGAGGAGGAAGAATCAAAGAAGAAAGGTAATTAAAACCTAACCCTAATCCATTTTTTTTAAGTTTTTATACGAAAATCATATAACTTAATGATAATGGAAGTAAAAGATATTAAGAATGATTTTCATATAGTTGAAATCATGAGATAAGGAAGTAGGAAGAAATTAAAGTTAGTTTATAAATTTCTTAAAAAGCCTTTTATAAGAACTATGAATTGTTTGATGTTAATGGACGATTCAGATGAGTTATATGAAATCTCCGATGTTATAAGGATGAATTATCAAACTTATAATGTAAAATGCGAGAAAACGTAAAATCATAATCATAATATCTGTTGGTCGTTTTACTGATCAATATATGCGTGCAAGTATACACAATCAACAAGTAATAAAGAGTAAATAGAGTATCGTTCCCACGGAGAATTAACTAATAAAAGTCACCAAACCACTAGCCCATAACCAATTCAGTCTTATCTAAACGAATGATTAAGTGTTTTGAATAAAACTAAGTAATTAACTAAAACTAATTAACCCTAGAATAAAACCAGATAATGAAGATATGAGATCTCAATTTTCCATATTGATTCATCTAAGTCAATGCACTTCCTGTTAAGTCAAATTAATGATCACAGATTGTTAGTCGAGAACACGAAAGTGAGATAAGACTATCTTTCGATGTACCAAATCCATATCATATATAATCCACAGATGATAGAATACATATGAACACCTACATACCTAAACCACTATATGTCTATGTGATTTACAAATAATCAGGGTTTAAGCCCAAGTCCTCAATTGACTACAAGTGGTGCTTCGGTATATGTCTATTCTAAGCACAAATCATACATTCTAACACGTAGAGCGTACAAACACAAGCTATTACGATTAGATCTAAACCCATACTTCGTCTTTCAAGTCCATATGGATAATCACGGTAATTGATAGCTAGGCAATTAAGCAATTGAATACAACCATAATAGACAACCTCATGACAATCAATAAAACCAATATGGAAGAATATCAAAATAGACTACTCAATAGGTTCCATTGAAATCCCAAAATATAATCTAAGTCATACTATAATTAGATCGACCATCCATAAATTGAATAAACATCATATGATTACAAATTGGGGACAAAGAAAATATATAGCTAGAGAATGCAAATATGATTTCTTGCTCCAAGTTTAAATCTTTGATGCTATCCAAATGCTTCAACTTTCAGATCCAATCAAATCTAGAAACTAACTATTTAAATCTACTCTAATCTAATATTGAAATTAAAGAGAAAAGATAGAACATTATTAAGCTAAGGCTCCCAAAGGGGAGATTATCTTCATTCCATCCTATCTATCTCTTATATAACTTTCGTATAACCCTTCGCTCAAGCCACACTCCACTTAATTGAAAGTCAAAATTCTGGTCAACTTTGAACCGGTGCGGCCGCATTCCTATTAGCTTTGATTCAGGCGCGGCTACGCTCTTATGCAGCTCTGCAATTTGCTACTTCCTTCCTCAAACTTTGATGCTTGCAAGCTTTACTCCTTTCCATTATCATTCCATCATCCCATTTCTTTGCTTCTTGTCCCTTTTTAGCATTCTTTCATCCTTTCTAGCCTCTTGTGCACCAAGAGAGTTCCCAAATATGAAATCTACAAAATAAAGCAAAAATATATGAAAAGTTGCAATAATACTTGAGTATAACCAACAATTAAATATAGTTAGCATCTAAATAAGTGGTTATAAAAACTACTTATCAATATCGATTAAAAACGAAGAACGAATGAAGAACACAAAGAACGCGAAGAACGCGGTAAGAAGTTGTTGATGGACAAATTGAAAACCATCGTAAGTTAGATGCTTATGGTTGGTTAGGATCATAGATGAATAATCAATGGATTGATTCCATTTGGTTTGGCGTAAAAATCTCAAGTAACGAAGTTATGACAAAATTTACTATATTAGACGTTAATCGTTGAAATTATAGAATTCCCAGAACGATAGTCAAAAGTCATTGTTTAACTCAAAAACCTTGGTTTTTGATGGTGTATCTTAGAACTATGTATTTAAGAGTTGCGGACTCAAGAACGGATGAATTCTGACTTAAAATGAAGAAATGAGCTGTGAACGTTCATGAACATTTAACTAACGCGTAATAAAAATTTAAACGGTGGATTTATCATTAACAGATTTAGAAACTTATTATGTCCAGATAGAATCGAAGTATATGAGATATGTGACTTGATGGCTTTTGAACGAGCCAATTCCGAGTTATAAAGATCTCGTTACGAGCTCGTGAATTTTATGTAATTGAAAAACTTAAAAAAAATTCAAAGGCTAAGGGCAGGCGCCGCAGCGCCGCCCATGCCTTGTAATTTGGCGCCGCAGTTCCTACTCGGAGAGTTGGCCCCTGCCACCCGGCGCCACAGCATGACTACTTGAACTAAGAGTGGCGTCGCAGTGCCCTTAAGGGAAAATTTTATGATTGAAGATTTTTATTGTCCAAGTTTTTAGATGGTAATTAAGGGGTGTCGACGGCAGAAAAAAATTATGTCGCTTTGGACCAGATCTTTCTCTATTCCTAAATTTTGTTTTTCTCTATCCTTATTCATCTTATCTTTTTTATGAAGGGTGAAGGTTTTCTAGAAAAAGGCAAACATGTATTATGTCAACGATTTGTAAGGTTTACAAAGTCGTCAGTTAGTAGATTTAAAATGGTTATACCAACTCAATCGAATTTTATTTGTAAGTAGGCCCAATTACTAGACACTGTCAAAACTTGATCTTTGAAATAGAAATTCTAAGTTCAGGGACTTGGTTAAGTGGGAGGAAGGTGTTAGGCACCCCCCAACTCCCATGAAAACACGGTACCGCATCTTTTCAATACTTGCCTTTTAAATTGCAATGTGTGTGTGAATGCTGGAAGTAATTAAGCCTATGTTTGATTGAAAGTATTGTTATGCTTCGTTGAACCTATATACGAAGGGTTTAATTTAATTTGCGAAAGTTCTTTTTTGGCAAGATATGAAAATGATATTTTAAAAGGTTGGTTTTCAAACCCGTTTGCTTTCATAGGAATTGAAGCATGTTGATACTTTCCATTTTTTATTCTTTTTAGCCTTCGGCTCGATTTGGATGGTGATTGTCGGGCTGCGAAGCATCCTCGACTACAAAATATATAAAAGTGTCGGTCTTCTCATGGGCATGACAGCCATTGGAGTGACTCTGGCACGACAAACTATATTTAATTATGTTTGAGACCTTAAACCTAGATAACCATTTTAAGGTCTTTCGGATGTACATTTTACAGAAAAACTGGCAGGGTACATTTGTAATGTGGAGTTTGTCCATCGTAGGAATCAGATTCTGATTCGTTTGATCATGAATCCCTTGATTCCTAGGCTCACATAGAAATAACCAAGAAAACCTACACAGCACAGATATTCACAAAGAATGTATATTTACATCTAGACGTCGCAAAACAAAGGATTCATCAATCAAATTCTTGCATGCGCGTAGCCAAAGCTTCTCGTTCCCATTAGATAGGGATCTAAGGGTCGCGAGGTCGCTTTAACATTTAACAAAACTAGAAAGAATACTAGATTTAAATAAATTTAGCCATTCTAGCTTTCCTATTCCGGTTGGACCTATTTTGAACCGTTTGAAAGGTAGAAAGGGCTAGATTTAGAGAAATCTAAGCCACCAGATTTACATTAAAATAAATTTATATCAATTGAATAATTGAAACAGATATTTAATCGCAATGAATAAAGAATATATATATATATATATATATATATATCTAATTATATATATATATATATATATATATATATATTTAGGAGCTGTAAAGGGCGATAGATTTCCAATCTCAGGCTCGGACATAAATGTATATATATATATATATATATATATATATATATATATATATTTATAAAAGCTGTAAAAGAGCCACGAAATGATCCAGGCTCGACAAAATGGAAATATATATATATTTATATATATATATATATATGTATATAAAAGCTGTAAATGAGCAACGAATTGATCCAGGCTCGACAAAATAGAAATATATATATATATATATATATATATATATATTATATATGTGTGTGTGTGTGTGTGTGACGCCCCCAAATTCGAGTCCCTAGAATCTCGGACCTAGTACGTTATAATACATCATTTCTATAACTATTGCGGAAGATATAAACATACATTATTTATACAATAACATTTACAACATAATTCCCAAGGTCTGTAACCTTAACTTAATACTTGTATTCCATATCCTACACGACATACAATGTCATTTGTATTCACTACTATTACCATTTTAACCGTATAATAATTCCATCCTGGAACTTGTCTTTGCCTTTGACTGTGTACGAATTTTCGTCTTTAATCTGAAATGTTTATCATGATATAGCATGTGACATCTCAGATTTTTAGAATTTAGAAATGAGAATTTAATAAATAAAATTCTTATTATTTGATGTTTGAGTATGTGAATACTTATCATATGTTGTGAAATATGTAAATTGATGTGAAGAAAATATATAATGATTAAATAAATAATTTATTGAGTTAAATAAATAAATTATGTGGTTATTGTGGAGGAATGTAATTAAGTATAATATATTAATTAATTAAATATGTAATATTTTATTTAATTGATGTAATGATCTTATGTTATAGTTATAATTTAATTGAGATAACTAAATTAGATGAGTAAGGTGATGAGTGTTACATGCAATTATAATTAGCAAGTAATTATAATTACGTGTTAATTTTATGTGCTTAATTGATGTTAGACTTTTAATTAATTAAATTAGAATATTAAGATTTAATTAATTAAAGGATAACATTAAGAATATGTGTTAAAGGATTTATAAAAAGAATAAAAAGAGTTTTTTAAAAAATCGTTTTTCCAAACAAGGCCCTTGCACCATTTTTAAGTCCGTTTTGCCAAACGGGGCCTTAACTATTAAAAACCTATTTTTAAAAAATATATGTTGTTTTTACCAAACAAAGCCTTAAGGCTTTTTGGTTTTCAAAAAAAATTGTAACCTATGTCTTTATTAGGGGAGTTAGTATATACATAAATATAGTATAAGTTACATGTTATGTATATATGTTATATGTATATTATATCTATAGTATTATAATATACGTTAGTTTAGAAGTTAGAAGACGTTAGAGAAAATAGTCAGTGTTAGAAACAAAAAGAAATACAGAGAAAGAGAAGAGAAAACACAAAGAAAAGATAAAGCGAAATGAGAAGGAGGGAGAAAGAAGAAAGAGAAAGATGAAGTTTGAGAGAGTCACACACACGACCATCTTCATCTTGTTCTTCTAAGCAAAGCAAGGTTATAATCTCAATTCTAGTTTTTAAATATGTTTTTATGATTTTTCATAAGTATTAGTTCTCCGTGTTTGTGAGTTAACGAGAAATTTGTATAACCATGAATTGAATATATAAGTTGTGTTCATATAAGTGAATTATATGATATGTACGATTTTCAGAAATCAAAATTTGTTATAAAATAAGTTTTTATGAAGAATTTGTGTTCTTAAGAAATTTTCATATTTTGGTTGAGTTTAGAATGAAAATTTATAATTACTTATGTGATATATGCATATTTAGATTTTTGTATGATACTATCTTCAATAATGAAAATAATGCATGAATTTCTTAAGAAATTATTTTACAGTGAATGGTTTTGTAAAATATATGAGTTTTATAAAAATATCAAATTTTGATTTCTAAAACTTTTGATTCTTGTTATTTAGATGATTTTCGTGTTTAGAAACATGTTATATATGTGTATTGTTTCAAGTATGTACTATACACTGTTTCAGTAGCTTGTAATTGTCGGTTGTTGGAATGAGTGGGTTAAATAGTGCCGTTGCTGCTCTGTTTCTGTCCGCGTGCTGGCGCAGCTGCGTAGGCAGCAAGGGCAGAAGTAGCGCAGCTGCGCCGCTGGGTTTCCTCATGTTTGACACCTGCGCAGCTGCGCCGGTGTCAAGGCAATGTGTGGCACAGCTGCGCCGCTAGCTGAGCAGAGGCAAAGAACTCCAGTTATTTGTTCAAGTTTTAAAACCTAAATTATTTTGTTTCTATGATATGATCATGTACCAAGTTGCAATAACATATTGTTATCATGAATTTGACAATTTCATAACTAGGAAAGAAAAGAGGTTTTAGAAAACCTTAAAATATTATTTGAATTGTTTATAATAGATATTAAATTATAATTATTTAAATATAACTTAGCTAATATGATATATATAATTATAATTTGAATAATTATAATTATAGTAAAGGTTTAATGTAAATTATGATTGTTAAATTATAATGAATTGAGTTGATTGTTTTAATCAAAGTAAATGTTTAACTTGAAGTGTAATTTGTTTAATTATAACTTAATATGTGATTATAATTTGGAATAATTATAATCAAGGTAAAAGTGTACTTTAAATTATAATTTATATAATTATAATTTAATGAGGGCATGAATAGAAATTGAGTATTTATAATCTAAGTAATGGTTTAATTTAAATATGTTTAAATTATGATTTAATGCATGATGTAGTTGATTCATTATAAAATATGATTGTTTAATTATAGTTTGATTAAAGAGGATGTTTAAATTATAATTTATTTAATTATAATTTAAAATGAGTATGTAATTATTAATTGATTAATCATGTGAAATATAATATGATTATGTGATGTAATTAATTATGTGGTAATTAATTATTAACTTATTAGTTAAAGAGGAATGAGTTAACCTAAAGTGGATAACTAACGATGAGGATTAGTTATGTGATAATTAACTGATATTGTTAATTATACATATGATTTGACAGCGAGTGTCAAACGAGTACATAGAAGAGAATTAGAAAGTATAAAGTAGTATTTACTTAGACGTTTGATAAGCGTGCTAGGTGACTAATAATTGATGCGTATGGTAATACGTTATGTAGGATCATGAATTAGAATATATTAAGCTATTTTTCGGTATTTGGTAATTTACGAGCCAGGCAAGTCTTTCGATTTCTATTTTCTATGTGAACTTGATGATATTATAAACTGTTTTAAATTATTTTTCAAAGAGCATGATATGTTACATATGTTGTAAACGTGAATGTTAAAGTCAATTTATGGCTACATTGATTGATTAAAGAATGTTGATTGAGTAAGAAACTCAATCTTTATATCTACTATATGAATTAAACTATGTATGCCATGTTACTTTAATTATTATGAGATGTATGTTGAGCATGTTATTATGTGCTATGTGATGCATGAAAACTGTTAGAACTTGCTGAGCTGTCGAGCTCACTCTTGCAAATAACCATTTTTGCAGGTCAAGGATGCAAGGTAAAGATATGTGTTAAGTGATTTATAGAGATCAATGTTCAAGAATATTAGTTATGTTCAATTTCAAATTGTAGTTAATATTTTGAATGAAATATGTCGCTGAGTTATAAGTAGAGTTATCCAATGTAGATGGATATTATTTTATTATGAAAGACTTTGTATAGTCATTTTGTTGTAACGATTCATGATATAGATTTGAATCGAAGAGATGTAATGTAAAGGTTGCGATTCAGGGCAATATAGAAAGAAAGTTTATAAAATTTTAAATATTCCGTATTTTTAGTGATTTTTAATATCGAATAATGATGTAATGAGAGATTAAAGTTGTATTGTTAACGATCGAGAAGGAAAATATTATTGTATAAATTTTGGGGTCGTTACAGTTGGTATAAGAGCCGATAGGTTATACACCTTAGGTAATAGGCTATGACCTTAGAGAATGAGAAGTTAAGTTACGTATAACGAAATGGTGATTCCTTTCATATACGTAGATGTATCGGATGAGTTAAGTCCTATAAATATTATAAGAAAAAGGTGAGAATAATGGGGAATAAAACTTGAATAAAATGTTAAACTTTATGAACGAAGTTAGAAATTCTTAAAAGAAGAGTTAATAAATAAACAAGAAGATTCAAAGAAGAATCTTGAAGAGATATGAAGATGAGAATCAGGAGTTACCTAACTCCAATAATAAAGATGACAAATAACGATGAATAGACGAGGTCTATAAGATTGAAAGCATAATGAAGTCATGATATAACATGATGAAAGGAAAAGATAATAAGTTTTAAAACAAAATGATAATGACATAAGAAAGAATCATAAGGGAGATGATTATAGAATAAGGTCAAGGCGTGATCTTTTAAAGTTGAAAGACAGATGGTCTGTAATGATTGCATAGTTATAGTTTGAGACTATAACGAGAATGTACTATGATATGGTACGAGATTAACTCACGAGGAGTTATAAATGATGAGATACAGGAAATCTGTATCGAGTATAGAGCGAGAAGTTAAGAAGAAGATAGAGTTAAGTGAGATTTCAACTGAAGACTCATGTGGTGGCTGTACAAATCTTTGTATGGGCAGGGTTTTGTGCTTACACTTGGTTTATCATATTGATAATCGTTGGAATGCTGGTGTCGCGCTATCGATATATATATATATATATATATATATATATATATATATATATATATATATATATATATATGACGAAGAGGTGATTCTTTTCTCATATTATATTTGATAGTTAGAGTCAATAGAGATTAGATTAGATGATATTAAGATTTGATTAGATGATCTTAAGGTTAGGCGAGTTCTTAAAACTCATACTTATGATAAGCTCGTGACTCATAATCGTATATATGTTTTGAACCCCTAAGCATATGGACAGTCTCTGATCAGTTCTTTGACTACGTATTGCTAGGATAAGTTTATAAACTCATATTATTGTGGCAAGTTCCTGAACTTCCAAAGTGTGGTAAGTTTGATGAACTATACTGGGTATAAAAAAGTTATGGTGTAGGAAGCATTGATGTTATTTAAGGTTGATAGAATGATTAAGTAATGATGGAGTAAAGATTTACTTGATGGAGAAAGTTTTTATATTCTAAATCTCCTAGCTTTGCTAGATTTTCGAAATTTATTGACTTTGTGCTGATGTTGCACTTCTGTTTTCTTGAAAAATATTGGATCAAATGATGGAACCAATGATTTTTTTTTAAAAATCGTGCTATTATTCATATATTTACGCTAATTGCTTCAGCTAGACAAAAATAATTTTAAATTCTTCAAAATGTATTTTCTATACATCATTTGATATGATGTACAAACAATAATCGAGGAAGTTATCAATGCAGTTAAACCTAGTGTTAGATGTGATCGTATGATCGTCAGCCTACTATGGTATGATGTAGTATGACGACGTCATGTAATGACGAAATCCTCAACGTATCAGTACTACGATACAGTATCAGGATATTATGAAAAGATTTATTATTTTTAATTCCTTAAACTATAAAAAGAAAGTTTTATTTCCTTTTAGTTCCCTTAAACGAAAAAAAATATTTATTTAATTGAGTTGGTTAAAAATATATATACATATATATATATATATATTTCGCTTGATGTCCAAATTATTGCTAGAAGTCTATGCTACTTGATTCAGCTAGACAAATATTGAAAGATGTTTATAAAATTCGAGCGTTTTTGGTCAAACTATGCCAAACCAAATTGTTTTGGTGCGGATTCAGATGTTAAGAAGCTGAGTTGAACAACCCTATAAAAGGGGGACATGTTATCAGAGACTATAGTTCCGAAGGTAACGTATATAGTCGTTACGATGTACTACGTTTGGGCCCGACGTAGGGGTACGATAGGTTGGCCACCTAGAGTACCGATGCGATTTTATAGTGTGAAGTACCGGGGGTGAAGCACTAATAAACCTAAAAATAAGTTCAAGGTCTTGTGACCACTCAGCATGATTTGGAATCTTTTAAATTCCTGAGTTATTTATATCGTTTCCTAATTATTGAGCAATTGTGGAAGATTCTTAATATTCTGAAGGAGAATGTAGTAAGAAGGATATTGTGTAGAAAGAAGTAGTTGTAGAACGCATTTATCTAGTGAGTATAGATTAACGTAAAATCTATTTTGATAAACTTAAATTTCGAGGACGAAATTCTTAGAAAAAGGGGTAAATGTTGTGACACCCCCGAATCCGGGTCCTCTGACCCCGATCCGGTCGTCACTATACAATACAAACATCCACCTCTAAACAACATACGATAACTAAAATGCGGAATATAATAAACGTACGTCGTTCATTAAAAAGGTGTTACTAGTCCCAAGATTCGATAACCTTAATACATCAATATAAACATACCCTAGAATAAACATTAGGGTTCATATTACATTAACAGTAATTAAACAAATCACAAAGACAAAGTTTGCCCTTTGCAAACCATCCTAAATCTTTCCTTTACCCTTGTCCTTCCCTGAGAGCTCGGGCTTAACTGCAATATAAGTCATGATATAGCAAGAATGAGCAATAAGTTTGCTCAGCAAGTTTAAATACAACAATAAAGGATATATCATGATGAATGAAAAAATATCTGACAATGATTTCAATAAAATGAATATCTTAAGATTCAACAATATGAATATTAGAACGATTCAATAATATGAATATATGAACTATTCAACAATATGAATATTAGAACGATTCAATAATATGAATATCTGAACGATTCAATAATATGAATATTAGAACGATTCAATAATATGAATAATAGATAGATTCAATGATATGAACATCTGCACAATTCAACAATATGAATATTAAATAGATTCAACGATATGAACATCTGAACAATTCAACAATATAAATATTAAAAGCAAAGATAATAATTGCCTTTAGAATGACTGATAGTCGAGTAGACTCTGAACTATAACTTTTCAATGGATTCAATAGCTAATTGACCCTTTTTGGATTACTGGCTTCTGACTACAGAAACTTAGTACCTCGAGGAGATCAACCTCGGGCACAACGTGAATATGCATAACACTTATATCTGCTTACTCGTATCGTATATTAGATACCTGGGCACACTCCTACATATGAGGGGTATTCTGTTCCGTCTAAGAATTCTTACCATCAATTGGTTTAGATAGCTTTAAAAAAACTTCATACACTAGTCTGACCGAACAAAGGTTCAGACTCTAACTGACACGATTCAAGAAATTTAGAACCTTGAATAATGTATAAGTCCAGGACTGTACGAGCTCAAATGCACTAAGTGCGGACATCAATAATATCAATGTGGAATAATTGATAAGTAATTAAACCACTAAATAACATGCTTGGAAATAAAGTTCAAGCAATTAAGTAAACAACTTTTGATTCAACAATAACCTACTCAATACAATATGAGAAGGATAGAGAACTTGCACAAAGTGAAGTTTAGAATTTGCACAATATATGAATTTGTGTAAGTTCGGGGAACTTGCACAATACTCAACGTGTGAAGTTTGGGAACTTGCATAATAATAGATTCCTTGCATAAAATAAATGCATAGGCTTAGACACCTACAACATCAAAGAGTGAAATTCGGGGAATTTCACCATAATAGATCCCTTGCATAAAGTAAATGTATAGGTTAGGACATTTTCTTACAACGTTCTTTGAATAAAGTAAACACAAAGATAAGATACTTGCACAATATACGAGTTTGTATAAATTTGGAGAACTTGCATAATAAAGAAATGAAGTTCGGGAACTTGCAAAATAACCAAAGTGTGAAGTTCGGGGAACTATCACAATACTCAAAATGTGAAGTTCGGGGAACTTTCACAATAACCAAAGTGTGAAGTTCGGGAAACTTTTACAATACTCAAAATGTGAAGTTCGGGGAACTTTCACAATAACCAAAGTGTGAAGTTCGGGGAACTTTCACAATACTCAAAATGTGAAGTTCGGGGAACTTTCACAATAACCAAAGTGTGAAGCTCGGGGAACTTTCACAATACTCAAAATATGAAGTTCGGGGAACTTGCACAATACAATAATAACCTACTCAATACAATATGATAAGGATATGAAACTTTCACCAAAAATAAGTGAAGTTTAGAAACTCGCTTACACGGTTCATTGAATAAGGTAGTACAAGAATTTAGAATACTCGCACAATAGAGTCCGGATACTTGTTCAATAAATAAGTATAAGTCAAGAAAAACTTGCTCAAATAAAAGAGTAGTTCAGGAAAACTTGCAATATAATAATACTTTGCTCGATATAAATTTGAGTAAAGTTAGGGAGACTTGCAAATAATACAAGAACGGGTTCAAAAGAACTTGCACAATCAAAGAGTGAAGTTCAGGAAAACTTGCACAAATAAGGAGTGTAAGTCAGGGAACTTGCCTGTTTGCTCAGCTACAAATAAATTCTAGCTTTAATAAAACTGCATTGGAACTACCTAATATTAACAAGTCAATCTCTCCAATTAGTATAAGTTCACACATACAAGAATCTAATCATTATATAATTCTATCACATAAGATCACGTTCAATATCAAACATACCATTTATAGCATCATAATATGTTAATTGTTAAAATCCGACTTAAGCAAATTGTCCGGGTCTGAAAGTGTCCTGGTGCAACTCTAGCATGCAACTATTGCCATTAAACCAATACACATGCTTATCAAGTTATAATTTCTCATTCAAAACTAGCATGCTCTTTCTATATTCAATTCGAAATCATGTTTTCATGCCAGTAATTCATATACTTTAACTAATACATGTTCATGCTTCAAGATCGGTTACTAAGGTCATGTTATCATATAACAAGGCTAAACAATAATTAATATGTATGCTCGAGTATACTACACATATACTTTAGTCACATAATTCATTTTCTATGATTAGGCATGCATATGTGAAATTCGTATATAAACAAATGATGGTCATGTTACTATGTCTATAGGTATAATGAACTTTAATACACATGCTCGCATGATCATAATATCATTCACATGGTAATCGACGCTATTTAGCTTCCACATTCTAAGTTTCCATTTGTAAAGTATACTAAGTCAAAAAGACAACACGGTACATGTAAAGCATCTCGTAACCGCGACTCACATGTATTAGAACGCTTATATAAGTCACATACATTTATTCAAGTGGTCCCAATATAAAAGACACAAGTCTTGGTTATGTTTACTTTGAAAGTCCTTAAGTTTCGCTTGAAAAACTTCTTGAAGCTTTCAATCAAGTATGCTAACGTGTTTAACATTTTAAACATGCATTTCAAGTTAATGTAAACATGCTATTATGTTCATAATATCATATTGTATACATGCTACTTATATGACAAAGTTCGCATTCAAAACTATAAGTTTACTTTAAAACCACTAGTTTTCTTCCTCTAATATAAGCTAGTATGATTAACCACTTAAGACTTAGTGCTCAAGTCCATATAGACCATATGGTCGGGTTCTAAAAATTAGAATAGTAACGTGGCATAGCATGTCATGGTTTGTGTTTCAAAACTTACATTATTGCTAGGAACGTGCATTAGTACGGTTCATATAATCACATTTCATTATGGAACCTATATACGCTTGTTAGCATGCTTCTCATACATTTTTAAATCATACTAATATGCTTGCAAAGTCAGAACATAGCTAGGGTACTTATATGCTCATGACAAGTTTACTTTAACAAATCCTAAGTTCATTTATAAAACTATAAAGCTTCCTTCCATAACATATTCTAGCATGGTTAAAATCATGCATGTTGTATCAAGAACATATATATATATATATATATATATATATATATGAGTTAAACTAACTTTCATGCATGTCCACCCTAGTACCATCAAGCTAGCATGAGCAGGAAGCAAAACAAAAATTTTTTTTGCAGAAAGGCACTAGCGCAGCTGCGCAGGCTGGCGGCCAGGCCTGAGGCAGTGCAGTTTTCGGCAGACTATAAACCCAACTCAGAATTCTTCCTGCACCAGCTATAATACAATCCTATCATGCATATAACATCATATAACACTTGTCAAAACATATTCTATAGCTCAATTAACATCTAGATTGCAAAACTCAAGAATTTGACAATGTAGAGCATGAATGGAATTTTGCAGAGAATGAAGAACAAGAAGGTAAGTGATTATACCTCTGTAAACGAACTGAACTTGCTGCTATACTAATTCACCCTCACTGATATCTCTAATGCATATATGTTCTCAATTTGACTAAGGCAAAATCTCAGCAATGAATTTGTGAAGGAGAAGAGCTTATATATATAGAAGCTAATGTCCAGACCAAACTTTTCTCTCCCAAATCAAACTAACGGATTGAAGGATTGCATGAGGGTTATAGAATGGTAGGTATTTAGTTGGTGAATCAAATCATTGTTCCCACTCCCCCATTGATGATTGCTATAGCTTTACTGAGTTAGAGGAGGAGAGTAGACTTAGGCCTTATGGCTATGCACGTGAAGAGGAAGTTGGGGATGACACTCATATTGGGACATACCAATTACTCAGCAACTTGAAAATACATTAAGGTTATGTATGTATATTCTATATATATACTTGAGTTACAATGTTACTTCAAATAAGCAATCAATAATACAATGTCTCAAATAGAGGTACATATATATACCAACATATAATCCATGTACATTTTCTATTAACACCAGATATAATTCAAGTAGGCATTATTATTATTTACCATCATAAATGTTATTATAATTATTATAATAACTTATAAAAAAATCATTATCAAATAACAATAGTTTATTGATATTAATACAACGTAATAGGGTATACATATTAATGTCTACCACTCATATCATGCTACATAAGTCATATTATAATGTAACTCACATAATATAATTACTCTTACTATATAGTCTATATATAATATACATAGCCACATTAATGTGCACATTGCATTTTATATAATATGAAGGTATCCACCATATACTACAAGGTTTAATATATCGCATGCTTGTATAAAATAATTAATTAATTAAATATAATATTATTATATTTATTTATCTCTTACTCATTAATTATTATTTACTCATAATAATAATTAATCAACACATAATTAATTACTCCCAATTCATTAATTATTATATATTCATTATAAATCAACAACAATAATAATTTCATACGTTATCAATCAATTACTCAAATATAAATAATTAATCTCGATTAAATCTCTACACCATATTCAAGAAATTTGAATATATAATTTACTAACACTTTTATCAATATTCTGATATAAAAGTACTCATGGTTAATCTACTAATTTAAATAACCATTAGTGATTCCCTTTAATAAAAATCCTAGCATTTATTCGCATAGGTTACATTCACATAAGCAGATAACCACATAAGGTTTAAATAAGTTTAAAAAATTAACTCCTAAAAATTTTAAATCATATATAAAATTAATAAGGAGCTTAAAATTCCTGGTCGTTACATCCCTCTCCCCTTATAAAAATTCCGTCCTCGGAATTATAAAAATAAGGTTACTCTAATAAAAACGGATAATTCGCTCTTATCACTTAGATAATCTCTACTATCTACCTTACCACTTCTGGTCCCAACAGTCGACGTTCACCTAATTCGTCCCAACACAACGATGTTCGACACTTCCTCCCATAAAATGCTTCTAGAAAAAATCTCTTCTCTTAGTTCTGGTACTAACAGTAACCAAATTCGTCCTTCAAATCTTAGCAATCCAGTGCTATCAATCTTAAATTTCAACTCATTACCTTTAGCTAATCGCTTCTTGATGTTATCATAATCTTTGTCCTTCTCTTGTGTTTCCTTAACCTTATCTAATAACGTCGGGCTTACTAACACTGTAAATAATTTCTCTTTGGTCTCCATCGGATACTTAACCTCTAAGTCTAGTCTTTTGAAAACTCTCACTAATCCTTCTTGAATGTTCAACCTCGATAACTTCCCTCTGCCTTTCCTATCCAAGGCATCTTTCACTATATTTTCCTTGTCGGGATGGTACAGAATTTCACAATCATAATCTTTGATCAATTCTAGCCATCGGCGCTGCCTCATGTTTAATTCCTTCTACGTGAAGATATACTTCAGATTGTGTATATCTCACACTTCTCGCCATACCAATAATGCTTCCAAAATTCCAAGGTAAAAACTATTGCTGCTAAATCTCGTTTGGGAAAACATCCACGAATTCCCTTCAAATCTGTATAACAATTCCTATGATTGTATTCTACGGGAATAACTTTCTTGTTTGCTACTCCTACGCCCATAGGGTGTTCTAATTTCTCACGGGGTAAGTCTAACTGTTTAACAAATTCTTCAGAAACAAAAGAGCAGGTAGCACCCGAATCGAATAACACATATGCATCTATATAATTGATCGGGATGATACCTGACACTACGTCCTTGTTGTTGCAGTTGTCGCTAGCTGCAACGCCCTTTCTCTTTGGGCAGTCCTTGATTTGATGGTTTGTGGCTCTACACGCGAAACATCCTCCTTTCGACATATTCCAACACTGAGGAGCCATGTGCCCCTGTTGTCCACAATGATAACATGCGTTCTTCCCCTTCATGCATTCCCCCGAGTGGTTCCTTCCACAGTTACTGCACTTTAAACTTTTCTTAGCCTCTCCCCCAAATTTTCCACCTCCGGATGATTGGCTCTCCATCCATTTTTGTTTGTTGGGGTTGCTACCTCTGCCGCTGTTTCCCCCTTTCGGTCCTTCATGGCCGTTCTTCTTATCTTGTTTAAATCGCACTATGGCTTCATTACCTCCTTCGACAATGATAGCCCTTTCCAAAAGATCAGAAAAGGTCTTAATCTTCAATACATCTACTACCTTCTGCACCCATGGTTTCAATCCTAATTCAAATCTCTCTGTACTATACACTGTTTCAGTAGCTTGTAATTGTCGGTTGTTGGAATGAGTGAGTTAAACAGTGCCACTGCTGCTTTATTTCTGTCCGCGTGCTGGCGCAGCTGCGCAGGCAGCAAGGGCAGAAGTAGCGCAGCTGCGCCGCTGGGTTTCCTTATGTTTGACACCTGCGCAACTGCGCCGGTGTCAAGGCAATGTGTGGCGCAGCTGCGCCGCTAGCTGAGCAGAGGCAGAGAACTCTAGTTATTTGTTCAAGTTTTAAAACCTAAATTATTTTGTTTCTATGATAATGATCATGTACCAAGTTGCAATAACATATTGTTATCATGAATTTGACAATTTCATAACTGGGAAAGAAAAGAGGTTTTGAAAAACCTTAAAGTATTATTTGAATTGTTTATAATAGATATTAAATTATAATTGTTTAAATATAACTTAGCTAATATGATATATATATAATTATAATTTGAATAATTATAATTATAGTAAAGGTTTAATGTAAATTATGATTGTTAAATTATAATGAATTGAGTTGATTGTTTTAATCAAAGTAAATGTTTAACTTGAAGTTTAATTTGTTTAATTATAACTTAATATGTAATTATATTTTGGAATAATTATAATCAAGGTAAAAGTGTAATTTAAATTATAATTTATATAATTATAATTTAATGAGGGCATGAATAGAATTTGAGTATTTATAATCTAAGTAATGGTTTAATCTAAATATGTTTAAATTATGATTTAATGCATGATGTAGTTGATTCATTATAAATTATGATTGTTTAATTATAGTTTGATTAAAGTGGATGTTTAAATTATAATTTGTTCAATTATAATTTAAAATGAGTATATAATTATTAATTGATTAATCATGTGAAATATAATATGATTATGTGATGTAATTAATGATGTGATAATTAATTATTAACTTATTAGTTAAAGAGGAATGGGTTAACCTAAAGAGGATAACTAACGATGAGGATTAGTTATTTGATAATTAACTAATATTGTTAATTATACATATGATTTGACAGCGAGTGTCAAACGTACATAGAAGAGAATTAGAAAGTATAAAGTAGTATTTACTTAGACGTTTGATAAGCGTGCTAAGTGACTAATAATTGATGCGTATGGTAATACGTTATGTAGGATCATGAAGCAGAATATATCAAGCTATTTTTCAATATTTGGTAATCTATGAGCCAGGCAAGTCTTTCGATTTCTATTTTCTATGTGAACTTGATGATATTATGAACTGTTTTAAATTATTTTGCAAAGAGCATGATATGTTATATATATTGTAAATATGAATGTTAAAGTCAATTTATGACTACATTGATTGATTAAAGAATGTTGATTGAGTAAGAACTCAAACTTTATATCTGCTATGTGAATTGAAGCATGTATGCCATGTTACTTTAATTATTATGAGATGTATGTTGAGCATGTTATTATGCGCTATGTGATGCATGAAAACTGTTAGAACTTGCTGAGCTGTCGAGCTCACTCTTGCAAATAACCATTTTTGCAGGTCAAGGATGCAAGGTAAAGATATGTGTTAAGTGATTTATAGAGATCAATGTTCAAGAATATTAGTTATGTTCAATTTCAAATTGTAGTTAATATTTTGAATGAAATATGTCGCTGAGTTATAAGTAGAGTTATCCAATGTAGATGGATATTATTTTATTATGAAAGACTTTGTATAGTCATTTTGTTATAACGATTCATGATATAGATTTGAATCGAAGAGATGTAATGTAAAGGTTGCGATTCAGGGCAATATAGAAAGAAAGTTTATAAAATTTTAAATATTTCGCATTTTTAGTGATTTTTAATATCGAATAATGATGTAATGAGAGATTAAAGTTGTATTGTTAACGATCAAGAAGGAAAATATTATTATATGAATTTTGGGGTCGTTACATAGCAAGGGTGAGCAACAAGTTTGCCCAGCAAGTTTAAGTTCAAATCAAGATATATCATGATTGAAAAGAATAATAAGGTGACAAACTTTCAACAATATAGTGATTGTGAAAGAATATGAATCAATTTCAAAACTGAATGACATAATCAATAATGATGAATGGTCAACAATAAACATAAACAAATTTAACTAGACCAAATAATAATGAAGGTGATCAGCCTTTCATACCTGATGAACATATACAACATGCACAAGGTGCGAATCAATAATCAGTATAGATGTGAATAATCAACAATAATTATTCACGAACATGTTTTGAAAATAGAACTCAAGTTTGAGTTAATGAAAACTTACTCAATAAAAGTATGGTTTAGGAACTTGCATGTACCGTCGATTACTGCTACGCAATTTAAGTTAATCACTTTATTGAAAAGACCTATCAGTTATAAGATTGATCTTTCAATTAGCATAACATACCTTATAAGTAAACTATCTAACATTTAAACATATAGTCAAATATTAGATAACCTTAACACTATACAAACACAAGTCTAAACCTAGCACACATCGAGTCTTTAATAATATTCAATATGGTATACTGAGTGATTTTCCATAAACAACTAACAAATTAGTTTTCATCTAGTCTACACTATTTTCATAGTGAGTTAGATCGGTTACTAATTCGTAGATCCCTTCCCCATATCAAGGAGTCGTTTAGCCCAGCTACTATACATCAAACCGTTAAAGGGTACGACTGTACTACCTTAGACTTAACACTACTATATCATATAACTTGTGAATTAGCACTTTGTCTTTCTTTTTATAAGTCTTTTATAATTTAGGAAGTCGAATACCTAATCTAGCAACCTGGATTCAGACTGAATTTCAATTTAGTAACTAATTTCCAATCCAGCAGACTGGGTACAACTGACCTCCAATCCAGCAAGCCTGGATTTAACTAACCTCTAATCCAGCAATCTGGATTATTCAAACAAACCATTCCAGCATCTTGGATTATCCAAATATCTCATCCAGTAACCTAATGGCTAACCCATATACTAGATTGCAATCCAGCAAGCTGAATTCCTCCTTTTAACCAAAACATCTTATTATTTTTTTTTATCATTTTTCCATACATAAATACATGTATTTCAAACACAAAAATAATTTTTCAGGAATTTTTCAATTTCCTTGAGTATTTTTCAAAAATCCGTTTATAGTTAATTCCTTAAGAAATTTGCTACATCACGCTTAACTTCAGAAATTCCCAACTCTTGGCGGGATCTTACACATGTTATCATGAGCCTCCAGTTTAAATTTTGTGGCCATCGGAGTTATTGAACTCCGGTTATAGCAATTTCCGTCGAAAAAACTTAAATATTGAAGTAGTCATAACTTGCTCAATTTAAGTCAGAATGAGCTCATTTTTGGACCCAAGCTATTTTATAACATATTGTTTGATATCCCAAAAGTTTGGAATTTATTTCATAAAATAAGTGGCCGAAATAGTCCTTGAAATTTCCGGACAGCCTACTTTTTGTCATTTTTAGTTTTGGCGTCCGTTGTTAAAAATAGTCCACACGGAAATCTACATGGAATTTTTTAGTGATTCCACTTGGATCTGTTAGAAGACTTATAGATCTAACTCTAAAAATTAACCACACTCAAAAATTAAAAATACACTAGGAGATATGGTCTTTTGAATTTCAGTTTACGTTTTCCCGAAAAACAGTTTTTAAAACTTTTGTGTTTTCTAAGAAATCTTCCTAGATCTCTTGATTAGCCAAACATCAAACATCATAAACCATCATAACATATACTAATACCTCTTATACTCATGGATCTATCATGATCCATGATCTATTACACCAAACATACACCAAATCCAAGCAAAACATAATTTATGCTAAGAAAATCAAGGTTTTCTAACTTTTTAAAACATAGTTTTCTTTTGCTTTTTATCTAACTTTTGAAACTTAAAAGTGATATATCCAAACATATAACACTTATAAACATATAGATCTAAGATTTTGGAGTTTTGAATCATAGATCCATGTTTTGATCTAGAACAATAAAACACAAATTTCATAAACTAGTTTAAAGCTTATACCTTCGCTTTGTAAATATTCTTTCTTGATCTATCCAAATAGATGATGATTTAGGAGAGAAGAAAGATCAAACTTCCTTCTCTCTCTCCCTCTTCCCACCGTCTCTCTCCCCTCTCTCTAGCTTTGCTTTGGATAGTTAGCAAATAAGGAAGTAAGAGAATGAAATAAAGTAACAAAAAGATGGAATGATTTGTGTGTTCGTAAATATGATATAGATATATCATATGTATGTAATATTTTTACCCAACACTCTAGCTCTCTCTCTCACTCATTAATGAAACCATTGCTTGCACACTTGAACAAAATGAGTGGCTTAATAAATGGGTGACACATGTTGGAGTTGGTGGGGAGTTGTTGAGAGTAGGTAAACTTAATCATTACATTCATGAACCTTTCTTCTCCTCTTTATATGGGCCAAATTTTGAGACCATTTTGCTCCCTACTTGGTTTGTTTTTATTGCTTTATTAACTTACTAAATGTCCAACTTTCTTTTCCATTGGGCCAAGACTTCGGTCATTCCTTTAATTACTTTGGGCTTGATAATAAAATATTTGGGCTATGTAAATTAACATAGTCCACAATTTATAATTCTATCATACCCTAATCATTTAATTAGGGTTCTATTTACTCAATTTATAAATCAAATCCTTACTCATATACATTAAATTACTTAACCTAATTAGACTTGCTTTAATTAGGTTATAAAATTAATAAATTGAGATAATAAAATAAATCCCATAGAGTTAATTAATATTTTCAATATTAATATTCTCCCATGCCATAACCCTTAGGTTATTCAATTCTCATACCTAATATATATATTAGGCTACATTAGTTTCTTTTATTTGTTTATTATATAATAAACAAATATAAGTAATCAAATAATATACATACTCATACCTAATAATTTAATACGTTGAGACATGTCCCATAAATCTCATACTATATTTATCCTTATCATTCCTCTTGCTAAAGTATTTATAGCACATCACAAAATATATATATATATATATATATATATATATATGTGTGTGTGTGTGTGTGTGTGTGTGTGTGTGTGTTTAACTATACATATAGACATTTTAAGAATTCAAATCAAATCATATAGGTTTTTTAAATTTTTTTAATTATTCCTCTAATTTTCATCTAGGTTTTATTCCTTAACCTTTATTTTAATCATTTAAGATTTTATAAATTCTCGGGTTGTCACATTCACCCTTTCTTCTAAGAATTTCGTCCTCGAAATTACAGCCAACTAATCCCTACTCCTTCTATTCACCAAAACTAGATTTTCAAGTTAACCTTTATTTGATTTCATTCTCATTTAATGAATACACACGGCTTCCTTCTATGAGGAATTATTCTATCATCACATTCTACCCAGACTTCTCCCCAAGGAGTTAAAAACTTTTCAAATAATACTGAGTGGCCATGAACTTTCATTTTTCAATTTCGAAAAGGTTTAAACAGAAATGCATCTGCAAACCGCTCTGGACTTACGGACACATTGGGTGATCAGCCCGTATGCCCTGCATTGATCAGATGCTACATCACTACCATTCGGCACAATTTGAACCACATTGGCGTCCATCATCACCGCTATTGGCGCAAAAATATTTCCCAATTTAGGGATGTTCATACTCAGCCTAGAGTCCGAATTAAAACAATATGGTTCGGAATAAGTTCTCAAAGAGATACTTGAATTTTCATAAACATTTGTCTAGCTGAATCAAATAGCATTAGACATATACCAATAATTCTAATATCAATCAAAACATGTGTCTAGCCAAATTTAATTGACACTTGACTTTACTTTAAAATTCTGAAAATCATTTTATGACGTCATGATATCGCACTGTATTTATAGTCCGTTTTAGATTCCGTCATTTTTGTGACTTTGTCATAAAATAATATACCATAGTGGGCTAACGATCTTTAGATCACATCCAACACTAGGTAATACTGCATTAATGACTCCATCATTTTTATCATTCTTGCATCAGGTTCCATGATGCATTGATGATATATAAAATATATTTTGATATTTTAAATAATTTTTGTCTAGCCGAAACAATTAGCGTAGACTCTTCTTTAAACTGTTCAAAACTATTGAAAATCATTTTTGAAATTATTATATCGCAACAGGGAACGATGTGTCAGGGTCCCGAAGTCCACACATACACAATTGTAACTGTAAGAACCTGAATTTTTAGAAATTATTAATAATAAGAATTTAATAAATAAAATTCTTAAAAGCATGAGATGGGTTCGAATAAGAATATATATACGTGATACGAGGTATGTAGTATTGTATTACATAGGGTAATATGAGCTATGTAATAAGTGATTTTGTGTTTAAAAAATATATATCATTATTATATATTTGTTATAAATTTAGAGATGAATTAGTAAAAAGATGGATAAGATTTATCTGTCAACATTAAATAATTTATAGAATTATTTTATCATAGTAAGTTGGTGACATTAAATATCTTTGATGAATAATCACCATTTTCTTGAGTATATATACTAGTGATTAGTATGATTGTAATATAGGTTATTATTTAAGCTATCCATGGATGGATTGGGATAGTGAAGCATGAGTTAATTAAGGGAATTAACTAATAAGTATAAATATTGGTTAATTTAGATTGGAAGTTATATTATGGAATAATATAATTTGAATATTAAAGCCTCAATTAACTATGGTGCTATAGTAAGGGGTTTAAGATCACTTAAGTAAATAGTGAGTTAACACATGCGTGGAATATGTGATTATAGTAAGTGCCTTATATCACTTGGCATGGTATTATATGAATGAGCGAACGACGTTAATAAAATACGTTGTTAAACCAATATATCTTTAAATAAATATTGATTAGAGAATTAATTAATATTGAGATATGGTTAAATGTATAGATTAAAGAAATTGTTTTGGAGACAATTTATAGAAAGAAAAAAAATGAATATTATATATTTCTAATAAATGATATTAAAATAATTTCCAATATTGAATTATTTTGATAAAATGGAGAAGGTTATATACCTTGTATGACTTTGTATGAGGTAATATGAATGAGGATAAATATATTAAAACATATTTGTTATATGTAATATATTAATAAGAAAAAACTTATGGTCTATTTTCTATATAAAAGGTGTACATATGTCGTACATGTAATTATTTTAATGAGATATAGATATTATATTAAAAATAATATCTTGAGATAATGAGTGAATTCTTTTAATATAATTAACGCCTTTAGTTTCCAAAATTATAATAAAAACGTTTTGTCATGGTGGAATACATAATTCTTATAATAATAATGTATCTCCAAGAGGGTTAAATTTATAAAAGAAAACTAAGTTATTTTAATTTACTAAATAACTTGAGTTACTATTTTACTGTAGATTTTATTATTTAAATAATTAATAGAGTAAATATTAATTATTCTAATGGTTATACATATTATAAGTGTATAATTATTTAAGGTAGCTTGACATTAGAATGCATGTGTCACACAAACTTTATATTAAAGGAATATTAAGGTGTGATAGAAGTGATAATAAGCTTAATTAATAGTGTAAGCTTGTGAGATATGCCTAGTGTGGCAAAGTGGTGGAATAAGCATTCATTAAATAATTTAATGAATGAATAATTAAAGAAATTAATTAGTATTATTATATAAATTACTTGCTATGTGCAATTATATGTAATTATATGTTATATAGTAGCTACATCTATATGACATGAAATGAAGTGTGACACTTCAAGAAAACTATATTATATAAGAACTATATATAGTAAGATTAAAGGAATGATATAAGTTACATAAATAATGTTTATGTGACAAGATGTGATGAGTGGATATATTAAGGTGTATGTATGGAATAATAAATTACACTAAATAAACAATTGTTATTTAATGATTATTTCAATAATTAAATATCATTGAAATAATAGAGTTGTAATAATATGGTGTGACAATACTCAAGCTTACTATATTTGGTATTGTCAAATGTACATGGATTATATGATTGGGTGTATGTGTGACCCTATCATATCATATGGTAATAACATTAAGTTATTAGATATAAGATTGCAAGTTAGCCCATGTGAGAGCAATGATGGTTAACCAAATGGCTAGGGTACAATGAATAGTAGTAGTTGGTGAGAGTTAGTCACTAACTCTTCTTTGCCCCTTGTGTAATAACCATAGGAGGGTAATAGATTGGTTATTAGTAGAGACCATGCATTGGCGTGTATAATGTTAGTTTATTTGCTAAATGCAAGTATATATGTTATGGGAATTAATTATGTAGCATGGTGCAATAAACCCCTCTCATGACCCTTAGAATGCTAAACATTTTGTGTCATGGTGAAGTTTGTAAACTAAGAACCATGTGGGAGAAATAATGAGTAAGGACAATGAATAGTAGTAGTTGGTGGAGTTAGCCAACAACTCCATTCCTTGCCCCTTGGTTATTGCCCATAGGAGGGTAATAGAGTGGCCATGATTAGAGACCATTAATTAGTATATAAATGTGCTAGTATATAATCTATGAGAGCATATGATGTAATGGTATTACATTATAAACATATTATAAAATGTGAGATTATAGTATTGTAAGCTTGAGGTTTATTATATACTAAGCTTACATAATTGTGCCTTGTGTGGCATGGGTGGTAAAGTTAAATCAATTAGAGGTTTAACTATAATGGAAAGTTAATAAATAATTGATATTAATTATCATTATAATATTTGGGTGTAATTGAGATAATAATCTTATGGAAAATTATGGTATGAGAATGCCCAACTATTTTATATCTTGTCCAAGTAAAATATTAATTGAATTAAACCAATGTACATGAGATACATGATATTATGTATTGGTGTTAGAAGTTTGTTAATTCATTAGATAAGTGTACTTATATATATGTGGGTGTATATATATAAGTATAGATATATGTACATGTGTAAAGGTAACAAATAAGCTATCATAATGTACCAATGGGATAATGAAAGTGCAACATTTAGATAGTACCCCCCATGACCAAAAATTGTTGCCCTATTAGACCTAAGTGATGATTTTTTGTTGCCCAAATGCTTATAAGTTACCCATGTGAGCTCATCATGAAGAAAGACATAGTTGGTGGAGAGTTGGTGAAGCTTTTCACCAACTAAACTTTGACCAATGGTTATTTACTAGTTAGGTGTACAAATACAAGTATTATACCAAGTACTAGTACATGTATTTTATACATGAACCTTGCCTATAAATGGAACCCCTCCTAGTTCATTACTTCATTTACTTGAAATTTCATAAGTGTTAGAAGTATAGAGAGAGTTAGAGAGAAAAGAAGAAAACTAGAGAAGTGCTTGCATTTTGGTGGAGTTCAAGAAGGAGAAGTAAAGGTGGAGAGCTACTTGAGGTTCCTAGCCAAGAGGGAGAAAGCATTCAAGAAGTAAGTTCATAACCTAACTTAAGTTTTTGTAAGATAAGTTAGTATATATGATTCTAAGAAGAAAAATGCATGCTTGGTTGTAGGAGTTTGTATATGTGGAATCATGTTGGATCTAAAGTTATAAGGATGGATTTTGGAAAGAGAATATGTTATTTATATGTCTTGGTATGTGATCAAGGTTAAAATGAATCTTAGTAAAGCATGTGAGCATGAAACCTGGATTGATATTTTTATGAACATGAGACTTGATAAGAAATGTCATTAAATGTGTAAGCTATGTTGATGATCCAAAAATTCTACGTTGAACATCTATGAAATACGGTCATAATCAAAGTGGAGAAAAATTCAAACCTTGGAGAGGGCCCGCCCTGGCGGGCCTTGTAAGCTTTGTACCCACGCCCCGGCGGGGGGTATGCAGGGAAAAATGTTTGAAGCCGCCCCGACAGGCATGTTAAGCCTTGAACCCCCGCCCCGACGGGGGGTATACAGAAAAAAGAGGACCTTTATTTTGAAAAGCGAAGTTTATGTAATAATTTCATAGCATTTTAACATGCCTTAAAATGTTAGATAATTGTAATGAGTTATATTAATAAAATAATATATAATTATAATTTGGATAATTATAATTATAGTAAAGTTTAATTTAAATTATAATTTGTTAAATTATAATGAATATAGTTTGATTAATTATAATCAAAGTAAATGTTTAACTTGAAGTATAATTTGTGTAATTATAACTTAATATGTGATTATAATTTTGAATAATTATAGTTAAGGTGAATGTGTAATTTAAATTATAATTTATTTACTTATAATTTAATGAGTGCATAAATTGAAATTGATTATTTATAATCTAAGTAATTGTTTAATTTAAATTATAATTAGTTTAATTATAATTTAATACATGATGTGATTAATTTTGGTATGAATAACTATTAACTTATTAGTTAAAGAGGAATGAGTTAACCTAAAGTGGTTAACTAACGATGAGGATTAGCTATGTGATAATTAACTGATATTGTTAATTATATATATGATTTGACAGTAAGTGTCAAACGAGTAAATAGAAGAGAATTACGAAGTGTAAATTAGAACTTACTTAGACGTTTGATAAGCGTTGCTAGGTGACTAATAATTGATGCGTATGGTAATACGTGTGTAGGATTGATGAAGCAGATTATATTAAACTATTTTTTGGTAATTGGTAATCTACGAGCCAGGCAAGTCTTTCAGTTCCTATTTGATATACGAATTCAATAACTGTTAGTTAAATTATATTATGATGTGATGATATGAACTTATATATAAATTGTATATGAGATATGTATGAGATTGAAAGTTGATCTTTGATGATATGCTTGTTATGTGAGAAGTAACATGCTTAGTAAATATAAATTGATTATAAATGCATGAACTAAGTATGATGTTATATGCTATGTGATGCATGAAAACTATTAGAATTGCTAAGCTGTCGAGCTCACTCTTGCAAATAACCATTTTTGTAGGTTAAGGACTCACGATTAAAGTATTATGCCACTTGATTGATAGAGTTCTGTAGTTTCGTAAGAAGATCGACGTAGTTATCTAATGATACGATCTTGAAAAATGTTTAAGTTTTATATGATGTACTTGATAGTTGCTTATGATGTATAACACTTGTCGAGTTGTAAAGTTATACTATGTGATGCATAGAAGACTTCGTATTAAGATGTAAAAGTCTATACGGTAACTCAAATAGAATGAATCATATTATATAGTTGATTCAGGGATTTGTAATTGATTCAAGTTATGAAATCAATAAAAGATTTTATTCAAAGAAGATTGAAAAAGTTTAAATTATTCTGTTTTTTTATAACGTCGAATATGATGTACGACAGGAATGGTAAATGTGTAAGACCCCGAATTTTATGAAATAAAAGTATTCAATTGTTCTATTTAGTAAATGGTTAAATTGATAAAAGTTTAAAGTTAAGGGTGATATATGTAAATTTTTCAAAATAAGCAAGTGGTTATAGAATATTCTTGTTGTCGGAGAATATTCGTTTGGTCGTGGAATATTCTTGTTGTCGGGGAATATTCGTACGACGGCGCGGCTATTTGTGGGCCCCACAACGGAATAACTGTCGGATATAGAAAGCGACAGAAATAACTTTTTTACAAAGATAACGGCGTAGTTGTTACCGTTAGTACTGTTGAAATACCCGGTGGTTAAAATACAGTGATACACGGTGTTGCACAGTAGCACACGATATTGCACAGTATTTTGAATTATTGAGTCTTACGTGAGAAGGCACTTACTCAATTATTGTTACAGTAATTACTGTTCAATATTTTATATTATTGACTCAATAATTGCTACGTTGATATTTTATTGACTCAATAATTGCTACGTTGTCATTTTATATGATTGATTCAATAATGGCTACAGTTGATATTTTGGTATTATTGATTCAATAATTGTCATTGCACAGTATTTCACATTATCAACTCAATAATTCATATTATTTGAATAATATTATTAGATACCATTATTGACAATGTCTAAGGAAGTTCTGTCTAGGAGGGGTTATTTAATTGCGCGCCAGTAAGGAGAAGTCCTTATCGGAAGGCCCCCTCTTTCTTGGGAACGACCTGGTTGTCAATATTGTAGTTCTGTAATATTATCTGTGAATAATTAATTATTGATTTATATGATAAGAAAATATTTATTTGGTGGATATTAAAGAAGGAATTGGCGCTGATGAGTTTTTATCAATATTTTGGTGTGAAAAATCATCTGTTTATGGATTTCGGATAATTTATGTTTGGAATTTAGAAAAACTTTCTTCTGCAAAGTTGTAGAGAATTAAATTTCCTATGGAAGGACATAGAATTTGTATTTTTCTGACAAAGGGGCTATTTGTTATGAATTATTGAAGTTTCGGAAAATAAATATTATTTAATGGGTGGGCCCCACTTTTGTTGAAAATTCAAATTTTTGAAAAGCCGCCAGGCGGCGGAAATTTTTGAAAATAATAATATTTTATTATTTTAGTCTCCTTTGGCATCCTAAGCTTTTCCTATAAATAGGGTGCTTAGGTTAGAATTGAAAATCACACCAGAATCATAAGTTTTCTCTCTCTATAATATCGAGCGTATTTTTGTGAGTATTTCTATACTTTGAGTATTAGTATTCAGCGTAAGTTTCCTTCAATATTATATCCGATATTCCAGTCAGAGGTACTATCTTTTTGAGGTAAGGGATGTTATTTTCTTTCGTAAATGATGTTATTCTTTTTAATATCATTATACAGAAATATTGTCATGGATTTTATGTTGAAATTATTACTTTTTCCGTCGGGGTTACTATTCACGTATACGGCACTATTCACGTATACGGCACTATTCACGGAAAAATTAAA
Source organism: Panax stipuleanatus (assembly GCA_020205555.1). Taxonomy (NCBI): domain Eukaryota; kingdom Viridiplantae; phylum Streptophyta; class Magnoliopsida; order Apiales; family Araliaceae; genus Panax; species Panax stipuleanatus. The sequence continues at coordinate 66,249,114 of CM035121.1, forward strand.
TTTTCTTCTATTTGTCCAAATTGCTTGTTAAGGTTACTATCTTTGATTGTATCCAAGTTTTGAGCTCTATTCTTGAATTTTGCTCCATAATTGATTATTACGAGGTATTTTTGAATTGAATATACTAAAATACGAATCCTTAGTCTTTGTCTTTTATCTCACTGGATTCGTTTTTTTTAAAATGTTTTTCATCATTCTCAGTCCTAAAAGGTGATGTAACTGAATATCTTTGGCCTGTAGAGCAAAGATGAATGATTATTTGATGAATATCTTTGGCCTGTAGAGCAAAGATGAATGATTACCTGATGAATATCTTTGGCCTGTAGTGCAAAGATGACAGGTGTTGAGATGAATATGACCACTGATGATACAAATGAATATCTTTGGCCTGTAGTGCAAAGATGGATATTTGATTCGAGATGTATATTGATTGATGTTACAGGGATAAAATATTGATGATGGACTTTTAAATCATAGAAGATAGTAGACTTGATTCTCTACTTAACTCTTCTAATGAATTGTTATTTCCGCTGCGAATATTGATCTAAGATTGGGTGTCCATTATATTTTATCTGATTTGTTGAAGACTAACGATAATTTATTTTCCATTATCTTAGTCATAATATTCTTTACTGAGCTAGTTGAGCTCACCCTTTTCATCTGTTGTCCTCTTCAGGAAATGAGAATGTTGCGGGAACTAGTCGGGGGACAGAGTGATGGTCCGAGTTAGAGCAGTAGTAGTCCTCACTATTTCTGATAAATAGTGTGATAATAATTGTAATGAGGACTTAGTTTGAATCTTAATATTTTCTACATATTTGTATTGACACTCACAGTTGTGTGGTCGTATTTTGCACGACCGTATGATATAAAGTTTGTATTTGAATTCTGTACCATGTATTTGGCGACTCAGAATGGGTTGGGTTGACTGGACCTATTCTGGGGGCGTCACAAAATATCCCAAGATCGGATTCATTAAAGTTCGGGGTCATTATACATATCTTGGAAATGAAAGAATTTATATTCTAAATTATAATAAAGCGAAGTTATATTCTTTAAGTTATGAATAAAAGATGTAATAGTTTGACGATAGTAGTATCGTGACTGCACCGGATCCGAGGTAATAAAGGGACCCGGTTTTGGGGGCGTCACAAGTTGGTATCAGAGCTGTAGGTTATAAATCTTAGGTAAGTGTAGCTTAGACTATAACCTAAGAGATGGAAAGATAAAGATTAAAATATATACGTAAAGATTCAAAGAAGAATCTTGAAGTATCTAGAGAATGAGAATCAGGACTTTCCTAACTCCGGTAATGAAAATGTTAAGACGATGTTTATAAGATGAATATGACAAAGATAGTAAGAATGAACTCGAATGGAGTTTAGTTGATAATAGGAAAAGAACCCTAAGGTAAACCAATGATCACGACGTGATCAGATTGAATTGTGAAATGATAGATAGTCTGTAACGACTAAGTGGTTATAGCTTGATGCTATGAGAGAATGTACTATGAAATAATACGAGATTAACTCACGAGGAGTTGTATGTGATGAAACATAGAAAGTTCGTAATGAGCAAAGAGCAAGTGAAGAGTAAGATAGAGTTAAGTGTTGGATTTTCACTGAGGACTCATGTGATGACTTAGTTGTACAAACTTTTGTATGGGCAGAGGTTTTGTGCTTACACTGAGTGCATCACATTGATAATCATTGGAATGTTAGTGTCACGCTATCGTTATACATATGGCAAAAAGGTGATTCTTTTCTCATGTTTATTCTGATAGATAGAGGTTTCTAAGATTAAATTAGATAATACTAAGATTAGGTGCGAGTTCTTAAGACTCATGCCTATGATAAGTTTGTGACTCATAATCATATGTATTTTTGAGCCCCTAAACATATGGACAGTCCCTGATTGGTTCTTGGACTGCGTATTGCTAGGATAAGTTCCTAAAATTATATTATTGTGGTAAGTTTCTGAACTTTCATGGTGTGGTAAGTTCGATGAACTATACTGGGAATAGATATATTATATATCTACTATTAAGAGTTTTGGTATAGTGAGCATTGATGGAGTAAGAGATTAAAGTTATGGAGAAATTTGGATTTTTCTAAATCTTCTAGCTATGCTAGATTTTCAAAATTTATTGACTCCGTGCTAGTGGTTGCACTTCGGTGTTCTTGAGAAAACATTGGGTCGGGTGACTGAACCAATGAGTTTTAAAAACAACACCGTTATTCGCATGTTTAAGCTATTTGTTTCGGCTAAGACAAAAATAATTTAAAAATTTTTCAAAATGTATTTTGACCATGTGCATCATTTGAAATGATGTAGAATGGTAAACGATGGAGTCATCAATGCAATCGAACCTAGTGTCGGAAGTGATCGTAAGATCGCCAGCCCATTATGGTAAGATGTAATATGGCAAAGTCACAAAATGACGGAATCTTCAATGTACTACTAAGTTGGTGTGACATTTTGACAGTCATAAAATGATTTTTGGTTTTCTTTCGAATTATGAAAAGTTGACTAAATTATTTCGATTGATGTCTGAATTGTTGATAAGAGTCTAAGCTATTTGATTCAGCTAGGCGACTGTTAAGAAGTGATTATAGAATTCAAGCATTCTTGTATATTTATGCCAAACCAGATTGCTCTGGTGCGGATTTAAATGTTGAAAAGCTGAGGTGAACAACCCTATAAAGGGGACATGTTTTTGGGGACAATAGTTCCGAATATAACGTATATAGTCATTACAAAACACTACGTTGTGGCTCAACGTAGTGGTACAATAGGCTAGCCACCTAGAGTACGTGTGGAGGGTGTTTTCAGTCTTTGTGATTGTTAAACACTCTGGTTTACAGTGTGGAGACCTGTGTTGAGCCATTTGTAAACTTGAAGAAAAGTTCACGGTCTTGTGACCCCTCAGTATAATTTGGAATCTGAGTCATTCATACTATTTCTTGATTATTAAAAAACCGGGGAAGGTTCTTATTCTTCTGAAGGATGAATGCAGTAAGTGGATGTTCCTTAGGAAGGAGAAACTGGTAGAATGCGATTGAGAATGTTATAATAGTAAAACTTCCAAAAAGAGAATGGATAAAATTATTCAAGCGAATATGTAATATTCTGAATAGCACCGAGAAGGAAAGGTTTCGGTGATTCCGAGGACGGAATCCTTATAAGAGGGAGAGGATGTAAGAACCCAAATTTTCAGAAATTATTAATAATAAGAATTTAATAAATAAAATTCTTAAAAGCATGAGATGGGTTCGAATAAGAATATATATACGTGATACGAGGTATATAGTATTATATTACATAGGGTAATATGAGCTATGTAATAAGTGATTTTGTGTTTAATAAATATATATCATTATTATATATTTGTTATAAATTGTAGAGATGAATTAGTAAGAATATGGATAAGATTTATCCGTCAACATTAAATAATTTATAAAATTATTTTATCATAGTAAGTTGGTGACGTTAAATATCTTTGATGAATAATCACCATTTTCTTGAGTATATATACTAGTGATTAATATAATTGTAATATAGGTTATTATTTAAGCTATCCATGGATGGATTGGGATAGTGAAGCATGAGTTAGTTAAGGGAATTAACTAATAAGTATAAATATTGGTTAATTTAGATTGGAAGTTATATTATGCAATAATATAATTTGAATATTAAAGCCTCAATTAACTATGGTGCTATAGTAAGGGGTTTAAGATCACTTAAGTAAATAGTGAGTTAACACATGCGTGGAATATGTGACTATAGTAAGTGCCTTTATATATCATTTGGCATGGAATTATATGAATGTGCGAACAACGTTAATAAAATACGTTGTTAAACCAATATATCTTTAAATAAATATTGATTAGAGAATTAATTAATATTGAGATATGGTTAAATGTATAGATTAAAGAAATTATTTTGGAGAAAATTTATAGAAAGGAAAAAGAAATGAATATTATATATTTTTAATAAAGAATATTAAAATAATTTATAATATTGAATTATTTTGATAAAAGGGAGAAGGTTATACCTTGTATGACTTTGTATGAGGTAATATGAATGAGGGTAAATATATTAAAATATATTTGCTATATGTAATATATTAATAAGAAATAAACTTATGGTCTATTTTCTATATAGAAGGTGTACATATGTCGTACATGTAATTATTTTAATGAGATATAGATATTATATTAAGAATAATATCTTGAGATAATGAATGAATTCTTTTATTATAATTAACGCCTTTAGTTTCCAAAATTATAATAAAAACGTTTTGTCATGGTGCAATACATAATTTTTATAATAATAATGTATCTCCAAGAGGGTTAAATTTATAAAAGAAAACTAAATTATTTTAATTTACTAAATAACTTGAGTTACTATTTTACTGTAGATTTTATTATTTAAATAATTAATAGAGTAAATATCAATTATTCTAAAGGTTATACATATTATAAGTGTATAATTATTTAAGGTAGCTTGACATTAGAATACATGTGTCACACAAACCTTATATTAAAGGAATATTAAGGTGTGGTGAAAGTGATAATAAGCTTAATTAATAGTGTAAGCTTGTGAGATATGCCTAGTGTGGCAAAGTGGTGGAATACGCATTCATTAAATAATTTATTGAATGAATAATTAAAGAAATTAATTAGTATTATTATATAAATTAATTGTTATGTGCAATGATATATAATTATATGTTATATAGTAGCTACATCTATATGACATGAAATGAAGTGTGACACTTCAAGAAAACTATATTATATAAGAACTATATATAGTATGAATAAAGGAATGATATAAGTTACATAAATAATGTTTATGTGACAAGATGTGATGAGTGGATACATTAAGGTGTATGTATAGAATAATAAATTACACTAAATAAACAATTATTATTTAATGATTATTTCAATAATTAAATATAATTTAAATAATAGAGTTGTAATAATATGGTGTGACAATACTCAATCTTACTATATTTGGTATTGTCAAATGTACATGGATTATATGATTGGGTGTATGTGTGACCCTATCATATCATATGGTAATAATATTAAGTTATTAGATATAAGATTTCAAGTTAGCCCATGTGAGAGCAATGATGGTTAACCAAATGGCTAGGGTACAATGAATAGTAGTAGTTGGTGGGAGTTAGTCACCAACTCTTCTTTGCCCCTTGTGTAATAACCATAGGAGGGTAATAGCTTGGTTATTAGTAGAGACCATGCATTGGTGTGTAGAATGTTAGTTTATTTGTTAAATGCAAGTATATATGTTATGGGAATTAATTATGTAGCATGGTGCAATAGACCCCTCCCATAACCCTTAGAATGCTGAAAATTTTGTGTCATGGTGAAGTTTGTAAACTAAGAGCCATGTGGGAGAAATGATGAGTAAGGACAATGAATAGTAGTAGTTGGTGGAGTTAGCCACCAACTCCATTCCTTGCCCCTTGGTTATTGCCAATAGGAGGGTAATAGAGTGGCCATGATTAGACACCATTAATTAGTATATGAATGTGCTAGTATATAAGCTATGAGAGCATATGATGTAATGGTATTACATTATGAACATATTATAAAATGTGAGATTATAGTATTGTAAGCTTGAGGTCTATTATATACTAAGCTTACATAATTGTGTCTTGTGTGGCATGGGTGGTAAAGTTAAATTAATTAGAGGTTTAACTATAATGGCAAGTTAATAAATAATTGATATTAATTATCATTATAATATTTGGGTGTAATTGAGATAATAATTTTATGGAAAATTATGGAATGAGAATACCCAACTATTTTATATCTAGTCCAATTAAAATATTAACTGAATTAAACCAATGTACATAAGATACATGATATTATGTATTGGTGTTAGAAGTTTGTTAATTCATTAGATAAGTGTACTTAGATATATGTGGGTGTATATATATAGGTATAGATATATGTACATGTGTAAAGGTAACAAATAAGCTATCATAATGTACCAATGGGATAATGAAAGTGCAACATTTAGATAGTACCCCCCATGACCAAAAATTATTGCCCTATTAGACCTAAGTGCTGATTTTTGTTGCCCAAATGCTTACAAGTTACCCATGTGAGCTCATCATGAAAAAAGGACATAGTTGGTGGATGTAACGACCAGGAATTTTAAGCTGCTTATTAATTTTATATATGATTTAAAATTTTTAGGAGTTAATTTTTCTAACTTATTTAAACCTTATGTGATTATGTGATTTTGTGAATTTAACCTATGCGAATAAATGCTAGGATTTTATTAAAGGGAATCACTAATGGTTATTTAAATTAGTAGATTAATCCTGAGACTTTTATATCAGAATATTGATAAAAGTGTTAGTAAATTATATATTTAAATTTCTTGAATATGATGTAGAAATTTAATCGGGATTAATTATTTATATTTGAGTAATTAATTGATAACGTATGAAATTATTATTGTTGTTAATTTATAATTATTATGAGTAATTAATAATTAATGAATTGGGAGTAATTAATTGATTATGTGTTGATTAATTATTATTATGAATAAATAATAATTAATGAGTAAGAGAACTAATAATATAATATTATTATATTTACTTGATATACTATTATACACAAGCATGCGATACTAAACCTTTAATATAGGGTAGCTATATAGATTATATATAATACAATGTGACATATTAATGTGGTGTATATTGCATGTATGGACTATATAGTAAGATGAGGTAAATTGAAGGTATGTGACATTATGTGGACATTTAGGTATACCCTATTGCCATATAGTAATACCAATAAACAATAGTTATTTGATAATGATTTTTTATAAGTTATTATAATTGTAATAATAACGGTTATGATAATACATTATAATAATACCCAATTGAATTGTATTCGGTATTAAGAAAAATGTACATGGATTATATGTTGATACATTGTGTTATTAATTGAAGTAGCATTGTAACACCCATTTAATTAGATAACGTAAGTATATACTATAGGCATATACATATATAACATTAGTGTGTTGAAATGCAAGTTGCTGAGTTATTTGGTTGTCCCATAATTAGAGCTCATTTCTCTCCCACACGTAAACTCCCACATGGCTACTACACTACTCTACTTCTTCACCCAATTTCAGCAACATAGAAATCATGATTATAGGAGGAGTGGGTTTTATGATTTGATTCACCCACTTCTTGTTACCCATTGTATAATCTTGTTTGCCATTGTTTTGATTTGGTGAACAAATTCAAGAACTGGGTAAGGAATTGGCTATATATAGAGCTCTCTTCCTTCATTGTTAACATTGTTGAGAATTATATTGCTAGGGAAGTTATAGAGAGTGAGTTATTGTGAGATATCAGTGAGGGGGATTTGTTAATTCAAGCAAACCAATTACAGAGGTATAATCATGTTCTTCATTTTTTGCAAAATTTCTAATTCTTGATTATGATAAATTGGATGATCACTTGAGTAGAGAATGCATGCTATGTATTATATAAGTTAATATGTTAGCTTAGAATTGCAATGTATCATGTTTAGAAGTGATTTTTGTATGAAATTTCTGAGTTGGGCTAAGTTTCTGCCGAGCAGCAGCCATTCCTGGTTTGGAAACGGAGCCGCGCGGCCGCGCGTCTCCCTAGTACAAATGGGGCGCGGCAGCGCCCCTATGCAGAATTTGTTTTTTGTTTCGTTTTCTGTCCATGCTATCTTGATGATACCCTTTGGCCAAGCATGTAAACTGTTATTAAACCATACTATAAGCTTCTTGATACTACATATATGCCATGACCATGATAGTATGTGTGATGAAAGGAAAACATATATTTTAAAAGGAAACTTATAGTTTCAATTATGAACTTAGACACGTACGTAGCACGTGCATATTCTGATTTTAAAAGCATGACCGTATGGTCTATATTGACATGAAATGTACGTTTAAAGTGTCGAACACACTAGCATGTACGATTGCAAGATTTCAATGATTTTAACGAGAAATTTAAGACTTTTGAAAACAAACTTGACCAAGATTAGTATCTTTTAGATTCTGACCATATAAGAACATTTACAAGGTTTAGATATGTTTTTCAATTGCATACGAATTATATGTTGAGATGCTTTACACGTACTAAATGACCTTTGTGGACTTAGTATACTTTTCAAAGAAACTTAAGATTTGAAAGCTAATAACATTAATTACCATGTGGGTTATGTTGTGAGCGTGCAAGCATACATATTAGGATTTCATATTGCCTATGGACATGTTGACATAATCATCCTACATGAATATCACCTATGCATGCTTATTCATAGAGAATGAATTTCAAGCATAAACTATGTGGATTAAAGTATACATGTGTAGTGTACGTACGAGCATACTTACAAAGTATTGTTAATCTCGTTATGTGACAATATGATTTTTGTGGCTAAACCTTATAACATGGATTTGATTGGCTTAAGGTTTACCGAAATGAAAACCTATAACCTTAAAGTGAACGTAAGATGAGCATGCTATGTTTTGAATTTGAGTTAATAACTTGATAAAGCATGTGTGTTGATTTATATCAGTAACTTGAAGTGTTATGTGTTCAAGCCTATATTGATGCATAGAAACTAGATAATCTAAAGTTATTAAATCTAAGACATGATTAGATTAACTTACGTGAATTATGTGATAAACTTATATGATAAGTAGATTCTTGTAAGTGTAGACTTATATTGGTTTACACATGCTAATTGAAAGACCGACTTGTTAATGTTAGGTTGTTTCAACGAGTTTAATTAAAGCTAAAACTTATTTGTAGCTGAGCAAACAGGCAAGTATTCTAGACCCTTGCACTATTTTATTTGATAAATCTTGTAAGCAAGTTCTCTAAACTTATACAAACTCGTATATTGTGCAAGTTCCCTGACTTAAACTCCTTATTTGTGCAAGTATCCTATCCTTGTATTTAATTTATTTAAGGAACATTGTGAGCAAGTTCCTTTGAACCCGTTCTTGTATTATTTGCAAGTCTCCCTAACTTTACTCAAATTTATATTGAGCAAGGTATTATTATATTGCAAGTTTTCTTAACTTACACTCTTTTACAGTGCAAGTTTCCTAGTTTCATTTGATTGTTATGTTGAGTGCAAGTTCCCCTAACTTCACACTTTGGTTATTGTGAAAGTTTCCCGAACTTCACATTTGGATTATTGTGAAAGTTCTCCGAACTTCACATTTTGAGTATTGTGAAAGTTCCCCGAACTTCACACCTTGGTTATTTTGCAAGTTCCCGAACTTCATGTCTTTATTATGCAAGTCCTCTAAACTTATACAAACTCGTATATTATGCAAGTATCTTATCTTTGTGTTTACTTTACTCAAAGAACGTTGTCAGAAAATGTCCTAACCTATGCATTTACTTTATGCAAGGGATCTATTATGGTGAAATTCTCCGAATTTCACTCTTTGATGTTGTAAGTGTTTAAGCCTATGCATTTATTTTATGCAAAGAATCTATTATCGTGCAAGTTCCCCGAACTTCACACGTTGAGTATTGTGCAATCCCCGAACTTCACATGTTGAGTATTGTGCAAGTTCCCCGAACTTCACACGTTGAGTATTGTTCAAGTTCCCCGAACTTACACAAATTCATATATTGTGCAAATTCTAAACTTCACTTTGTGCAAGTTCTCTATCCTTCTCATATTGTATTGAGTAGTTTATTGTTGAATTGAAAGTTGTTTACTTAATTGCTTGAACCTTATTTCTAAGCATGTTATTTAGTGGTTTAATTACTTATCAATTATTCCACATTGATATTATTGATGTCCGCACCTAGTGCATTTGAGCTCGTACAGTCTTGGACTTGTACATTATTCAAGGTTCTAAATTTCTTGAACTATGTCAGTAAGAGTCTGAACCTTTGTTCGGTCAGACTAGTGTATGAAGTTTTCTTTAAAGCTATCCAAACCAATTGATGGTAAGGATTCTTAGATGGAGCAGAACACCCCTCATATGTAGGAGTGTGCCCAGGTATCTAATATATATGATACGAGTAAGCAGATTTAAGTGTTATACATATTCACGTTGTGCTCGAGGCTGATCTCCTCGAGGTACTAAGTTTCTGTAGCCAGAAGCCAGTAATCCAAAAAGGGTTAATTAGCTATTGAACCCATTGGAAAGTTATAAATCAAAGTCTGCTCGACTATCAGTCATTCTAAAGGAAATTATTATCTTTGCTTTTAATAGTCAGATTATTGAATCTTTCAGATATTCATAGCGTTGAATCATGCAGGTTGTTGAACCTTATAGATATTCATATCATTGAATCATACAGATATTCATAGTATTGAATCATACAGATTGTTGAATCATTCTAACATTCAAATTGTTGAATCTTTAAGATATTCATTTCGTTGAAATCATTGTCAGATATTTTTCCATTCATCATGATATATCCTTTATTGTTATATTTAAACTTGCTGAGCAAACTTGTTGCTCATTCTTGCTATATCATGACTTATATTGCGGTTAAGCCCGAGCCCTCAGGGAAGGACAAGGGTAAAGGAAAGATATAGGATGGTTTGTAAGGAGCAGACTTTGTCGTTATGATTTATTTAATTACTATTAATGTAATATAAACCCTAATGTTTATTCTAGGGTATGTTTGTATTGATGTATTAAGGTTATCGAATCTTGGGACTAGTAACACCTTTTGAATGAACGACGTATGTTTATCATATTCCGCATTTCTAGTTATCGTATGTTGTTTAGAGGTGGATGTTAGTATTGTTTCGTGGCGACCGGACCGGGGTCATAGGACCCGAAAGCGGGGGTGTCACAGTGGAGAGTTGGTGAAGCTTTTCACCAACTAAACTTTGACCAATGATTATTAACTAGTTGAGTGTACAAATACAAGTATTATACCAAGTACTAGTACATGTATTTTATACATGAACCTTGCTTATAAATGGAACCCCTCCTAGTTCATTACTTCATTTACTTGAAATTTCATAAATGTTAGTAGTATAGAGAGAGTTAGAGAGAAAAGAAGAAAACTAGAGAAGTGCTTGCATTTTGATGGAGTTCAAGAAGGAGAAGCAAAGGTGGAGAGCTACTTGAGGTTCCTAGCTAAGAAGGAGAAAGCATTCAACAAGTAAGTTCATAACCTAAGTGAAGTTTTTGTAAGATAAGTTAGTATATATGATTCTAAGAAGAAAAATGCATGCTTGGTTGTAGGAGTTTGTATATATGGAATCATGTTGGATCCAAAGTTATAAGGATGGATTTTGGAAAGAGAATATGTTATTTACATGTCTTGGTATGTGATCTAGGTTAAAATGAATCTTAGTAAAGCATGTGAGCATGAAACCTGGATTGATATATTTATGAACATGAGACTTGATAAGAAATGTCATTAAATGTGTAAGCTATGTTAATGATCCAAAAATACTATGTTGAACATCTATGAAATACAGTCATAACCAAAGTGGAGAAAAATTCGAACCCTGGAGAGGGCCCTCCCCGGCGGGCCTTGTAAGCCTTGTACCCCCGCCCCGACTGGGGGTATGCAGGGAAAAATATTTGAAGCCTCCCCGGCGGGCTTGTTAAGCCTTGAACCTTCGCCCCGGCGGGGGGTATACAGAAAAAAGGAGGCCTTTGTTTTGAAAAGCTAAGTTTATGTAATAATTTAATGGCATTTTAACATGCCTTAAAATGTTAGATAATAGTAATGAGTTATATTAATAAAATAATGTGTAATTATAATTTGGATAATTATAATTATAGTAAAGTTTAATTTAAATTATAATTTGTTAAATTATAATGAATATAGTTTGATTAATTATAATCAAAGTAAATGTTTAACTTGAAGTATAATTTGTGTAATTATAACTTAATATATGATTATAATTTGGAATAGTTATAATTAAGGTGAATGTGTAATTTAAATTATAATTTATTTAATTATAATTTAATGAGTGCATAAATTGAAATTGATTATTTATAATCTAAGTAATTATTTAATTTAAATTATAATTGGTTTAATTATAATTTAATGCATGATGTGATTAATTTTGTTATGAATAACTATTAACTTATTAGTTAAAGAGGAATGAGTTAACCTAAAGTGGTTAACTAACGATGAGGATTAGCTATGTGATAATTAACTGATATTGTTAATTATATATATGATTTGACAGTAAGTGTCAAACGAGTAAATAGAAGAGAATTACGAAGTGTAAATTAGAACTTACTTAGACGTTTGATAAGCGTTGCTAGGTGACTAATAATTGATGCATATGGTAATACGTGTGTAGGATTAATGAAGCAGATTATATTAAGCTATTTTTTGATAATTGGTAATATACGAGCCAGGCAAGTCTTTCAGTTCCTATTTGATATACGAATTCAATAACTGTTAGTTGAATTATATTATGCTGTGATGGTATGAACTTATATATGAATTGTATATGAGATATGTATGAGATTGAAAGTTGATCTTTGATGATATGCTTGTTATGTGAGAAGTAACATGCTTAGTAAATATAAATTGATTATAAATGCATGAACTGAGTATGATGTTATATGCTATGTGATGCATGAAAACTGTTAGAATTGCTGAGCTGTCGAGCTCACTCTTGCAAATAATCATTTTTGCAGGTTAAGGACTCAAAATTAAAGTATTATGCCACTTGATTGATAGAGTTCCATAGTTTCGTAAGAAGATCGACGTAGTTATCTAATGATACGATCTTGAAAAATGTTTAAGTTTTATATGATGTATTTGATAGTTGCTGATGATGTATAACACTTGTCGAGTTGTAAAGTTGTACTATGTGATGCATAGAAGACTTCGTATTAAGATGTAAAAGTCTATACGGTAACTCAAATAGAATGAATCATATCATATAGTTGATTCAGGGATTTGTAATTGATTCAAGTTATGAAATAAATAAAAGATTTTATTCAAAGAAGATTGAAAAAGTTTAAATTATTTTGTATTTTTATAACGTCGAATATGATGTACGACAGAAATGGTAAATGTCCCAAGATCGGAACTCATTAAAGTTCGGGGTCATTATACAGATCCTGAAAATGAAAGAATTTATATTCTAAATTGTAATAAAGCGAAGTTATATTCTTTAAGTTATGAATAAAAGATGTAATAGTTTGACAATAGTAGTATCGTGACTGCACCGGATCCGAGGTAATTGTAAGAACCGTGAATTTCACGATTTAATTTTTTTTTGATATATTAAGAAAATGAATATTACTTGAACATAAATGTTTGTGAGTTACGAGAGAAGTAATTCGATTATATTAAATTGAATTTATAATAATTGAGGAAATATGGAGAATGACGATGAACTCGTAGAATGCCCTGTGTGGCATGAGAATGAAAATAGTGATGATTTAGTTAATTCAAGAGAAAAATCAATAAGTGAAGGATTAATTAATATTACATTGTTAATTAATCATTTTGATTAGTAAATAGCCTACTAATGAGTAATTGTTAATAATATGTTATTATAAATAACAAAATATTTACGAGTAAGTAATTGATGAATATGATAAGAGTTATATTTAATTGATTATTTGTTGAGTGCAATACATGTGATAGTTAATCTTACAATAATGTTATTAAGTATTATTATGAATAATAATCAGTTATAGAGTAAATGGATTATTAAGTGAATAATTAATCTATATTAATTGTTAATTATTATTATGAGAAATATAATAATAATCTGTTGATTTATTATTTTTGCAAGTAATAGTATAATACTAAGAAAATGGTTTATAAATATAATGAGATTTGTATTTATTAAACTATTGGAGAATGTGATTATTTGTCGTATAATAATAATTGATAAGGGTAAAGTCATGAGGGAATTACTACGTGAATAATTAATCGCTATTAATTGTTATTTACTTTCTATTATGAGAAAATAGAATATTAATAATGATTAATTGATAATGTGTTAATTATTATTATCGCGAATAATAGAATGATAATAAGCAATTTGTTTATGAATATAATAAGATTTATATTTATTTAACATGATAATTAACCATGTAAATGTTAGTTCATTATTATGGAAATTAATAATCAATTAGGAATGGATTAATTAATATTATCGTTAATTAATCGATGAGATGACTAATTTATTTATTTGACAAATAAGTAAATTATTAATATTGATTGTTATGTTCAAGCATGCGATATTAAAAGTATAATATATAGTAGCTAATTATATATTATACGAAGTGTAAAGTGCAATGTGACTATGTTATATAAACTATATAGTAAAGTTTATTGAAATGTGTATGTGACAATTGTATGTGAAGTATACATAATACATAATGAATATATATATAGTAAACAATTATAATTGATGATTACTTCTATATATAATTGAATAGTAGAATTTAAATATAAAGGAGACAATGTGATGTAATTATATCCGAGTGAATTATACCGGTATGATAAAATGAACATGGATTATATGTGTGCAAGTCACACTTACTACATTATGTGAATTATATTGTGGCATGGATAAAATGTATACAAGATATAACCTAAAAGTACATATAATATATAACATAAGTATATGGTATGCGTATTGTAATACAAGTGTAACATGTAGTTCATTTGCAAATGATGAGATTGATATTGCTTGTCCCATAGTATAAGGCACTTCTTCACCTTCACGTGCATAGCCATAAGGCCTAAGCCTTCTCTCTACTCCTCAAACTCAGTAAAATCACAGCAATGATGAATAAGGATGTGGATTTTGTGATTGCCTTCAACAACTAATTACCTACCCTCTAATAACCTTCATGCAATCCTTCAGTCCATGGGTTTGATTTAGTGGAAAATGGCAATGTTTGTATAATCTTTCTTCTATAAATATGAACTATTTTCTTCATTTTCAATTTGCTAAGAGTTTGCATAAGTGGTGAGTGAAAGCACTATATATATATATATATAAATATATATATATATATATATATATATATAATATATATATATATATCAGTAGAAGAAGTTTGGATTAGCAGCAAGTTCTATTTGAATTCTAGCAGAGATATAATCCCTCTTTCATTGTTCTTCATTTTTATTCTCTGTCAAAAGAATTTCTATTCTTGAAATCCAAATTTCTTAAGTATCTGAAATTAAATGATAATGGAGTTGGGAAATGATTACTTAGTTGTTATATAGTCTTATAATCATATTTGAAACTGTTATGTGACTTATTATATATGAATTGGTGAAAAAAGTTTTGATTTGGCCTGAAACCTGCCGAAGCAGGAAGATTTCTAGCTCGAACTGCTCACGGCGCAGCTGCGCCGGCATTACACTGCGCTGCGCCGGTACCCTGCACCAATTTTTGATTTTTGTTTCTTAATCTGATCAATTCTAGCATACTGATATGACTTGAACATGCATGGAAATAAGTTTAACAAGACTATTTAGGTTCCTTGGCATAACATGAATGAGTTGGTTGGTGTTAGTATGTATGAAAATAGTCTTTAATGAAACTAATGAACTTAAGTTCTGATTTTGGTAAACATGTGTACAAAAGATAGCATACGCATGATTTCTGAAAATAAATAAGCATGAGTTATAGTCCTTTGTTCATGACCAAGTGGATAAGCGTTGAGCTAGCGAACTTTTTCAAAGAAAAGAAACTTGACGATATCAAAGCTAATATGCATGAATATTACACGATATATGCTCTAACCTTGTAAGCGTGTTTGGGTGGTCTAGATATGCATGAAGATCATGATAACATGTGTATATATGTGTCATGAAGTAGCATGAGTATGTTTGGTTATGTTAGTATATAATTACTAAAGAAAGTATACGTTTTAAAAAAGAGACTTTGACATATAAGTATGATATTCATATTTTGACCATATGAGCATGATAATATACTTATATGACTAATTATGACCATAAGCTAGCATGATTAGTAATACATAGTTTCCTTGCTCGTGTCCAATTGTTTAACTTTAAACTAAATGGTTTTTTTAAAAAAAGTGACTTTGACATATAAGTATGATATTCATATTTTGACCATATGAGCATGATAATATACTTATATGACTAATTATGACCATAAGCTAGCATGATTAGTAATACAAAGTTTCCTTGCTCGTGTCCAATTGTTTAACTTTAAACTAAATGGATTTTCAAAGGAAACTTGATATATTTGAAACTAATATCTATGAATACCATATGAGAGATGTTCTAACCTTGTGAGCATGTAAATTTGACTTAACTACCTATGCAATGTGAATATAAGGTGTTGAGTTTACGCTAGCATACATGATTAAGTCGTAACGATTTCAAAAGCAAAGTTCGGACTTTTTGCAAACTAAGTTGCATGATCATAGTGTAATAACATCACTAATATATCATGTATGTACATATACTTGTTAAAAACAATGCGAGTTAATCTAGTATGAGGTTGATTAAGTTTTCAAACCAATAACGGTGCTAGTTATATATATGTGATGTGAATACTCGTGAGCATGCCTAGCTTGGGTTAGGCTTGGGTTATATGACTACCGTATAGGTTTAAATGACAAGCATGATAACTTATGTGAAGTCATGGCGTTGTATGACCCTAGGTCATTAGAAACCATGAATTAGAACTATATCATGTAAATCGAACGTGAAAAGGTTGAACGAGCATAAAAATATCTTGTAATATGAATGCATGCTATGTGATATCATATGTTGACTGTGACACCCCCGAATCCGGGTCCTATGACCCTTGTCTGGTCGCCACGATACAATACTAACATCCACCTCTAAACAACATACGATAACTAAAAATGCAGAATATAATAAACGTACGTCATTCATTCAAAAGGTGTTACTAGTCCCAAGATTCGATAACCTTAATACAACCTTACAAACATACCCTAGAATAATCATGAGGGTTCATATTACAATAATAGTAATTAAACAAAATGTAAAGACAAAGTCTGCTCCTTGCAAACTATCCTACAATCTTTTCTTTACGCTTGTCCTTCCCTGAAGTCTCGGGCTTAACTGCAATATAAGTCATGATATAGCAAGAATGAGCAACAAGTTTGCTCAGCAAGTTTAAATACAACAATAAAGGATATATCATGATGAATGGAAAATAGCTGACAATGAATTCAACATATGAATATCTTAAGGATTCAACAATATGAATATTAAAAATATTCAACAATATGAATATCTAAAAGGATTCAATAATATGAATATCTATAAGCAAGGATACTAATTATTTTTAGAATAACTGATAGTCAAGTAGACTTTGAACTATAACTTCCAATGGGTTCAATAGCTCCTTTGGTTACTGGCTATTGGCTACAAAAAATCAGTACCTCGAGGAGATCAGCCTCGGGTACAACATGTATATGCATAACACTTACATCTGCTTACTCGTATCATATATTAGATACCTGGGCACACTCCTAACATATGAGGGGTGTTCGGTTCTGTCTAAGAATCCTTACCATCAATTGGTTTGGATAGCTTTAAAGAAAACGTCATACACTTGTCTGACCGAACAAAGGTTCAGACTCTATCTGACATAGTTCAACAATTCAGAACTTTTAATAATGTACAAGTTCAAGACTGTACGAACTCAAATGCACTAAGTGCAGATATCAATAATATCGATGTGGAATAATTGTAGAATAGTTAAACCACTAAATAACATGCTTGGGAATAAAGTTCAAGCATTAAGTAAACAACTTTCGATTCAACAATAACCTACTCAATACAATATGAGAAGGATAGGGAACTTTCACAAAGTGAAGTTTAGAATTTGCATAATATATGAATTTGTGTAAGTTCGGGGAACTTGCATAATACTCAACGTGTGAAGTTCGGGAAACTTGCACAATACTCAACGTGTGAAGTTCGGGGAACTTGTATAATAATAGATTTCCTTGCATAAAATAAATGCATATGTTAGGACAATTGCTCAAATAAAAGAGTAAGTCAGGAAACTTGCAACACAATATAAGTAGTGTTCGGTGAGTAACTTGAATAACCAAAGAATGAAGTTCGGGGAACTTCCTAATCAAAGAGTGAAATTCAGGGAATTTCACCATAATAGATTCCTTGCATAAATTAAACACAAGGACATGATAGTTGCTCAAATAAAAGAGAAAGAATTAAAGAACTTGCTCACAACGTTCCATGGGTAAAGTAAACACAAGGATAGGATACTTGCACAATAAATAAGTGTAAGTTAAGAAAAACTTGCTCAGTATGAATTTGAGTAAAGTTAGAGAACTTGCATTCAATATTACAATCAAATGAAGTTAGGAGAATTGCCTGTTTGCTCAGCTACAATTAAGTTCTAGCTTTAATTAAACTCTTTGAAACAACCTAACATTAACAAGTCGGCCCTTCAATTAGCATGTATAAACTAATATAAGTCTATACTTACAAGAATCTGATTATCATATAATTCTATCACATAGTTCACGTAAGTCGATCTAATCCTGTCTTAGATTTAATAACTTTAGATTGTCTAGTTCATAAGCATCAACATAGGCTTGAACACATAACATTCCAATTTAATCATGCAATATAGTTTAAGATACACTTTTTGCAAGGTTCTGTTCATAATTCTAAGTGATAAGGTTCAATGCTGGTAAACCTTAAGTTAATCACGTCCATGCCCCAAGGTCAACTATTAAAGTCATAATACCACATAACGAGGCTTAATAACACTTAGTAAACATGCTTGTGCGAATACTACTCATGCATACATGAACCACATAGCTCATGCCTTAGAAATCCACTTTCTATGAATGTGCGTGTATATGTGAAATCTGTATATAATTCTCATGTCAACATATCTATAGGTATAATGAAATCCTAACATACATGCTTGCATGATCATAAAGTTTTTCACATGATAATTGATGTCATTTCACATTCTAAGTTTCTTTGAAATTTACACTAAGTCAATAAAGACGACACGGTATATGTAAAGCATCTCGTAACCATGACTCACATGTTTTAGAACGCATATATAAACCACTTATACATGTTCTGGTCAGAATGTACAAGACATAGTCTTGGTCAAGTTTGCATCAAAAGTCTTAAGTTCTTCTTTGAAAACGTTTGAGTCTCTCAATCATATATGCTAGTGGTTCATTATTACTTTAAACATGCATTTCACATCACTATAAACATGTTCGAAAAATCAAAATTCATATCTCAATGCAACATGTCAAGTCCATGTTCAACGCTCACGTTTCGTTAGTAAGTTTTCCCTAATGAGGTCTTACATGACCGTGTATATTATTAACCATGTATATACCAATTAACATGCTCTTCATGACTTTCTAGGTCATACTACATACTCGCCAAATGAGAATGTATATACAATACTTTTATGCTAATGTTCACCTTTTAAACCTATATTTTTTGTTAAAAATATTCACTAACGAGGTCCGTCATGCTCAAGTTATACTATGAACACATATATATATAGCTTAATATGTCTTTCATGCATCTCTAAACTATACTAACATGTATCAAAAGTCAGAACATAGATATGGCACACACATGTCAAAGTTTACTTTTAAAAGCTCTAAGTTCCTTTTCAAATTCTAAGTTCACTTAGCAAGGGATTTTAATAAAGTTAAAACAACCCACGCTATCTCAATAAACACATATATAAGTATCCTTCATGCTAGCATGCTCATTTTAAACTAGTACTATAAGTCAGTATGGACAGATTGCAAAAGAAAATAAAAATCTGCAGACAGGCACTGGCGCAGCTGCGCCGCTAGCCAGTGCAATACTGGCGCAGCTGCGCAGGCTGGCGGCCAGGCCAGAAGCTGTGTGGTTTTCGGCAGACTGGAAACCCAACTCAGAATTCTTCCAACGAAAAATAATTTAAGCATGATATACTACCATTCTAACATGAATATAACTTCATATAACTCTTAACAAACATATATCACAATCCAATTACCATCAATCCTTGTTTAATAAAGAATTCAAAATTTTAGAAAATTGCAGAAAATGAAAAACAAGAATGGGAATGTACCTCTGCAAATTTGGAAATTGAACTTGCTGTTTAAACTAATTCCTTCTCAATTCAAATGAAAATCAGTATATAAGTTCTATTCTATACTTAAAGAAAACCTCAGCAATGAAAAATGAGAAGGAAGATGAGCTTATATATATAGGCAAATCAATATCCATACAATGCTATTTCCCACTAGTTTATACCAATGAATTGCACAAGAACAAGGTGGTTAACAAGAAGTGGTTGAGTAGTTGGTGAATCAAATTATGAGACCCACTCCCCATCTTATGATTAGCTAACTTGTTGAAGAATTTGAGGAAGATATAGAGTAGCATAGCATGTGGGTGTTTCACGTGAATGAGAGAATATGACTCTCATATTAGGACAAGAATTGTAATACCCGAGATTTTTCTAATATTATTAAATAAATATATTAATGAAAATGAATAATTATTTGAATATAAATGATTTGTGAGTTAACTCAATTATATTAAACTGAATAATTATAATAATTGAGGAAACGTGGAGTTTGCGATAAACTCGTTAAATGCCTTGTGTAGCACAATGATGAAAAATATTAATGATGATATTAATTAACGAAGTAATTATTAAGTGAACAGTTAATCTATATTAATTGATGGTATGTTGAATTATTATTATTGCAAGTAATAGCATAGTAATAAGTATATTGGTTATAAATATAATAATAATTATATTTATTTAGCGTGATAATTAATCATGTAAATGTTAGTTAATTATTATGGAAATTAATAATCAATGAGGAATGAATTAATTAATATTATCATTAATTAATCGGTATGATGAATAATTTGTTTATTTGACATTATGAATAATAAAGCAAATAAGTAAGTTATTAATATAATAAGATTATATTAATTGTTATGTACAAGCATGCAATAATTAATAATACAAAGTATATGGAATACAACTATATTATATCGTGTAGAGAAACACTTAAGTGTAACCATGCAAGTATATTTAAACTATATTATATGATTGTACATATTGAAACTATATGTTATGAATACATCATGATGCTCATGTAACAATATATGTGTAAGTCTACATTAAAATATCAAGGATATATTGTAAACAATTATTAATTAGTGGGATTTAATAAATAAGGGGTACAGTGTAATGAGATAACATCCGATTAAATTATACCGGTAAGATAAATGTACATGAATTATATGTGTGCCAATTTGCACTTACTACATTATGAGAATTACATTGTGACATTTCATTATGACTTAAAGTACATATAATATATAACATAAGTATATGGTATGTGTATTGTAATACAAGTGTAACATGTAGTTCATTTGCAAATGCTGAGATTACTTGCCTTGTCACAATATAATAGTCATTCTTCTTCTCCTTCACGTGCATAACATTATGAAGACTAAAGCCTATATTCCTTAAACTCAGTAAAAACTTTTATAGCCTCATAGCAAATGATGGACAAGGATGTGGGATTCATGATGAATCCAACAACTAATTACCTACTCTCTATTAACCACCATGCAATCCTACATCTCGTTGGTTTAAATTGAAGAATAATTGCATTGTCTATATAAGGATTCTTCTATAAATAGCAGCCATGTTTCTTCATTTTCAATTTGCTGAGAGTTTGCATAAGTAGTGAGTGAAAGCAATATACATATATCAGTAGAAGAAGTTTAGATTAGCAGCAAGTTCTATTTGAATTCTAGCAGAGGTATAATCCCTCTTCCTTTGTTCTTTATTTTCGTTTTTTGTTTCTGAAATTTCTGTAAAATTCTTCAATTCTTGAATTTAGTTGGAGTTCATGAAATTGGGAATCGATAAATGGCGATTGACTGTTATATAAGCATATATATATGTGTTAGTAAGTTAAAGAGGTTAGTCTAATAGCATATGGGTATGTTGAAATCGATGAAATGGGAAGTTTTGGGTTGGTTTTGGCTGCAGCGTGAACTGCAGGAACTGAGTCTGCATCGCGGCGCCGCAGCGCCGATGCGCAGCGTTATCTGCGCACTTCAGCGCCACAGTGCCTCAGTCCCAGCGTTCCCACGCCGCAGCGCCGATCCCAGGCATTGTGTCCTCGCAGCAGCGCCTCCAGCGCCAGCTTGTTGCTGTTGTTGCTGCGCCGCAGCGCCGCTGTGCAGACATGCCCAGAAATGACTATCTGTTTGTCCAGTCCGAGAGCAGTGAAATTATAATTCATACTAAGTAAATGTAACATAATTTATGGAGTCCCTCTTGTGCAATACATGTTTCCATAATTTACTTAACATAAAAAAAGAGAACTCATGATTTGAAAACAACCCTTGACGAAGCATGTGTTATTTAAGTCCGAACTTGCTAGCATATGGTCGTAACTTAACTAGGTGTGAGATATGATTTGAAATTACCTATATGAACTAGATTGCTTTGGCTTGGTTTAAAATGATTGTTAAAGACTAACTCGAATATGTTTGCAAACTAAGTTTCATACACGCTGCATGGTTGTATTCTGAACTTATAGGGTTTCATGCTAGTATTCTTTATGTCGCTACGCATGATCTATATGAACACTCACATAGTTGGACACGACGTAAACTATTCAAGTATAATTTTCTAAGACAATTACAAGTAAGGACTATAGTTGATTATTAACCTATGTGGTTTGTTAATATATAGTTATACGATTTGATTGTGTAGCTAAGATAGAACTTGATGTATGTGCTTAATTTACACATCAAGTATGTGAATCCGATGTGTATAACTAATGTGTGTATATATATATATACGTTAATAGGATAGCATAATTCTTTGAAGCAATATTAGGCTTTACGTGGATAAACTACGCTTAAGGCAAGTATCCTAACCAACGCATTTACTTTATGTAAGGAAATCTATGATTGTGCAAGTTTCCTGACTTACACTCATTTATAGTGCAAGTATCTGAACCCTACTTTTATTGTGCAAGTTTCCTGACTTACACTCATTTATAGTGCAAGTATCCTAACCCTTGTATTACTTTATTCAACGAATATTGTAAGCGAGAATCTAAACTTTATCTCTTTGAATGCAAGTTGTCTTACTCATTCATTTGAGCTAGTATGTTTAAACTCTTGTGAAAGCTATTATTCATGTTGAACTTGGTATTGTTCTTGAATATTGTGAAAGTGTCTATGCCACTTGATTCGGCTAGACTATATGCAGGTTTATAAAACTGTCCAAACCTTTTTATCGGTGCGAAAATCTTAAAATCTGAGTTGAACAACCCTTATGGTAAGGGGAGTGTTTATTGTTGGAAGCCCTAACATACGAGTGAATATTACTGTGGTTATTCATAACATAGAGTATTGTAGACTGATCATCTATTATACTTCTTTCTTTTGGGTTATCAGTTTAATATTGGTAATTCTAGTAGATGTTCAATAGTCCTTAGTGACTGCTCAGTATAAATTATTTTATCTAGTTGGATACGTTGATAGCCTTTGAATTCATATATATGTATTGATCTACAGTGAATTATCATTTCATATTCCAAAGATGTGATTCGAGAATTGTTGATATTTGTTGTTCCTGATATTATTCTTAAACTCTGAACTATCTTAGAGATTATATTTCGATATTTCAAACTCGTGATATCATACTCATCACCCTTGTTGTATATTACTTGCTGGGCAATTTGTGCTCATTCTTGCTTATTTTAAAACCTTTCAGTTAAGGCGGAACAGGGAAGTGTCTCTGGGAAAGACAAGGTCAAGGGCAAGGCTACCGACTAGCTTGTTCCTTTATGTTTCAAATTGTTATGTTGTAATAAGACTATCTTCAGACTATGTTTAAGCTTAAGTAGGATTTTGTAATAAGTCTTTATTCGATATTATTATGTAATCTATTAAGTACTGTAGGTTGCTAGACTTGGGGGAATAATTACAATAAATCATTGTATATTATTCTAAATTAGATCTTCCGCTGTGAATATGTGATTTTAGTTATTATTGTATTACCATGAGCACATGACAAACCGAATTCGAGTGACCAAGTGGCGGTCTCGAATTTGGGGGCGTCACAGGTTGGTATCAAAGTTGTAGTTATAAACCTTAGGAACGAGTGTCCTTAGACTATAACTTAGGAGAACTTAGAAGTTAGAAAGGAGATAAAACTCATATAGAGTTTTCCCTGAGAGACTTTGTTTTTTATGAAATGTAACTTCATTTTATACAATGAACTCATGTTTTATTTAACATTCTAATGGAGTTGCTGTTTCTTGTCTGTGTTTGTGATTATAGATGGTAGATATGGGAGTACCCGCTAGAGTGGCTGAGGATGAGCCCATGGATATTCATGTAGTGTACGAGGCACCCTTAGAGGATGTGTCAGTACAGGCTGTGGCACCATCCGAGTCAGATGACGAGGATGAGATTGAGATTGAGATAGAGTCCGATCCAGAGGAGGAGCAGATGGAGGATGAGCCAGTTGAGGACGAACCTTCAGAGGAGGAGCCCATGGAGGACTCCTATGAGCCTAACCTAGAGGAGCATATACTAGGTGAGTATGAGGAGTGGATCCTAGAGTTGGACTGCAGAGTCCAGGAGTTAGAGGAAGAGGCAAAAGAGAGGGAGTCAGAGTTCCAGAAACTGCGGGACAAATACCACCAGAGGAAGCTGGCTATGCAAGAGTTGGAAGCAGAAATTGCTTATCGCAAAGAGGCAAGAATTCAGATGGGAACGCTATTTCACAAGGCAGCGGCTAGGAACGTGGATATAGCAGGGAAGCTAGAAGAGGTTGGACAGAGGGAACTAAGCGAGAAGACTGAGAAGGAAGCACTCCGCACTCAGTTGGAATTAGAAGTGATGGATAGGATACACTTCGACGAGAAGTGGGAGGTTGCCCATGAAAGAGCTGACGACCTGGAGGATGAGGTCCGATGTAAGATAAGAAAAATGAACAAGATGGGGTACGTGTTCCGTTCGGCATTCGAGAGGGTGCTTGATGGTGTGCACCACTACCCGGCAGAACAGGGACAGACTCTACACACTATGAGTCGAGAGCTGGTAGCTTATATAGCACAGTTAGAGTACAAGAGCGCTGTGGAGCGCGGGATGATGTGATGAGATTTCCTTAGACGGATTAATAGTAGTCTAGTAGAATTCTCTTTATGTATTGTATATACTATGTTGTAATCCCAATCTTTTGTGTAAGATGTGGAATAGTGATGTAAACCCCAAGTTAGCTTTTGTTAGAGGGGTAGTGTGGTAGTAGGTTGGTATATTCCCCGTCTTTTGTGATATTAGGGGATATATGTGATGACATTTATAGCAGTATGCTAGGATAATCATGTAATGAAATGAAATAGCATATGAATATAAATGAAGTTTATTTCAAAAACGTGTTATACATTTATTCTTTTAGTATTAAAAGAAATAATTAAGTAATATACTTGAATAATAATAGAATGAAATTTTGTGATGCAGATAATGCCGCCCAGACGTAGACTGACTCCACCCGAAGAATCAGTTAATAACGAGAGGGAGCAAGTAGATCCCATCCACAGGCTAGTTGATATGTTAGGAGAGGCTCTTAGGGGGAGGAACAATGAACCTGTTCGCTCGAACCCTTAGGTTGTGATAGTAACAACCTTTAAAGACTTTAAGAGTGTAGGACCCCCAGAGTTCGAGGGAACTACCGACCCAATCGTCGCACAAACGTGGATTAAGGAGATCAAAAAAGCTTTCACTATAGCTCGCATAGGCGAAGATCAAAAGACAATGTTTGCCTCGTACATGATGAGGGGAGAAGCGAACTACTGGTGGGAAGTAAATCAGCAGAGAGCCGGAGAGGGGACAATAGCATGGGAAAGATTCAAGACGCTGTTCTTCGAGAACTACTTCCCGAAGATCATGAAAAATAGAATGGAGGTAAAATTCCTAGAGTTAAAATAAGGTGAAATGACGGTGGCGCAATACGCGGCTAAGTTCAACGAACTAGCGCGATTTGCGGAGCACCAAGTTGGTGATGAGGAAATGAAGGCTAGACAATTCGAACAAGGACTGAAGCCTTGGCTATTCAATAAGGTGTCAATTTTTCAGATCGATTCTTTTGCAACACTGCTGGAGAAGGCTATTATCGTCGAGGGAGGAAGTGAAGCTTTGAGCTTGTATAACAAAGAGAGGAAAGGAAAGAACACTAGTAGTGAAAATCGTGGAGGAAGCAATAGCGGAGGAGGTAACTCCGGGAAGAGAAAATGGAACAACAACAACAACAACCGAAATAATAACCAAGGTGGGAGTCACTAAGGAAGCTTTAAGAAAAGGACTGAGACTTGTAACAAATGTGGAAAAAGCCATCAGGGAGAATGCTGGAAGGGGAAAAGCACGTGTTATAACTGCGGTCAGGAGGGCCACATCTCGCCCAACTGCCCGAAGCCAAAGAAGATTAGGGGATGTTTCGCTTGTGGATCAACGGAACACCAGATAAAGGACTGCCCAAAGAAAGGAAGTGGTGGAACTAGCGGAGTTCAGGGTGGAGGTAGCAAGTTGATGATTGGAGGACCCGCACAACCCAACCGATCGACCGCCCGAACATTTAACATGATCCACCCAAGATGCCGTAGCTGCAAAGGACGTAGTGTCAGGTATAATCCCAATCAATAATATAAATGCTTACGTATTATTTGATTCGGGTGCCATCTGTTCTTTTGTATCTGAAGAATTTGCTAGTAAACTTAATTCACCACGAGAAAGATTAGAAAATCCCTTTTACATAGAAGTTGCGAATAAGGAAGTGATCCCTGTAGAATAAGTTTATCGAAATTGTCGCACAAACATTAGAGAGCATGAACTAAAAGTAGACTTGATTCTTATTAGATTGGGAGAGTTTGACGTAATACTGGAAATGGATTGGTTGTATAACCATGCTGCGATAATTGACTATCAGAATAAATGTGTGAACCTTCAGACTCCGAGTAAGTCTAAGGTAGTGTTTTATGATAGCTCATCGCTTAAGCAATCGTGTTGCATTACGATGATGCAGGCCAAGAAATTGTTAAAAAAAGGATGTGTAGGTTATTTAGCTTACGTCGTTGATACTAAAAAAAAGGAGTAGAAATTAAGGATATATCCATAGTGAATGAATTTCAAGACGTGTTTCCGGACGATTTGCCTGGTCTTTCGCCAGACAGAGAAATTGAATTCGTAATAGATTTAGCACCGGGAACGGCACCGATTTTGAAAGCTCTATATCGTATGACGCCAGTAGAAATGAAGGAATTGATGATACAACTACAAGAGTTATTGGATAAGGGTTACATTCAACCGAGTGTGTCTCCTTGGGGAGCACCAGTGTTATTCGTTAAGAAAAAAGGACGAATCGATGAAGCTGTGAAGACCCAGAATTTTAAATAATTAAAATTTTTCGAATAAATTTTTTATTATTATTATCATTATTGTGGTTATTGTTATTTTGAGTATACGTGATATGAATTCAACAGACTAGCCAAATTATTTATTTTAAGCTGACTAAGAAAAGTAAAGGAGGTAATAGTGAATAGCTGATCAAAACCTTAATTTGAATAGGGCATTGATTATTAATCCAGTTATTATTATAAGGGTATTTTAGATTATGTGATTTATGCGATTAATATTAAGTATTGATCAGATAAGGTATAACCTTAGTAAACCCTAATGATAGATTAGAATCCCTAATCTGCAGTTAGGAAACCCTAATTTCTTATTCGGGAATCCTAAACCCTAATTTGTAAACCTTAATGGTGAATAGCAAACCCTAATATTATTTATGAAACCCTAAGGGTTAAATTTTAAGGGAAACATAGGAAACGATCGAAATACCCTTAAAATTGTGAGGAAAATTATTAGAATACCCCTTTTGGAGGCGAAATAACCAAATTACCCTTAAAACTATATGTGAAATAACCAAAATACCCTCCAATCCAAGTGAACTTAAATCAACCAATCAGAGAAGAGATGATGCAAGCATGATGCAAGCACGACATCAGCATAAAAGAAATACAAAGATGATGTCATCATGATGATGTCATGATAATGTCACCTGGTGGATATTTTGGAATTGACTATTTTGTCCTAACAGAAAATTATTAATGACTTTTATATCCTAGGAAGGAAATTGCTAAGAAGTTTTCTAATAATATGAAAATGACAATTTTGCCCCAAGAGAGATTTGATATTGATCATGACATCCTTGAAGGAAATTTCTAGGAAATTTCCTAAACATAGTAAAATGTCAATTTTGTCCCTAAAGAAATTGATTATGACCAATATGTCCTATGAGGAAATTTCTAGAAAATTTTCTTAAGATGACTTAAAGACCATTTTACCCTTTTCTAGTGATGGAATAATGACAATTCTACCCTTGATGCTAACTAATTGGCCAAATTAGTGTAGGGACTTTAATGTCGTTTGATTAAGGCAAATTTAGCAATTAAAAATAAACCAAAAAATGAAAGGATAATAAGGCCAAGTGGCCGATTTTGAAGAGAAAGAAGATGGGGAGATGTATATTAGATATACAACAAATATCTATACATTTTTTTTATCAAACAAAAATTCATTTCCTTTCTCTTTCCTCTATCTCTCCAAAATAGTAAAAGAAAGCCAAATAGAGAAAGAGAGGGAAGGAGCCACGGATGGAAGGGGAAGAAGAGGAGAGAGAGTCCAAGTTTGATGCACCCAAAAGTTCCTCACATACTTTGGAAGGAAAAAGGAAAGTAGCTAGCAAAGAAAGGTAAAGAAAAAGAATTTTTCTAGATTTAGTTAAAATTTTAAATAGCTTTGTACTTTTAGTTTGGATCCATGAAATTGTGTGATCTTGTTGGGTAAAACCTTATGATAAGGTTAGATTTTGATTTATATTATGTAACTTGGTTATATATGTGTTATTGTGTTGGAAAGATTTGGGAAAATGGAAGTTAGAAAGTTTTATGAAAATTTTTAGTTAATATGTGGGATCCATGTGATTTTTTTGAAGATTCATTTTTGATATTTGAGATTTAATTGTTGGTTGTGCTAGATCTATAAGGTATGAGTATAATCCCATTTGAATGGCACAAAAATGTTAAGGAATGATTAAGTTATGGAATTTTTAGTAAAACACTTTCTAGTTGGAAAAATAATAAAAGAAAGTTGCTGACCAGCCACTTTGGGGCTGTTTTTCGGAAACTAGACAGGTCCAAATTGAGTGTTTGATAAATGAGAACTGTAGTTCGGGAAGTTACGAATCCAACGCCTCCGACGGAACTTAATTCTGAGTTGTAGATTTCATTTTACAAGCGTTTCCGTAAAGGACGCCAAATCTGAAAAAATTTGGCCGAGAATGGCATAATCGTAAATAAGTGGAAGTGATTAATTATTAAAAAAATAATTATTTAAAGCCATTAAATGGTTAGTAAATTAATTACATACAAAATTAAATATAATTAACTATTTAATTATTATTTAAGTGATAATTAAGTAGAGTTAGTGTTAATAAACTAACTATTTATTATTTAATTAAGATTAAATAATAAATAGAGTTAAACAATTGATTATTATTTAATTGATATTAAATGATGATTAAAGAATGTTTTAGTAAAGATTAAGTAGCAATAATGTAATTACTTAATTACATTAACATAAAAGGTTTTAATTATTTATTATTTAATTAAATATTAAATAATGAATAAAGACAAGTAATAATTAATTATTCTTAACTTTAATAAGAAAGAATAATTAAATATTTATGAGATGAATTAATTATTTGTTATTTAATTAATATTAGATAATAAATAAGGCCAAATGTTAATTATTCTTTAAAGAATAATTAAAGACTAATAAAGTAAATAAAATAATTAGTTACTATTTAAGGATAAGAAATTAATTAATTATTATTTTATTAATATTAAATAATAATTAAAGACAAACAATAATTTGATTATCATTAAATAATGGATATATCTAATTGGCTATTATTTATTAGTTAAATAATAACTAAAGGTAATTAATTAATTATTATTTAATTAATATTAAATGATAATCAAATGAAGGTATAGATTAATGTTATGATAATAAATTTATTTAATAATTGTATTAAATAAATTATGTAAAAATAGTTTTAATGTTTTAAAAATGATTTAAAGGTTATAAAAAATATTTTAAGTTATAAAACATAACTTTTTAATATTTTGTCATGAATTGCATTAATATTTTAATATTAATGCCAGTTATTTAAAAATAGTTTTAAATGTTTTAAAATCATTTAAAAGTGATATTAAGGTATTAAAAATACTTTGAGATATTATAAATAACTTATAATAATATGACATGTATTTCATTAATATTTGAAATTAAATAAATATTAATGATAATGGAATATTGTGGTATTTAAATCATATAAATATGGTATTTTTGATTGAAAAATTATTATAAATGATAATAATTATTTGAAAATTATTATGAGCTTGTGAAAAATATTTTGACTGATTAATAAATTATCTAAGTTAATATTATAGTGTTTAAGTAGAGTCTTATTAATATTATGCTCGATAATTATCCGATTAGGCAATCGGGAGGTCGAAATAGTACCGAACTCAACTCAGACTGAAATAGTTTGACTTGATACTAGGTCTTATGTGTTCTGTTGACCAATAGGATTATGTGGTAATGTGTTTAGGTTATTTTATAACTGCAATTAGCAATAGTTATTGCGATGATATTATTCTAATGTGGAGATCGGTATTTTTAATATTAGGTCTTCAGATGAAGCTAAATAGACTGCGTAGCAGTAGTCGACGGTTTAGGCAAGTTTTTCTGCACTATGTGCAAACTTTCTATTTTTATGCAAGTTTTTCTAACTTCATTTAATCTCTATATTAAATGTAAGCCTTGTATATTGATATACGAAATTGTTATAACTATTATTCGTGATATCTGAAATTTGAAAAAAGTTATGACTTATTGTTCAAGCATAACCAAGACATATGAACTGTTACTTGCATATATTATTTTGATTTGATATCAAAGCATAGACCGTGGTGAAACCAATATTGTTTGGTACAAATATATATACTGATACTATTAATGACCGGCAGTTTTACATTGACTAGGGTGGTTATCAATGACCGGCAGTTTTACATTGACTTGGTGGTTATTAATGACCGGCAGTTTGACACTGACCGGGTGGTTGTATAGGATGATATGCATACTCTTAGCTGGTGTGGTTGACCAAATCAACCCTGGTTGCTAAGTCTATGTGACTGACAGTAACTCGTAATAAGTGTGGTTGAACAGATCAACCCGGGTGGCTAAGTCTACATGACTGACAGACGCTCGTAATATGTGGGGTTTGGCAGATCAAACCTCAGTATATATATGTGAAAAAACTCTGAACTATATATGTTCATTCAATTCAGATTCAGTGTGAGTATAATATACAACTTGATTAAAACTTGCTGAGCTTTCTGTAGCTCATCCTTGCAATTATTCTTTTCCTTTGCAGCTTTAACTGAAATGTCAAAGGTTCTGGAGATCAATAATATGGATGGAAGAACTAAGTCAATGTAAATTTGTCTATATCCTCGGGAACTATACTCTGATGTAATAGTAAGTTGGGATTTATTTGTAAGCTAATTTAAGAATATATAATATTGTATTATCATCTTTAATAATTGCGTAGTTTTTACCTTTCTAGAACATAGGAAGAAATAAAGTATCTATATGAACTATACATCTGAATTGGGAGTATTGAAAGATATTGTGGTTCTCTGATGCACTGAGGTCGGTCGCACCCCTCAGATTCCAAGAACGACCCTAACATTAATACTACGAATGTCAGATAGATGGGAATTATTGATATGAAAGAAATATCCGTGAGATTATAAACCTATTCATCCAAGTGAGGGTATCCCAACACAGTAAATATTTTGACGAGAACTACTGTTCGTTGTGGAATACTGTGAATCTTGGATTGATAGGAATTATTATCTTATGGAATATTTACGTGAGCACCAAATTTGCTACAGGGATTGTAGAGAATTTGGGGGCGTCAGAATTTGGTATCAAAGTTGTAGGTTATAAACCTTAGGTAGGGTTACCTTAGGCTATAACCTTGGAGGAATAGGAGTGGCAGAAAAGTTAGTAAAAATATAAACTCAAAAAGAGTTTAAGAGGATATGAATTGAGGAAAATCATCGTAAAATAAGATAAAAACTAACTTAAAGAAAACTATTGTTTGCTATATGTATATAATGTATATTACGTGCTAGTCTAGTAATATAGTTGATCGATACTTTAAAATTTAAGGATTTTCACATAAGAAAGTGAGGAACTGGTCGTTCCGTTTGAACCGGTATCTGAACCAGAACCAGTTGGGCAAAAAGGGAATGATCTGTAGCGAAAGATACGAGGAGTGCTAATTGAAGTAGCTTATGGAAAAGATTTGAAGCTATAGAAGATAAACCTAGGGTAAATTTAGAAAGTGCTCATGAAGAATACCCAATATAGTAACAAGTCCGAAGAAGACACAAGGTTGTTTTTCATGTGAATCAATAGATCATCGGGTTCGGAATTATCCCAAGAAGAAT
Source organism: Panax stipuleanatus (assembly GCA_020205555.1). Lineage (NCBI taxonomy): Eukaryota > Viridiplantae > Streptophyta > Magnoliopsida > Apiales > Araliaceae > Panax > Panax stipuleanatus. Next base: position 66,281,790 of record CM035121.1, read on the forward strand.
GGGGATAAGGGAACTATCAACAAGGGACCCAGTAGCGGAACCCTGACGATTAGAGGGCCTGCTAAGCCGGGAAGGCCAACGACACATACGTTTGATATGACGGTGAAAGACGCACTAGTTGCACAGAAGATGGTGGCAAACAACTATTTCATTCAATAATTTAATTACGTGAGTGGTATTGGATAAATATCGTTGTGAGTTATTCTTTTTACGAATCCAAGTCATAGGTTCATATATAAGAGATAAATTAATATTGTGTTGATAAGAATGAATTGATGATACAACTTTAAAAGATTTTAGAGAGTAAGAAAGTGGTGATTCCGAAGACGGAATCCTTATAAGGAGGGGAGAATGTGAGGACCCAGAATTTTAAACAATTAAAATTTTTCGAATAATTTTTTTATTATTATTATCATTATTGTGGTTATTGTTATTTTGAGTATACGTGATATGAATTCAACAGACTAGCCAAATTATTTATTTTAAGCTGACTAAGAAAAGTAAAGGAGGTAATAGTGAATAGCTGATCAAAACCTTAATTTGAATAGGGCATTGATTATTAATCCAGTTATTATTATAAGGGTATTTTAGATTATGTGATTTATGCGATTAATATTAAGTATTGATCAAATAAGGTATAACCTTAGTAAACCCTAATGATAGATTAGAATCCCTAATCTGCAGTTAGGAAACCCTAATTTCTTATTCGAGAATCCTAAACCCTAATTTATAAACCTTAATGGTGATTAGAAAACCCTAATATTATTTATGAAACCCTAAGGGTTAAATTTTAAGGGAAACATAGGAAATGATCGAAATACCCTTAAAATTGTGAGGAAAATTATTAGAATACCCCTTTTGGAGGCGAAATAACCAAATTACCCTTAAAATTATATGTGAAATAACCAAAATACCCTCCAATCCAAGTGAACTTAAATCAACCAATCAGAGAAGAGATGATGAAAGCATGATGCAAGCATGACATCAGCATTAAAGAAACGCAAAGATGATGTCATCATGATGATGTCAGATAATGTCACCTGGTGGATATTTTGGAAATGACTATTTTGTCCTAAGAAAAAATTATTAATGACTTTTATGTCCTAGGAAGGAAATTGCTAGGAAGTTTTCTAATAATATGAAAATAACAATTTTGCCCCAAGAGAGATTTGATATTGATCATGACATCCTTGAAGGAAATTTCTAAATTTCCTAAACATAGTAAAATGTCAATTTTGTCCCTAAAGAAATTGATTATGACCAATATGTCCTATAAGGAAATTTCTAGAAAATTTCTTAAGATGACTTAAAGACCATTTTACCCTTTTCTAGTGACGAAATAATGACAATTCTACCCTTGATGCTAACTAATTGGCCAAATTAGTGTAGGGACTTTAATGTCGTTTGATTAAGGCAAATTTAGCAATTAAAAATAAACCAAAAAATAAAAGGATAATAAGGCCAAGTGGCCGGTTTTGAAGAGAAAGAAGATGGGGAGATGTATATTAGATATACAAAAATATCTATAAATTTTTTTTGTCAAACAAAAATTCATTTCCTTTCTCTTTCCTCTATCTCTCCAAAATAGTAAAAGAAAGCCAAATAGAGAAAGAGAGGGAAGGAGTCACGGATGGAAGGGGAAGAAGAGGAGAGAGAGTCCAAGTTTGATGCACCCAAAAGTTCCTCACATACTTTGGAAGGAAAAAGGAAAGTAGCTAGCAAAGGAAGGTAAAGAAAAAGAATTTTTCAAGATTTAGTTAAAATTTTAAATAGCTTTGTACTTTTAGTTTGGATCCATGAAATTGTGTGATCTTGTTGGGTAAAACCTTATGATAAGGTTAGATTTTGATTTATGTTATGTAACTTGGTTAAATATGTGTTATTGGGTTGGAAAGATTTGGGGAAAATGGAAGTTAGAAAGTTTTATGAAATTTTTTAGTTAATATGTGGGATCCATGTGATTTTTTTGAAGATTCATTTTTGATATTTGAGATTTAATTGTTGTTTGTGCTAGAGCTATAAGGTATGAGTATAATCCCATTTGAATGACACAAAAATGTTAAGGAATGATTAAGTTATGGAATTTTTAGTAAAACACTTTCTAGTTGGAAAAACAAGAAAAGAAAGTTGCTGACCAGCCACTTTGGGGCTGTTTTTCGGAAGCTAAACTGATCCAAATTGAGTGTTTGAAAAATGGAAACTGTAGTTCGAGAAGTTATGAATCCAACGCCTCTGACGGAACTTAATTCCGAGTTGTAGATTTCATTTTACAAGCGTTTCCGTAAAGGACGCCAAATCTGAAAAATTTTGGGCGAGAATGGCATAATCGTAAATAAGTGGAAGTGATTAATTATAAAAAAATAATTATTTAAAGCCATTAATGGTTAGCAAATTAATTACATACAAAATTAAATATAATTAATTATTTAATTATTATTTAAGTGATAATTAAGTAGAGTTATTGTTAATAAACTAACTATTTATTATTTAATTAAGATTAAATAATAAATAGAGTTAAACAATTGATTATTATTTAATTGATATTAAATGATGATTAAAGAATATTTTAGTAAAGATTAAGTAGTAATAATGTAATTACTTAATTACATTAACATAAAAGGTTTTAATTATTTATTATTTAATTAGTTATTAAATAATGAATAAAGACAAGTAATAATTAATTATTCTTAACTTTAATAAGAAAGAACAATTAAAGATTTATGAGATGAATTAATTATTTGTTATTTAATTAATATTAGATTATAAATAAGGCCAATTGTTAATTATTCTTTAAATAATAATAAAGAATAATTAAAGACTAATAAAGTAAATAAAATAATTAGTCACTATTTAAGGATAAGAAATTAGTTAATTATTATTTTATTAATATTAAATAATAATTAAAGACAAACAATAATTTGATTATTCATTAAATAATGGATAGATCTAATTGGCTATTATTTATTAGTTAAATATTAACTAAAGATAATTAATTAATTAATATTTAATTAATATTAAATGATAATCAAATGAAGGTATAGATTAATGTTATGATAATAAATTTATTTAATAATTGTATTAAATAAATTATGTAAAAATGGTTTTAAAGTTTTAAAAATCAATTAAAAATGATTTAAAGGTTATAAAAAATATTTTAAGTTATAAAACATAACTTTTAATATTTTGTCATGAATTAAATTAATATTTTAATATTAATGCCAGTTATTTAAAAATAATTTTAAATATTTTAAAATTATTTAAAAGTGATATTAAGGTATTAAAAATACTTTGAGATATTATAAATAACTTATAATATTATGACATGTATTTCATTAATATTTGAAATTAAATAAATATTAATGATAATGGAATATTGTGGTATTTAAATCATATAAATATGGTATTTTTGATTCAAAAATCATTATAGATGATAATAATTATTTGAAAATTATTATGAGCTTGTGAAAAATATTTTGACTGATTAATAAATTATCTAAGTTAATATTATAGTGTTTAAGTAGAGTTTTATTAATATTATGCTCGATAATTATCCGATTAGGCAATCGGGAGGTCGAAATAGTACCTAACTCAACTCAGACTGAAATAATTTGACTTGATACTAGGTCTTATGTGTTTTGTTGACCGATAGGATTATGTGATAATGTGTTTAGGTTATTTTATAACTATAATTAGCAATAGTTATTGCGATGATATTATTCTAATGTGGAGATCGGTATTATTAATATTAGGTCTTCAGATGAAGCTAAATAAACTGCGTAGCAGTAGTCGACGGTTCAGGCAAGTTTTTCTGCACTATGTGCAAACTTTCTATTTTTATGCAATTTTTCTAACTTCATTTAATCTCTATATTAAATGTAAGCCTTGTATATTGATATACGAAATTATTATAACTATTATTCGTGATATCTGAAATTTGAAAAAAGTTATGACTTATTGTTCAAACATAACCAAGACATATGAACTGTTACTTGCATATATTGTTTTGATTTGATATCAAAGCATAGACCGTGGTGAAACCAATATTGTTTGGTACAAATATATATACTGATACTATTAATGACCAGCAGTTTTACATTGACCGGGTGGTTATCAAAAACCGGCAGTTTTACATTGACCGGGTGGTTATTAATGACCGGCAGTTTGACACTGACCGGGTGGTTGTATAGAATGATATGCATACTCCTAGCTGGTGTGGTTGGCCAAATCAACCCGGGTTGCTAAGTCTATATGACTGACAGTAACTCGTAATAAGTGTGGTTGAACAGATCAACCCGGGTGGCTAAGTCTACATGACTGACAGACGCTCGTAATATGTGGGGTTTGGTAGATCAAACCTCAGTATATATATGTGGAAAAACTCTGAACTATATATGTTCATTCAATTCAGATTCAGTGTGAGTATAATATCCAACTTGATTAAAACTTGCTGAGCTTTCTGTAGCTCATCCTTGCAATTATTCTTTTCCTTTGCAGCTTTAGCTGAAATGTCAAAGGTTCTGGAGATCAATAATATGGATGGAAGAACTCAGTCAATGTAAATTTGTCTATATCCTCGGGAACTATACTCTGATGTAATAGTAAGTTGGGATTTATTTGTAAGCTAATTTAAGAATATATAATATTATATTATCATCTTTAATAATTGCGTAATTTTTACCTTTATAGGACATAGGAAGAAATAAAGTATCTATATGAACTATACATCTAAATTGGGAGTATTGAAAGATATTGTGGTTCTCTGATGCACTGAGGTCGGTCGCACCCCTCAGATTCCAAGAACGACCCTAACATTAATACTACGAATGTCAGATAGATGGGAATTATTGATATGAAAGAAATATCCGTGAGATTATAAACCTATTCATCCAAGTGAGGGTATCCCAACATAGTAAATGTTCTGACGAGAACTACTGTTTGTTGTGGAATACTGTGAATCTTGGATTGATAGAAATTATTATCTTAGGGAATATTTACGTGAGCACCAAATCTGCTACAGGGATTGTAGAGAATTTGGGGGCGTCAGAATTTGGTATCAAAGTTGTAGGTTATAAACCTTAGGTAGGGTTACCTTAGGCTATAACCTTGGAGGAATAGGAGTGGCAGAAAAGTTAGTAAAAATATAAACTCAAAAAGAGTTTAGAGGATATGAATTGAGGAAATTCATCGTAAAATAAGATAAAAACTAACTTAAAGAAAACTATTGTTTGCTATGTGTATATAATCTATATTACGTGCTGGTGTAGTAATATAGTTGATCGATACTTTAGAATTTAAGGATGTTCACATAAGAAAGTGAGGAACTGGTCGTTCCGTTTGAACCGGTATCTGAACCAGAACCAGTTGGGCAAAAAGGGAATGATCTGTAGGGAAAGATACTAGGAGTGCTAATTGAAGTAGCTTATGGAAAAGATTTGAAGCTATAGAAGATAAACCTAGGGTAAATTTAGAAAGTGCTCATGAAGAATACCCAATATAGTAACAAGTCCAAAGAAGACACAAGGTTGTTTTTCATGTGAATCAATAGATCATCGGGTTCGGAATTATCCCAAGAAGAATGGGGATAAGGGAACTATCAATAAGGGACCCAGTAGCGGAACCCTGACGATTAGAGGGCCTGCTAAGCCGGGAAGACAAACGACACGTACGTTTGATATGACGGTGAAAGACGCACTAGTTGCACAGAAGATGGTGGCAAACAACTATTTCATTCAATAATTTAATTACGTGAGTGATATTGGATAAATATCGTTGTGAGTTGTTCTTTTTACGAATCCAAGTCATAGGTTCATAAATGAGAAACAAATTAATATTGTGTTGATAAAAATGAATTGATGATACAACTTTAAAAGATTTTAGAGAGTAAGAAATTGGTGATTCCGAGGACGGAATCCTTATAAGGAGGGGAGAATGTGAGGACCCAGAATTTTAAACAATTAAAATTTTTCGAATAATTTTTTTATTATTATTATCATTATTGTGGTTATTGTTATTTTGAGTATACGTGATATGAATTCAACAGACTAGCCAAATTATTTATTTTAAGCTGACTAAGAAAAGTAAAGGAAGTAATAGTGAATAGCTGATCAAAACCTTAATTTGAATAGGGCATTGATTATTAATCCAATTATTATTATAAGGGTATTTTAGATTATGTGATTTATGCGATTAATATTAAGTATTGATCAGATAAGGTATAACCTTATTAAACCCTAATGATAGATTAGAATCCCTAATCTGTAGTTAAAAAACCCTAATTTCTTATTCGGGAATCCTAAACCCTAATTTGTAAACCTTAATGGTGATTAGCAAACCCTGATATTATTTATCAAACCCTAATGGTTAAATTTTAAGGGAAACATAGGAAATGATCGAAATACCCTTAAAATTGTGAGGAAAATTATTAGAATACCCCTTTTGGAGGCGAAATAACAAAATTACCCTTAAAATTATATGTGAAATGGCCAAAATACCCTCCATTCCAAGTGAACTTAAATCAACCAATCAGAGAAGAGATAATGCAAGTATGATGCAAGCATAACATCAGCATTAAAGAAATACAAAGATGATGTCATCATGATGATGTCATGATAATGTCACCTGGTGGATATTTTGAAAATGACTATTTTGTCCTAACAGAAAATTATTAATGACTTTTATGTCCTAGGAAGGAAATTGCTAGGAAGTTTTCTAATAATATGAAAATGACAATTTTGCCCCAAGAGAGATTTGATATTGACCATGACATCCTTGAAGGAAATTTCTAGGAAATTTCCTAAACATAGTAAAATGATAATTTTGCCCCTAAAGAAATTGATTATGACCAATATGTTCTATGAGAAAATTTCTAGGAAATTTTCTTAAGATGACTTAAAGACCATTTTACCCTTTTCTAGTGATGGCATAATGACAATTTTACCCTTGATGCTAACTAATTGGCTAAATTAGTGTAGGGACTTTAATGTCATTTGATTAAGGTAAATTTAGCAATTAAAAATAAACCATAAAATGAAAGGATAGTAAGGCCAAGTGGCCGATTTTGAAGAGAAAGAAGATGGGGAGATGTATATTAGATATACAAAACATATCTATAAATTTTTTTTATCAAACAAAAATTCATTTCCTTTCTCTTTCCTCTATTTCTCCAAAATAGTAAAAGAAAGCCAAATAGAGAAAGAGAGGGAAGGAGCCACGGATGGAAGGGGAAGAAGAGGAGAGAGAGTCAAAGTTTGATGCACCCAAAAGTTCCTCACATACTTTGGAAGGAAAAAGGAAAGTAGCTAGCAAAGGAAGGTAAAGAAAAAGAATTTTTCTAGATTTAGTTAAAGTTTTAAATAGCTTTGTAACTTTAGTTTGGATCCATGAAATTGTGTGATCTTGTTGGGTAAAACCTTATGATAAGGTTAGATTTTGAGTTAAGTTATGTAACTTGGTTATATATGTGTTATTGTGTTGGAAAGATTTGGGAAAAATGGAAGTTAGAAAGTTTTATGAAAATTTTTAGTTAATATGTGGGATCCATGTGATTTTTTTGAAGATTCATTTTTGATATTTGAGATTTAATTGTTGGTTGTGCTAGAGCTATAAGGTATGAGTATAATTCCATTTGAATGGCACAAAAATGTTAAGGAATGATTAAGTTATGGAATTTTTAGTAAAACACTTTCTAGTTGGAAAAACAAGAAAAGAAAGTTGCTGACAAGCCACTTTGGGGCTGTTTTTCGGAAACTAGACAAATCCAAATTGAGTGTTTGATAAATGGAAACTGTAGTTCGGGAAGTTACGAATCCAACGCCTCTGACGGAACTTAATTCGGAGTTGTAGATTTCATTTTACAAGCGTTTCCTTAAAAGACGCCAAATCTGAAAAAATTTTGGGCGAGAATGGCATAATCGTAAATAAGTGGAAGTGATTAATTATTAAAAAAATAATTATTTAAAGCCATTAAATGGTTAGTAAATTAATTACATACAAAATTAAATATAATTAACTATTTAATTATTATTTAAGTGATAATTAAGTAGAGTTAGTGTTAATAAGCTAACTATTTATTATTTAATTAAGATTAAATAATAAATTGAGTTAAACAATTGATTATTATTTAATTGATATTAAATGATGATTAAAGAATGTTTTAGTAAAGATTAAGTAGCAATAATGTAATTACTTAATTACATTAACATAAAAGATTTTAATTATTTATTATTTAATTAAATATTAAATAATGAATAAAGACAAGTAATAATTAATTATTCTTAACTTTAATAAGAAAGAATAATTAAAGATTTATGAGATGAATTAATTATTTGTTATTTAATTAATATTAGATAATAAATAAGGCCAAATGTTAATTATTCTTTAAATAATAATAAAGAATAATTAAAGACTAATTAAGTAAATAAAATAATTAGTCACTATTTAAGGATAATAAATTAATAAATTATTATTTTATTAATATTAAATAATAATTAAAGACAAACAATAATTTAATTATTCATTAAATAATGGATAGATCTAATTGGCTATTATTTATTAGTTAAATAATAACTAAAGGTAATTAATTAATTATTATTTAATTAATATTAAATGATAATCAAATGAAGGTATAGATTAATGTTATGATAATAAATTTATTTAATAATTGTATTAAATAAATTATGTAAAAATAGTTTTAATATTTTAAAAATCATTAAAAATGATTTAAAGGTTATAAAAAATATTTTAAGTTATAAAACATAACTTTTTATATTTTGTCATGAATTACATTAATATTTTAATATTAATGCCAGTTATTTAAAAATAATTTTAAATATTTTAAAATCATTTAAAAGTGATATTAAGGTATTAAAAATACTTTGAGATATTATAAATAACATATAATATTATGACATGTATTTCATTAATATTTGAAATTAAATAAATATTAATGATAATGGAATATTGTGGTATTTAAATCATATAAATATGGTATTTTTGATTGAAAAATCATTATAGATGATAATAATTATTTGAAAATTATTATGAGCTTGTGAAAAATATTTTGAATGATTAATAAATTATCTATGTTAATATTATAGTGTTTAAGTAGAGTGTTATTAATATTATGCTCGATAATTATCCGATTAGGCAATCGGGAGGTCGAAATAGTACCTAACTCAACTCAGACTGAAATAGTTTGACTTGATACTAGGTCTTATGTGTTCTGTTGACCGATAGTATTATGTGATAATGTGTTTAGGTTATTTTATAACTGTAATTAGCAATAGTTATTACGATGATATTATTCTAATGTGGAGATCGGTATTATTAATATTAGGTCTTCAGATGAAGCTAAATAGACTGCGTAGCAGTAGTCGACGGTTCAGGCAAGTTTTTCTCCACTATGTGCAAACTTTCTATTTTTATGGAAGTTTTTCTAACTTCATTTAATCTCTATATTAAATGTAAGCCTTGTATATTGATATACGAAATTGTTATAACTATTATTCGTGATATCTGAAATTTGAAAAAAGTTATGACTTATTGTTCAAGCATAACCAAGACATATGAACTGTTACTTGCATATATTATTTTGATTTGATATCAAAGCATAGACCGTGGTGAAACCAATATTGTTTGGTACAAATATATATATACTGATACTATTATTGACCGGCAGTTTTACATTGACCGGGTGGTTATCAATGACCGGCAGTTTTACATTGACTTAGTGGTTATTAATGACCGACAGTTTGACACTGACCGGGTGGTTGTATAGGATGATATGCATACTCCTAGCTGGTGTGGTTGGCCAAATCAACCCGGGTTGCTAAGTCTATGTGACTGACAATAACTCGTAATAAGTGTGGTTGAACAGATCCACCCGGGTGGCTAAGTCTACATGACTGACAGACGCTCGTAATATGTGGGGTTTGGCAGGTCAAACCTCAGTATATATATGTGAAAAAACTCTGAACTATATATGTTCATTCAATTCAGATTCAGTGTGAGTATAATATCCACCTTGATTAAAACTTGCTGAGCTTTCTGTAGCTCATCCTTGCAATTATTCTTTTCCTTTGCAGCTTTAGCTGAAATGTCAAAGGTTCTGGAGATCAATAATATGGATGGAAGAACTCAGTCAATATAAATTTGTCTATATCCTTGGGAACTATACTCTGATGTAATAGTAAGTTGGGATTTATTTGTAAGCTAATTTAAGAATATATAATATTGTATTATCATCTTTAATAATTGCGTAGTTTTTACCTTTCTAGAACATAGGAAGAAATAAAGTATCTATATGAACTATACATCTGAATTGGGAGTATTGAAAGATATTGTGGTTCTCTGATGCACTGAGGTCGGTCGCACCCCTCAGATTCCAAGAACGACCCTAACATTAATACTACGAATGTCAGATAGATGGGAATTATTGTAAGACCCCAACTTTTATGAATAAAGATTTAATTTTCTTTATATATTATTTCGAAACAGTAAGGTGTTGTTTTGATAAATATGAAAGTTATGGGTGAAATGTGCAAATATTTTAAAATGAGCAAGTGGTTATAAAATATTCTTGTTGTCGGGGAATATTCGTTTGGTCGTGGAATATTCTTGTTGTCAGGGAATATTCGTACGAAGGCGCGGCTATTTGTGGGTCCCACAACGGAATAACTGTCGGATATAGAAAGCGACAGAAATGACCTTTTTACAAAATAACGGCGTGGTTATTACCGTTAGTACTGTTAAAATACAGTGATACACGGTGTTGCACAGTAGCACACGGTATTGCACAGTAATTCTAATTATTGATTCTTACGTGAGAAGCCATTACTCAATAATTGTTACAGTAATTACTGTTCAATATTTTATATTATTGGCTCAATAATTGCTACGTTGATATTTTATATTATTGACTCAATAATTGTTACATTTATATTTTATTGACTCAATAATTGCTACGTTGCTATTTTATATGATTGATTCAATAATGGCTACAGTTGATATTTTGGTATTATTGATTCAATAATTGTCACTGCACAGTATTTCACAGTATCAACTCAATAATTCATATTATTTGAATAATATTATTAGATAGCATTATTGACAATATCTAAGGAAGTTCTGTCTAGGAGGGGTTATTTAATTGCGCGCCAATAAGGAGAAGTCCTTATCGGAAGGCCCCCTCTTTCCTGGGAACGACCTGGTTGTCAATATTGTAGTTCTGTAATATTATCTGTGAATAATTAATTATTGATTTATATGATAAGGAAATATTTATTTTGTGGATATTAAAGAAGGAATTGGCGCTGATGAGTTTTTATCAATATTTTGGTGTGAGAAATCATCTGTTTATGGATTTCGGATAATTTATGTTTGGAATTTGAAAAAACTTCCTTCTACAAAGTTGTAGAGAATTAAATTTCCTATGAAAGAACATAGAATTTGTATTTTTCTGACAAATGGGCTATTTGTTATGAATTATTGAAGTTTCAGAAAATAAATATTTTTTTAATAAAAAGGTGGGCCCCACTTTTGGTTGAAAAATATGTTGATGGCTTTTTGGGAGAGCAGCCGGCGGCTAGAGGAAAAAAAAAATAATATTATTTTATTATTTAGTCTCCTTTGGCATCCTAAGTTTTTCCTATAAATAGGGTGCTTAGGTTAGAATTGAAAATCACACCAGAATCAGAAGTTTTCTCTCTCTATAATATCGAGCGTATTTTTGTGAGTATTTCAATACTTTGAGTATTACTATTCAGTGCAAGTTTCCTTCGGTATTATATCCGATATTCCAGTCAGAGGTACTATTCTTTTGAGGTAAGGGATGTTATTTTCTTTCGTAAATGATGTTATTCTTTTCAATATCATTATACAAAAATATTGGCATAGATTTTGTTATGAAATTCTTACTTTTTCCGTCGAGATTACTATTCACGTATACGGCACTATTCACGCAAAAATTAAATTTTCTTCTATATGTCCAAATTACTTGTTAAAGTTCTTATCTTTGATTGGATCTAAGTTTTGAGCTTATTTCTTGAATTTTGCTCCACAAAGTATTATTATGGAATATTCTTGAAATTTGATAAACTAAAATACGAATCCTTAATATTCCTTTATTTCACTGGATTCGTTATTTATATGGTTTTTCATCATCCTCAGTTCTAAGTGGTGATATAACTGAATATCTTTGGCCTGTAGAGCAAAGATGAATGATTACCTGATGAATATCTTTGGCCGTAGTGCAAAGATGACAGGTGTTGAGATGAACATGACCACTGATGCTACAAATGAATATCTTTGGCCTGTAGTGCAAAGATGATTATTGATTCGAGATGTATAATGATTGATGTTACAGGGATAAAACATTGATGATGGACTTTTAAATCATAGAAGATAGTAGACTTCATTCTCTACTTAACTCTTCTAATGAATTGTTATTTTCGCTGCGAATATTGATCTAAAATTGGTTGTCCATTATATTTTATCTGATTTATTGAAGGCTAACGATAATTTATTTTCCATTATCTTAGTCATAATATTCTTTACTGAGCTAGTTGAGCTCACCCTTTTCATCTGTTGTCCTCTTCAGGAAATGAGAATGTCGCGGGAACAAGTCGGGGGACAGAGTGATGGTCCGAGTTAGAGCAGTAGTAGTCCTCACTATTTCTGATAAATAGTGGGATAATAATTGTAATGAGGACTTAGTTTGAATCTTAATATTTTCTACATATTTGTATTGACACTCATAGTTGTGTGGTCGTATTTTGCACGACTGTATGATATAAAGTTTGTATTTGAATTCTGTACCATGTATTTGGCGACTCAGAATGGGTTGGGTTGACTGGACCTATTCTGGGGGCGTCACAATTATTGATATGAAAGAAATATCCGTGAGATTATAAACATATTCATCCAAGTGAGGGTATCCCAACACAGTAATTGTTCTGACGAGAACTACTGTTTGTTGTGGAATACTGTGAATCTTGGATTGATAGAAATTATTATCTTAGGGAATATTTACGTGAGCACCAAATCTGCTACAGGAATTGTAGAGAATTTGGGGGCGTCACAATTTGGTATCAATGTTGTAGGTTATAAACCTTAGGTAGGGTTACCTTAGGCTATAACCTTGGAGGAATAGGAGTGGCAGAAAAGTTAGTAAAAATATAAACTCAAAAAGAGTTTAGAGGATATGAATTGAGGAAATTCATCGTAAAATAAGATAAAAACTAACTTAAAGAAAACTATTGTTCGCTATGTGTATATAATGTATATTACGTGCTAGTCTAGTAATATAGTTGATCGATACTTTAGAATTTAAGGATGTTCACATAAGAAAGTGAGGAACTGGTCGTTCCGTTTGAACTGGTATCTGAACCAGAACAAGTTGGGCAAAAAGGGAATGATCTATAGGGAAAGATACGAGGAGTGCTAATTGAATTAGCTTATGGAAAAGATTTGAAGCTATAGAAGATAAACCTAGGGTAAATTTAGAAAGTGCTCATGAAGAATACCCAATATAGTAACAAGTCCGAAGAAGACACAAGGTTGTTTTTCATGTGAATCAATAGATCATCGGGTTCGGAATTATCCCAAGAAGAATGGGGATAAGGGAACTATCAACAAGGGACCCAGTAGCGGAACCCTGACGATTAGAGGGCCTGTTAAGCCGGGAAGACCAACGACACGTACGTTTGATATGACGGTGAAAGACGCACTAGTTGCACAGAAGATGGTGGCAAACAACTATTTCATTCAATAATTTAATTACGTGAGTGATATTGGATAAATATCGTTGTGAGTTGTTCTTTTTACGAATCCAAGTCATAGGTTCATATATGAGAGATAAATTAATATTGTGTTGATAAGAATGAATTGATGATATAACTTTAAAAGATTTTAGAGAGTAAGAAATTGGTGATTCCGAGGACGGAATCCTTATAAGGAGGGGAGAATGTGAAGACCCAGAATTTTAAACAATTAAAATTTTTAGAATAATTTTTTATTATTATTATCATTATTGTGGTTATTGTTATTTTGAGTATACGTGATATGAATTCAACAGAATAGCCAAATTATTTATTTTAAGCTGACAAAGAAAAGTAAAGGAGGTAATAGTGAATAGCTGATCAAAACCTTAATTTGAATAAGGCATTGATTATTAATCCAGTTATTATTATAAGGGTATTTTAGATTATGTGATTTATGCGATTAATATTATGTATTGATCAGATAAGGAATAACCTTAGTAAACCCTAATGATAGATTAGAATCCCTAATCTGCAGCTAGAAAACCCTAATTTCTTATTCGGGAATCCTAAACCCTAATTTTAAACCTTAATGGTGATTAGAAAACCCTAATATTATTTATCAAATTCTAATGGTTAAATTTCAAGGGAAACATAGGAAATGATCGAAATACCCTTAAAATTGTGAGGAAAATTATTAGAATACCCCTTTTGGAGGCAAAATAACCAAATTACCCTTAAAATTATATGTGAAAAGACCAAAATACCCTCCAATCCAAGTGAACTTAAATCAACCAATCAGAGAAGAGATGATGCAAGCATGACATCAGCATTAAAGAAACACAAAGATGATATCATCATGATGATGTCATGATAATGTCACCTGGTGGATATTTTGGAATTGACTATTTTGTCATAACAGAAAGTTATTAATGACTTTTATGTCCTAGGAAGGAAATTGCTAGGAAGTTTTCTAATAATATGAAAATAACAATTATGAGAGATTTGATATTCACCATGACATCCTTGAAGGAAATTTCTAGGAAATTTCCTAAACATAGTAAAATGACAATTTTGTCCCTAAAGAAATTGATTATGACCAATATGTCCTATGAGAAAATTTCTAGAAAATTTTCTTAAGATGAGTTAAAGACCATTTTACCCTCTTCTAGTGATGGCATAATGACAATTTTACCCTTGATGCTAACTAATTGGCCAAATTAGTGTAGGGACTTTAATGTCATTTGATTAAGGCAAATTTAGCAATTAAAAATAAACCAAAAAATAAAAGGATAATAAGGCCAAGTGGCCGGTTTTGAAGAGAAAGAAGATGGGGAGATGTATATTAAATATACAAAACATATCTATAAATTTTTTTTATCAAACAAAAATTCATTTCCTTTCTCTTTCCTCTATCTCTCCAAAATAGTAAAAGAAAGCCAAATAGAGAAAGAGAGGGAAGGAGCCACGGATGGAAGGGGAAGAAGAGGAGAGAGAGTCCAAGTTTGATGCACCCAAAAGTTCCTCACATACTTTGGAAGGAAAAAGGAAAGTAGCTAGCAAAGGAAGGTAAAGAAAAAGAATTTTTCTAGATTTAGTTAAAGTTTTAAATAGCTTTGTACTTTTAGTTTGGATCCATGAAATTGTGTGATCTTGTTGGGTAAAACCTTATGATAAGGTTAGATTTTGAGTTATGTTATGTAACTTGGCTATATATGTGTTGGAAAGATTTGGGAAAAATGGAAGTTAGAAAGTTTTATGAAATTTTTTAGTTAATATGTGGGATCCATGTGATTTTTTTGAAGATTCATTTTTGATATTTGAGATTTAATTGTTGGTTGTGCTAGAGCTATAAGGTATGAGTATAATCCCATTTGAATGGCACAAAAATGTTAAGGAATGATTATGTTATGGAATTTTTAGTAAAACACTTTCTAGTTGGAAAAACAAGAAAAGAAAGTTGCTTACAAACCACTTTGGGGCTGTTTTTCGGAAGCTAGACAGATCCAAATTGAGTGTTTGATAAATGAAAACAGTAGTTCGGGAAGTTACGAATCCAACGCCTCTGACGGAACTTAATTTCGAGTTGTAGATTTCATTTTACAAGCGTTTCCGTAAAGGACGCCAAATCTGAAAAAAATTTGGGCGAGAATGGCATAATCGTAAATAAGTGAAAGTGATTAATTATTAAAAAAATAATTATTTAAAGCCATTAAATGGTTAGCAAATTAATTACATACAAAATTAAATATAATTAACTATTTAATTATTATTTAAGTGATAATTAAGTAGAGTTAGTGTTAATAAACTAACTATTTATTATTTAATTAAGATTAAATAATAAATAGAGTTAAACAATTGATTATTATTTAATTGATATTAAATGATGATTAAAGAATGTTTTAGTAAAGATTAAGTAGTAATAATGTAATTACTTAATTACATTAACATAAAAGGTTTTAATTATTTATTATTTAATTAGATATTAAATAATGAATAAAGACAAGTAATAATTAATTATTCTTAACTTTAATAAGAAAGAATAATTAAAGATTTATGAGATGAATTAATTATTTGTTATTTAATTAATATTAGATAATAAATAAGGCCAAATGTTAATTATTCTTTAAATAATAATAAAGAATAATTAAAGACTAATAAAGTAAATAAAACAATTAGTCACTATTTAAGGATAAGAAATTAATTAATTATTATTTTATTATTATTAAATAATAATTAAAGACAAACAATAATTTGATTATTCATTAAATAATGGATAGATCTAATTGGCTATTATTTATTAGTTAAATAATAACTAAAGGTAATTAATTAATTATAATTTAATTAATATTAAATGATAATCAAATGAATGTATAGATTAATGTTATGATAATAAATTTATTTAATAATTGTATTAAATAAATTATGTAAAAATAGTTTTAATATTTTAAAAATCATTTAAAAATGATTTAAAGGTTATAAAAAATGTTTTAAGTTATAAAACATAACGTTTATTATTTTGTCATTAATTACATTAATATTTTAATATTAATGCAGTTATTTAAAAATAGTTTTAAATATTTTAAAATCATTTAAAAGTGATATTAAGGTATTAAAAATACTTTGAGATATTATAAATAACTTATAATATTATGACATGTATTTCATTAATATTTGAAATTAAATAAATATTAAAGATAATAGAATATTGTGGTATTTAAATCATATAAATATGGTATTTTTGATTGAAAAATCATTATAAATGATAATAATTATTTGAAAATTATTATGAGCTTGTGAAAAATATTTTGACTGATTAATAAATTATCTAAGTTAATATTATAGTGTTTAAGTAGAGTCTTATTAATATTATGCTCGATAATTATCTGATTAGGCAATCGGGAGGTCGAAATAGTACCGAACTCAACTTAGACTGAAATAGTTTGACTTGATACTAGGTCTTATGTGTTCTGTTGACCGATAGGATTATGTGATAATGTGTTTAGGTTATTTTATAACTGTAATTAGCAATAGTTATTGCGATGATATTATTCAAATGTGGAGATCGGTATTATTAATATTAGGTCTTCAGATGAAGCTAAATAGACTGCGTAGCAGTAGTCGACGGTTCAGGCAAGTTTTTCTGCACTATGTGCAAACTTTCTATTTTTATGCAAGTTTTTCTAACTTCATTTAATCTCTATATTAAATGTAAGCCTTGTATATTGATATACGAAATTGTTATAACTATTATTCGTGATATCTGAAATTTGAAAAAAGTTATGACTTATTGTTCAAGCATAACCAAGACATATGAACTGTTACTTGCATATATTGTTTTGATTTGATATCAAAGCATAGACCGTGGTGAAACCAATATTGTTTGGTACAAATATATATAATGATACTATTAATGACCGGCAGTTTTACATTGACCGGGTGGTTATCAATGACCGGCAGTTTTACATTGACCGGGTGGTTATTAATGACCGGCAGTTTGACACTGACCGGGTGGTTGTATAGGATGATATGCATACTCCTAGCTGGTGTGGTTGGCCAAATCAACCCGGGTTGCTAAGTCTATATGACTGACAGTAACTCTAATACGTGTGGTTGAACAGATCAACCCGGGTGGCTAAGTCTACATGACTGACAGACGCTTGTAATATGTGGGGTTTGGCAGATCAAACTTCAGTATATATATGTGGAAAAACTCTGAACTATATATGTTCATTCAATTCAGATTCAGTGTGAGTATAATATACAACTTGATTAAAACTTGCTGAGCTTTCTGTAGCTCATCCTTGCAATTATTCTTTTCCTTTGCAGCTTTAGCTGAAATGTCAAAGGTTCTGGAGATCAATAATATGGATGGAAGAACTCAGTCAATGTAAATTTGTCTATATCCTCGGGAACTATACTCTGATGTAATAGTAAGTTGGGATTTATTTGTAAGCTAATTTAAGAATATATAATATTGTATTATCATCTTTAATAATTGCGTAGTTTTTACCTTTCTAGAACATAGGAAGAAATAAAGTATCTATATGAACTATACATCTGAATTGGGAGTATTGAAAGATATTGTGGTTCTCTGATGCACTGAGGTCGGTCGCACCCCTCAGATTCCAAGAACGACCCTAACATTAATACTACGAATGTCAGATAGATGGGAATTATTGATATGAAAGAAATATTCGTGAGATTATAAACCTATTCATCCAAGTGAGGGTATCCCAACACAGTAAATGTTCTGACGAGAACTACTGTTCGTTGTGGAATAATGTGAATCTTGGATTGATAGAAATTATTATCTTATGGAATATTTACGTGAGCACCAAATCTGCTACAGGGATTGTACAGAATTTGGGGGCGTCACAATTTGGTATCAAAGTTGTAGGTTATAAACCTTAGGTAGGGTTACCTTAGGCTATAACCTTGGAGGAATAGGAGTGGCAGAAAAGTTAGTAAAAATATAAACTCAAAAAGAGTTTAGAGGATATGAATTGAGGAAATTCATCGTAAAATAAGATAAAAACTAACTTAAAGAAAACTATTGTTTGCTATGTGTATATAATGTATATTACGTGCTAGTGTAGTAATATAGTTGATCGATACTTTAGAATTTAAGGATGTTCACATAAGAAAGTGAGGAATTGGTCGTTCCATTTGAACCGGTATCTGAACCAGAACCAGTTGGGCAAAAAGGGAATGATCTGTAGGGAAAGATACGAGGAGTGCTAATTGAAGTAGCTTATGGAAAAGATTTGAAGCTATAGAAGATAAACCTAGGGTAAATTTAGAAAGTGCTCATGAAGAATACCTAATATAGTAACAAGTCCGAAGAAGACACAAGGTTGTTTTTCATGTGAATCAATAGATCATCGGGTTCGAAATTATCCCAAGAAGAATGGGGATAAGGGAACTATCAACAAGGGACCCAGTAGCGGAACCTTTACGACTAGAGGGCCTGCTAAGCCGGGAAGACCAACGACACGTACGTTTGATATGACGGTGAAAGACGCACTAGTTGCAAAGAAGATGGTGGCAAACAACTATTTCATTCAATAATTTAATTACGTGAGTGATATTGGATAAATATTGTTGTGAGTTGTTCTTTTTACGAATCCAAGTCATAGGTTCATATATGAGAGACAAATTAATATTGTGTTGATAAGAATGAGTTGATGATACAACTTTAAAAGATTTTAGAGAGTAAGAAAGTGGTGATTCCGAGGACGGAATCCTTATAAGGAGGGGAGAATGTGAGGACTCATAATTTTAAACAATTAAAATTTTTCGAATATTTTTTTTTATTTTATCATTATTGTGGTTATTGTTATTTTGAGTATACGTGATATGAATTCAACAGACCAGCCAAATTATTTATTTTAAGCTGACTAAAAAAAGTAAAGGAGGTAATAGTGAATAGCTGATCAAAAACTTAATTTGAATAGGGCATTGATTATTAATTCAGTTATTATTATAAGGGTATTTTAGATTATGTGATTTATGCGATTAATATTAAGTATTAATCAGATAAGGTATAACCTTAGTAAGACCTAATGATAGATTAGAATCCCTAATCTGCAGTTAGGAAACCCTAATTTCTTATTCGGGAATCCTAAACCCTAATTTGTAAACCTTAATAGTGATTAGCAAACCCTAATATTATTTATCAAACCCTAAGGGTTAATTTTAAGGAAAACATAGGAAATGATCGAAATACCCTTAAAATTGTGAGGAAAATTATTAGAATACCCCTTTTGGAGGCGAAATAACCAAATTACCCTTAAAATTATATGTGAAATGACCAAAATACCCTCCAATCCAAGTGAACTTAAATCAACCATTCAGAGAAGAGATGATGCAAGCATGATGCAAGCATGACATCAGCATTAAAGAAACACAAAGATGATGTCATCATGATGATGTCATGATAATGTCACCTGGTGGATATTTTGGAAATGACTATTTTGTCCTAACAGAAAATTATTAATGACTTTTGTGTCCTAGGAAGGAAATTGCTAGGAAGTTTTCTAATAATATGAAAATAACAATTTTGCCCCAAGAGAGATTTGATATTGACCATGACATCCTTGAAGGAAATTTCTAGGAAATTTCCTAAACATAGTAAAATAGCAATTTTGTCCCTTAAGAAATTGATTATGACCACTATGTCCTATGTGGAAATTTCTAGAAAATTTTCTTAAGATGACTTAAAGACCATTTTACCCTTTTCTAGTGATGGCATAATGACAATTTTACCCTTGATGCTAACTAATTGGCCAAATTAGTGTAGGGACTTTAATGTCATTTGATTAAGGCAAATTTAGCAATTAAAAATAAACCATAAAATAAAAGGATAATAAGGCCAAGTGGCCGGTTTTGAAGAGAAAGAAGATGGGGAGATGTATATTAGATATACAAAACATATCTATACATTTTTTTTATCAAACAAAAAATCATTTTCTTTCTCTTTCCTCTATCTCTCCAAAATAGTAAAAGAAAGCCAAATAGAAAAAGAGAGGGAAGGAGCCACGGATGGAAGGGGAAGAAGAGGAGAGAGAGTCCAAGTTTGATGCACCCAAAAGTTCCTTACATACTTTGGAAGGAAAAAGGAAAGTAGCTAGCAAAGGAATGTAAAGAAAAAGAATTTTTCTAGATTTAGTTAAAGTTTTAAATAGCTTTGTACTTTTAGTTTGGATCCATGAAATTGTGTGATCTTGTTGGGTAAAACCTTATGATAAGGTTAGATTTTGAGTTATGTTATGTAACTTGGTTATATATGTGTTATTGTGTTGGAAAGATTTGGGAAAAATGGAAGTTAGAAAGTTTTATGAAAATTTTTAGTTAATATGTGGGATCCATGTGATTTTTTTGAAGATTCATTTTTGATATTTGAGATTTAATTGTTGGTTGTGCTAGAGCTATAAGGTATGAGTATAATCCCATTTGAATGGCACAAAAATGTTAAGGAATGATTAAGTTATGGAATTTTTAGTAAACACTTTCTAGTTGGAAAAACAAGAAAAGAAAGTTGCTGACCAGCCACTTTGGGGCTGTTTTTCGGAAGCTAGACAGATCCAAATTGAGTGTTTGATAAATGAAAACAGTATTTCGGGAAGTTACGAATCCAACGCCTCTGACGGAACTTAATTCCGAGTTGTAAATTTCATTTTACAAGCGTTTCCGTAACGGACGCCAAATCTGAAAAAATTTTGGGCGAGAATGGCATAATCGTAAATAAGTGGAAGTGATTAATTATTAAAAAAATAATTATTTAAAGCCATTAAATGGTTAGCAAATTAATTATATACAAAATTAAATATAATTAACTATTTAATTATTATTTAAGTGATAATTAAGTAGAGTTAGTGTTAATAAACTAACTATTTATTATTTAATTAAGATTAAATAATAAATAGAGTTAAACAATTGATTATTATTTAATTGATATTAAATGATGATTAAAGAATGATTTAGTAAAGATTAAGTAGTAATAATGTAATTACTTAATTACATTAACATAAAAGGTTTTAATTATTTATTATTTAATTAGATATTAAATAATGAATAAAGACAAGTAATAATTAATTATTCTTAACTTTAATAAGAAAGAATAATTAAATATTTATGAGATGAATTAATTATTTGTTATTTAATTAATATTAGATAATAAATAAGGCCAAATGTTAATTATTTTTTAAATAATAATGAAGAATAATTAAAGACTAATAAAGTAAATAAAATAATTAGTCACTATTTAAGGATAAGAAATTAATTAATTATTATTTTATTAATATTAAATAATAATTAAAGACAAACAATAATTTGATTATTCATTAAATAATGGATAGATCTAATTGGCTATTATTTATTAGTTAAATAATAACTAAAGGTAATTAATTAATTATTATTTAATTAATATTAAATGATAATCAAATGAAGGTATAGATTAATGTTATGATAATAAATTTATTTAATAATTGTATTAAATAAATTATGTAAAAATAGTTTTAATGTTTTAAAAATTATTTAAAAATGATTTAAAGGTTATAAAAAATGTTTTAAGTTATAAAACATAACTTTTAATATTTTGTCCTGAATTACATTAATATTTTAATATTAATGCCAGTTATTTAAAAATAGTTTTAAATGTTTTAAAATCATTTAAAAGTGATATTAAGGTATTAAAAATACTTTGAGATATTATAAATAACTTATAATATTATGACATGTATTTCATTAATATTTGAAATTAAATAAATATTAATGATAATGGAATATTGTGGTATTTAAATCATATAAATATGGTATTTTTGATTGAAAAATTATTTTAAATGATAATAATTATTTGAAAATTATTATGAGCTTTTGAAAAATATTTTGACTGATTAATAAATTATCTAAGTTAATATTATAGTGTTTAAGTAGAGTCTTATTAATATTATGCTCGATAATTATCCGATTAGGCAATCGGGAGGTCAAAATAGTACCGAACTCAACTCAGACTGAAATAGTTTGACTTGATACTAGGTCTTATGTGTTCTGTTGACCGATAGGATTATGTGATAATGTGTTTAGGTTATTTTATAACTGTAATTAGCAATAGTTATTGCGATGATATTATTCTAATGTGGAGATCGGTATTATTAATATTAGGTCTTCAGATGAAGCTAAATAGACTGCGTAGCAGTAGTCGACGGTTCAGGCAAGTTTTTCTACACTATGTGCAAACTTTCTATTTTTATGCAAGTTTTTCTAACTTCATTTAATCTCTATATTAAATGTAAGCCTTGTATATTGATATACGAAATTGTTATAACTATTATTCGTGATATCTGAAATTTGAAAAAAGTTATGACTTATTGTTCAAGCATAACCAAGACATATGAACTGTTACTTGCATATATTGTTTTGATTTGATATCAAAGCATAGACCGTGGTGAAACCAATATTGTTTGGTATAAATATATATACTAATACTATTAATGACCGGCAGTTTTACATTGATCGGGTGGTTATCAATGACCGACAGTTTTACATTGACCGGGTGGTTATTAATGACCGGCAGTTTGACACTGACCGGGTGGTTGTATAGGATGATATGCATACTCCTAGCTGGTGTGGTTGGCCAAATTAACCCGAGTTGCTAAGTCTATGTGACTGACAGTAACTCGTAATAAGTGTGGCTGAACAGATCAACCCGGGTGGCTAAGTCTACATGATTGACAGACGCTCGTAATATGTGGGGTTTGGCAGATCAAATCTCAGTATATATATGTGGAAAAGCTCTGAACTATATATGTTCATTCAATTCAGATTCAGTGTGAGTATAATATACAACTTGATTAAAACTTGCTGAGCTTTCTGTAGCTCATCCTTGCAATTATTCTTTTTCTTTGCAGCTTTAGCTGAAATGTCAAAGGTTCTGGAGATCAATAATATGGATGGAAGAACTCAGTCAATATAAATTTGTCTATATCCTCGGGAACTATACTCTGATGTAATAGTAAGTTGGGATTTATTTGTAAGCTAATTTAAGAATATATAATATTGTATTATCATCTTTAATAATTGCATAGTTTTTACCTTTCTAGAACATAGGAAGAAATAAAGTATCTATATGAACTATACATCTAAATTGGGAGTATTGAAAGATATTGTGGTTCTCTGATGCACTGAGGTCGGTCGCACCCCTTAGATTCCAAGAACGACCCTAACATTAATACTACGAATGTCAGATAGATGGGAATTATTGATATGAAAGAAATATCCGTGAGATTATAAACTTATTCATCCAAGTGAGGGTATCCCAACACAGTAAATGTTCTGACGAGAACTACTGTTCGTTGTGGAATACTGTGAATCTTTGATTGATAGGAATTATTATCTTATGGAATATTTGCGTGAGCACCAAATCTGCTACAGGGATTGTAGAGAATTTGGGGGAGTCACATTTGGTATCAAAGTTGTAGGTTATAAACCTTAGGTAGGGTTACCTTAGGCTATAACCTTGGAGGAATAGGAGTGGCAGAAAAGTTAGTAAAAATATAAACTCAAAAAGAGTTTAGAGGATATGAATTGAGGAAATTCATCGTAAAATAAGATAAAAACTAACTTAAAGAAAACTATTGTTTGCTAAAGACAAGGGCAAGGGCAAGGCTACCGACTAGCCCTTGCCCTTGCCCTTTCCCTGTTCCGCCTTGCCCTTGCCCTTGTTCCGCCTTGCCCTTGTCTTTCAGTTAAGGTGGAACAGGGAAGTGTATCTGCTAAAGACAAGGGCAAGGGCAAGGCTACCGACTAGCTTGTTCTTTTATGTTTCAAATTGTTATGTTGTATTAAGACTGTCTTCAGACTATGTTTAAGCTTAAGTAGGATTATGTAATAAGTCTTTATTCGATATCATTATGGAATCTATTAAGTACTGTAGGTTGCTAGACTTGGGGGAATAATTACAATAAATCATTGTATATTATTATAAATTAGATCTTCCGCTGTGAATGTGTGATTTTAGTTATTATTGTATTACCATGAGCACGTGACGAACCGAATTCGAGTGACCAAGTGGCGGTCCCGAATTTGGGGGCATCACAAGAATACTCAGCATAGTATTATCTAGCAAGTGTAGTAGTAAACGCTTAGGTTATAATATATACACATAGTATATATATAAGTTATAAATAATTTAAAGTTACAATTTCAATGAGCAAATAATATAACAATGTATATAATAACATATATTCCATGTACATTTTCCAACTATAATTCAATTGGATATTATTATTATTTATTATCCCATAATGTTTATTATTTCTATTAATAATTTATTTAAATCATTTACCAAATAGCAATTGTTTAGTACAATATGTCACTAGGGCATACATTAATGTCTACCACCCATATCATGTTACATAAGTCAAAAAATGTAACTCACATGAAGTAATTAAATTTACTATATAGTCTATATATATTATATAGCCATATCAAATATGTTACCTTGCACCTTATACAATATACAGTTGACTACCATATACTAAAGGTTTAATATAATATATACTTGCATATAACAATTAATCAATTAACCAAGTAAATATAATATTATAATATCTATTAATCTCTTACTCATTAATTATTATTTATTCATAAAAATAATTAATCCAAATCATTATCAATTAATTACTCCCAATTGAAATTAATCAAACAGGATTAAATCTCTACATTATATGTAACGATTGAGATTTTATATTAAATTTTAAATATTTATTGAGTTAAATAAATATTTTACGTGATTTATTTATTGAGTTAAATAAATAAATTATGTGATTTATGGAAGTGATTTAATTAAGTGTTATATATTAATTAAATGAATGTGTAATATTTATTTAATTGATGTATATTTTATATTATAGTTCTAATTTAATTGAGAGAATTAAATTAGATGGTTTATTGTGTTAGTGTTACATGAATTATAATTAACGAGTAATTATAATTATGTGACAAATTTTATGTGATCTATTGATGTTAGATTTTAATTGATTAAATTAGTGTTTAATATTTAATTAATTAAAATGTGGCATTTAAGTATGCGTTAAATAATTTGTTAAAATAAAGAAAAGGATTTTTAAATGATTTTTTACCAAACAAGGCCCTTGCTTTTGTTTTAAAAGACTGTTGCTAAACAAGGCCCTTACACTAGCTTAAACCTAATTTACCTAAACCATTCTTAAGTTAGTAAAACTAGTTTTCTAATTTTCTTGTAGCCAAACAAGCTAAGTTGGCTTTTGAATTTTGTAACTTACGTTGTAATTAGTAGTTAGTGCATATACTTATTATATGGGAGTTACATATATTATATATTACCTGTGTTCTATATTATATGTATATACTATCAGTACGTTAGTTTTCTAAAGTTAGTCTAAAACTAAGAAAAGAAAGAGAGAAAGAGCAGAGAAAATAATAGAGAAGAAGATAGAGAGAAGAGGAAGAGAAAGAAAAGATATAGCTTGAGAAGCTTGAAGGGAATCACTATCATCTTCTTCTTCAATCATCTAAGCAAAAAAGGTATTATTTCAACTTCTTTATATTTTTATATATTTTCTTCATGAATATGAGTTCTCGGTGTATATGATTTAGCATGAAAGTTATACAAATATGATGTACATATATAAATTTGGTTTATAATGATTATTATATGAATTGTATGTCATGATCAAGGAATTTCAGAAATCAAATTTTTGTCAGAACATGTTTTAATGGAGGATATGTGTTCTTATGAAATTTATATATATGGTTGAGATTTAGAGTAAAAGTATGAATTAATTGTGTGTTAATATGCTTATTAGGAATTTGTTATAATGGATTAGTATGATGAATGAGATTTTTCAATTCATGATTATATGATAAGCATGATGAATTCATTATAGGGGAAGTATTTTTGAAATTATATATATAGGATAGTTTTCTCTTGTAAATCAAGGGAATTCATGTTTAATTGTTAATTATCGTACAAATTCATGTTAGATTATGTTCACTTGTCAAGAAACGACTTCATAGTGAATTGAATTATGTGATTTGATTTAAAAATGAATTGACAGTGTTTAAATGTATCATGAACACTGGAAACTACTTTTATTCAAATTTTACAGAATTAAGTATTTTAAACCTTGTTATTTGATGTATGTGTATATTCAAAACATGTTAGAAACTGCATATTATGTTTCTGTTATGATTATACATACATATATATATATATATATATATATATCAAATATTGGCTGTATTGAGAACTCATTGTAGAGAATTAAGCCAAATTGGCTTTTCTCTGCACTGTTCGCGAAGCTGCTCTGTTTCTGTCCACTGCCGGCACAGCTGCGCAGGCAGTAAGGGTAGAAGCGGCGCAGCTGCGCCACTGGATTTTCTCAGGATTGACCCCTGCGCAGCTGCGCCGGTGTCAAGGCTAAAGGTGGCGCAGCTGCGCCGTGTCCTGGGCAGGGGCAGTGACTTTAGTTTTTGTGCAGTGTTATTTCTAAGCTTAGTTTAATTATTCTATGACAATGAGTATATATTTAGTTGCTATAACATGTTGTTAATATGAATGTGACGATTGCATGTTTGGAAATTAAAAAAAAGAGGATTTGAAAACCTAATATAGTATTTAAATTATAAGTTATAATTGTTTAATTGAACTACTTAATTATAATGTGATTAATTATAATTAAGAGTAAATGTTTAATTTAAATTATAATTTTTGTGAAATTATAAGGTATAGAAGTTGATTTATTTTAATCAATTAGATGTTAATTTAAATTATAATCTATGTGATTATAATTTAATAAATGCATGTTTAATTGTGGATTATAAATTGATAATTGTATGATTAATTATAATTTGTGTAATTATAATGCATGATATAGTTTAATTGATTATAAAATATAATTTGTTTATAATTTAAAAGGAAATTATAATTTAAGTAATTATAATTTGATTAAGTATTTGAATTATAATTGTTTAATTATAATTTAGTTAAATACATAATTAATTTAATTATGTGAGTATGTGTGTGATGTAATTAATTATGTGATAGTTGATTATTTATTTAATTAGAGTGAGTTAACCATGAGGGTTAACCACTTGTGTGAATTAGTTATGTGTTAACTAATTTAGGTTTTTTGTGACTTAATATATATGTGTAGGAAGTATTAAAGTACGTGAATTGTGTTAAGTAGCTTGCGCTTAAGGCAAGTCTTCTAAACCCTAAACTTGTTAATTCTATACAATTTCTTTGAGTTCATATATTCATTGTTGAGAATGTCCTTTCCATTTCTGTATTGGACAATTGTTTATTTAATTAAAATGATCTTAACTTATTGTTCAAGTAAGATCTAGTTTATTATTTTAAATGCTTTAAGTTTACGTCTAAAGCAAATGTTAATTCATAACTCTTTTATTTATGAATTATTGAAAGTCGATTCAACTAATCCTTAGTTGATGAACATGAATTCTAAATTACCTTTGTAAGCTTATCCAAACCAAACTTTCTTTGGTGCGGACTCGAATTCAAATTACTGAGTTGAACAACCCTATTTACTAGGAGAGGTTACTACGCATAGCGTTAAGATGTTTGTGCACAATACATGGTACGAAGGGCTGATCCCCCTAAGTACGAGTTAAGGCCCATAGTCTTATTGAATGTTAAAGGTTTAAGCAGAAATATTTATAACCTAGGACAAGAAGAGTTCAAAGGTCTTGTGATCCTTAGATAAATTCTATATTCGAATTTTAATGTTGATAGAGAATTATTATTTAATTCTTTATTATTGAAGCAAGCTAAGTTGTTCAGATTCTTTTAAATATATCATTTCATGTCTATATTATTGTTAAACTCCAGTGAGCTGTGGTTTGCTCACTCTTGCATTAAATAAAATTTTTAGTAAAGGTTGATAATGCTGATACTCCGTCTACAAGTAAGGGCAAAGGAAAGCAAAACAAGTGAAGACTTGTTTTAATTTTTTTGAAATGATTGTAATGAGACAGGAATGTTATGTTTCCGCACTTTATTATTTCATGTCAGGTTTAGAGTAACCCGAGATTATTTTTTTAAAAAAAGTTGTAACCCTTGTTGTAAGAGAGATTTATTTATTTTAATTTAAGTTGTAGCTTATTTTGTATTATTCATTGGGTAGATATATGTTATATTAGAAAGTGAACATCAAATCATGTGGAAACGAAGTACCCGGATTTGGGGGTGTCACATTATATTCAAGAAATTTGAATATGTAATTACCAACACTTTTATCAATATTCTGATATAAAAGTCTCAGGGTTAATCTACTAATTTAAATAACCATTAGTGATTCCCCTTAATAAAATACTAGCATTTATTCGCATAGTTTCGATTCACATAATCACATAACCACATAAGGTTTAAATAAGTTTACAAAACTAACTCTTAAATTTTTTTAAATCACAGATAAAATTAATAAGGAATTTAAAATTCCTGGTCGTTACATTGACACTTGAATCCGATTTTGATGGTTAACTTATAGAAATGCCATAACTTACTAAAATAAAATATATTTAGTATTGATTATGAGATGTTAATCATATGAGAATAAGTTTAAACTCAAAACGAGAAACGTTAAGGATAAAAGTATATTAGTTGAGACTTGTGAATTAAATATGATACTATACATGATATAACTGTGTAGCTAGGCTAAGACTTAGCTTGTGTGTTGATTGTATATCCAAGATAAGATATGATGTTATACTATATGACTAACGAATATCCTATACATACACATATATATATATATATATATATATATATATATATATATATATATATTACGATAGGGATTCGAAAGTGTCGATTTATTTAACGAGGATAAACTACGCATAAGGCAAGTTTCCTGACTTACACTCATTTATAGTGCAAGTATCTGAACCCTACTTTTATTGTGTTGCAAGTATCCTATCCTTGTGGTTAGTTATTCGAGGAACGTCGTAAGCAAGTTCCCTAACTTATACTCTTTCATTGTGCAAGTTTTCTTGAAACCGTTCTTGTATATTAATTGCAAGTATCAGACTACTCTTTTATTGAGCAAGTATTTGATTCATACTCTTTATTGAACACATATTCGAGCTTGTACTAACTTTGGTCGTACGAGTAAATAGGTGCTAGAATAATTCTTGCCTTACAAACTTATGTTTCATAGTTTGATTTAAATCATGATTATATTCTTCAAATTATTGTTGCGAGTATTGAACTCATAAATTGTTCTTATATAAATTGTTGAAATTGTATACGCCATTTAATTTGGCTTGACCAATATCATGAATTAGAAAGCAATCAACACCAATTGTCTTGGTGCGGACACTTATAAATTGACTGAGTTGAACAACCCTTGTAAAAAGGGAAACTATATAGTCGGGGTGCCGACAGTGGTGTGACAGGTTATGCATAACTCCAGGTACGACAGGCTGATCTCCTAATTGTACTTGGTTGGGTTACCAGAAATATTTTTGGTGATTCTAGTAGAAGTTCGTGGTTCTTAGCGACCACTCAGTATCCAGTATTTATTAACTTGAAACTTTGAATTCATTGGATTCTTTATTAATCTTTGGTCCACAGCGACACTCAGTGATATCTATTCATTCACTTGAAATTGTTGAAATTTTTGAAACTTTTAATAACTTCTCGACCCGTAGTGGTCCTTATTCAATTTCACGGAATAGATTTGGAAGTCATTGCTATTTATTTTGTTCACAACATTCTTATTTGAAATCCTGAGCGATTAATTACCGTGTTACCCTTGAGATTTAGAACCGTATATATTCCTGTTCACATTTATTGGCATATTACTTGCTAAGCAAATTTGTTGCTCACTCTTGCTTTCCATAAACATTTCAGTTAGGTCAGGGTAAGGTGCAAAGGCAAGGCTATGAAGTAGTTGTGCTTCTCTATATTAGGATGTTTCCATTATGTTGTATTAAGACTTATTTAATGTTATGTATTAAGATATGTTTGGTTTAAGTTATGAAGTGTATTAGTAATAGTTTTGAGACTTGGGACGAGAATATTTATGTTATATCAATGTAAATTATTCTGTTATTCCATTATTTGAGATTTTAGTTGTTATTAGAATTAGTACGTGACAACCGAATTCGAGATCAGTGACGGTCTGAATTTGGGGGCGTCACAGTAATAAAGGGACCCGGATTTGGGGGCGTCACCGTAACCATATTTTGAAGATAACCAAAAATTTATTTTTGCTGTTATCATGCCGCAACAGGTAACGATGTGATAATAGCTCAAAGTCCATCTCCACACCCTTGTCACCATGTTGTAAAGATAACAAAAATTCATTTTATTTCGAAAAAGGCACATCAGTGCGAATTTAGCTTGATGTCAAAAATTTTGAAGTCTAGCACAACTAGAAGATTTGGAATACCTATGCTTCCACCATTAACTTAAATTTTTCTAATGATCAATTGCTTAATAATTTTATCTATTTCTATTATCCTCAATCCTTCATTCACAATTTTCCTATACCCCCGTATAGTTCATCAAACATACCACACGTTATGAGTTCAGGAACTTACCACAATCATATGGGTTTAGGAACTGATCCTAGTCAGACCAAAGTCGTCCATTTGATGAGGGATTCCACCATACGATTATGAGTCACGAACTTACCATACGTATGAGTTTAAAGAACTAACACATAATCTTATATTCTCTACTTATCCGTTATATACATGAGAAAAGAATCACCTTCTCATCCTACATATAGCGAATAGCGCAACACCGATATTTCAATAATTATCAATGTGATAAACTAAGTAGTCGTTAGACCAAGCACAAAAACCCCGCCCATACAAAGGTTTGTACAACTCAGTTATCACATGAGTCCTCAATTGAAATCTCACATAATCCTAGCTCTCTCTTTACTCGATACGAATTTCATTTAATCCGTATCTACAATTCACAACTCTTTCCTGAGTTTTAATAGTACAATTTCATAGTACAACTGTCATACAACAATTTTGCTATAAAGTTTTCAATCATTTGATTGATCATCTGTCCTTTTATGACCTCATCAGATCACGTTGTGATCTCATATTATAATCGTTTATATTATGATACTTTTCTATGTTATGATCGTTTTGTTTTACGATCTTCTTTCTCTTTATATTTTAGTCTTTTAGACTATATCTATTCATTACTACTGTTCATCTTTATTATCAGAGTTAGGTAACATTGGATCTTTATTACTTGTCAGGATTCTTCTTTGAATCTTATTAACTTATTAATACCTTGCCTAAATTCATCGCTTAGAACTTAAACTCTGTTTGAGTTTATTCCTATTCTTTATCTCTATGGTTATAGCCTAAGGTAACACTACCTAACGTTTATAACCTACAACTTTGATACCAACTGTGATGCCCCCAAATTCGGGTCCCCAGAACCTCGGACCTGGTATGTTATGATACATCATTTCTATAGCTATTGCGGAAGATATAAACATAAATTATTTATACAATAACATTTACAATATAATTCCCAAGGTCTGTAACCTTAACGTAATACCTGTATTCCATATCCTACACGACATACAATGTCATTTGTATTCACTACTATTACCATTTTAACCGTATAATAATTACATCCTGAAACTTGTCTTTGCTTTTGACTGTGTCCGAAGTTTCGCCTTTAATCTGAAATGTTTATCATGATATAGCAAGAATGAGCAACAAGTTTGTCCAGCAAGTTTAAGTTCAAATGAAGATATATCATGATTGAAAAGAATAATAAGCTAACAAACTTTCAACAATATAGTGATTGTGAAAGAATATGAATCAATTTCAAAACTGAATGACATAATCAATAATGATGAATGGTCAACAATAAACATGGACAAATTTAACTAGACCAAATGGTAATGAAGGTGATCAGCCTTTCATACATGATGAACATATACAACATGCACAAGGTGCGAATTAATAATCAGTATAGATGTGAATAATCAACAATAATTATTCACGAACATGGTTTGAAAATATAACTCAAGTTTGAGTTAAAGAAAACTTGCTCAATAAAAGTATGGTTTAGGAACTTGCCTGCACCATTGATTACTGCTACACAATTTAAGTTAATCGCTTTATTGAAAAGACCTATCAGTTATAAGATTGATCTTTCAATTAGCATAACATACCTTATAAGTAAACTATCTAACATTTAAACACATAGTCAAATATTAGATAACCTTAACACTATACAAACACAAGTCTAAACCTAGCACACATCGAGTCTTTAATAATATTCAATATAGTATACAGAGTGGTTTTCCACAAACAACTAACAAATTAGTTTTCGTCTAGTCTACACTATTTTCACAGTGAGTTAGATCGGTTACTAATTCGTAGATCCCTTCCCCATATCAAGGAGTCGTTTAGCCCAGCTACTATACATCAACCATTAAAGGGTACGACTGTACTACTTTAGACTTAACACTACTGTATCATATAACTTGTGAATTAGCACTTAGTCTTTTATTTTATAAGTCCTTTATAATTTAGTAAGTCGAATACCTAATCTAGTAACTTGGATTCAGACTGAATTTCAATTTAGTAACTAATTCCCAATCCAACAGACTGGATACAACTGACCTCCAATCTAGCAAGCATGGATTCAACTAACCTCTAATCCAGCAACCTGGATTATCCAAACAAACTATTTCAGCATCCTGGATTATCCAAACATCTCATCTAGCAACCTAATGGCCAACCTATATACTAGATTGCAATCTAGCAAGCTGAATTCCACATTTTAACCAAAATATGTTATTATTTTTTTATCTTTTGTCCATATATAAATACATGTATTTCATACACAAAAATAATTTTTCAGGAATTTTTCAATTTTCTTAAGTATTTTTCAAAAATCAGTTTATAGTTAATTCCTTAAGAAATTTGCTACATCACGCTTAACTCCAGAAATTTCCAACTCTTGGCAGGATCTTAGACATGTTATCATGAGCCTCCAGTTTAAATTTCGTGGCCATCGGAATTATTGAACTCCGGTTATAGCAATTTTTGTCTAAAAATTACAAAATAAAAATAGTCATAACTTGCTCAATTTAAGTCGGAAAGAGTTCATTTTTGGACAAAAGCTAGTTAATAACATATATTTTGATATCCCAAAATATTGGAATTTATTTCATAAAATAAGTGGCCGAAACAGTTCTTGAAATTTCCGGACAGCCTACTTTTTGTCATTTTCGATTTTGACGTCCTTTGTTAAAAACAGTCCACACAAAAATCCACATGGAATTTTTCAGTGATTTCACTTGGATCTGTTAGAAGACTTCCAGATCTAACTCTAGAAATTAACCACACTCAAAAATTTAAAATACACTAGAAGATATGGTCTTTTGAATTTTAGTTTACGTTTTTCCCAAAAATAGTTTTTAAAACTTTTGTATTTTCTAAGAAATCTTCCTAGATCTCTTGATTAGCCAAACATCAAACATCACAAACCATCATAACACATATTAATACCTCTTATAATCGTGGATCTATCATGATCCATGGTCTATTACACCAAACATACACCAAATCTAAGCAAAACATAATTTATGCTAAGAAAATCAAGGTTTTCTAACTTTTTAAAACATAGTTTCCTTTTTCTTGCTTTTGATCTAACTTTTGAAACTTAAAAGTGATAGATCCAAGCATATAACACTTATAAACATATAGATCTAAGGTTTTGGAGTTTTGAATCATAGATCCATGTTTTGATCTAGAACAATAAAACACAAATTTCATGAACTAGTTTAAAGCTTATACCTTTGCTTTGTAAATATTCTTACTTGATCTATCCAAATAGATGATGATTTAGGGGAGAAGAAAGATCAAACTTCCTTCTCTCTCTCCCTCTTCCCACCGTCCCTTTCCCCTCTCTCTAGCTTTGCTTTGGATAGTTAGCAAATAAGGAAGTAAGAGAATGAAATAAAGTAACAAAGAGAAGGAATGATTTGTGTGTTGGTAAATATGATATAGATATATCATATGTATGTAATATTTTTACCCAACACTCTAGCTCTCTCTCTCACTCATTAATGAAACCATTGCTTGCACACTTGAACAAAATGAGTGGCTTAATAAATGGGTGACACATGTTGGAGTTGGTGGGGAGTTGTTGAGAGTAGGTAAACTTAATCATTACATTCATGAACCTTTCTTCTCCTCTCTATATGTGCCGAATTTTTTAGCTCATTTTGCTCCCTACTTGATTTGTTTTTATTGCTTTATTAACTTACTAAATGTCCAACTTCCTCTTCCATTGGGCCAAGACTTGGGTCATTCCTTTAATTACTTTGGGCTTGATAATAAAATATTTGGGCTATGTAAATTAACATAGTCCACTATTTATAATTCTATCATACCCTAATCATTTAATTAGGGTTCTATTTACTCAATTTGTAAATCAAATCCTTACTCATATACATTTAATTACTTAACCTAATTAGACTTGCTTTAATTACGTTATAAAATTAATAAATTAAGATAATAAAATAAATCCCTTAGAGTTAGTTAATATTTTCAATATTAATATTCTGCCATGCCATAACCCTTAGATTATTCAATTCTCATACCTAATATATATATTAGGCTACATTAGTTTCTTTTATTTGCTTATTATATAATAAACAAATATAAGCAATCAAATAATATACATACTCATACCTAATAATTTAATACGTTGAGACATGTCCCACAAATCTCATACTATATTTATCCTTATCATTCCTCTTGCTAAAGTATTTATAGCACATCACAATATATATATATATATATATATATATATATATATATGTTTACCTATACATATACACATTTTAAGAATTCAAATCAAACCATATATGTTCTTTAAATTTTTTTAATTATTCCTCTAATTTCCATCTAGGTTTTATTCCTTAACCTTTATTTTAATCATTTAAGATTTTATAAATTCTCGGGTTGTCACAATATATGTATATAAAAGCTGTAAATAAGCCACAAATTAATCCAGGCTCGATAGAATTGAAATATATATATATATATAAAAGATGTAAAAAGGCCACGAATTTCCAATCCAGGCTAAACTGAAATATAAATGTTAATACATATAGTTAGTATATATATATATATTAAAGCAATAAAGGCCACGAATTAGCAATCCAGGCCAAAACGAAGTCAGAAAAATTTATATATATATATATATAGTTATATATATATATAAGCAGTAACTGCCACGGATTTGCAATCCGGGCTTGACAGAATTGAAAATTAGTATATATATATATATATATATATATATATATATTAAGTTATACATATAATAAAACTAAAAAGGCCAAGAATCAGTGATCCAGGCCGAACAAGTTAGTACATATATATATATATATATATATATATATATATACATAAAAGTAAGTAAAAGCCACGGATCGACGATCCAGGCTGTGCAGATGCAAAAAAAACATATATATGTACTAAAATGAACTGAAAAGTAAGCAAAAAGGGCCACGAAACAAAGTTCCAGGCAAAATCAAAAGATGAAACTTACATGCACTAATATACATAATAAAGTAGAAAACGAGTTTTGATCGTAAAAATACTTACAATAGACTTCTACACGGGCTTTTCGCCCTTAGTAGGCTTCAAATAGACGTTTCCACCAGTTAATTTTTGATATGTAGTAGAATATACGTATACAAGTGTATTTGAGTAATAAAAGTGAAGTTTGGAGTACAAAAAGTAAGGTTAAGGGACGAAACAGGGGGTGTTTCAGAGCGTTTTTTTATATTTTTCTCCTTTTTTTGGTAAGGGGGTCTTATATTTAAAGACCCGATGGTTGCAGATGTAACCGCAGTAGCCACGGGTCTACCTGCAGCTCCCCATGGTGAGGCCCACCTGGTGGGTCCCGTTGTCTCGAAGTTTGTGCACTCCGAGCAACATGATGTTAGGTCCAAAACTTTCTAACTTTTGATCAAAGCGTCCGTTTGAGGCGTGCTATACCTTTTCGGAAAGCCCTTTCTGAGAGCATCACAATGAGATGGGAATTAACCATTTTTGAATCCAGGAAGACGGGTTTATAACCAGATCTTTATTTCTTCGCAGTTCGTCCGTTGAGCTGTATTTTATTATTTTCACTCGGGATTAATGTTATAGTTCTTTCTGACCTTCATTGAATCAATTCAACTTGATTTTGACCATATTGGCTTCAAGTTGGTAAAATGACCATTTTGCTTTTCCAGGGATTGTCTTCTGTGTTAGCATAATTTTCGATTATTTTCTCGAAGTTGTCTCTGAGGTTTGATCGCAGCCGACTCTGGTCTTCCTCAGGGTTGTCTTCGAGATTGACTTGGTTTCCCAGGGTTGTCTCTAGGGATGGTGTGATGCTTTGGGGTTATCTTTGAAGTTGATTTGCTTTCTAGGGTTGTCTCTGGGGTGACTACATCTCCCGGGTTGTGATCGGGGCTTGACTTGACATCCTGGTGTTGTCGTCAGGGTTGAGTTAGATCTGCCGGTGTTGTCTTCGGGGTTACTTTACCTCTCGGGTTGTAGCCGGGGCTTGACTTGACATCCCGGTGTTGTCGCCGGGGTTGCTTTACCTCGCAGGTTGTAGCCGAGCTTCACTTGACATCCCGGTGTTGCTAGGGCTTGACTTGACATCCCGATATTGTGGCCGAGGTTGAGTTGGATCTCCCGGTGTTATCATCGGGGCAGCTGTCTTTGGTTTGAACTTCCAAGGTTGTCTCTGAAAGGAAAAAGACAGTTTTTCCCTCCTGCATGGTTAGTAACAAGAATGCAAAATTTTGAGTGTCTACAGATGCCCCTCTTTATCATGTTTATGCAATGCAATGGAATGAACATAATAAAGATTACTAGACACTGGAAATATAATAGATGCAAATGTATTGGAATACATGGCATGATATGTTATGAATGTTATATACTTTCGAGGGGATAGGGCTATCACTGGTTGTTTACGTTATTTTCTACTGGGGATAACGTCATCCGTGATAACCCTTGGTGACACACTGGTTTGAGGCCAATAGTTTACCATGTTCGTTGATACTCTCTGTGGGGATGATTTTCCTCTTGGCTGATGCCGTTGGACATTTCTGAACTCGATGTTGGGGCTATCATCAACACTCTCCGCCTTCAGATAAGCTTTCTGATTTCCTTCTCTGCTGGGGATATTCTTTTTATGATGAGTTACCCCATTGGAGATTCCCAATGCCTATCCTGATGATAGCTCCCACCGGTTTACATCTTCGGACATTTCCCGACGCTACGTTAGAGTTGTCATCAACAGTTTGAATTGCCATTCAGTCGATGCCTACGTTCCTGTGGATGCTTACCCGACTGATAGTTTACACAGGTATATTGACCTTGACTCGATTCCAACTCGAGCGATAGTTTGCAGGGTTTAACCATCACCAAACCTTCTCGGTGCCTACTCGAACGGTAGTTTGCAACGGTTGGTTGAATCACCGATCCTTCTTAATGCTCCATCTGGGGATTTGTATAACAGATTCCATCATCTTTGTCCGTTGTAGGGATAAACTTATACGCTATTTTCATCACCGTCTCATTCCCGATGCTTCGCTGGAGTTATCGCCAACG
The DNA here is from genome assembly GCA_020205555.1 of Panax stipuleanatus. Taxonomy (NCBI): domain Eukaryota; kingdom Viridiplantae; phylum Streptophyta; class Magnoliopsida; order Apiales; family Araliaceae; genus Panax; species Panax stipuleanatus. Next base: position 66,320,225 of record CM035121.1, read on the forward strand.
GCTGATAGTGTCATTCAATCCGACCCTCGTTAAAGTAGCCTCCAACGGCTTCATCACCGGATCGTTCCCGATGCTTCGTTGGAGTTATCACCAACGGCTGCACTGTCAAACCCTCTGACCTTCACTGAAGTAGCCTTCAATGGTTTTCTTCATTGGGTCGTTCCCGATACTTCGCTGGAGTTGTCGCTAACGGCTGATAGTGTCAAACACTCTAACCTTCGCTGAAGTAGCCTTCAACGGATGATACCATCAGATCATTCCCAATGCTTCGCTGGAGTTGTTGCCAACGGCTGATAGTGTCAGACCCTGAAGTAGCCTTCAACGGATGATACCACCTATCATTCCCGATGCTTCGCTAGAGTTGTCGCCAATGGCTGATAGTGTTAGACCCTCTGACCTTCGCTAAAGTAGCCTTCAATGACTTCACCACCCGATCGTTCTCGATGCTTCGCTGGAGTTGTCGCCAACGGCTGATAGTGTTAGACCCTCTGACCTTCGTTGAAGTAGCCTTTAACGGATTTACCACTAGATCGTTCTCGATGCTTCGCTGGAGTTATCGGCAATGGATGATAGTGTCAGACCTTCTGACCTTCACTGAAGTAGCCTTCAACGGCTTCACCATTGAATCGTTCCCGATGCTTCGCTGGAGTTGTCGCCAATGGCTGATAGTGTTAGACCCTCTGACCTTCGTTGAAGTAGCCTTTAATGGCTTCACCATCGGATCGTTCCTGATGCTTCGCTGGAGTTGTCGCCAACGGCTGATAGTGTCAGACCCTCTGACCTTCGCTGAAGTAGCCTTTAACGGCTTCACCACCGGATCATTCCTGATGCTTCGCTGGAGTTGTCACCAATGGCGGATAGTGTCAGACCCTCTGGCCTTCGCTGAAGTAGACTTCAACGGATTTACCATCGGATCTTTCTCGATGCTTCGCTGGAGTTGTCGCCAATGGCTGATAGTGTCAGACACTCTGACCTTCGCTGAAGTAGCCTGCAACAGCTGATACCACCGAATCGTTCCCGGTGCTTTGCTGGAGTTGTCGCCAATTGCTGATAGTGTTAGACCCTCTGACCTTCACTGAAGTAGCCGTCAACGGCTGATACCACCGGACCGTTCCCGATGCTTCACTGGAGTTGTCGCCAACTGCTGATAGTGTCAGACCCTCTGACCTTCGCTGAAGTAGCCTTCAACGACTGATACCACCAGATCGTTTCCGATGCTTCGCTAGAGTTTTCGCCAATGGCTGATAGTGTCCCACCCTCTCACCTTCGCTGAAGTATCTTTCAAAGGCTGATACCACCGGACCGTTCCCGATGCTTCACTGGAGTTGTCGCGAACGGCTGATAGTTTCAGACCCTCTGACCTTCACTGAAGTAGCCTTCAATGGCTGATACCACCGGACCGTTCCCGATGCTTCGTTGGAGTTGTCGCCAACGGTTGAACTGTCAGACCCGATCGATCATGACGTGGGGGGTACTCTTTTTGATAAATCACACCCTCGGATCAATCTGGATGCCTTGACTCATTCAAAACATGTCGGTCATACCGTCGGACCTTCCCGATGCTTTGACAGAGGCAGTCTTCAGCAATTTTTTGCAGCTTTTCAGCAGTTTTTCAGCATTTTCCAACATTGGATCTCCTAAATATAACTTCAGGGTCTTAACCAATGGCTTACATGAAGTTTCTTCCTTCGCCAAGCACTTGCCGCTTATACGCGGGATTTCAGGCCAATCCGCTCCATCGCGTAGCAGTTTTTTTCCCAGATTTGACTTTTCAGCTTCTATAAACTCCGTTTCCACTCGAATTGGACCAAACTGGAGGTGGTGGGCCCAACTTATTGAGCCTCCGGTAGAGGTACGACTGCCGCAGGTGCGACTGCCGCAGGTGGGGCCGCTCTTTCCTATGATTTATAACTTGGCTCCCGTGGCTTTCAAAAATCATTTTTAAACTTGTGTTCCAAAAGAAATCCAAATTTTTTCTTCATATCTACGGAGTTTGGGCAGCTTTTTTCAGATTTCATCATCGTACAAACGTTCTGCACATCTCTGGTAACATTTACATCCTTTCTTTTTCAGTTTTGACCGTTAGAATGTTATAAACCACATAGTATGCTTTTAAACACAATGTATGGAATAGGCGTGACTATATGACTTGATACAAATCTTTAGACTTAATAAATATGCATATTTTACTATGCTAAACATTCTAATGTAAATAAAATTTTAATTCTGAGACAGTCAATTGACGCCCTTTTTGATCAGTTTACTCATCCTTTTTGAGGCCAGATGGGCCTGGATTTTCAACTAAAAATGCACATGGTAATTTAGCTGCCATGGGGAGTTTACTTTTGATTTTTTTTCATAAATATGAAACTATTTCTATTTTTGGGTAGGACCTAGTCATGCCTGTGTGCATGCGGACAGTCCATTTTACAAAGGAGACCCTAGCGAATTTTTTTCAAAAAACTTGAGCATTTAATAAGCATGCAATTTTGACTCTATTGGGGATTTTATTTAACTCATGCATGCTTTAGGATTTTAAAAATGCAGGAATTACTGCTTTAATTTAATAAGCCACAGGTTTAAAACTTACCTCTCCCTTTTTGAGGTAATTTGAAGACTTTGTCTAGGTTATGGAGCCAGATAGACCTGGTAGTGCTAGCAGGGTCACTACAGAAGTTAGGCGGAGGAGTGTCTCTAATGTTCCTCAGCCACGTCCAGCTCAGCCGCCTCTTCGGTTGGCTGAGTATGTGATTTATCCCATCCGGGCTGAGCCACTGGCTGATGTGGACGATGAGGATGTCCATTTTTGTTGATCTTGCCCCAGCTCAGGCTCCACGTGGGGAGCTTCCAGCCATTGTGGTGCCAGTTTAGGGGCTTCTGGGAGATTTGAGGCACCATCCATCGAGATATCTTCATGCCAACGAGGTGACTGAAGTTTTTCATCGAGGTTTTCTTTCTTTATTTTGACATTTTTAGGGCACAGGTTTGATTTGGATTGGCTATTTGATGCAGATCCCCGACTTTACACAGCCCAGGGGGAACTAGTACAATGTCCACTCCTTGTACAATACTCTGCATCCGGAGTATCGGGCCATTGTTGACACCTGGGGGTTTTATGCGCTCTTTTCTATCCCTCCCCGCCTTTGCCCCTGGGGTTATCTAAGGGCTTTGTCTTAGCACTGGTTCCACCAGACCCAATCTCTTCATTTATTGGACTGCGAGGTTATGATGACGCCTATGGACTGGAGGTTCATCACCGGGATAGAGTTTGCAGGTGAGCCAGTGCCGGTTGTGGCTGACATTTCAAATACTGCCGTTCGGTCCCTCTTGGGAGTTCTTGTGGCGGCAATCAAGGGTCGGACGGTCCGTTCTGGTCCCTTGAGCGTAGATGCCCAGGGTGGGACTTTGACTGAGCCTCTGCCTGATGATCAGAGGGTTAGAGATCGCATCTTACGGCGACTATTTTTAATGATCATTAGGGGTTATTTCCTTGCAGACAACTCCTCGACCGTGTCTTTTGCCCTGGTTAGCGCTACTCGATAAGTGGAGAGCCTCAGTGATTTTGATTGGGGTACCTATACCTTTACCTATTTTCTCCGAGGGATGCGCATGTGCTCGAAGGGCGTGATAGAGGCTTGGTTAGGCTTTTACCCATTCCTGCTGGTGAGTACATATCTCTTGCATCTTTTCGATTTTCTCATTTGTGTTTGTTAGTCTTTATCATTGAGGACTTTTGATATTTGCATGGCCAGTTTTGGGTATATGCGAGGCTCCCTTGCCTGCGCCCAGCCACTACTTTAGGCTTGGAGACTTATCCGAGGGGGCGGCGCTGACATCATTCCACGTTGATAGAGGTCCCTGTAGTAAAGGGATTCACCCCCTCCCGCCTGCAGCTAGAGTTATTAACAGTCGAGTCAATCTTATGGGTCCCCTATACCTCAAACTTTTTGACAGTCAGATTTGAGGATAGCTTTCCCACTAGCCGGGAGTTTACATTGTCCACCCGTTCGGTTCTAATTTTGATAGAGGGAGGTTGGGAGCTCTATTTATGAGAGTGTGCTATTTGGAGCACCACGAGAGATATTTGCATTCCCTTTGTTCATCCTGCTTGGCATCATTGGCCACTAGCTCAGCCACTCACAGACATTCCTCTGGTGGGCGTAAATGGCTTCACCCTGTCAGAGGGTCCTTACAGGCAGGAGGCATTGCACAGCTAGTGGAGTCCCTGTACCATTGGGGCTCAGACTCGGGTTACCCAGTTTGTGACAGACATGGTGCCAGGGTCTGTGATGATGATAGACTGGATAGCTTGTCTCCGAGAGCCTACTCATCTAGACCAGATTACAAGACTGACTCAGCAGTTGGAGAGGGCTCATTTATTCATTAGGCACCTTGGCCGAGATCCATTCGAGGAAGATTCTTTTGATCTTTCCAGCTCTGGAGCTGGCCCCTCAGCAGGTCCATTTTCTAGCAGCTATATAGGTGCTGATCCTCCCTTGTATTGGCCAAACATTCCCACTGGCTGAGATTTTGTTACTCAAGAGGAGCTTGAGCAGCTTGACCGCATAAATGCAGATATTATAGATTTCTTCTGATTGCTTTTCTCACTATATCTTTTGATAGGCCTCTGTTTAGCTATTGGGCGGCTGTGCCCCATTTTTCGCTATATCTTTTGATAGGCCTCTGTTAGTAGTTGGGTGGTTGTGCCTCATTTCCCTGTACTTTTTATTTTATATTTTATGAGCAGATAGAGATGATGCTTGTAGTAGATAAATTATTTAGAAATGCATGATATTTCCTATCTATTGCATCATATTGTTATTTATCATTGTTATTATGCATGTATTATGTCATAGATATGCATTTAGACAGGTGAGTTTAGATTTGACCCATTGATGGTCTTATGATACGGTGATACAGATGTCGTCATCTACGATCAGCCGTATTGAGCAGTCGCCGCCGTCTTTAGTAGCATCTTCGTTATGGTCGTGGTATGACAGTCTGCCCCTCACAGCCAGAGGGACAGTAGACTATATGCTGAGGCATTCTCTAGCCCTTCTAGATTTCCAGGTTCCTCATAGATTTGTAGATGGCATCTTATCATGCCGGATACCTGAGCGGCAGGTTTTTCGATTTGGCCTTCATGAGTTGACTCCTACCTTCGACGAGTATGAGCGCCTTACAGGTTTGGCACTGGATCTGCCTTGTGCCCGGACAGCCATCAGTGATATGAGGAGACCATTCATTAGTATGACAGGCTTGAGACGCAAAGTTGTCACTGAGGAGATCATTTCAATACATGTGATATCCATAGACTTTTTGATCGATCGTTTTGGTAGGTCGGACAACTACAATCGATACTCTAGGGATTTTATCATTCTGACAGATGAGTGGCAGTTCGCACAAGTGGATGTTCTATTGATGTGCATCACTGCTTATCTGTACATGCCCCTATATATGGACCACTTAGATACTGGCTTGATGGTAGTTGTTCATGCCCTCAGACAGGGTTGTATGATTTTGCCGATGATATTAACCGAGACTCTAAGGTCAGCTACTTTCTGCACCACTCATCAAGAAGGATTTTTCAGAGGCAGCGCCGTTCTGCTGTACATATGGTTTATGACGCATTTGAGTCTGATCAGCACGTTCAGACACTATAGGTACTGCTTTATCTATGAGATAGCCATGTCCTACTCCTTCTAGCCAGCAGAGTGTTCAGATGCAGTATCATGGTCGGCCTTTTTATCAGATATTGAGCATCCCTTTTTGATCTTACCAAGCTCAGGGCTTGTCTCCCCTTACAGCTTCATAAGTCATATAGTCGGTATATATTATTTACCGCTATCGGGTTTGAGAGGGGTGACCACCTACCATCCGCTAGCAGTCATGGGCCAGTTTTATCAGTTTTAGAGCCTCCACCAGTTTGAGGGGGCTATTGATCAGCGAACATCAACTTCATCTTTGTCGTCAGCTGACTTGATCAGGATTTACGAGTGTTGGATTTATATGGAGAGTGTTGATTTCTTGACTAGCCATCCGGATCGTTCTCCAGAGTATTTGGCATGGTTGGATTCTGACATTGCATTGGCTGCAGCTGTCCACTTAGCTTCGAGTATTGATTCATATGAGGAGGAGCCTATGGAGGATCTTGATTCTCCCACAGAGGATGATTTATTTATCGGCTTGACAACGGCTTTAGTTAGTGACCCTCCGAACGTTTCTGCTGAGACAGATCCAGCTATTGCTGATTTATAGGCTCGAATGACTTTTGAGAGAGATCAGGCTAGGGCGTTGATGTTTACAGCCTTTTCTAGTAGGGATACAACCTTTATCGCTAGGGACGAGGCTCGACCTACTCGGAATACAACATTGGTTGAGAGAGATGAGGCCCGATCTACCCGAGATGCAGCTCTTAAGGAGTGAGATGAGGTCCGATCTATCCAAGATGCAGCTTTTGAGGAGATTGAGGAGGCCTTAGTTGCCCAGGATGCCGCTTATGCAGAGAAGGATGAGGCTATAGCTACTCGGGATGTTTATATTACCGAAGGTACGACACTCAGATCGTATACTCATAGCCTGGTTGCAGATATGAGTACTTTCATAGATGGTCACAGCAGCACTATGTAGATGGTTGCGGACGTTCTTGCTCGTACGGTGATCAAGGGACATGAGCTTGCAGCTGCCCCTCCATCTTTGGAGAGGGATGCCATGTTGGCACTGCTATCCCGCTTGTCCACGGATTCATAAACTAGCTTTATTTTTCCTACACATACTAGATCAGCCATTTTTGTCATATACAAGACACCATGTATATATTAAACAGTATTATATATCAGAGAAATATATTTTTTATTCACTTCCCTGTTGGATATGTATTGTCATTGCTGAATGATTACCACTTCTTTTATGACTTACTGTTGTTGATGTATCATGAGCTTCTCCTTGATGGACGGACATTGGGATGCCAAAGAATATCTCAGCATGATTTGTTGACCATGGAGACTTGATAGTATTTAGTTTTAAAGGGTTTTGGTGTCTTGGGACTAGTTTTTATTGGGTTTTTTATTTTTCTTTAATGGTCAAACTGTGATGCCTCCAAATCTATACACTTGTGGTATCCGATCTGTAGTTCATGACTATTCAAAACTATAAATATTCAATAAGATATAATTCCCATCTATCTAAGGTTCACAGTATCCCATAACAGATAACAATTCTCGTCAGAACTATTGCTGTGTTTGGATACCCTCACTTGGAAATATAGACTGTATCTTATGAATATCCCTTTCATATCAGTAGTTCATATCCCTCCAAAATCCAAAGTATCAGCAATACCATGATCAGTCCATATTGCCAATACCCTCACTCAAATGTATAATCCCTAAGGATACTGTATCGTTAAAATCATACTACTACTCATCTAAGAATATATCAATACACGGTTGCGGAAACAAAAGATGATAATATATATTTCATATAATAAGTTCGGTTACACGGTTCTTAACATTGAGTTCTTATTACAACAAAAGTCTTATAAGACTTAAATTTAATAAAGACAGTAATATAAAGCTAATCTAATTAAGGTCGTTTCCCATTATGTGTTCCAGAAGTGTCGGGATTACCATCTAAAACTGCAAAGGAAATAATTTGTAAGAATGAGCTATGACATGCTCAGCAAGTTTATATAACAAAATGTTTGATTCTGAATAAATGATAATTCACTAATTTCACTTTATTGAGGGTTGACGACCATTTCTGAAACTTTTATTTCACTCAACCATTTCTGTTAGTCACACAGACTTAGAAATCTTCATATTCGGATCTGAGATAGGGGATTAGCCTATTCAGTATCCAGGAGTATGCATATCATCCTACTTCTAGTGTCTATTCATAGACACACACAAAAAACCCAATTTAGGATAAATTCAACTCAGTATAGGATGTCTTACCAAAATAATTTGGTTTGACTTAAAAGTTTATGCTTGATAAACAACAATTCAATATCATACGAATAAGTGATTCATTTCTTAAGTTATGCTGAAATAATAGTAATAACTTTCTCAATAAATGGGTAATAACCTGGTTCGTTATAAAATATCAAAAGGTATTCAAGTAATGTCATAAGATTAAGTATAGAAAACCTGCGTAAGGTAATAAGGTTACGGATAGAATACTTGCATGTGCGAAGAACGTCTATCTAACGTTACTGGAAGTGTTTAGGATACCTAAAATATGTTAAACATATTTATATATATTATTAGTATTGATAACAATACCTAACTACTCAAACTATATACGTTCGGTTAATGTTCGGTATGATTTCGGTGTCCTAAAACCTTATTGGATATTTATTAAGTTAATATCTCGGTCAAACTTTATTTATAAGCTTTATTATAATTTTAGATAATTTATTTATCATTATAATAGTTTTTGGAAGTTTATAATAATTTTTAAGTATTTATTTATCCATTAGAATGATTTTTAAATTACTAATTTTATACTTAAATAATTTTTAATTACTTATTATAATTGTTAAAGCCCTAGTATTATTTTTAAATAATTTATTATGATTTTTAGAATATTTAAATCATTTTTAAATAATTACTTATTATATATAAATGATTTAATTAATAATTTTTTTTTATTTTTTTATTTATTAATTTATAAAATATTTATGAAATTTATTTTAAAATATTAAAAGTTAATTATTATAACTTAAAATGATTTTTAAAACTGAATTTATAATTATTTACTAATTATTTCTATTTAATTTAATTTAATTTAATTTATTTTTACTTTTTCCGTCGCTAAAGGCCATAGGCGACAGGAAGCGTTGCTGTAGGTGTTATCCATCCTGAAGAACAACCTTGGTCAAGGCCGAGTGGCCACTTTGACCAAGCTTGTTCTAGCAGCTTGTTATGATTCTGTGTTTGTAAGTACTTCAATGATATAGTGTTTATGTAATACTACAACATGATACTAAGTTTGGACTCTAACTATAACATATCAAAAAGTTATTAAGGCTCAAAGTATCTGTCAGAGCTGTTTTTGGATTTTTGGGTAACCCAGAACGCCAGTCAACGTCGGTCAACGACCTTGTGCTGCTAATAGCTTCGATTCTGTGCATTAGATATGTGTTGAATTTGTTGCAGTGTGTAGTCTATATGTCATAGTTGAATGAGATAGCAATGGTTTGGACCGAGTAACTTCCTAAGGTATAGATCTAGGTCGGTCAAAGTACTTTCAGAAACTGTTCTTCATGTTCTTCATTTTTTGGATTTTTCTATAATACAAATCCGTGAACGGTCAACGGGTTTTGACCATTAATTCTAGTCATCCTATATATTTATCACGTGTTAAATTGTATCATATCTATAGTATACATGCAAGGGTACAATAACAAAAGCACTTAGATAACTTAACAACATAAAGAGAGAGAGATACAAGCCGGTCAAAGTACCTATCTCGACTGTTCTTGAGATTTATAGGTAACCCAGAAATCAGAACTTTGTGATCGGTCAACCACATTTGACCACTTATATCTTTCATTCTGTTAATCAAATAAGCTTGATTCTTGTTCTAGATTACTAAGCTCATGTAATACTACAACTAGCATACAATTAACAGACCTAACTATTAACACGTGAAGATCTACGGGCTCTGACATTAGGCTATCAGGCCTGTTTTTAACAAATTTTTAGATTGCTTAAAACACCTATTTGATGCATCTAGATGCTATGAGAACGTGATCTATCAACCCAGAATACTAACTAACATGTTATTACACATAACTAAGAAATATAACAACAAATCTAACATAGCATCAAAGATCTAATGTAAAATTAGGGTTTATACATTTCTTGAGCAAATTTGGCTATGTAAGCTTTGATTCTGATCTCGCTATTGCTAGAGCTTCTTATGGCAGGTAGTATATGTGTATTGGTTAAGAAATTTTGTAAGTTTGTACTGAAACAAGGCTTCTATTTATAGAATTGCTTGATTTGGGTTTTTAGGTCTTTTTTCACATTTTGCCTCCATAAATATCAAACCTCTGAACTTGTGCTGTTATGACCACCTGTTTAGAGTCCAGAGATGATAGGATTTTGAAAGGTGGTGGTGGCACTTGCTTGTGAGCAACTTCAAGTTGATTAGTAAGCTAATTTTGCCCTAACCTTCAGTAATTATGATTTAGGGTTATGATTTTTATGTTTAGGATAACTTAATGAAGTTATTAATACCTAATTTAAGTTTTGTTAATATAATTAGGGTTTAGGACAACCTAATTAGGGTTAGTACTTCTTAATTAGGGTTAGGGTTTAAATTTAGGGTTAGGGTTTCTTAATTAGGATTAGGGTTTCCTAATTTAGCAATAATGTTTCCTAATTTAGGGTTTTGACACCTAATCTAGACGAATCACGACAAAGCGTTTCTTCAATGTAAGGACGATAAAGCAGCTTGATAAAATAATATACCGAAAAGTCCAAATACGGAATAAAAAAATTTAAGCCCGACGTTTTTCAGAGAAAAATATTTTTGACCGAAGTCTTTAATAAAGTATATAATAACACAATACATATTCAGAACGAAGAGATTTTATTGATAGATGAAGAATTTACATAACCGAGTCTTATTAGGGTTTTGGGATCTCACACAAACCGCACCGTGAATGGCTGTCTACATACTTTCGGGTTAAGGGAGATCAGGTTATTCGTAGTTCGTTCTTCTAGTGAAAACTCGAACTGATTTGATTGATTCGCAACACCAGGATTATGACACGCATGTGTTTTAGACATAATACCTTTTCACGGTGTCTGAGTTGAAGAGCTGGGGAAATTTGCTCCCGTCCATCTCTTGTAATCTAATAGCTCCTTCTGTCAACACTTCTTTGACAATGAAAGGACCTTCCTAATTTGGGGCGAACTTTCATTTGGCTTCATCTTGATTGGCCAGAACTTTCTTCAGTACCAAGTCATTTTCTTTGAATTGTCATATTCAGACTTTCTTGTTGTGTGATGGAGAAATCCTTTGCTGATATAACTGCCCGTGGAAAATGGTTGTAGCCCTCTTTTCATCTATCAGGGGCAGCTGGTGGTACCGCTCTTGCAGCCATTGATCTTCTTCCAGTTGAGCGTCTATTAATACTCGCAAGGACTCCATTTCTACTTCTATGGGAAGTACTGCTTCCATACCATAGACCAATTAGTAGGGGTTAGACCCAGTAGAGGTATGCATTGACGTCCTGTATGCTAACAGAGTTAGAGGCAATAGGTCAGGCCATCCTTTGTGATTGGCGGATATTTTTTACATGATCTTCTTGATGTTCTTATTGGCCGCTTTGACAGCACCATTCATCTTGGGTCGGTAGATAACGGAATTGAGATGCTTGATATGAAACTTGCTTCATAAATCTCTCATTATTTGATTGTTTAGGTTCTTGGCGTTGTCTGAGACGATCACCTCCGGCTGTCCGTATCGACAGACAACATTATTTCTGATGAAACCAATGATTACCTTCTTGGTGACTTTGGGAAAAGAGGCAGCTTCAACCCACTTGGTGAAGTAATCGATCTTGGTGAAGGGCGTTTTTTCACCTTAAAACCTCTGAACTAGTTCTTCTATGACCGCCTGTTTAGAGTACAGAGATGATACGATTTTGAAAGGTGGTGGTGGCACTTGCTTGTGAGCAACTTCAAGTTGATTAGTAAGCTATTTTTGCCCTAATCTTCACTAATTGTGATTTAGGGTTATGATTTTTGTGTTTAAGATAACTTAATGAAGTTAATAACACCTAATTTAAGTTTAGTTAACATAATTAGGGTTTAGGATAACCTAATTAGGGTTAGTACTTCTTAATTAGGGTTTCTTAATTAGGGTTAGGGTTTCGTAATTTAGCATTAAGGTTTCCTAATTTAGGGTTTTGACACCTAATCTAGATGAAGCACGATAAATCATTTCGTCAATGTAAGCAGGACAAAGCAGCTTGATAAAATAATATATCGAAAAGTCCAAATACGAAATAGAAAATTTTAAGTACGACGTGTCAAGGACTACATTTTTTGGAGAAAAATATTTTTTACTGAAGTCTTCAATAGAGTGTATAATAACACAATACATATTCAGAACGGAGAGATTTTATTTATAATTGAAGAATTTACATAACCGTGTCTTATTAGGGTTTCGGCATCTCACATTCACCCCCTCTAATAAGAATTTCGTCCTCAAAATTTTAGTACAGGTTAAGTAAACAAGTGGGGATAGTTCTCTCACATTTTATTCTGGAGCTCCCATGTAGCCTCTTCAATGTTCTGATTTTTCCAGATCACCTTAACTGATGCTATCACTTTATTTCTTAGGATTTGCTCTTTCTGGTCGATAATCTGAACAGGTTCTTCTATATAAGATAGGTCTTTCTTGATTAGGATAGGTTCGTAACTTATAACATGTTTGTAGTAGGGTTTATATGGTCGTAATACGGACACATGAAACATATTATGGATATGGTTTAAGTCATGAGGTAGAGCTACTTCATAAGCCACCTCTCCTATTCTTCTCAAAATTTCAAATGGTCCAATGAATCTTGGACTCAATTTTCCTTTCTTGCCAAAACGTATCTTGCCCTTCCAAGGGGACACTTTCAAGAATACGTGGCTTCCAACATTAAAGTTCCGTTCCTGTAGGTTTGGATCAGCATACTTCCGTTGTCGATATTGAGACGCTTGCAATCTTCCTCGTATAATTTGAATTATTTCAGTAGTCTGTTGAATTATCTCGGGTCCTAGCGTTTGTCTTTCCCCGACCTCATCCCAATACAATGGTGTTCTACACTTTCTACCATATAAAGCTTCATAGGGTGGCATACCTATGATAGCATGATAACTGTTGTTGTAGGCAGATTCTACTAAAGGTAACTAATCTTCACTTGCTTTGCTTTCCCTTGCCTTTACTCGGAGACGGAGCATCAGCGTTATCAACCTTAACTGAAATTGTTATTTAATTCAAGAGTGATCAAACCACAGCTCACAGGAGTTTAACAATAATATATACATGAAAGAATATCTTAAAAAAGAATCTGAATAACTTAGCTTACTTCAACAATAAAGAATTGAATAGTAATTCTCTATCAACATTCAAATTCGAATATAGAATTTAACTGAGGGTCACAAGACCTTTGAACTCTTCTTGTCCTAGATTATAAATATTTCTATTTAAACCTTTAACAGTCAATAAGACTATGGACCTTAACTCGTACTTAGGGGGATCAACCCTTCGTACCATGTATTGTGCACAAACATCTTAAGGCTATGCGTATTAACCTCCCCTAATAATTAGGGTTGTTCAACTCAGTAATTTGAATTTAAGTCCGCACCTAAAGAAAGTTTGGTTTGGATAAGCTTACAATGGTAATTTAGAATTCACGTTCATCAACTAAGGATTAGTTGAATCGACTTTCAATAATTCATAAATAAAAGAATTATGAATTAACATATGCTTTAGAAGTAAACTTAAAGCGTTTAAAATAATAAACTGGATCTTACTTGAACAATAAGTTAAGATCTCTTCGGTTAAGTAAATAATTGTCCAGTACAGAATGAAGAGGACATTCTTAACAATGAAAATATGAACATCAAAGAACATGCGTAGAAATAGCGAGTTTAGGGTTTAGAAGACTTGCCTTAAGCGCAAGCTACTTAACACAATTCACGTACTTTAATACTTCCTATACATATATATTAAGTCACAAAAATCTAAATTAGTTAACACATAACTAATTCACACAAGTAGTTAACTCTCATGGTTAACTCACTTTAATTAAATAAATAATCAACCATCACATAATTAATTACATCACACACATACTCACATAATTAAATTAATTATGTATTTTAGCTAAATTATAATTAAACAATTATAATTTAAACACTTAATCTAATTATAATTACTCAATTATAATTACCTCGTAAATTATCAAAATTTCATAATTAATAGTTAATTAAACTATATCATGCATTTATTAAATTATAATTACATAAATTATAATTTAAATTAACATCTAATTGATTAAAATAAATCAACTTCTATACATTATAATTTCGTAGAAGTATAATTTAAATTAAACATTTACTCTTAATTATAATTAATCAAATTATAATTAAGTAACTTATTTTACAATTAAACAATTATATCTTATAATTTAAATACTATATTAAGTTTTCAAAACTTTCTTTTTTCTCGAATTATGAAATTATCAACTTCATGTTAACACATGTTATAGCAGCTAGATACATGCTCATTATCTTAGCAATAATGTAATGGAAACCTAAAAACATACTGCACACTTGACTAAAACTCACTGCCACTGCACTGTGCACGGCGCAGCTGCGCAGCCATGTAGCCTTGGTACCGGCGCAGCTGCGCAGGGGTCAAAACTGGGAAAAACAAGTGGCGCAACTGCGCTGCTCCTGGCCTTGCTGCCGGCGCAGCTGCGCAGCAACTCGGCCAGACGCAGACAGCCACATTTCTCTGCTTTACTGAACATCCCATACAAGCCAACAAATGGAAAATTACTAGTAACGTAGCCACTATAACTCCATACATAAGCAATAATACATAACACAACATGTTTCTACAACATAATAACCATCTAAATAATGATAATCTCAAGTTTTAAAATCCAATTTGGCCATTTTCATGAAAACTCATATTTTCTCAAAAATAATCTATTGTAACTATTTTTCTCCATCAATTCGAACTTATATATATACATTATATACGAAGCTAAAGATAGCATCAAGTAATTACTTAATAAGCATATTAACACATACCAATTGCATGAATTTCTCAATCAAAATTAACCACACTCATGAAATTCCATACGAACTCATATAAATATAAATTTTCTGTTAAAATATATTTTTACAGTAATTTGATTTCTGAAAATCCTCTTATGTCATACAATTACTACAATCAACACATGGATACAATACATATATTAAATTCATGATTTTACAATTTCATGAAAATTTACTTTTACAAGAATGAAAATATGAAGAACATAAAATTCAATTTCAAAATAATAAGTTCTAGAAATTATACCTTTTTGCTTAATAGAAGTGAATAAGATGATGATTTCCTTACTCCTTCCTTCTCTTATTTTCTATTTCTTCTCTGCTATTCTTCCTCTCTGCTCTGTCTTTTCTTCTTAGTCTTAGGCTTAAACTAACGTAGTTTTTTTTCCTTACGTAGTATATAGATATATAACTGACATATATCAATAATATACGTACTAACTAATATTTAATAATCCAATTAAATTAGGAGTTACAAAATTCAAAAGTCCTTTTGGCTTGTTTGGCAATAGGAAAATTAGAAACTAGTTTTACTAACTTAGGCATGGTTTAGGTAAATTAGGTTTAAGCTAGTTTAAGGGCCCTGTTTGGCAACAGTCTTTTAAAACAAAAGCAATGGCCTTGTTTGTTTAAAATCATTTAAAATCCTTTTTCTTTATTTTAACAAATCATTTTAACACATACCTTAATGTCATATTTTAATCAATTAAATATTAATCAACTAGTTTAATCAATTAAAATCCAACATCAATTAATCACATAAACTTGTCACATAATTATAATTACTCGCTAATTATAATTCATGTAACACTTCATCACATAATTCCTCTAATTCAATTATCTCAACTAAGTTAGAACTATAATATAAAATTAATATACATTAATTAAATAAATATTACACATTCATTTAATTAATATATAACACTTAATTAAATCACTCCATAAATCACATGATTTATTTACTTAACTCAATAAATAAATCACATAAAATATTTATTTAACTCAATAAATATTTCAAATTATTATATAAAATCACAATCGTTACAATCTTCCCTCCTTAAAAGGATTCTGTCCCCAGAGTCACACAAAAAAAAATTCTCGTCTAATACATTATTCCCTCCTTAAAAGGATTCTGTCCCCAGAATCAATATATAAGGGGTTACACAAAACTAACCAAATAAATGCGGATAAGATTTCATCATAACATCTTCGAGTTCCCACGTAGCTTCTTCAGCACTGTGGTTCCTCCAGATTACCTTAACAGAAGGTATCACTTTATTCCTAAGTACTTGTTTCTTTCTATCAACTATTTGAACAGGCACTTCTTCATATGTTAAGTCCTTATCAAATTGTAAAGGTTCATATTCTATTACATATTTATAATCGTGCTTGTAAGGTCTTAATACAGAAATATGAAAGACGTTATGTATATTCTCGAGCTCCGGAGGTAATGCAATCTTGTAAGCTACCTCGCCCACCTTTCGTAGTACCTCAAAAGGTCCAATAAATCTGGGACTCAACTTTCCCTTCTTACCAAATTGAATCTTCCCCTTCCAGGGAGATACTTTCAAGAACACGAAACTTCCTGGCAAGAATTCTCGATTTTGTCGATGTAAATCGGCATACTTCTTCTGTCTGTCTTGAGCAGCAACTAATCTCGTTCTGATCAGCTTCACAATTTTGGCAGTTTGTTGTACCAGTTCTGGTCCCAACAATTGACGTTCCCCGACTTCATCCCAGCACAAAGGAGTTCTGCATTTTCTGCCGTATAACGCTTCGTAAGGTGGCATGCCAATACTCGCATGATAACTATTGTTGTAGGCGAACTCCACCAACGGTAGATGATCCTCCTAGCTTCCTTTGAAGTCCATCATACAAGCTCTCAGCATATCCTCAAGCGTCTAAATCGTTCTCTCGATATGTCCATCAGTCTGAGGATGATACGCTGTACTCATTCGCAATTGGGTTCCCATACATTCTTGCAATCGCTTCCAGAAATTAGACGTAAAACACGGATCTCTGTCGGACACAATCGACACTGGAACACCGTGTCTAGAAATAATTTCCTTGACATATAGCTTCGCTAACTTATCCAGGTTGTACTTAACCCTGATCGGCAGAAAGTGGGCTGACTTCGTCAGTCGATCCACTATAACCCATATAACATCAAATCCTTTTTGAGTCGTTGGAAGACCTACCACAAAATCCATCGTGATATGCTCCCACTTCCACTCTGGAATTTCTAATGGTTGCAGCAGTCCACATGGTCTCTGATATTCTGCTTTGACTTTCTGGCACGTTAAGCACTTCGCAACGCATTCAGCAACATCCCTCTTCATATTCGGCCACCAAAAATGATGCCTGAGATCTTGGTACATCTTCGTACTCCCAGGGTGAATAGAATATCTAGAACTATGAGCTTCACTCAAAATCTCCTCTTTGACCTCTGGTACTGGCTGTACCCAAATTCTACCTTCAAATTGTAACAGACCTTCATTATCGACCTTGAACTTGAAATCTTCGCCATCAGTTAACCTCGTTCGAATCTTTTCACATTCTTCATCATGAAGTTGTGCTTCTTTCACCTTGTCTACTAGAGTAGAACCAGTGGTTACTTGAAATAACATCTCTTCCGATTCCTTCGGAAGCTTCACTTCCAACTCCAATCTAGCCATCTGTTCTATTAATCGATTCTGATCAGTTAATACGTTCAGCTTCTCCCGACCTTTTCTACTCAAAGCGTCGGCAACAATGTTAGCTTTACCTGGATGATAAAGTATCTCGCAATCGTAGTCTTTAATCAGTTCCAACCATCTTCTTTGGCGCATGTTCAAATCCTTCTGGGTAAATATATACTTCAGACTCTTGTGATCTGTGTATATTTCACATTTCTCTCCATATAAGTAGTGCCTCCAAATCTTTAGGGCAAACACTACTGCCGCCAATTCTAGATCATGGGTCGGATACCCCTTCTCGTAATCCTTCAGCTGACGTGACGCATAGGCAATGACTTTGCCGCTCTGCATCAACACACAGCCTAATCCTTTATGTGAGGCATCACTATATACCACGAAATTCCCCGAACTATGCGGTAAAGACAATACAGGCGCAGTACTCAACCTCTTTTTCAGCTCTTGAAAACTCTCCTCACACTTCTCCGTCCAAACAAACTCAACTATTTTACGAGTCAAATTCGTTAACGGAGTTACGATTCTAGAAAAGTCTTGGATAAATCATCGGTAATAACCTGCCAATCCCAAGAAACTCCTCACTTCAGACGACGTCTTCGGCTGTTCCCAATTCATTACGGCTTCAACCTTCGACGGATCTACTGAAATACCATCCTTGTCGATCACGTGGCCAAGAAATTGCACACGTTCCAACCAGAATTCGCATTTTGAGAATTTAGTGTAAAGCTTCTCTCGTCTCAGTGCTTCTAAGGTTAGTCGTAAGTGTTCAGCATGTTCTTCCTCAGTCTTGGAATAAACTAGGATGTCATCTATGAACACTACCACGAACTTGTCCAGAAATGGCTTGAACACCCTGTTCATTAGCTCCATAAATGCAGCTGGGGCATTCGTGAGACCAAATGACATCACCAAGAACTCGTAATGATCATATCGAGTCCTAAAATCCATTTTAGGTATATCTTCTCTTCTCACCTTCAACTGATGATACCCGCTTCTCAAATCAATTTTTGAGAAGTACTTTGCACCGTTCAGTTGATCAAACAAGTCATCGATCCTAGGTAAAGGATACCTATTCTTTATCGTAACTTTATTCAACTCCCTATAATCAATGCAAAGATGCATCGACCCATCCTTCTTCTTGACAAACAAAACAGGAGCTCCCCAAGGCAAAACGCTCGGTTGGATATACTTCTTGTCCAGTAATTCTTGCAGTTGAACCATCAGTTCCTTCATCTCAACTGGAGCCATTCGGTACGGAGCCTTCGAAATCGGAGCAGTTCCCGGCGCTAGATCGATCACGAACTCTGTCTCTCTATCTGGCAGAAGTCCTGGTAAATTACTCTGAAAAACGTCCACAAACTCCTTAACTACCGATATTTCCTCCACCTTTGGGCTTTTCTTACGCTTATCTACTATGTAGGCTAGATACCCTACACAGCCCTGCGTCAGAAGTTTCTTGGCTTGCATAATCGTCAGACAACTGGCTTGTCTAAGCGATTTGCTACCATAGAACACTAACTTCGATGGAGTCGTAAGGTTCACCGACTTCTTCTGACAGTCGATTACCGCCCCATGGTTGAACAACCAATCCATACCCAGTATAACGTCGAATTCCCCAAGTTTAATCGGAATCAAATCTACTCTAAGTTCTTGACCCTTAATATCCAATCTACAGTTCTTATAAATGTTCCTAACAGGAATAACCTCCCTACTCGCAATCTTTATGTTCAAAGGGTAAACTAACTCCTCTACAGGTAAGTCTAGGGTTTTAGCAAAATTATCATATATGAATGAACAAGTAGCACCCGAATCAAATAATATATATGCATTTATACTATTGACCAAAATAATACCTGACACCACGTCTTTTGATTGCATAGCATCCTGCACCGTCATATTGAATGTCCGTGCAGTGGGTTGAACAGCTTACAATGGTGCAGCGATAGTCACGGAACTGCCGCTTCCATTCCCTCCGTTCCCTGTTGACCCTGCCATCAGCTTCTTCGGGCAGTTGCGAGCCATGTGATCCTTGGATCCACATGTAAAGCAAGCTCCCTTCTTCGGGTTTGGACAATTAGGCGCTATGTGGCCTTTCCTGACCATAGTTGAAGCACACCCGCTTCCCCTTCATTTACACGCCAGTATGATTCTTACCGCATATAGCACATGCTTCAAACTTCCTCTTCTGCTGGCTTCCTTATTGACTCCCAGCAGAGGTATTATCAGACCACTTCCTCTTCTGGTTCACAGCGCTGCTACCCCCAGTTTTGGTTTCTACCTCATTCTTCTTCTTCTTATCGTGGTTGAACTTCGTCACCGCTTCGCTTCCTCCCTCAGCAAGTATGGCATTCTCTAGCACAGCCGCAAAGGTGTTCAGCTGGAACATGGAAACCTTGATGTAGAGCCAGGGCTTTAGTCCCCGCTCAAACCTTTTCGCCTTTCTAGCGTCAGTGCTTACTTGTTGAGTAACGAACCTGGCCAACTCGTTAAACTTAGCGGCATACTCGGACACCGTCATCCCTCCTTGCTTATGTTCTAGGAACTGGACCTCCATCTGGTCCTGCGAACTCACTGAAAAGTACATCTTGTAGAACATTTCCTTGAAACGTTCCCACGTGATGACTCCCTCTTCCTCGCGGGTCTTGTTAGCCTGCCACCAAAAACTAGCGTCTGACTTCAACATGAAAGTCGCGAATGCTGTCTTCTGGTCTTCCCCTACGCTAGCCACGTCAAACACCTTTTCCATTTCCATTACCCATGTCTGAGCTTCAATAGGGTTAGTCGACCCTGCGACCTTGAATTCCTTGAACATAGTACCCTGCACTTGCGGCTGATTCGCAAGAGCTCCGGTCAATAGGTTCACCAACTACTGAACCGAATTGGGATTCATCCCATCGTTATTATTGTTGTTCGTCGAATCCTCGGGATTTTGTCGTGTTACTCTTCTTTTAGGAGGCATTTTCTGTTAAGAAAATATTATTATTAGATCCTTTATTCAACTATTAAGTATTCAAGTTCATACTTAAATGTTTTAAACAATTCAGTTCACATAGAACACATAGCACGTCAATAAACTTCTTTTATTCATTAGTCGTAGTTTTAAAAACATCAATCAGATAGCATTTCTGCCATTTACATCATCCTTCCTGAACTGGAAAAGTTGCAGGATTATATTATTAACTTATCCCATTCTTATTTCAAATTATGGGATTTACTTTATTTACTACCAAAAAGTAACACATAAACAAAAGCTTTACTACTACTGCTACCACTGCTACTACCACTGCCTAGGCATATTAATACGTCGCACAGCCTCTCTGCGTTCCTCTTTCATTACCCGAAATGTCGTTCTTCGGTCCACCACATACCACGGTAAACCTTGGAACTGAGATGGGTAGTAGAAGACACGATCCTGAGCTCTTACTATCGCTGTATGGAAGGCATATTCTGTTTCCCTCAACTTGGCTCTCTTGGCTTCACCTTCACCTTTAGCTCGATCGGCTCGTTGATTAGCTCTCAAGCTTGACTCCTCAGCTCTGGTACGCTTCCTCAACTCCTCCTGGATGTCTTTCTTCAGCTCGCCAGTTCAAATCGAGCAGCATCTCTTTCAACCTCCATATGTATCAGGTTCCACTGTGCATCTCCTAGGTCACTTGCCATTTCCTCGATCGTCTCGTCTCGCCGCTGGATAGTCTCCTCGAGATCTCCTACGCGTCCATGAAGCTCCACATTGCTATCGTAGACTGACTCGTACATCTCAGCACTAGTAGAATGAGGTGGGAATTCCTCTTCGGGATCCTCTTCCTCCTCTTCCTCCTCTTCAGACTCGTCCTCGTCTTCATCCTCTGGAATAGGTGTCAGCTCACGCTCCCAACCAACTACGGTGATCACTGGAGATGGCTCTCTCCTAACCAGCTGCTCCCAAACAACATGTATGTCACGGGGCTCCTCCTCTCTAGGCACCTGAGGAACATCCTCTCTAGCCTGACTAGGTTCTCCAACGTTCGACATCCTGACAAAATAATTTTAAAGTTCATTATTACGTGATAATGAATCGTCACTCTTCGAATACTATAATGTAAACACATAGCACATAAGGTAGTTTATTATCTTTTACCTATCACATCTATCTTTTCGATCTTACCATAAGGCTACTACCTAAGGTTTTTCCCCACCTAAGGTTTCATAACCTATAGCTTTGATACCAACTTGTGACACCCCCAAATCCGGGTACTTCGTTTCCACTTGATTTGGTGTTCACTTTCTAACTATAACAAACATATACCCAATATATCACAAAATAAATTTACAATCTTTATTCAAAACAATAAAAGCTCCCTTAAAACAAGGGTTACAACCTTTGTTTAATAATCCCGGGTTACTCTAACCTTGACAGGAATACAATAAAGTGCAAAAATAAAAACATAACATTCAAGTCTTATTGCAATAATTCTCAGTCAAATAAAAACAAGTCTTCACTTGCTTTGTTTTCCCTTGCCCTTACTCGTAGACGGAGCATCAACGTTATCAACCTTAACTGAAATTGTTATTTAATTCAAGAGTGATCAAACCACAGCTCACTGGAGTTTAACAATAATATATACATGAAAGAATATCTTTAAAAAGAATCTGAATAACTTAGCTTACTTCAACAATAAAGAATTGAATAGTAATTCTCTATCAACATTCAAATTCGAATATAGAATTTAACTGAGGGTCACAAGACCTTTGAACTCTTCTTGTCCTAGATTATAAATATTTCTATTTAAACCTTTAACAGTCAATAAGACTATGGACCTTAACTCGTACTTAGGGGGATCAACCCTTCGTACCATGTATTGTGCACAAACATCTTAACGCTATGCGTACTAACCTCCCCTAATAATTAGGGTTGTTCAACTCAGTAATTTGAATTCAATTCCGCATCAAAGAAAGTTTGGTTTGGATAAGCTTACAATGGTAATTTAGAATTCACGTTCATCAACTAAGGATTAGTTGAATCAACTTTCAATAATTCATAAATAAAAGAATTATGAATTAACATATGCTTTAGAAGTAAACTTAAAGCATTTAAAATAATAAACTGGATCTTACTTGAACAATAAGTCAAGATCTCTTTGGTTAAGTAAATAATTGTCCAGTACAGAATGAAGAGGACATTCTCAACAATGAAAATATGAACATCAAAGAACTTGCGTAGAAATAGCGAGTTTAGGATTTAGAAGACTTGCCTTAAGCGCAAGCTACTTAACACAATTCACGTACTTTAATACTTCCTACACATATATATTAAGTCACAAAAACCTAAATTAGTTAACACATAATTAATTCACTCAAGTGGTTAACCCTCATGGTTAACTCACTTTAATTAAATAAATAATCAACCATCACATAATTAATTACATCACACACATACTCACAAAATTAAATTAATTATGTATTTTAGCTAAATTATAATTAAACAATTATAAATTAAACACTTAATCTAATTATAATTACTCAATTATAATTACCTCTTAAATTATCAAAATTTCATAATTAATAGTTAATTAAACTATATCATGCATTTATTAAATTATAATTACATAAATTGTAATTTAAATTAACATCTAATTGATTAAAATAAATCAACTTCTATACATTATAATTTTATAGAATTATAATTTAAATTAAACATTTACTCTTAATTATAATTAATCAAATTATAATTAAGTAACTTATTTTACAATTAAACAATTATATCTTATAATTTAAATACAATATTAAGTTTTCAAAACTTTCTTTTTTCTCGAATTATGAAATTATTAACTTCATGTTAACACATGTTATAGCAGCTAGATACATGCTCATTATCTAAGCAATAATGTAATGGAAACCTAAAAACATACTGCACATTTGACTAAAACTCACTGCCACTGCACTGTGCACGGCGCAGCTGCGCAGCCAGCAGCCTTGGTACCGGCGCAGCTGCGCAGGAGTCAAAACTGGGAAAAACAAGTGGCGCAGCTGCGCTGCTCCTGGCCTTGTTGCCGGCGCAGCTGCGCAGTAACTCGGCCAGACGCAGACAGCCACACTTCTCTGCTTTACTGAACATCCCATACAAGCCAACAAATGGAAAATTACAGTAACGTTAGCCACTATAACTCCATACATAAGCAATAATACATAGCACAACATGTTTCTACAACATAATAACCATCTAAATAATGATAATCACAAGTTTTAAAATACAATTTGGCCATTTTCATGAAAACTCATATTTTCTCAAAAATAATCTACTGTAACTATTTTTCTCCATCAATTTGAACTTATATATATGCATTATATACGAAGTTAAAGATAGCATCAAGTAATTACTTAATAAGCATATTAACACATACCAATTGCATAAATTTCTCAATCAAAATTAACCACACTCATGAAATTCCATATGAACTCATATAAATATAAATTTTTTGTTAAAATATATTTTTACAGTAATTTGATTTCTGAAAATCCTCTTATGTCATACAATTACTACAATCAACACATGGATACAATACATATACTAAATTCATGATTTTATAATTTAATGAAAATTTACTTTTACAAGAATGAAAATATGAAGAACATAAAATTCAATTTCAAAATAATAAGTTCTAGAAATTATACCTTTTTGCTTAATAGAAGTGAATAAGATGATGATTTCCTTACTCCTTCCTTCTCTTCTTCTCTAATTCGTCTCTGCTATTCTTCCTCTCTGCTCTGTCTTTTCTTCTTAGTCTTAGGCTTAAACTAACGTAGTTTTTTTTTCCTTACGTAGTATATAGATATATAACTGACATATATCAATAATATACGTACTAACTAATATTTAATAATCCAATTAAATTAGGAGTTACAAAATTCAAAAGTCCTTTTGGCTTGTTTGGCAACAGGAAAATTAGAAACTAGTTTTACTAACTTAGGCATGGTTTAGGTAAATTAGGTTTAAGCTAGTTTAAGGGCCCTGTTTGGCAACAGTCTTTTAAAACAAAAGCAAGGGCCTTGTTTGTTTAAAATCATTTAAAATCCTTTTTCTTTATTTTAACAAATCATTTTAATACATACCTTAATGTCATATTTTAATCAATTAAATATTAATCAACTAGTTTAATCAATTAAAATCCAACATCAATTAATCACATAAACTTGTCACATAATTATAATTACTCGCTAATTATAATTCATGTAACACTTCATCACATAATTCCTCTAATTCAATTATCTCAATTAAATTAGAACTATAATATAAAATTAATATACATTAATTAAATAAATATTACACATTCATTTAATTAATATATAACACTTAATTAAATCACTCCATAAATCATATAATTTATTTACTTAACTCAATAAATAAATTACATAAAATATTTATTTAACTCAATAAATATTTCAAATTATTATATAAAATCACAATCGTTACAAACTCCCTTTGAAGTCGATGACACAGGTTCTTGACATTTCCTCTAAAGTTTTAATGGTCCTCTCACTCTGCCCATCTATTTGTGGGTGATATAGTGTACTTAATCTCAACTGAGTTCCTAAGTATTTTTGAAGACTTCCCCAAAAGTTTAAAGTAAATCTTGGATCTTTATCAAACACTATAGAAACAGGAACTCCATGTCTAGAAATAATTTTATTTATGTATAGCTTGGCGAGTTGATCTAAGGTATGAGTAACTTTGATAGGTAGGAAATGAGCTTACTTAGTGAGTCTGTCTACTATTACCCAAATGGCATTGTGGCCTTTCTGTGTAGCAGGAAGGCCTTCCACGAAGTCCATGGTTATATGTTCCCACTTCCACTTAGGAATTGGTAAGTGTTGAAGTAATCCACTCGGCTTTTGATGTTCAGCCTTAACCCTTTGGCACGTGAGACATTTTCTTACCCACTCCGTTATTTCCTTTTTCATATTTGACCACCAAAAATGTCGACTTAAGTCTCTATACATTTTCGTACTACCTGGGTGAACGACAAATTTAGAATTATGAGCTTCACTTAAGATTTCATCTTTTACTGATTGATCTGACGGAACCCAAACTCTATCTTCATATCTTAGTACCCCATCCTTATCTATTAGAAATTTGACATTCTTTATATGAGTTATATCGGATTTACATTTTTGACACATCTTATCTCTCTCTTGCATCTCTTTAATTCTTTCTAATAGGGTTAGAACACCTTCAAGAACAAATAATTTTTGGGTAGAGGTAGTTGGAACTCTCACCTCTATTTTGAGTTTATCAAAGTCTTTTATCAGTACCTCGTTGTCTGTTATTATGTTTAATTTCTCTTGGTTCTTTCTACTTAATGCATCTGCAACTACATTGGCTTTTCTGGGATGATATAAGATTTCATAGTCAAAATCCTTTATCAGTTCTAACCATCTCCTCTGTCATCATATTTAATTCCTTTTGTGTGAAAATATATTTAAAACTTTTATAATCCGTATATATTTCGCACTTCTCCCCGTACAAGTAATGCCTCCAAATTTTTAGTGCAAATACTACTGCAGCTAACTCTAGGTCATGAGTAGGATACCTCTTCTCATAATCCTTGAGTTGTCGTGATGCGTATGCAATCACTTTTCCATGTTGCATCAACACATATCCTAATCCCTTGTGTGATGCATCACTATAGACTACAAGGCCTCCTGTATTATCTGGAAAAGATAGCACTAGGTCCATGCTCAGTCATTTCTTCAACTCTTGGAAGCTTTCTTCACATTTATCTGTACAGACGTATTTTACCGTCTTTTAAGTTAAATTAGTTAGCGTGGTTGCTATTTTCGAAAAATCTTGTATAAAACGTCTATAATAACCGGCTAGACCGAGAATTTTTTTTACTTCAGTTGGAGTTGTTGGTTGCTCCCAATTCACAACCGTTTCAATCTTTGCTGGATCTACTACAATCCCACTTTTGTCAATCACATGACCTAAGAACTGAACCCTTTCCAACCAGAATTCACATTTGGAAAACTTCGCGTAAAGTTGTTCCTTGCGTAATATCTCCAATATGCTTCTCAAATGTTCAACATGCTCTTCCCGTGTTTTCAAGTATATCAAAATATCATCGACAAACACGACGACAAATTTGTCTAAGCATGATTTAAACACTCGCTTCATCAGGTCCATAAATGTTGCCGGTGCATTTGTTAATCCAAAAGACATTACAAGAAACTCATAATGTCTGTAGCGTGTCCTAAACGCTGTCTTTGGCACATCTTCCTTTCTTACTTTTAATTGATGATAACCTGACCGCAAGTCGATCTTCGAAAAGTGTTCGGCTCCTTTCAACTGGTCAAATAGATCATCAATTCTAGGTAAAGGATACTTATTCTTTTTGGTTAGTTTATTAAACTCCCCATAATCCACACATAACCTCATTGTTCCATTCTTCTTCTTTACAAACAATATTGGTGCTCCCTAAGGTGAAACACTAGGTTGTATATATTTCTTGTCTAAGAGTTTCTGTAATTGTACCAGCAACTCTTTCAGCTCTACTGGTGCCATCTTGTATGGTGCTTTAGAAACTGGCGCCGTACCAGGTGCAAGGTCGATAACAAATTCTATCTCCCTATCAAGAGGAAGACCTGGTAAGTCATCTGGAAATTCCCTAACTACAGGTATTTGATCTAGTTTAGCTCCTTCCTTTCAAGTATCTACTATATAAGCCAAATAACCTGTACAACCATTCCTAAGTAGTCTTTCTGCCTGAGTTATAGTCAGACATTGAGACTGCCTAGGTGAGCAACTACCGTTGAATACTACTTTTAACTTCGACATAGTCAAAAGGTTTATCCGTTTCTGATGGAAATCAATCATTGCATTATGATTAACCAGCAAATCCATCCCTAGGATTACATCAAATTCACCTAACTCTATAGGAATAAGATCCACAAAGAAGTTGTGTCCCTTAATGTTCACACTACAATTTCTATAAATAGTTTTAACAGGCTACTTTCTCATTATTCGCAATTTCTACGCAGAATAGTTTGTCTAAATTTTCACATGGCATATTCAAATTTTTTGAAAAGCTTTTAAACACAAAAGAATAAGTAGCTCCAGAGTCGAATAAAACATATGCATTTAAAGTTTTGATAGGGATGATACCTGTCACCACGTCCTGTGAAGTAACAACATCCCTTACCGACATATTAAATGTTCTTGCAGTTGGACGACCCGAACCTCCATCTACTATTACAGGTGGTTTATTATTTGGTGCCTGGTTTCCCCCTTCTACTTGGTTCTTGTTTTTCGGATAATTTCTACTTATATATCCCAATACACCACATATGATGCATATATTTTGATTAGGATTAGGACACTGAGGAGAATAGTGTCCTTCCTGACCACAATTAAAACACTTATTCTTAAGACACATACCCTTATGAACTTTTCCACATTTAACACAAGAGTCTGTTTTATTATTATTCGTATTGGTGTTAAAATTGTTATTGTTATTGAACCTAGTTACCTTTTTCCCATAGTTATTTGGAAAAGTGGTATCCCACTTCCTTTTATTGTTAAACCCTCCTGAACTGGGTTCTCCCTTCAATTTTGCCCCCTCACTTTTACTCTTTTTATCTTTATAATATTTAATGACATTTTCATTCTCACTCTCAGCAATAATAGCCTTCTCAAGAATCTCAGGGAAAGTCCTAAGCTGAAACAAAGACAGTTTACTACGAATCCGAGGTTTTAAACCCTCCTCATACCTTCGAGTTTTCCTAGCTTCAGTATCTACTTGATGCGAAGAGAATCATGCTAATTCATTAAACTTAGCTGTATACTGGGCTACAGTAAGTTCTCCCTGCTTTAATTCCAGAAATTTCACCTCCATACGATCTTTTAATGATTGGGAAAAATAATTTTCAAAAAATAGTTCCTTGAACTTATCCCATGAGACAACTTTTGTCCCCGCACGATTTTTGGTAAACTCCCACCAATAATTTGCTTCTCCTTTCTAGAAAAAGGTTGCAAAAATGGTTTTCTGGTCTTCCCTAACATTGGTTACTAGGAAAAACTTTTCAATTTTGATGATCCAAACTTTGGCTTCAATAGGTTCTCCGGTACCTTTAAACTCAGGTGGTCCTACTAACTTAAAGTCTTTAAACAATGTATTTTGGTTGGTAGGTCTACTCTGTATAGCTCCTAAAAATAAGTCTACTAAACTTTGGGTAGAGTCATTATCATTCTTTGACTGTGATGTTCTTTTGTTCTGTGGCATGATTCTATAATAAAAAAAGCCAAGTATAAATACAAGTACAATCATACACATAGTAAGAATTTGATATTTTTAACAAAACTTGTATATCACATAAACGGTAGATTACATATCCGACTAGTGGTTTATGTACTACCACTAGCTTAACACAACAAAATTTGCTCTATAGTAGAAACTGAGCACCTGGATTCCTATACTAAAATCTAGAAATTCCTGGTTTCCTCATAAGAGTCCTGGATCATGTGGCATACCACTGATCGATCTATGAGATAAGGAATCTTTCTATCTTCAACTGGATATTTGATCACTCGATTCTGCAGACTATCGAATGACCCACGAGTTCCACGGATAAACTTAGTTAACCTAGCATGTGCCTCATGTCTTCCCCTCTGAGCAATACGCAGAAGCATCCTCAGTCGGGTGGAGTTTTCCCTCTCATGTTGCAGTATGCCTTCAGCCATATGTGCCTTGAATTCAACATTCACAATATTGATGTCAGCCTGCTGAATCACTACTGCGAGTGCCTCCTCATGTTCCTCTATCCTTATTAACTGTTCGGCTATAAGATTTTCACCTTATTTAGCCTCTAATATTTCATGATCATACAGTACTTCATCTTCCTCAGGATCACTATCTTGTTCTGTCATTATCTGAGGTGGATTGATGACTATTGGCATATCCTCTGCATCGGTCGTTTTCTACCAAAGAAATTTCTTTCATTATTTGATTATATATTAAGGAACTCGACACCTAACATAAAGCTTTTAATGTTATTTTATGTGTAGTTAAATATATATATATATATATATATATATATATTTACAAACTTAAAGACTATATCCTAAGATACTTCTTCCTTAGAGCTATAGCCTAAAGCTTTGATACCAACTTGTGACGGCCCCAAATATATACACCCGTGGTATCCGATCTAGAGTTCACGACTATTCAAATAACTTTAAATATTCAATAAGATATATTTTCTCATCTATCCAAGGTTCACAGTATCCCATAACAGATAACAATTCTCGTCAGAACTATTGCTGTGTTTGGATACCCTCACTTGGATGTATAGACTATATCTTAGGAATATCCCTTTCATATAAGCAGTTCATATCCACCCAAAATCCAGAGTATCAACAATAACATGATCAGTCCATATTGTCAATACCCTCACTCAGATGTATAATCCCTAAGGATACTGTATTGTGAAAATCATACTACTAATCATCTAAGAATATATCAGTACACGGATGCGGAAACAAAAGATGATAATATATATTTCATATAATAAGTTCGGTTACATGGTTCTCAACATTGAGTTCTTATTACAACAAAAGTCTTATTAGACTTACATTTAATAAAGACAGTAATATAAAGCTAATATAAGCAATGTCGTTTTCCATTATGTGTTCCAGAAGTGCCGGGATTACCATCTAAAACTGCAAAAGAAATAATTTGCAAGAATGAGCTATGACATGCTCAGCATGTTTATATAACAAAATGTTTGATTCTGAATAAACGATAGTTCAACAATTTCACTTTACTGAGGGTTGACGACCATTTTTGGAATTTTTATTTCACTCAACCATTTCTGTCAGTCACACAGACTTAAAAATGTGCATATTCGGATCTGAGATAGGGGATTAGCCTATTCAGTATCCAGTAGTATGCATATCATCCTACTTCTAGTGTCTATTCATAGACACACATTAAAAACCCAATTTAGGATAAATTCAACTTAGTATAGGATGTCTTACCAAAATAATTTGGTTTGACTTAAAAGTTTATGCTTGATAAACAACAATTCAATATTATATGAATAAGTGATTCATTTCTTAAGTTATGCTGAAACAATAGTAATAACTTTTCTCAATAAATGGGTAATAACCTGGTTCGTTATAAAATATCAAAAGGTATTCAAGTAATGTCATAAGATTAAGTATAGAAAACTTGCGTAAGGTAATAAGGTTACGGATAGAATACTTGCATGTGCGAAGAACGTCTATCTAACGTTACTAGAAGTGTTTAGGATACTTAAAATATGTTAAACATGTTTATATATATCATTAGTATTGATAATAATACCTAATTACTCAAACTATATACGTTTGGTCTATGTTCGGTATGATTTTGGTGTCCTAAAACCATACTGGATATTTATTAAGTTAATATCTCGGTCAAACTTTATTTATAAGCTTTATTATAATTTTAGATAATTTATTTATCATTATAATAATTTTCAAAAGCCTATAATAATTTTTAAGTATTTATTTATCCATTAGAATGATTTTTAAATTATTAATTTTATACTAAAATAACTTTTAATTGCTTAGTATAATTTTAAAGCCTTAGTATTATTTTTAAATAATTTATAATCATTTATTATGATTTTTAGAAAATATAAATCAATTTTAAATAATTACTTATTATTTATAAATGATTTAATTAATTAATTTATAAAATATTTATTAAATTTATGTCAAAATAGTAAAAGTTAATTATTATAACTTAAAATAATTTTTAAAACTGAATTTATAATTATTTATAATTATTTTTATTTATTTTATTTATTTTAATTTATTTTTACTCTGTCCGTTGCTAAAGGCCATAGGCATTAGGAAGCGTCGCTGTATGTGTTCTTCAGCCTGAAGAACAGCCTTGGTCAAGGCCGAGTGGCCACTTTGACCAAGCTTGTTCTAGCAGCTTGTTATTGTGACGCCCCCAAATTCGGGTCTCAAATACCCGGATTTGGTCATCACGATCCAATACAAACATTCACCAGTAAACAACATACAATAACTAAATGCGGAAAGAAATAAACGTATGTCATTCATTCAAAAGGTGTTACTAGTCCCAAGATTCGATAACCTTAATACAACCTTACAATCATACCCTAGAATAACCATTAGGGTTCAAATTATATAAACAGTAATTAAACTAAGCATAAACAAAGTCAGCTACTTGAAGTCTATTACTTCATCTTTTCTTTACCCTTGCCCATCCCTGAAGTCTCGGGTTTAACTGCAATAAAAGTCATGATATAGCAAGGATGAGCAACTAGTTTGCTCAACAAGTTTAAATACAGCAATAAAGGATATATCATGATTAAAGGAATTCAACAATATGAATATCGGAAGCAAGGAGAATAATTGCTTTTAGAATAATTAATAGACGAGTAGACTTCGAACTATAAACTTCCAATGAAATCAATAGCTGATTGACCCTTTGGTTACTAGCTACAGAATATGTACTTGAGGGGATCAGCCTCGCGTACGCCATGTATATGCATAACATTCAACTCTGCTGTTTGTATCTTATGTTAGATACTTTGGGTACTCCTCTACCATATAAGGATGTTCTCTTTAGTCTAAGAATCCTTACCAACAATTGGCCTGGATAGATTTTATAAAAATTGAATGCAATTGTCTGACCGAACAAAGGTTCAGACTCTATCTGAAGCAGTTTATGAATTATAGAACTTTAAAATGATGTACAGGTTCAAGCCTGTACGAACTCAAGTGCATCGAGTGCGAGTATCAATAAAATTGATGTGGAATAATTGTAAAGTAATTAAACCACCTATAGCATACTTGGAAATAAGGTTCAAGCTAAAATAAATAACTTGCAATACAATAATATTCTGCTCGAATAAATATGAGAAGGATAGGAAACTTGGACAATAAAGAGTGTAAGTCAGGGAACTTGCATTCAATATAACAATCAAATGAAGTTAGAAAACTTGCAATTAATAATAGAAGAACGGGTTCAAGGAAACTTGCACAATAAAGAGTGAAGTTCAGAAACTTGCACAATAAAGAGTGAAGTTCAGAAACTTGCCTGTTTGCTCAGCTACAAATAATCTAGCTTTAATTAAATTGCGTTGAAACGACCTAACATTAACAAGTCGGTCTCTCAATTAGTATTGTGTAGACTGGTATGAGTTCACACTTACAAGAATCTAATCATCATGCTACATCGTCATCTCATATAATCATATATCAGTAGTGATCAGACTCTGTTTAGCAGTCTAAGAAACCTTACAAGTCAATTGGCATGCTCACAAGTATCTATATCATTTATGCATGGCTAACATCATTTATTATTCTAAATCATGTCTTATTCATGCTTAACTAGTTTTCATGGCTTCTAACATAGTATGTATACATGCATGATATATTAGTGATGTTTTTAAAGCACCCTCATGTATGCTCAAAATATCATAACACTGTGACTTTGGTTCGTGCACTTTAGTTTTCCAAAACTTTCAAGTTTAGCTTTTGAAATCACTTTAAACTTCAACCATGTATGCTAATGTGTATTCAACACTTTAGACTAACATTTCATGCCTAATTACACCATACGATCATGCTCACAAGATCAGAATACACAAATGATACGTATATGTCAAAGTTCAATTTAACAATTCTAAGTTCGTTTATAAACTATAAATCTTTTCATCAATCGTGTGTACTAACATAGTTATACATGCTCATGCTACATCCATGTACTCATATGTGCACGTTAATCCTTTCCTCATGCTTGTCTAATGCGATACTAACAAGTTAGCACATAGCAGAAACTAACAGAAACAGAAAACAGATTCAGGGCCTGAGCTGCGCCCTAGTACAAAACTGGCGCAGCTGCGTCGTGGCTCGGCAAAAAATAGAGCAGCTTTCTGCTTTAGCAGTTATCAAACCCAACTCAAAATTTCTTTACCAATTTGATTCTAAACTACTACAATGTAGTTCTAACTTGCATATAAGTTAATATAACAACTAACAAGCATCCCTCAATCCAATTAACATTCAATTCATGCATGATTAATAATCTAAGAAATTCATAGAAATGGAATTTAAACCTCTTCTAACTCAGTTTGCAAGGCTTGCTAAATAGCTTCTAATATACTGCTATATTTCTTTCCCTCAACTCAATAGAAAATCTCAGCAAATAGAATGAGAAGAAGAGAGGCTATATTTATAGACAATTGGATATCCAGACAATGTAATTATCTCCCAAATCAAACCAATGGAAAGAGCGAGATCATGAAGGTTAACAAGGAGTAGTTGAGTACTTAGTGAATTCATCATGATACCCACTCCCTTCGTTATCATTGGCTAGACTTTGATGAATTTGAGAAAAAGAGTAGAGTAGCTAGCCTTTTGGCTTGAACACGTGAGGAAGAATTTGGGTCACTCATTATGGGACAATGCTAATAACTAAGCAACTTGTATACAATACACTAAGGTTATATATATATATATATATACCTACCATGATTACTTAGGTTATATCATATAGACACTTCGGTTATAAATTTAATTAGAGGGTACACATGGATAACATAATACATAATAGCAAGTTGGGTTATACACATCCATATATAATCCATGTACATTTCATTAATACCGAATATAAATCAATTGGGTATTATCATACTATATTATCCCAACTCTATTATTATAGAATACAATAACTCCCCAATTCGTGATTAAATAAAAGATTGAATTAGTTAATTAAATAAATCGTCTAGTCTATTAGTATTTAAATTACTAAGTAGACTATTAAATATAAATATTAATATTGCTCACATTTATTAATCAATCTATACCATTAAATCCTTTCACTATATTCAAGTAAATTGAATATTTAATTATTAGTCATCCTATCAACTCTTTTGATATAAAAACCTTAGGGCTAGTCCACTAATTTAAATAAACCATTAGTGACTCCCTTTAATTTAATCCTAGAAATTATTCGCATAGGCACTAACTCACATAACCATATAACCACACAAGGTTTAAATAAGCATACAAAACTAACTTGTTAAAATTAAATCATATATATTTAATGAATAATGGAGTTTAAAAATTCTCGGTCATTACAGTTATAATTTTGTGTTTGTAAGTGCTTCAATGATATAGTGTTTATGTAATACTACAACATGATACTAAGTTTGGACTCTAACTATAACATATCAGAAAGTTATTAAGGCTCAAAGTATCTGTCATAGTTGTTCTTGGGTTTCTGGGTAACCCAGAACGCCAGTCAACGTCGGTCAACGACCTTGTGCTTATAATAGCTTTGATTGTGTATTAGATATGTGTTGTATTTGTTGCAGTGTGTAGTCTATATATCATAGTTGAACGAGATAGCAATGGTTTGGACCAAGTAACTTCCTAAGGTATAGATCTAGGTCTGTCAAAGTACTGTCATAAACTGTTCTTCATGTTCTTCACTTTCTGGGTTTTTCTACAATATGAATCTGTGAACGGTCAACGGGTTTTGACCATTAATTCTAGTCATCCTATGTATTTATCATGTGTTAAAATATATCATACCTATAGTATACATGTAAGGGTACAATAACAAAAGCACTTAGATAACTTAACAACATAAAGAGAGAGAAATACAAGCCGGTCAAAGTACCTATCTCGACTGTTCTTGAGATTTCTGGGTAACCCAGAAATCAGAACTTTGTGATCGGTCAACCACCTTTGACCACTTATATCTTTCATTCTGTTAATCAAATAAGCTTGGATCTTGTTCTAGATTACTAAGCTTATATAATACTACAACTAGTATACAATTAACAGACCTAACTATTAACACATGAAGATCTACGGGCTCTAACATTAGGCTATCAGGCCTATTTTTAACAAATTTTTAGATTTCTTAAAACACCTATTTGATGCATCTAGATGTTATGAAAACATGATCTATCATCCTAATACACTAACTAACATGTTATTACACATAACTAAATAATATAACAACAAATCTAATATAGCATCAAAGATCTAATGTAAAATTAGGTTTTATACATTTCTTGAGCAAATTTGGATATCTAAGCTTTGATTCTGATCTTGCTATTGGTAGAGCTTCTTATGGCAGGTAGTATAAGTGTATTGGTTAAGAAATTTTGTGAGTTTGTACTGAAACAAGGCTGACATTTATATAATTGCTAGATTAGGTTTTTATGTCTTTTTCACATTTTGCCTCCATAAATATCCAACCTCTGAACTTGTGCTGTTATGACCATCTGTTTAGAGTCCAGAGATGATATAGGATTTCGAAAGGTGGTGGTGGCACTTTCTTGTGAGCAACTTCAAGTTGATTAATAAACTAATTTTGCCCTAATCTTCAGTAATTGTGATTTAGGGTTATGATTTTTGTGTTTAGGATAACTTAATGAAGTTATTAACACCTAATTTAAGTTTAGTTAACATAATTAGGGTTTATTATAACCTAATTAGGGTTAGTACTTCTTAATTAAGGTTAGGGTTTGAATTTAAGGTTAGGGTTTCTTAATTAGGGTTAGGATTTCCTAATTTAGCATTAAGGTTTCCTAATTTAGGGTTTTGACACCTAGTCTAGACGAATCACGACAAAGTGTTACTTTAATGTAAGCACGATAAAGCAGCTTGATAAAATAATATATCGAAAAGTCCAAATACCTAATAAAAAAAATTAAGCATGACGTGTCAAGCATGACGTTTTTTGGAGAAAAATATTTTTGACTAAAGTCTTCAATAGAGTATATAATAACACAATACGTATTCAGAATGGAGAGATTTTATTGATGATGAAGAATTTATATAACCGAGTCTTATTAAGGTTTTGGGATCTCACACAAATTGCACTGTGAATGCCTACGTACTTCTAGGTTGAGGGAGATCAGGTCATTCGTAGTTCATGTTTTGAGTGAGAGGTTTAAGAAGTGTTTAGTTTGGGTTTGAACTTGGTTTGATGGGTTTGGGAATTTTTTGTTTGGTTTGATTGCACCAGGAATGGCTGCCTACGTATCCCAGGTGGAGAGAGATCAGGTCATTCGTAGTTCGTTCTTCTAGTGAAAACTCAAACTGATTTTATTGATTCGCAGCACCAGGATTATGGCACGCATGTATCTTAGACATAATACCTTTTCACGGTGTCTATGTTGATGAGCTGGGGAAATTCGCCCCCGTCCATCCCTTGCAATCTAATAGCTCCTCCTGTCAACACTTCTTTGACAATGAAAGGACCTTCCTAATTCGTGGCGAACTTTCATTTGGCTTCATCTTGATTGGCCAGAACTTTCTTCAGTACCAAGTTATTTTCTTTGAATTATCGGATTCAGACTTTCTTGTTGTATGATGGAGAAATCCTTTGCTGATATAACTGCCCGTGAAAAATGGTTGTAGCCCTCTTTTTATCTATCAGGGGAAGATGGTGGTACCGCTCTTGCATCCACTGATCTTCTTCCAGTTGAGCGTCTATTAATACTCGCAAGGACTCCATTTTTACTTCTATGGGAAGTACTGCTTCCATACCATAGACCAATTAGTAGGGGTTAGCCCTAGTAGAGGTACGCATTGACGTCCAGTATGCTAACAGAGTTAGAGGCAACAAGTCAGGCCATCCTTTATGATTGGCAAATATTTTTTACATGATCTTCTTGATGTTCTTATTGGCCGCTTTGACAGCACCATTCATCTTGGGTCGGTAGATGACAGAATTGAGATGCTTGATATGAAACTTGCTGCATAAAACTCTCATCATTTGATTGTTTAGGTTCTTGGCATTGTCTGAGACGATCACCTCCGGCTGTCCGTATCGACAGACGACATTATTTCTGATGAAACCAATGATTACCTTCTTGGTGACTTTGGGAAAAGAGGCAGCTTCAACCCACTTGGTGAAGTAATCGATCATGGTGAAGATGAATCGATGTCCGTTGTTGGCTTTGGGTTCTATCGGCCCAATCACATCCATTCCCCACATAAAGAAAGGCCATGGCGAACTCATATTGTGCAGCTAATTTGGAGGAGCGTGAATAACATTTCCATCGACTTGGTATTGGTAGCATCTCCTACCGTGATCGTCACAGTTAGCTTTGAGAGAGATCCAGTAATGCCCTGTTCTTAATATCTTCTTGGCCAGCAGATGACCGCTCATATGTGGACCACAAACTCCAGCGTGGACTTCATCCATCAATCTCTGGGCTTTCTCTTTGTCGAGGCATCTTAAAATGTCTATTCTAGCATCCCTCTTGTAGAGTGCATCTCCACTAAGATAGAACTTCATGGCCATTTTGTGAATCCGCTTCTTTCCGAGTTGGCTTGCTTAGTGGGTGTAGATCCATCTAGGTGATATTCCTTGATGTCTTGATAGAAAAGCTGTTCTATAGAAGGTATTTCATTTGATACTTCTCCAATGTAATTCCCATATGTTGGGGCCTTTTAGTTTGTGAATTTGATATCGGGAATTCCCCTCCTACCCGATATATTGATTAGTGAAGCTAATGTTGCCAATGCATTCGCAAAGTCGTTCCTACCTCGAGGGATGTGGATGAAGGTTATTCCTCAAAATATATGGATAAGTTGATGATTTGCTGGTGATAGGGCAGAAAATAGAATTCCTTAGTATGATATGCCCCAGTGGTTTGTCTGATAACCAACTCAGAATCTCCAAAGACTAATAGACGCTGGATATTCAGCTGTGTTGTTTGTGTTGACAAACTGTAACTTGGTAGCCACAGGATACTGTTCTCCTATACCAGATACAAGGACTGCCCCAGCTCCAGCACCGTCCATGTTCACCGCTCCATATAAATATATTTTCCAGGGTTGGACTTTATTCTCCTGATGTATTTGTTAAATTTCCATGATTCCGTTGTCCGAGAAATAAGTTTCCAAAGGATCAAAACCTCCTGACGGAGCTTCGTCCAATTGATCTGCAATGCCCTGACCTTTGATGGACTTCTGAGTCACGTAGATAATGTCAAACTGTTGGAGGATCAACTGCCATTTGGATAATCGACAATTCAATATTGGATTGCTGAACACGTACTTCAGTGGATCCATGCGGGATATGAGATAGGTCGTGTGCCCATGCAGATAGTGTTGTAGCCTCATGGCGGCCCATGCTAATGCACAATATATCTTCTCAATCAGGGTGTACTTCTGCTCGCCGCTGCTGAATCTCTTGCTGATGTAATAGATAGCTCTTTCCTTGCTTCTATTATCTTTCTATCCCAACATACAGTCCATTTGACGGACAGGTACATAAACAGGGGAACCGCATCCCTCTGGGGTACCAAGACAGGTGCTTCGATCAACTGCTTCTTGATGGGAAGGAAGGCTTTTTGGCAATCTTCATTCCATTTCGTGGAGGCGTTCTTCCTTAGTAGCTTGAAGATGGGTTCACAAGTTGTTATAAGCTGGGAAATGAATGGGCTTATGAAATTGATCCTCTCCAGGAACCCACGTATTTCTTTTTCTGTTCGGGGTACGTGCATCTCAGTGATGGCTTTAATCTTGGCGGGATCCAGCTCAATGCCTCTATTGCTTACCAAAAATCCCAACAACTTGCCCGATTTGACCCTAAAAGCAAATTTGGCTGGACTCAGCTTGAGGTTGTACTTACTCAATATGTTGAACAACTTTTTGAGATGACTGATATAATCGTCCTCCTTTTGGGATTTGATGATGATGTCATCCACATAAACCTCTATCTCCTTATGCATCATGTTATGAAACAGGGCCATCATGGCTCGCTGATACGTGGCACCGACATTGATGAGACCGAAGGATAAAAGTCTATATAGAAGGTTCCCCAAGGAGTGATGAAGGCTGTCTTCTCCCTTTCCTCTTCAGCGACCATAATTTGATGGTAACCAGCAAAGCAATCCATGAAAGAATAATTGCCATACTGTGCTGTATTATCTATCAGGATGTGGATGAAAGGTACCGGGAAATTTTCCTTGAGACAAGCTTTATTCAAATCCTTATAATCCACGCAGACTCGTATCTGCCCTCCGGGCTTAGGCACGGGAGCTATGTTTGACAACCACTTCAGGTATGTTGAAACCATGATGATTCCGACTTTGAATTCCTTGACAACTTCTTCTTTGACTTTCAGACTCCATTCGGGTTTCAACCGCCTGAGCTTCTGCTTGACTGGCTTGAATCCATCTTTGATAGGGAGTCGATGGATGACAATGTCAGTAGACAAGCCAATCATGTCTTCATGTGACCATGCAAACACATCCTGGAACTGTAATAATATTGAATCAGGTCGGCTTTTTTATCTTGGGTGAGGTCTAGGCCTATCTGGATTTCATTGAGGTTTTCTGAGGTTCTGATATTGAAAGTGGTGGTTTGATCGAGGTTTGGTTTAGGTTTATCTTCGACCCTTTCTTTGATCTCATCGGGCACCTCATATTCATTTCTCCTCTTGATCAATTTCCATCAAGTTGTAGTTCAGTTCTACATCAAAGTTGTAGTCACTGTGACAGTTTGGCATTTCATTAGTAGAAGCGATAAATAAATCCAATTCTGGAGTCCTTAAAATAAAATTCTTTCACTTTAATATATGAAATTGTTTAAACATACAAAATATTTAGCAAAAGCATGACAAAAGTTACTGCTATAGTTGTGTAATAAAAATAAGCAGTGAATGAAACCATGTTTCATGGTAGATGGACTTTCTGCCCTTTTACCCTTTTTTGAATGAGGCAAGGGATGCTGGTCTAATTGTCCAATGTCAGATCCTCATAAATAGGGAGGATAAAGGACTTATGCTCTTCTGCACCATCTCTGATAACGACTGAGACATCCTTCTCATTAGAGTCGTGGTTCTTCTTTGAACTGCCACCCTTCCCCTTCTTGATGCAAGGAATTCGGATTTGATCTTCTTCATCATTGTCTGGGATATCATCGTTCATCCCCTCGTAGTGCATCAGATAATACATGTTAGCAAATGGGTCTCATCCTTCACGCATGAACTTTTCTTTTCCCTTTTTACTTTCATTCTCGATCTCCAAGGCTTTTCTCTAACTAATTGGTTTGACTGGAGGAAAAAACATGCCTGACACCGCAACAGGAATCTTCCTCATTGGCTTCACAAACCCAGCATCAGTGAGGTTTAGCAGTAGAATCGTGGAGGCATGAACTTTTGGATGCTTGTGTGGGTTCCGGTGGTTTGACCCAGATGTGTAGCCTAATCTTTCTCTCCCTTACTGGCTCGGGATTTGCACCGAACTTTTGATACCTTGTTGATTCTTTCCTAACCCTTCTCCAGGGCAGAAACCCAAAGATACCATCTCATGCCCTACTGTTATTACTTTGGGAGAGACTTTTGGTTGCAAAGCTGGTGCCCTAACAGGTAGGTATTGAGTATTGCTCACTTCCAATGCTTGAAAACTAGCAGGTTCAATCCCTTCGTCCAGATTGATCACCGACATGTATCATTGTATGCAGACAGGGTATTCTGGTTTGGCATTCACTGTAATTAGGTTGCATTGATAATGTACTTGAGCTACTAATGAAGGGTGGATGGAACTGCTGTTGCCATATGGATCCACGGCCTTCCCGGCAATAAGTTGTATTCGGTGGTAATGTTGAGTACCTGGAAGGATACATAGAAAGTATGGGGACCAATTTCCAGTAGAAGCTCAATCTCTCCCATAGTCTCTCGGCGAGACCCATTGCAAGTCCGGATAACCCTATGATTGATACGAATTTGGTTTGGTTTGATCTTCATTCTCTCTAAGGTATCGTGGGATAGATGTTTGGGGACGATCCTCCATCTATCAGCACTCCTCCGATCGTATACCCTGATAACATCACTGCTATGTGCAGTAACTTGTAATGACCCGTCCCCTCTGCAGATATATCATCATCAGTGAAGGATATCACATTGCTGTTGAAGATGTGTTCTATCACGTGACAAAAATTTTTAGTATCTACCGTCTTTGGCAGATGGGCTTCCTCTAGTACCTTCACCAGAATGTTACGATGATCCACCGAGGAGAAGACCAGATCCAGGAAGGATACCTGTTTGGGTGCATCTTTCAAGCTTTGCACCACCTTAATCTCATTATACCTCATTTTGCTAAGGAACTCTTCAACTTTCTCTTTAGCCACTTTCCCTTTAGCTTTAATGACTGAATTGATCACCCATTGAGGCAGGTACGACGGGTTTTTCTTTGATATGATGGCAATATTATTTAAAGTTGAACCATCATCC
The DNA here is from genome assembly GCA_020205555.1 of Panax stipuleanatus. Lineage (NCBI taxonomy): Eukaryota > Viridiplantae > Streptophyta > Magnoliopsida > Apiales > Araliaceae > Panax > Panax stipuleanatus. The sequence goes on from CM035121.1 coordinate 66,362,024, forward strand.
TTCCCATAGTTCTATGGAACTCTCTTCAGACTGACCATTGGTTATTATGGTCTGAAGGGCAGTATTAAAGGTTCGGGCGTAACCACATTTATGGGATTATGTATTTCTTGGACCCCTTTCCCTTGCAGTATTAAGGGTGTGGTGGTTATATCCTTGTCACAGGAAATAACAGCTACTGTTTCTTGATTCCATGCCATCGGAATAAAGAATGCTTCTTCATCGGGATAACCGCAATCCTGATTACCCTTTATCAGTTCACCATTTTCAATCAAATTCTGAATCAGGTGACAAAGACCCCAACAATCCTCGGTATTATGACCGGAAGCATTGGAATGATACTGACAAATCTTGTAAGGCTTGAACTTTCTAGATCGAGGGTTCACCGGGGGTAACAAATCTGTAACCATTCCCTCATTGATCAGCATTTGAAGGATATCCTTCATCGGCTAGTTCAGATTAGTGAAATTCCTCTAGAAAGGGAATTCCCTATCAGCTTGGAACTTCTCTTCCTTAGCCACCTTGTCGGCCCATGGTTTATATTCATGAAACCGGTAAAAATCCCTCATAGCAATGGGGCTAATTTTTGGTGTGGGAGGACTTGCTTCATGCTGGTTAGTCTGGTTTATCAACTGTCTGGTTATTTGATGTTGATACACGACCAGATCTGCTAACTGTCTAATCTGTTCCTTGATAAACTTGATTTCTTGTTCCATCAAGAACTGCCTCTCTGAGAACTCCCAACTGTCTGGGTTATTAGTGCTTGATTGAGTGGACTCTCCGACATACCGAAGGTATTTGGATCCTTCTCCAATCCTTGTGCTAATCATGTTGACACCCTCCTCTTTGTGTTGAGGGAGGGGATTATCCTACACATGCAGTTGCTCAGGTTTGGTCACCACAATCTCTCCATTGTCTATCAAGTTTTGAATTTTGTTCTTGAGAGACTAACAGTCTTGCGTATCGTGGCCCGGGGATCCGGAATGGTTTGCACACATTTTACTCGAGTCGAAATTTGGTCCGCTGGTACTGGTTGGTGGAAAGAGTTGAATAATCTTTTTTTTGTGTTGTCAATAGTTTTAGCATATTTTCTATTGAATCCCCTAAGGGGGTGAACCTTCTTCGACGTTTGGCCTCTGCAATTTTCTGAAATGGAGGATTTAAAGGTTGGGATGGAGCTTGAAAAGGGGAATAGTTTCTCCTTTAAACAGGCAAGCGAGGATTGCCTATTTGGTCCTGTCCTTGCAGTACTAAGGACACTTCTTCTTCTTTCTTCTTATGTACTCTTCGAGGATTATTCTCATACTTCCCGGATTGGATATGCTCAGTAACGGCTTCCAAGGCGGTAAGATCTTTTATCTTCCCAAACTTTAGCCCCATTTCAGCCATCTCTCCATGTTTGATCATCTCAGAGAATGGTTTCCCTATGCCTGCTAGGACCCTTTCATAATATGAAGCTTCTTGAATGTTGATGAAGGTTATGACTACCTCAGACTCAGTCATAGGCGGGGTGACTTGTGCTGCCATTTGTCTCCACCATTGGGCATACTCTCTAAATGACTAAGTTCTTTGCTTTTTGATTTTAGTAATTTGATATCTGTCTTGAGCCATCTGAGACTGAAAGTTGTATTGATTGAGGAAGGCATGTGCTAACTCTTCGCAGCTGTGAATTTTGGAATTATCCAGACGGGCATACCGGCTCTAGCCTCTCCGGTCAAACTTTTCTAGAACAATTGCATTCTGAGTTTCTCATCCTCTGCATAGGATCCGAGCTCTCCAATGAATACCTTCAAATGGGTGTAGGGATCTCCTAATCCATCATATTTCTCAAAATCAGGGACTTAAAACTTGTCGGGGTAACGAGCCCCTGGGAATATAAATAAATCTAAGTAATTGACACTCCCAAATGCCCCAATCCCTTTGATGGACCGGATGGTTTCTTCCGTTTGTTGTACTTTCTTCAGAATATCACCAGCTTCCTGCTCTTTGTTAAGGTTGATGATTTCAGGGGTTTTATTGGTAGGATCCTAGTTTTGGGGATCAAAAATTTGAGTGTCTTTCTTTTCGGTCTCTTGACTGCCACCGGGTGTAGCTGGTTCTGTATGACCCTGTGCTTATTTCCCTTGAAGACCTTTTCTTTGTTCTTTCAAGAAAATAGCCAATTCGGCTATCTGGTTTTTTAATCCTTCAAACTCCTCCCTAGATATAGGGGTGGATTCTGGTTGAGCACTTGAAGCCATGTTTGGAGATGGACTTATTGCTTTCTTAGATTTGGATCTGGTTACGGGACCAATTTTTACCTACAATAAATGTAGGTGTGTTAATCTTGATGTATATATATCAACAAGATGCATGCCATGATGTGTTTATTTTTGAGGTTTTTTTTAAGCTTATCTTGTACAATAAAGGTTAGTGGTTTTGATGACAGGATAGCATGATAGGATTTACAAGATATAGAATGTACATTTACATTGAAATTTACATTGAATTGAAAAATTGTTTATTGACTTGAAAGAGGAAGGTATGAAGAAGCTTCCCTTCGGATTTGGTTAATCAGAGGCTGACCTATCTTAGGCTACTCTCTCGGTTTTTCGGCATGAAGGTTCCCAGATCATCGCAATCTACTAGAGGGGAAGTTAATCCGATCTTTCAATTGGAGCATATCTGAGTGGTGCCTTTCCTGAGGCCTAGCAGGATTAGTCTCCTCTGAGTCCAATAATCAAACACCGACAGGTTCGCCTCCTGGTGGAGGAATCATATAGAATAAATTCATATACATCGCGTCTCACCGTATGAAATGATGACATTGTGCGAAGCACTAATATAAAGCAGGAAAACATTCATTCACATCCATTCAATGTAAACGCAGCATTCACACACATGCAGATAGAAAAAGGGAATTTTGAAAAGATTTGGACGCGGCCTAAGCCCTCTACTGTCCCCAGCAGAGTCGCCACCTGTCGACGTCGAGAAAAAATCCTGTCGATTTGGACCAGATCTTTCTCTCTTATTAAATTTTGTTGTTCCCTACCCTTATTCATCTTATCTTTTTTATGAAGGGTGAAGGTTTTTTAGGAAAAGGCCAACATGTATCATGTCGTCGATTTGAAAGGTTACAGAGTCACTAGTTGGTAGATTTGAAATGGTTGTACCAACTCAACCTAGTTTTATTTGTAAGTAGGCCCAATTACTGAACACTGTCGAAACTTGATCTTTGAAACAGAAAATCTAAGTTTGGGGGCTTGGTTAAGTGGGAGGAAGGTGTTAGGCACCTCCAACTCCAGTGAAAATACGGTACCGCATCTTTTCAATATTTCCCTTTTAAATTGCAATGTGTGTGTGAATGCTGGAAGTAATTGAGCCTACGTTTGATTGAAAGTATTGTTGTGCTTCGTTGAACCTATATACGAAGGGTTTGATTTGGTTTGCAAAAGTCCTTTTTAGGCAAGATATGAAAATGATGTTTTGAAAAGTTGGTTTTCAAACCCGTTTGCTTGCATAGGAATTGAAGCATGTTGGTACTTTCCATTTTTTATTCTTTTTAGTCTTCAGCTTGATTTGGATGGTGATTGTCGGGCTGTGAAGCATCGTCGACCACAAAATATATACAAGTGCTGGTCTTCTCATGGGCATGACTGTAGGGTTTTCGGCATATAAACGCAGCAGAAATTAAAATTTTTCGAAACCCTAAAATAGGATCCATGCAAAAAAATATTAATCCAGAGGTTTAGATTTAATTTTTTTTATCGATTATCTAAGCTTGAATGGAGACGATGGAAATTCTGGAACAACTTCGAATCTTTAACGCAATCCAAAGGAACTGCGTCTCTACGGTATCCACACGAACGCCCCGCGAACCGTCATATGATCTGCAGCAAAAAGAACTGCGGTACTAACCGCCAAGATATGGATTTTGGAGCTTTTCTCTCTAGTCTCTCTCTAAGAGCGGCTAGGGTTTTGTTTTTAATGAATACCCTAAAAACGGCTGATATATCATATATATAGCAGTTAAAGGAATTATCCAAAACCTAATTCAATTAGAAAAGTAAAATCCGAATTTATATATATTATATCTTAATTAAGTCTTACTTAATTAATATATGATAGTAGTGTGCATATAAGCCAATCATGTATAATGATAAAGCACATACTTTGTAAATAATCTTATTTATTTAATAATTAATAAAATATTCATTTAAGGCATTTAATTATCTACATGGTGCTATTTTTATAATATGTAAATAACCCATAGTTTTAAGCAATGCTTTTAGAATCATGATGAGATCATGCTAATGAGATCTAAATTCTTAGAAAGCTTAAAAACTAAAATAGTTCCCAATTGTGGGATTACTAAAATGGGGATTAGTAAATCCGAATAGATTGGTACATATGTTGCTTGCTCATTAGATGAGGATGACTGATCTCATGGTCATTTGTGTGGAGACACTAAAGCAAGTATGTAGGTGCTTATTGGAGAATAAGTTCACTGAACGTGACTCGCTATGGAATACCTAATGGAGTTTTACTCGACTGTCAATAGGAATTCCTAATGTGATAGTAGTACAAGTGATCCTTGGACTTGAGATCATCATAGTATCTTGTATGTAACAAAGTATACTTTGACTTATTCCTTAAGGCCTTTTAAGGCATATATAGGGTATGCTAGGGTATAATGAGTTACATATGGAGATAATGTATGATCAATAAAGAATCTACCACCTCTAGTAAAAGAGGAGATATGTCCTATGTGATTCGTTAAATGACAACCCAGGAATCCTTGGTCAAGGTAGAATGAAATTAGAAATAGGTTTCTAATTTGCATTATTTGGGGTTGTGCATTTTCTAATCGAAATACATATGATTAAATAAATTAAGATTTGACAGTAAATCTATGTCTTATATTTAATTGGGACATTGTATGGTGGAAGGATTGAATTGTACGGTAACTATTAACTCACAGGTTCTTTTATGATTAATGTTGAAATCTATATTATCTGGAAAGTCGTTGATCGCTAGGGAGGCTTATCCTTATTGTAGAATAAATGTTATTTATTTAAATAGATTATTAATTTAATTTATTTATTTAAATAAGATTAGAATTGTTCTGATTGATTTATTCACAACCGGTTTAATATGGAGAACCTAAAGGGTCACACCATAAAAGGAAGAAGAATTATTTAAGAAGAAAATGACATGATAGTAATAATGCATTAAGTATAATTAATTTAATCTATGGTGATAGAATAAATTAAATAGCTTAATGTTTATTATTTAATATTTTAGAAATACTAAATATAAATTAATAAGAGGAGTCTTATTAATATTATTATAATTATTTTAATTCTAAAGGAGTTTAGGAATTAATATAATATCAGTACTCTCTCTCTCTTAATCCTAATAAGATTAGGATATAAATTAATTAAAAGTGTTTAATTAATTAATAAAATCCTATTCTAATTGAATTAAGAGGGTTAACCTAATATCTATATAAGAGAGTCTTATATTAGAAATAAAGTACGTGAATTTTTTTAAAAGTTGGGAGTACACATATTCTATAGAGATATAAACAAGGGTTAAGCCAATAACCCATCTTCCTGAGTTCTTCATCTTCCTTGGTGAATCACCGTTAGAGGCCAAACATTTGGGTGGCTAACATTGATCAAGGGAAGGAGCCACTACAGAGGAATCAAAGGAATCAAAGGAGTAGAACTTGTACCTGAGGAAGCTTGGATTTTCAAAGGTATAATTTCATCCTCTTTTCTGTTATTGATAACTAGCACAAAGTATGATCATGGTTATGGGTTTGTATAATTTTTTGAAAACCTATGTTTCGCGCTTCCGCCCTATTTATGTGATTTGATTGCATGATTGCGTTACGTACAAACCCAACAGTGGTATCAGAGCCTAACTTTGTGCTAATTATCAAATTTATGATTCCATGTATGAATTGATGTGAGAAGTGGATCGTTTTTCTGGACAAAAATTGTTTTCTGCAAGTTTCTGCGACGAACGGCGCAGCTGCCCAGTTCATTACTGGCGCAGCTGCGCCGGTCTGCAAAAACTGCTGCTTCAGGCTATCTGCGCAGCTGTGCAGCTGCCCAGTTCATTACTGGCGCAGCTGCGCCGGTACCTGGACAGACCCTAAAAATTGATTTTAATTAATTAAGTAAACTGTTTATTTAATTGATAAAGTTTTAAAATAAAGATGTTTATTTTATCTGAAATATGATTTCAGATTGCTAAAATTAAAGAAGTTTAATTTGGATTTATGTTTTATTAAAATAAAAGAGTTTATTTTATTTCAAAAATAAAATTTAGCAAAACTTTTGTCCATTAAATAACATCGATCCATATATGGAATAGCTTTATTATTCATGAGATGAATGGATATTTATTGATGCATATGTTGATGTGTATGATAATAAATGGGGTTGATTATGAACTATGACCAATGTGATTGGATTTTATTTTGGATGAATACTTGAATGTATGGGTTTTATAAAATGGGGTCTACGTACCTCGTCTTCTCTAGTTTTATTCTCGGTGTAAAATTCTATCTCCCTCCTATGTACTTCCCTTTGACTGCTGATCAAGGTTTCTATTTAATTAAAAATAGTTTATGTAATAGAGATAGTTAGAATTATCTTGAAGAAACTGGAGACCAAAAAGCAAGGAGCGCGTGAAGACCCGTTTGTATGGAGCCCAGGTTTAAATGTAATAGTTACATTTAAAATTTAATTTCTTGCACTCTTAGGTTTGACCTTTTGGTTCACTTGGTGGCTCTAGTGAACCAAACTAGAATAAAAGTCCATAATCAATCCGGATAGAATATAGTATTCTATATTGCATGCTAAATATTATATATATTATATTTTATGCAAACATGCTTCGCATGTTTAATAAAATGACGAGTATTTTATATATATATTTGCATACGCGTTAAACAAGATGAGACAAATAATAACAAACCCCTCAAAGAAATAATATCAAGTCTGAAGCGTTCAAATGATATTTGGAATATCGAACGTCGCCTTCTAGCATGATTAATTAATAGAATATTAAATATTTAATATGAGTTTGTTGTGCTATCCACAAGGCGAGTATTGAATATTTAAAATGTTAATTAATCACATTTGATGCTTATCAAGAAAATTGAACAATCTAGTCTTGTTGTGCTATCCACAAGGACGAATTTTTATTTTTTTTTGAATTTATGGAAGTGCTAGGCTGGACTTAACTTCAATTATTTTAGTTCGGATGTGCACACATATGACCATTATGATTTAAGAGGCAAAATAAAAGGAGTTACATGGTGATGTAATTGACAAGAATTGTCTACCTATTTATTTGTATATCGTTTGTTGTGCTATCCACAAGGTTATATACATTTGAAATGGGATCCTTAATCTCACTAGCAAATCTTTAATTAGATATTGCCGAACTATATAAGTGAGGGTAATATAGTTTGATGAAAATAGTGGGAGATACCAATTTAAAATAAAGACCTAAATTTATTTTGGTATGCAAAGTTAATAAAATGAATGTTTGCTAAAATATTGTCTTTCCACATGCAGAATTTTAAAAATGTCAAAATCGTTAATCTCACAACGAAGCATACTTGATGCAAATAAGCTTACCGGGCCAAATTATGAGGACTGGCTAAGAAATCTGAGAATTGTTCTCACTGCTGAAAAGATTTCTTATGTCCTAAATTCAACTATCCTTGAATCTGTTTCGAAAACAGCCTCTGAGGAAGAGGTTGCCACTTTCAATAAGTGGCAAGATGATGCATCTGTGGCTCAATGCATCATGCTCGCATCCATGAATAGTGAGCTTCAGCGTCAGCATGAAAAAATGGATGCTCCTGCTATGCTGCTTCACCTCAAGGAGTTGTATGGTGAACAGAGTAGGACTGCTAGATATGAGATATCTAAGGAGCTCTTCCGATCTCGGATGACCGAGGGCACTACCATCGAGACTCGTGTTCTGAAGGTAATCAAATTGATTGAACACCTTGGACAGCTTGGGTTCGTCATGGATGGGGAGTTGAGTCAAGACTTGGTCTTTCAGTCACTCCCTGAGACCGGCTCGCAGTTTGTTGTTAATTTTCACATGAATAAGCTAGATGTCAGCTTGCCTGAGCTGCTTAACATGCTGAAAACTGCAGAAGGTCACTTCTCATCCAAGAAGAACCATGTCTTGATGGTGGATTCTTCCAATAAAAGGAAGAGGCCCAAGGTGTCTTCTGAAAAGAAGAAATCCAAGAAGGCTAAGGGAAAGGGGAAAGAAAAGGAATAAAAGAAACCTGAACCAGCTAAAGGAATGTGCTTTCATTGCAATGAGCCGGGACATTGGAAGAGGAACTGCAAGAAGTTTCTAGCAGAGAAGAAGCTTGGAGAAGCTTCGACTTCCAATCAAGGTTTGTTTATGATTGAAATTAATTTTTCTGAAAGTCATAATTCTACTTGGGTATTGGATACCGGCTGTGGTTCTCACATATGTAACACTGTGCAGGGACTGGTCAGAAGTAAAAAGCTGAACAAAGATGAGGTGATCCTACGAGTGGGGAATGGAGCAAAGGTTGCTGCATTAGCTATAGGAACTTATTGTTTAGCAATGCCTTCGAAAAAGTCCGTTTATCTTAATAATTGTTATTATATTTTGAATATTATTAAAAATATTATTTTAATTTTTGTATTGGATATGGAAGGTTTTGACGTTATTATAAAGAACAATGGTTGTTCTATTTATAAAGACGATGTTTTATATGGTATTTAAAATTTGCGAAATGGACTTTATACACTTGACTTACAAGAAAATATATTTCAAATTGAACAAACTAAGAAAAGGAAAAGAGATGATATTAATTATACCTATATGTGGCACTGTAGACTCGGTCATATCAATGAACCAAGATTATCCAAGTTGCATAAGGATGGGCTCCAAGAGCTATCTGATTATGAATCGTATCCAACTTGTGAATCTTGTCTCATGGGTAAAATGACTAAATCTCCTTTTAGTGGAAAAGGAGAAAGAGTTACAGAGTTGTTGCCATTAATTCACACAGACGTTTGTGGACCTATGACAACAAGTGCACGGGGTGGGTTTTCTTATTTTATTACTTTCACTGATGATCACTCAAGATTTGGATATGTGTATTTGATGAAATACAAATCAAAATCATTTGAAAAGTTCAAAGAGTTCAGAAGTGAAGTAGAGAAACAAACGGGCAAGAGTGTTAAGATACTTCGATCAGATCGAGGTGGAGAATACTTAAGCTGTGAGTTTCTCAATTGTCTCAAAGAAAATAGTATAATCGCACAATAGACTCCTCCAGGTACACCACAGTTAAATGGAGTATCTGAAAGGAGAAATCGAACACTGTTGGACATGGTTCGATCCATGATGAGTTTTACCGACCTTCCAATTTCCTTATGGGGATATGCCCTAGAAACGGCTGCATACCTACTTAACAAGGTACCTACCAAATCCGCCCTTAAGACTCCATATGAGATGTGCAAAGGGAGGAAACCAAATCTTAAGCATGTTAAGACTTGGGGTTGTCTAGCTTATGTCAAAAAGTTTGAAAATGATAAGCTACAGAATAAATTCGATAAGTGTAGATTTGTGGGATACCCTAAAGAAACCGTAGGGTATTATTTCTATCACCCAACTGATCAAAATGTGTTTGTTGCGAAACATGCTACCTTCTTGGAGAAAGTGTTTATCCATGAAGGGGTCAGTGGGAGTAAGATATATCTTGAAGAAATTCAAGAACCACAAGTTACCACGGATCAAAGTCAGGTACCTGACTAAATAGAAGAACCTACTGTACCACACCCTATTCGTAAATCTGGAAGAGTACCAAAGATGCCTGAGAGGTATGGATTCGTTATAGAGGATGACGATGAGGTACACATCATGAATGATGATGAACCATTGAATTACGAACAGGCTATGAGTAATAAAGACTCAGGGAAATGGCTTGAAGCCATGAAATCCGAAATGGACTCCATGTATGAAAACAAAGTATGGACTTTGGTTTCACCACCTGAAGATATTAAACCTATTGGGTGTAAATGGGTTTTTAATAGAAAGACTGGAGCAGACGGAAAGGTAGAGACCAATAAGGCCCGACTGGTTGCAAAAGGTTTCAAACAAAGACAAGGAGTTGACTATGATGAAACCTTCTCACCAGTAGCCATGCTCAAGTCCATTCGGATTTTGCTTGCGATTGCAGCTTACAACGACTATGAGATCTGGCAGATGGACGTGAAAACGGCCTTCCTCAATGGGAAACTTGAGGAGGATGTGTATATGACACAGCTAGAGGGATTTATTTCAAAAGTTGGAACAAATCAAGTCTGTAAGCTACAACGATCCATTTATGGGTTGAAGCAAACTTCTCGTAGACGGAACATTCGTTTTGATGAGATAATCAAAGAGTTTGATTTTATTAAAAACGAGGATGAACCATGTGTATACAAGAAGGTTAGTGGGAGCGCAGTATCATTCATAGTATTATATGTTGATGACATATTACTGATAGGGAATGACATTCCTATGTTACAATCAATTAAAATCTGGTTATCTAAAAACTTCTCCATGAAGGACTTGGGTGAAGCATCCTATATTTTGGGGATAAAGATCTATAGAGATAGATCTAAAAGGATGCTTGGCTTATCCCAAGGAACGTACATTGATACGATGCTAAAGAGGTTTAGCATAGAAGATTCCAAAAGAGGTCTCATGCCGATGAGCCATGTAATACATCTCTCCAAGAAACAGGCCCTAAAGACACCTGAGGAGAGAGATTGTATGAGTAAGATCCCTTATGCTTCTGCAATAGGATCTATCATGTACGGTATGATATGTACTAGACCGGATGTTGCTCACGCACTTAGTGTAACAAGCAGATACCAGTCGAATCCAGGAGAAGAGCACTGGAAGGTAGTGAAAAATATCCTAAAGTACTTGAGAAGGACTAAAGATATTTTTCTTGTCTACGGTGGGTCTGAATTAAAACTCAAGGGATTCACGGACTCAAGTTTTCAAATAGACCAAGATGACAGTAAATCTGTTTCAGGGTATGTGTTTACCTTGAATGGAGGTGATGTGAGTTGGAAGAGTTCCAAGCAGCAAACAGTTGCTGATTCAGTGACAGAGGCAGAGTATATAGCTGCAAGTGAAGCTGCAAAGAAAGCTATTTGGATGAAGAAGTTCATAACTGAACTTGGTGTGGTTCCTAGCATTGGAGAAGCAGTTCCCGTATACTGTGACAACACCGGAGCGGTTGCACAGGCTAAGGAACCCAGGTCTCATTAGAAATCCAAACACGTGTTGCGGCGATTTCACTTGATCAGGAAAATCATTGAAAGAGGAGACGTCACCTTGGAACGTGTAGACTCTCAAGACAACATTGAAGATCCATTTACTAAAGCTCTAACACAACAGCAGTTTGATCGTCACTTAGAGAAGATGGGTATGAGATACAATGGCGATTGGCTTTAGTGCAAGTGGGAGATTGATAGTAGTGTGCATACAAGCCAATCATGTATAATGATAAAGCACATACTTTGTAAACAATCTTATTTATTTATTAATTAATTAAATATTCATTTAAGGCATTTAATTATCTACATGGTGCTGTTTTTATAATATGTAAATAACCCATAGTTTTAAGCAATGCTTTTAGAATCATGATGAGATCATGCAAATGGGATCTAAATTCTTAGAAAGCTTAAAAACTAAAATAGTTCCCAATTGTGGGATTACTAAAATGGGGATTAGTAAATACGAATAGATTGGTACATATGTTGCTTGCTCATTAGATGAGGATGACTGATCTCATGGTCATTTGTGTGGAGACACTAAAATAAGTATGTAGGTGCTTATTGGAGAATAAGTTCACTGAACGTGACTCGCTATGGAATACCTAATGGAGTTTTACTCGCATGTCAATAGGAATTCCTAATGTGATAGTAGTACAAGTGATCCTTGAACTTGAGATCATCATAGTATCTTATATGTAACAAATTATACTTTGACTTATTCCTTAAGGCCTTTTAAGGCATATATAGGGTATGCTTGGGTATAATGAGTTGCATATGGAGATAATGTATGATCAATAAAGAATCTACAACCTCTAGTAAAAGAGGAGATATGTCCCATGTGATTCGTTAAATGACAACCCAGGAATCCTTGGCCAAGGTAGAATGAAATTAGAAAGAGGTTTCTAATTTGCATTATTTAGGGTTGTGCATTTTCTAATCGAAGTACATATGATTAAATAAATTAAGACTTGACAGTAAATCCATGTCTTATATGTAATTGGGACATTGTATGGTGGAAGGATTGAATTGTACGGTAACTATTAACTCACATGTTCTTTTATGATTAATGTTGAAATCTATATTATCTGGAAAGTCGTTGATCGCTAGGGAGGCTTATCCCTATTGTAGAATAAATGTTATTTATTTAAATAGATTATTAATTTAATTTATTTATGTAAATAAGATTAGAATTGTTCTAATTGATTTATTCACAACCGGTTTAATATGGAGAACCTAAAGGGTCACACCATAAAAGGAAGAAGAATTATTTAAGAAGAAAATGGCATGATAGTAATAATGCATTAAGTATAATTAATTTAATCTATGGTGATAGAATAAATTAAATAGCTTAATGTTTATTATTTAATATTTTAGAAATATTAAATATAAATTAATAAGAGGAGTCTTATTAATATTATTTTTATTATTTTAATTCTAAAGGAGTTTAGGAATTAATATAATATCAGTACTCTCTCTCTCTCAATCCTAATAAGATTAGGATATAAATTAATTAAAAGTGTTTAATTAATTAATAAAACCCTATTCTAATTGAATTAGGAGGGTTAACCTAATATCTATATAAGAGAGTCTTATATCAGAAATAAGGTACATGAATTTTTCCAAGAGTTGGGAGTACACATATTCTATAGAGATAGAAACAAGGGTTAAGCCAATAACCCATCTTCCTGAGTTCTTCATCTTCCTTGGTGGATCACCGTTAGAGGCCAAACATTTGGGTGGCTGACATTGATCAAGGGAAGCAGCCACTACAGCGGAATCAAAGGAATCAATAGAGTAGAACTTGTACCTGAGGAAGCTTGGATTTTCAAAGGTATAATTCCATCCTCTTTTCTGTTATTGATAACTAGCACAAAGCATGATCATGGTTATGGTTGTATAATTTTTTGAAAACCTATGTTTCGCGCTTCCGCCCTATTTATGTGATTTGATTGCATGATTGCGTTACGTACAAACGCAACAATATACATATATATAAATTATCCTATTAATTTAAATTAGTAATTTAAATACTATCAATCATATTGACATATTTAAATCCTTACAATTTAAATTAATTCTCTTTTAATTACGTTCTAAGTGTGTGACCCTATAGGTTATTATTACGTTGGCAATAGTTTTTAAATCATATTATAAAATTATAAATAGTAAGCGGCATCTAGTAATGCATCACTGCTACCCAAGTAAGAATAAGATCGGTGATTCCATGCAACCTTTTCGTGACCAATGTTTCAATGTAATTTAATGCTTTTAACCTTGACATCCTAGATTAAACTCGAGTCATGGAATGTGTCATACTCTTCATAATTTAATCTGAGTTTTCTTGATCAATGAGTAGACTTTATGAAATAAATCACTATTTGAGCATGGCCATGCATTTTATAGTCATACTCAATCAAGAGGCCTATGGATATCACCCCTAATATATAGGAGAGTTAAATTCCATCTAGATCACTCATATTCCTCACACGATTCATGATGTACCCAATAATCACCTTTATTGTCCACCCTATTAAAGGTGACCTTTGATGATATCAAAATACATAAATTTCCGTGTAGTAATATAGTGATTTCAGGTCGGAGGATCATTACATCATTGTCACTATGAGAATTGCTTATAACACTCTGCATAATGCTCCATGTAGAATTCTCATGGTGGGTCTGTCCAATACATTGTTCTCTAATATGTACCTATACATTGACACAATATCTCATATATTTATGACCAATGAGATTTGGCCATCAATTAATCCACATACTAGTCTCAATGTATCATTTTTGTCCCATTAACAATGACACTCGACTAGGGACATTTAAGAATAATGATACTAATTGTAATTATATGATCTCATGTTCAAGTCACATACTTGAAGCCATATAATTTGTATCATTATTCTAAGGACTTTTATTATGCTAACATTTATATAACGCAGTAAATAAAACCATAATAAAATAATTCATTTATTCAATCAAATATAATATCAAAAATGTTAAGCAATTACATCAAAAAATTGGCCTCTAGGGCATAAACTCTAACAATGACAACCATCGAAGTGAGTTTGGCACGACAAACCATATTTCATTATGTTTGAGACCATAAACCCAGATAACCGTTTTAAGGTCTTTCGGATGTACATTTTTACAGAAAAACTGGCAGGGTACATGTGTAATGTGGACTTTGTCCATCGTGGGAATCAGATTCTGATCCGTTTGATCACGAATCCCATGATTCCTAGGCTCACATAGAAATAGCCAAGAAAACCTGCACAACACAGATATTCACAAAGAATGTATATTTACATCAAGACGTCGCAAAACAAAGGATTCATCAGTCAAATCTTTGCATGCGCGTAGCCAAAGCTTCTTGTTCACATTAGATAGGGATCTAAGGGTCGCGAGGTCGCTTTAATATTAAACAAAACTAGAAAGAAAACTAGATTTAAATAAATCTTAGCCATTCTAGCTTCCCGATTCCGGTTGGACCTATTTTGAACCGTTTGAAAGGTAGAAAGGGCTAGATTTAGAGAAATCTAAGCCACTAGATTTACATTAAAACAAATTCATATCATATGAATAATTGAAACAGATATTTAATCGCAATGAATAAAGAATACATATATATAAGCTATAAAGGGCGACGGATTTCCAATCTCAGGCCCGGACAGAAATATAAATATATATATATATAAATATATATATATATATATATATATCTATATATATCTATATATATATATATATATTTAGAAAAGCTGTAAAAGAGCCACGGAATAATACAGGCTTGATAGAAAAGTAAATATATTTATATATATATATATATATATATATATATATATAGAAAAGCTGTAAAGAGCCACGAAATAATTCAGACTCAACTGAATGTAAATATATATATATATATAGGAAAGCTGTAAAGAGTCACGAAATGATCCAGGCTCGACAGAATGAAAATATATATATATATATATATGTATATAAAAGTTGTAAATGAGCCACGAATTCATCTAGGCTTGACAGAATGGAAATATATATATATATATATATATATATATATATATATATATATATATATATGTATAAAAGCTGTAAAAAGGCCACAGATTTCCAATCCAGGCCAAACTGAAATGTAAATGTTAATATATAGTTAGCATATATATATATATATATATATATATATATATATATATTAAAGCAATAAAGGCCATGAATTATCAATCCAGGCCAAAAAGAAGTCAAAAAAATTTATATATATATAGTTATAAATATAAAAGAAGTAACTGCCACGAATTTGCAATCCAGGCTTGACAAAATTGAAAATTAGTATATATATAGTCAGTTATATATACAATAAAGCTAAAAAAGCCACGAATCAGCGATCCAGGCCGAACAAGTTAGTACATATATATATATATACATAAAAGCAAGTAAAATCTATGGATCGACGATCCAGGCTGTGCAGATGCAAAAAAAACGTATATATGTACTAAAATGTACTGAAAAGTAAGCAAAAACGGCCACGGAACTGAGTTCCGGACAAAATTAAAAGATGAAACATTACGTGCACGTACAAATATATGTAATAAAGTAGAAAACGAGTTATGATCGTAAAAATACTTATGGTGGACTGCTACACAGGCTTTTCGCCGCTTAGTAGGCTTCAAATAGACGTTTCAACCGGTTAATTTTTGATATGTAGTAGAATATACGTATACAAACGTATTGGAGTAATAAAATTGAAGTTTGGAATACAAGAAGTAGGGCTAAGGGACGAAATGGGCTGAGTTTGAGAGCGTTTTTCTATTTTTTTCTCCTTTTTTGGCAAGGGGGTCTTATATTTAAAGACCCGATGGTTGCAGGTATAACCATGGCAGCCGCGGGTCTACCTGTGGCTCCCCATGGTGGGGCCCACCTGGTGGGTTTTGTCGTCTCGAAGTATGTGCTCTCCGAGCAACGCAATGTCAGGTTCGAAACGTTCTAACTTTTGATCAGAGCGTCCGTTTGAGGCGTGCTATACCTTTTCGAAAAGCTATTTTTGAGAGCGTCACAATGACATTGGACTTAAACCTTTTCCGAATCCAAGAAGACGGGGTTATAACCACATCTTTGTTTCTTCGCAGTTTATCTCTTGTGCTGTATTGTGCTATTTTCAGTCGGGATCAATGTTATGGTTCTTTCTGATCTTCGTTGCATAAATTTGCCTTTATTTTGACCATATTGGCTTCAAGTTGGTAAAATGACCATTTTACCCCTCCAGGGGCTGTCTCCTATGTTGGCACTGTTTTCAATTAGTTTCTCGGGGTTGTCTCCGAGGTTTGAATCCAGGCGACTCTGGTCTTCCTCAGGGTTGTCTCTGAGGTTGGCTTGATTTCCCAGGGTTATCTCTGGGGATGGTGTGATGCTTCGGGGTTGTCTCCGAAGTTGATTTGGCTTCCCAGGGTTGTCTCTAGGTGACTATATCTCCGAGGTTGTGACCGAGCTTGACTTGACATCCCGGTGTTGTCGTTGGGGTTGAGTTGGATCTCCCGGTATTGTCACCGGGGTTGCTATACCTCTCGAGTTATAGCCGGGGCATGACTTGATATCCCGGTGTTGTCGTCGGGGTTGAGTTAGATCTCTCGGTGTTGTCGCCGGGGTTGTTGTACCTCCCGGGTTATAGTCGGGGCTTCACTTGACATCCCGGAGTTACCGAGGCTTGACTTGACAACTCGGTGTTATGGCCGAGGTTGAGTTGGATCTCCTGGTGTTGTCGTCAGGGCTGCTGTCTTTGGTTTGAACTTCCAGGTTGTCTCCAGAAGGAAAAAGACGGTTTTGCTCTCCTGTAGGGTTAGTAATAGGATTGCAAAATTTTGAGTGTCTACAAGCGGCAAGCATGAATGAAATGTTCATGAAAAGAAATATCTAGAATGATGAGTAAAACCTTGAGTTTGACGATGAAACATAGAATAAAGGTTAAAAAATGACGAACGTGTAATACGTAACCGATATCCGGGGACCGTGTTCGCATTAAAACGAACGTGTGGGATTGCTATGATTGTAATTCCTTGGACGTTGAATGAAGAGGGTGACTTATAACATTTCGATGTTATGTTGTCATAATTAAAGTTAAATGTAAGCGTATAAACGCTATAAACGCAACGTAGTTGCGATGAACGATCGGTCTTGGCATACAACACACAGTATGGCTTAGACATTATGAGAGAACGATGAACATGATGTTCATGTAATGGATTACAAATAAAAGAGAATAAAACCTTAAGTAAAGGTTGAGTGGAGGTTTAAAAGACGAACTGATATGAAAGTAGAATGTGTAATCGCTATACAGGAAACCGTACTAACTTTGAATTAACGTTCTAAGCATACATTGATTTGTATAACTTAGATGTTAATGGATGTTAGCAAAGTATGATATATAAGTATCGATAAACCGTAGAGAATGGTAGTGAGAAGAACGAATGGTTTGAATTCGAATCGGATACGAATGGTAGAAAGAAAGTAATCGTAAAACACTTAATCCGACATAAAGGTGTTAAGTTTACACATAAGTTAAACGTACCTAGCATACACACCGTGTATGGTTTGAACGTAAAGAAACGAAGAGTAATTAATAACGTGTAAACGTTGGAAAGCCGAGTTAATGATAATAACTTAAAAAGTATTTCGAGTCAAATGGACTGAACATTGTAAGATATGGAGATAAGAATAAGAAGTTAAGTTTAAGTTGTAGTACAATCGTAGTCTGTAATGGTTAATATATGGTATCTGTGCTAAATGATTCCTTTAGAGAGCGGAGGTATATACGAACTAGCCACCGATCTAACTCATTGTGAAAGACAGTGTAGACGAGACGAAAAACTAGTTTGTTGGTTGTTTGTGGAAAACCACTCAGCATACTATATTGAACACTGTTAAAGACTCGATATGTGCTAGGTGTAAAGTTGTGGATGCATATGCTGAAAAGGTGATTCTTTTCACAAATTTAGAAGTATAAGACGAGTTATGTCCTAGAAATATTATAGGAGAAGATGAGAATGTAAATTTCTAGTAAAAGATGATTGTAAGGTTTATGCCATCTCCATATGTCATAATACCAAAGGAATGAAAGTAAAAGTTGGTCGCGTAAACTTAGATTAAGAATGTGAGCCATATGAAGTAAATTTAAGTTTAAACCAATGCGTAAGTCAAGTTCATGACCAATTGGTATGTGTTTTTCCTTATGTGGTACGTAGGAAGTTCAATGAGCAGTTCAGCGTAAACTGTAAGCTGTAGCTGTGCATAAGGTAAGTTTCCTAACTTCATTCATTTGTAATGTTAGTTGATTAAAATTCTCAGATGTTGAACTTGAGAAGTTTTACTTATGTGCGAATGTGTGATATTTGTACAAGGTGTTAGTATGTATGAGGCCTTGTGCCACAATTTTAACACTTCGGTGTTTCTGTGTAATGAACTGTTCAATGTTAAGAAGTTCTATTTATTCATGAATCGTTATTGTTAAATCTGTTCTAATGATTCTAGCCAGATAGAATGTATATGAAAGAGTAGAAAAATGAAAGTATGACAAAGTAAATGTGACAAATGTTTTAAAATGATAGGAATCAGAACGTATTCCTATTATTCGAGCTGCTTCATTACCTTTGTTCGGTTATCGAAGTTTAAAAAGAATGCATGATTCTTGATTTTGTTGTTATATAAATTCTATGACTTGCTGAGCAATTGAATACTCGCACTTGCTTTAAATAAAAATATTTTCAGCGGACGATGTTAGAAGGAACTTAAGGATCCCGTAAAGATCAAGCTGACTGGTATCTTGCGGAAGTGTTGTTCATTATATGGACAAGCGTGAAGATCAAGCCAAGACTTGTAATGTAGAAGAGTTAATTAAACTATAGAGTAGTTTAATGATGTGTTACGAATCCTTTGTAGCGGATAAAAGTTACTCTTGTAAGATGTAAAAAATAATGTAATTACCATTATTTGTAATGAACGAGGTTTTAAGGTAATAAAACTTGAGAATTGAATAGATATGTCGTTATCCTTTATGATATAATGATGTATGTATGGAACGAGATGTACTCGTGATGCACAAAATTTGGGTGTGAAGATAGACCGGATTTCGGGTTGTCACAGTACTTTAGGCTGATCACCTATTGCACTTGTTCATATGGATTTTCAGTGAAAATTGTAAATTCTAGCAAGAGTTCTTGGTCCATAGTGACTACTCAGTATTAAATCTTCTTGAACTTTAAAATGATTAAACCTTTGAATCTTGTTGATATCTTTCAGTCCATAGTGACTCTTATTTTAATTCAAAGAACAGATTTATAATAATTTGTACTTCTTGTTACTCATTGAATTCCTGAACTATCATTACTGTTATACTTCGAACTCTATACTTGTTCACCCTTATTGCTATATTACTTGTTGGGCAAATTGTTGCTCATTCTTGCTTCCCTAAAAAATATTTCATTTAAGGCAGAGCAAGGCAGTACCTCAAGCAAGGACAATGGCAATGGCAATGCTATGAAGTAGCTTTGTTCCTTTATGTTTGAAGTTTAATATTATTATATTGTAATAAGACCTATTTAATATCATGTATTAAGTTATGATTGAACTTAATTTATGTAATATATAATAATGGTTGCAAAACCTTGGGACGAGAATAATTATATTAAATCAATGTAAATTATTCTATTATTCCGTTGTATGAGTTATTAGTATATTATTAGAATCAGATCGTGAAGCACCGAATTCAAGATATAAATGTCTGAATTTGGGGGCATCACAGTTAAGATTATACCAATACACAATTCTTTGTCAGTAATCATACCAATCAACAGTTCATATTTGCACTACGGGCCAAAGATAACTTTTCACCACAATTGAAGTCTAAGTATGATGACAATGATATAAAGGATGAATAAAAGTGAGATCAAAGATAAATATTAAAGATTTGTAATTTAATTTATCTAGACTTCAAGAATGTCCAAATTGTCAATATGATAACCAATTGGGGATTAAAATTCAATAATGATATTTAAGATTCATATTTCAAAGATAATTTGCACAGAAACGCTAGCTCCGACGTGAATAGTACTCGATCGTGAATAGTACTCTGATATGATTAGATTAAAATTTAATAAGAAAGCTCCGGTGAATAAAATATTCAAGTGAAATGACAATAGATGAAGCACAAATCTCAATAAATCTCTAATCATTTCAGGAATTATAGAAGCAATACTTACCATAGTAAGTTTAGATTTAGGAATATGAAATGAAATAATATCACTTGCATAATATGGAGTATGAAAGAAAATGATATTCCTTACGAGTATTGAAAGAAAATAATATCTTTTATGAATATGAAAGAAATAATATCCCTTACCTTAGTAGGAGATTGGATACTACAATAGTGTAGTAGTATAACTTTGTGTTGTTGGTGTATGCTTGCTTCTCGAATACTCTTAGTATTTCTCTCTATAGCTTTCTCTTTTTATAGCTTTCTATTATCAGTTCTAACTAAAATATGAAGAATACTTACTTCTATTTATAGACGAATTCTAGCTTGGCCCTTGCAATGTGAAGAGGCAAGTGGATTGACTCTTGGTAATGTGAAGAGACAACTA
Organism: Panax stipuleanatus; assembly: GCA_020205555.1. Taxonomy (NCBI): domain Eukaryota; kingdom Viridiplantae; phylum Streptophyta; class Magnoliopsida; order Apiales; family Araliaceae; genus Panax; species Panax stipuleanatus. Next base: position 66,382,992 of record CM035121.1, read on the forward strand.
GCTTGACCATTGGCAATGTGAAAAGGCAACTGGTTTGACCCTTGGCAATGTTAAGGGACAACTAGTTATCTGCGAAAGGGCGAGTACTATTGGTGAAAGTGACTCTTAGGAAAAGTGACTGTTAGCAATGTGAAGAGACAAGTAACTCTTGGATGATCTTTGGGTCACACGGAAGAAATAAAATTCACGGAGGAAATAAAATTATGGGTCCCACAAACAAGTAAAACTTACAAAACGCCACATATTACCATTATTTCTTTCGAGTGTCGGCAACTTTCTTTTAATGGTATGCTACGTATCACATAATTAATTAACACCTTTTAATCCTTTAATAAGTATTTATTACTGATATTATACACTCACAAAATACAGACAACCAGATCGTTCCCAAGAAAGAGGCGGCTTTTCGATAAGAATTTTTTCTTATTGGGGCGCAATTATATAACCTATGCTGTAAGACCTCAACTTTTATGAAATAAAAGTCTAATTTAATTTATAATTATTATTCTAAAACTATAAAATGTTAAATTGACAAATGATCAAACGAAAAATTAAACTGATAATTGTTGAACATTTGGGGGGATATGCTGTTTTTATTTTCCAAATGATTCCAAATTTTACTTAAATCATGCACCAAACCTTTCTCCCATTGGTTAATTCTTTTATGGGTGGGACAAGGATGATTGCTCATTGACTATGCCTTAACATGGAAAATATGTTCAGCATTTCATTTCATTACACTTCCTCCCATAGCCAAAGTTTTAGAAAAGAAAAGAGAGAGATAAAGACTTTGCAGAAGAAAGAAGAAGGAAAGAAAGGAAGGAAGAAGAAATGAAAATAAAGAAAGGTAAACTCAAAACCTTTGTTAATTTTTAATTTTCATATATGGTTATTCAATTTTATGAAATTTATGGAAAGAGGATATGTTATAATTATTAATTTGTGATAGATTAAACTTGCATAAATATGAATCAAATGAGAGAAATCAAGATATCAAATAAAAAATAAGATCTGAAAATTTCATAAAAATTAGTTTACTACCATGTTTTTGTAAAATCCATAACTCTTTGTGTATAATATGTTAGGTGATGAGCCTTATATCAAAAGAAAGCCCTGGAAGTAAGATAAACAAACAAATTAGAATCACCCAAAACTTCTTTGTGAATTTTTCATAGTGACTATTTGAATAAAACTGGTGCGAAGGACTTATAGTTCGTTAAAATCTAAAAAATTAATTTTCTTAAGCTCTAATGCATGAGTTATAATTCTTAATTTGACCTTTAGATCGTTATAATTTTTTGATATGTTATACATATTTAAGTTGAGTATATGTCCACAAATTTTGAACCGTTAAAGGTTAACGTATGATTTGTTATAAATTTCGTGAGGTGACTGTTCTGGAATTTTTCAAAACAGAATTTTCAGCATCAATGTTCTAAGTTTTAAAAATGTATAACTTAATGATTTTAAATCTGATTTGGGTGATTCTTGAAGCTAAGTTGGAGTATTTGAAGTCTAGTTTTTGTTAAAATTAATTAATTTGACAAATAAATTTTAGTTAATAGAGATAATGTCAGAATAGTGGACTGATATTTTAAAAATAAATTATCATATTTGAGTGCTGTTATTCACTTTTAAAGTTTTTGAATATAAATAGTAATGTAAGGTGATAAATAAAGGCACCTTGATTGAATTATGAATTATTAGTTGGTTTATATATTATTCGAGGTAAATATGTTTTGGTGTTGATCCCGACTTTTAATAAAATTTAAATTATTTATAGTAAGGTGTTAATTTAATAAATATTATAGTTTTGAGTGATATGTGCAAATTATATAAAGTAAACAGTTGTCGGAGAATATTCGTTTTGTCAAGTGATAAGTGGTTTTTATGACCACTTATTCATATATTATCTAACTTGTTTTGTTGCTTAAACTCGAGTATCTTTGTGTTTTTCATGCATTTTTTCTTTGTTTTGTAGTTTGCATGTTTTGGAACTCTCTTGGCTCATAATGAGCTTAAAAGGATAAAACGGTGCAAAAAGAAGCAAGAATGGGATGATGGCATGACAATTGAAGGAGGTCAAGCGGTTAAATGGGAATGTGATGATGCAAATAGGCTAAAAATGGTTGACTTGCCAGGCATGGGAAGTTGCCAGTTGAAGATGACAAGAGAAGCCAAGTGCAACAGCTTAAGAAGCAAGCCAGCAAAAGCCACAGGCCCGTGCGGCCGAGCTGGGGTAAAGGGCAACAGCCGCGTGTCCCGCGCCGTCTCCCAGCTTGACCAAACTTTGACTTTCATTTAAACAGAACGAAAGGCTTATATATTAGGGCTTCTGCCCATTTGAATGAGCATCTCCACTAGGGAGCTTATTTTGGCCCTAAGCCCTAGCTTCGTTCTTCCTTTTCCCTTTCAATTCCTTGTACAGGATAAAAGTAGATTAGGTTAGATTTAGTTAGTTAGTTTCTAGGGTTTAATTAGTTTTTGAAGAATAAAGCATTTGGATATCATCAAAGATCCAAGCTTAGAGCAAGAACTCAGATTTGCATTCTCTATCTATATTGTTTCCTTGCTATCTCTTTGTATATTTGGATGATGTATATTCAACTTGTGGATGATATATTTGAGTTATTTATGACTTAAACTTATTTTGAGGTTTCAATGGAACCTAATGGGTAGTCTAGTTTGATATGCTTCCATGTTGGTCCTAATGATTGCTATGTGATTGTCTATTACGATTTGTGCTTTAATTGCTTAGCTACCAATTACTATGATAACCCATATGGAGATGACAGACGAAATATGGGTTTAGATCTAATCGTAGTAGCGGGTGATTGTATGTCTACATGGCGTTAAATGTATGATTTGTGCTTAGGATAGACATATACCGAAGCGCTGCTCGTAGTCAATAGAGAACCTGTTCTTAAACCTTAATTATTTGTAAATCACATAGACATATAGGGGTTTAGATAAGGTGGGTGTTCACGTGCGTTCTATCATCTGTGGATTGCATGTGATATGGATTAGGTGCTTTGAAAAATGGCCTTACCTCACTTTCGTGTTCTCAGCTAACAAACTTTGGTGATTAATTTGACCTAACTGGAAGTATGTCGACTTAGATGAATCATTATGGGAAATTGAGATCTCATATCTTCATTATCTGATTTTACTCTAGGGTTAATTAGTTTAAGTTTAATTACTTGTCTAGTTTAATATTTAAACTCTTTACTGCTCGTTTAAATAAGACTGAAATGTTATGTGCTAGTGGTTTGGGGTCTTTTATCAGTTAATTCTCCGTGGGAACGATATATGTACTTACTTTTTATTACCTGTTGACCGCGTATACTTGCGCGTATTTGTCATACCTAATCGGGGACAACAAGTTTTTGGCGCCGTTGCCGGGGAATTAATTGGATAATTGTTTGCCAACATTAGTTTCAATCAAATTAGTCTTAATTTAAACATTTTTTATTTTGTTTTAATTCTCTTCATTTATTATCTTTTCAAGAAATATGGATCTCAACGCTTATCCATGGTTCTACACAAGGAAAGAGCAACCAACGGAAACAGGGAATGATGGACTCGACCCAATTGCTACATTTTCAGCACAGTTAGAGGTTCTCTCGAGGAAGTTGGACAGTGTTACAGCCCAACATAGTCGAGAGCTAGCAAGTACTTATGATTATGGTGCTGGAAGCTATATGAGCCATCAGGATCCCATCAGTTTTGGACAAGTGCAGTATGGGGGTGATTACTCCAACCATGAAGCTTATCCCAATTTTCAGCAACCTTGGGGGTATTACCCAAACTCTTCAGCGAGCTATTATCAAGACCAATACTGCGAGCAAAGTCCAATATACGCACCAGACCCCACATATCAGTCTCCGTGTTTACAAGGAGAACAGTCAACAACGAACTTCATGTATAGGAGCTTAGCAAACCTAAAGGAGATGATTAGGAGCCAGGAGTTATCGAACCAGAATTTTCAAAACCAGATGGCCCTAATCAACAATACTCCAACCGAGACTGAAACAAAAAAGGCAAGATTGGAAAGTTTGTGGGGAAATTCCTTAGCATCAACAAAGGAGATCTTGATTGAGCAAGAAGAGTCGATTAAGAATCTTCAGAATTGGGTTGAGCAAATTAGCCTGGCATTAAGGAAGGAGGAAGTGTTTGAGCACGAGAAAAAAATGTAAAATCTTCATAATCAAGTACCTCCAATGCTTGAAGCCGTGAGTAATGGTCCCCAGGATACTTGGTGCTATGATATGGGTGCTAAAACAGATGGAGAGCCAGAAGTGCACATACAACTGGATAAACTAAAAGAAGGCGACATTGGGGACACGCTTGGGGAAGGGAAAAATTATGATTTTGAGCCAACCGTGACAATACCCCAGGTGCTTTCTTCGTCAAAGTTTGACAAACCAGTGAAGTTTGCACACCCTTGCCCCCTTGGTAGTCACATCACAGATACAGATCTCGAGGATATGAGAGAGTCCGCATTCTTGAAGCCATTGTGGTTTGAAGAAGAGAGAATTGAAGAAGAGCCCGTTGTGTTGGTAGATCCTCAATGCCTTAATTACTTCACGAACACAACGGAAGCAGTGCCTAGCTCCCCGAACTTCGACATTGGGAATTCATGTATACATCAAATGTTAGGTAGTTTAAATCCGAAGTCTCTCCTGATGGGGAACCTCTAAACTCACACGGCAGTTCTAATGGATGGAGGGTTTCTCAAATATCGTCGGGGATCGGATAGCAGTGGCAAGACAAAGTCCAGCTAACGGACTATAAACCAAGCGCTCGATGGGTGGCACCCCTATCATTTCTCTCTCCTTCCTTGTTTAATTCTACCTACCTATCTCCATTTTCCTCCCCCTGTTTAATTCTTAGTAGTTTAATTTTTAGTTGAAATTTTTTAAATATTTTTGGACTTAGGAGTTCATTGCCTATATTTTTCGACTTAGGCATTGTGCGTATATTTTTGGGACTATACAATGTTAGATATATTTTTGATGCACTTGCATGTGGCATATATGCGCATATAGGACTTTTTGGGAGTTCACACATATATATCTTCCTATATTTCACTCTCCTAATTATAAATAGTTAATATTTAGTTTTATGATTTAAAGGGCTTAATACAAATTGTATGCATCTCTCAGGTCAAGGCTGCAAGAATAAATCAATAGTCAAAAGTCCCATCCTCAATGCATGTCAAAAGCTGCATATCAAAAATCTGAGGAAGGGCGCGTCATGCTGGTTGTCTCAGACTTAAGGCAAAATTCAGCAAAAACTAAGCGCCACATCATTTCATGTAGCATCAGAGGCCGATTAGGGAGTTCCTTTTGTACCTTTTACCTTCAATGAGGACATTAAAAACTTTAAGTTTGGGGGTATTAGGTTTATTTTACATGTAGGTTTATTTTGCATATAGTGTAGTTCATTTCATTTTGCATATTGTGTTTATTCATATAGTACATGTAGGTTGTATTTTGTTAAAATTTGTCAAAATTTTCAAAACTTTGTGTTGTTTTAGTTAATTATGTTCGAGCATATTGCATTAATCCAGTTTGAAGTTGGTTTGTTATTTAGTTGTCCTATGAGGAAGCTAGAATTACTTAATTTGTGAACTGATTTGAGACTTAAGCTTGATTATAAGGTCATATATGTAAATCATTTTCTGTCAGATACTAACCACTTAGCACGATACAGTAACCATCATGATGTGTTTAGTTTAAATGTTCACATACTTGTCTTCTGGTGGGAAATCTATGTTTTAATAAAAGAGTTCAATGATTATATGATAATAACTAGACTATAAAAAGCTTAAGTTTGGGGGAAGCAGGAGGTATGCATGCTATTTGGGGAGATGGAGCGTAAGACGCACTCTCCAATCAAAAGAACAGAAAAAGAGAAAAAGATAAGAAAATGAAAAATTGATTATGAATAAACACGTCAGCTACGATGAGTTCTATGGCCTTTGATATTCGAGCAAGTAAGCGTTAGGGGTGTCTCTACACCCAACGTCCTAAGGCCGTCTGGTCTGGGAGTCGTTGGTCGAAAGCTCGCTACACGGGTATCATTGAAAAGCCTAAGAGGACTAGGCATTGTACAGTCGAACGTGTACACGGGAAAGTGAAAAAACGCCCTCGTGAGTAACTAAAAAGCATAACCCCTGTTGACTCTTAGCTTAAGTAATACATGGTCTTAGTTAGAACTTATTTGATTTACTACTTTTCTTGAGTTGAAACTTATTTTTCTCCTAAGAAGCATAGTATGTGATGTCTTTGTTCAAAAGCATGTTTAATGGTTGCTAGGCACGCACACACTACATCAGTGCTGACAGGTTTGGATTTGCGAGGATATGCCTTATGATCTTGTCTTAAGTAGCTTTCTATTTGATTATCTTGTGGTTTTTCTGAGGCATTGTTTATGGATTTCAATACTGGATGATTCTTGGATTCGCACCCATGATAGGATAGGTTGCATTCATTGTAAATACTGCATTGCATCTTTTGTTTGGTTTTATTTTGGTTACTTGAGGGCAAGCAACGTTTAAGTTTGGGGGTAATTGATAAGTGGGTTTTATAACAACTTATTCATATATTATCTTACTTGTTTTGTTGCTTAAACTCGAGTATCTTTGTGCTTTTCATGCATTTTTGCTTTGTTTTGAATATTGCATGTTTTGGAACTCTCTTGGCGCATAATGAGCTTAAAAGGATAAAACGGTGCAAAAAGAAGTAAGAATGAGATGATGGCATGACAATGGAAGCAGGTCAAGCGGTTAAATAGGAATGTGATGATGCAAAGAGGCTAAAAGGGTTGACTTGCCAGGCATGGGAAGTTGCCAGTTGAAGATGACAAGAGAAGCCAAGTGAAGCAGCCTAAGAAGCAAGCCAGCAAAAGCCACAGGCCCGCGAGGCAGCTCTGGGGTAAAGGGCAACAGCCCCGCGCCCGCGCCGTCTCCCAGCTTGACAAAACTTTGACTTTCGTTTAAACAGACGGGAAGGCTTATATATTAGGGCTTCTGCCCATTTGAACGGGCATCTCCACTAGGGAGCTCATTTTGGCCCTAAGCCCTAGCTTTGTTCTTCCTTTTCCCTTTCAATTCCTTGTATAGGATTGGAGTAGATTAGGTTAGATTTAATTAGTTAGTTTTTAGGGTTTAATTAGTTTTTGAAGATTGAAACATTTGGATATCATCAAAGATCCAAGCTTGGAGCAAGAACTCAGATTTGCATTCTGTATCAATATTATTTCCTTGCTATCTCTTTGTATATTTGGATGATGTATATTCAACTTGTGGATGATATATTTGAGTTATTTATGACTTAAACTTATTTTGAGGTTTCAATGGAACCTTTTGAGTAGTTTATATTGATATGCTTCTATGATGTTCTTATTGATTGTATGTGATTGTCTATTACGATTCGTGCTTTCTTGGAATAATTGATTCGCGACCAATTACTGTGATAACCCATGTGGGCTTGATAGACGAAATGTGGGTTTAGATCTAATCGTAATAGTGGGGGATTGTATGTTTACATGGCATTGAATGTATGATTTGTGCTTAGGATAGACATATACCGAAGCGCCGCTAGTAGTCAATTGAGAACTTGGACTTGAACCCTAATTATTTGTAAATTACATAGACATATAGGGGTTTAGATAATGTGGGAGTTCATGTGCGTTCTATCATCTGTGGATTGCATGTGGTATGGATTAGGTACATCGAAAGATGGCCTTCTCTCACTTTCGTGTTCTCGGCTAGCAAACTTTGACGATTAATTTGACCTAATTGGGAGTTTATTGATTTAGACAAATTATTAGGGATAATTGGGATCTCATACCTTCATTATCTGATTTTACTCTAGAATTAATTAGTTTAAGTTTAATTACTTGCCTAGTTAATTTATTTTTTAATTAAAACACTTTACCGCCAGTTTAACTTAGAATGAAATGATTATGTGCTAGTGGTTTTGGCGACCATTTAGCTGTTAATTCTCCGTGGGAACGTTATCTGTACTTACTGATTATTACTTGTTGACCGCGTATACTTGCGCGTAATTGTCATACCTATTCGGGGACAACATCAAGCAGTATTTGTATGACGGCGCCGAAATAACCAATCATTGGTGGGCTGATGAGAATGAAATATGTTATATTTTATTCCCTTAATACGTAATCTTTTATATCTCTTTTGTATCTAAGTATATTCATTTATCTTATATTTGTTATTTTAGGTACAATTGAGCCAAGAAAGCAAAAATGAGCCACGAAATAAAGGAGGCTTGGTAAACAAATGTAGCAACTTACAAAAACGAGCAGCTCATAAAGGAATGTATTATATCAAGTGGGCCAAGGATCAAAATCAGCAGCTTGTATGCATGGGTCACGAATTGAGCAGCTAGCTTGGGAAAGAATGCCTTGCATCTTATTATATGTATGAAGTGGGCCACGTGTATTCAAGCCATGCATGCATTGAAAATGAATTGAAGCAGCATGCAGCCTTGCAATTTGTTCCATGCAATTAAAGGAGTGTTGAAATTCATGTGGGCGACGTTACCAAAGTAGCTGGAAAAGCAAATTGGAGTAGCATGAAATGAAGCCCACGAATTAATTGATCATCTGTGGGCCACGCACAAAATCTTTCATAATTCCAAATTAAAGTAACCCACATGCCACGAAAGCTAAGCAAGAGTCAAAACTAGAAGCAAAGTGGAGTCTGGGGAGTGCGTTAACCTGCTGGGGCGGGGCGTCACTAAGGGATCATCTCGGCGGGGCGGGTAGGCAGAACGTGGCCAGCAAAGTCCTTTTGTGACTCGGACGTGGATGCAAGATAAGGCAATCAGGGCATATGCAGGGCTAGGTTTTTAATGTTATAAATAGAGACTTAAGAAAACATATAGAGATTCCTTGTTATCTTGTATTCATTCAATTGTAATATACTTTTTCTCTCTATAATTCTTGGTGTTTCTATGGCTATGGATAGCTAAACCCTTGTTCTTGGATTAAGGAGACGGAAGCCTTAGATTAATACACTATGAGATCTAATTGTTTTAATTGTTCAATTATTATTGTGAGTATTGATTATTATTCTGTGCTGGAATCACATGATTGATTTGTTTAATTGTTAGGATACATACTAGTTTATTATTCATTGAAATCTACTGCTAAATTAGATATCGAATCCGTAATTGTTTGGTCACTCTAATTTGTGAAGCAACTAAGATTAATAATTGACTGCATATCACGAGATTATTATATCTTAGGAAGAATATTCAACTAAATTAAATGCAACCGCTTGTGCTTGTGTTGTTTAGGCTTTATCGATTTTTCTAATTCTTAAAGCTTCTAATAGATTAAACTTTTAGTGCTTGTCTGAAGTTGTTTAGTAGTTAGGGTTATTTAGATCGCTTGTTTCTATCTAACTAAAATTAAGGAAAGACATGGAAGTGATTCTAACAATGAATATTCAAAGTATTAATTATATATGCTTGAGTCAATGATCAGTGTATGTTTCTAAGGTGGAAGTTGATTTTAGTTTATTTTTATATTTTTGTAATCCTTATTTCATTTTAGTTTTTATTTTTTTGTAATTTGAATTTCCTTGATTGTTTATGCCCGAAACTCGATCAACTAATCAAGGTGATTTAAAGTGTGATCAAGAGATAGAGAGAACTAGTCGCAGATTAAGGAAAGAAGCTCGGGCAAATCATGCAGAAAAAGAAGCCATGGCAGTAAATCGAACCTTGAAAGAGCTTTCGGCTCCTGATTTGAACCAACAACCCTTATGCATAACTTTCCCTAATCTTGATACTAATACTCATTTTGAATTGAAATCTGGACTGATACATCTTCTACATTCTTTTCATGGTTTGGCAGGTGAAGATTCACACAAACAATTGAAGGAATTACATGTGGTATGCACGAGTATGAAACCTACCGGAGTAACCGAAGAACAGATCAAGTTAAGAGCCTTCCCATTTTTTCTAAAAGATTCAGCTAAGGATTGGCTTTATTATCTACCCTCCGGAAGTATCACCACATGGGAGGAGATCAAAAGACTCTTTTTAGAGAAATATTTTCCAGCTTAAAGGGCGGCCAACATACTGAAGTCGATTTGTGGTGTAAGGCAGAACAACGGAGAATCCCTACATGAGTATTGAGAACGTTTCAAGAGACTGTGTGCTAGTTGCCCTCATCACCAAATCAATGATCAGCTGCTCATCCAATATTTCTATGAAGGTCTCAGTTGTACAGACAGAAGCATGATTGACGCTTGTAGACACTCAAAATTTTCCTTGCCCAATACTAACACTGTAGGAGGGCAAAACCGTCAATCAAGCCAACCTCGGTCCCGACACCAGACATCTAATCTAAATTCGGCCACCAATGCTGGTCCTTTAGCCTAAATCCAATCCCCAATGTCGGTCAATTCTAGTCAAATCTGATCACCAATATCGATACTCCAGCCAACTCCGATCGTCAATCTTATAGTTAATCTAACTTCGATCGTCAATCGGACAGTCAGATCATCTCCGATCTCAATATCGGGACATCAGCTCAAACCCAGTCATCGATATCGGGACAACCAGAGCACCAATCAACCATATCAGGATGTCAAAGCAGCCCCGACAGCAACCCGGGAGGTACAAATCAGCCCCGACAGTAACCCGGGAAGTACAGCTCAGCCCCGGCATCAGTCCGAGAAGTTAGGTCTACTTTGGACATAAACCTAAAGCACAACACCACTTCCAGAAAAAAACCTGGAACGACCATGTCAACCACAGAAGCAACATTGGGGACAAACAGACTCGAATGGGATCCAAGTCTTGGAAACAGCTCCCGAAAGTTAACCAGAGGCCATGTCGACACCAAGGGCAACCCTAGGAGGGGAAAAATGGTCATTTTACCAACTCTCATCCAATTCAATCAAACTAAAGCTGAATTGATGCCACCAAGGTCAGAAAGAACCATAACGGTGATCTCGGGCGAAAACAGCACCAGACGACTCATCGGGCAAACTGTGGGGAAAAGAAGACCTGGTTATGAACCCACATTTAGGGACTTAAAAAGGGTTAAATCCAATGTCATTGTGACACTCTCAGTGAGGGCTTTCTAGAAAGCTATAGCACGCCCCAAAAGGACGCTCCGATCAAAAGTTATGAAGTTTCGAACCTGACATCGCGTTGCTCGACATGCACGCATTGCGAGATGACCAAACCGAGAATGTGGGCCCCACCTAGGGGAGCCTCACCTCTACCTGCGACTGCCTCAGGTAGAGTGGAGGCTCCTTGTCCTATAAATAAATGTGCCCCCCGTTCATTTTTAACAATTCAGAAACGCAGCGAAGCTCTGCCTATTCGATTTTCTGACTTTCAACACCTCCTCCAAACCCAAATATTTTTAATCCAACACGTAGACAAACCCATATACTACCACATATAAAAAAACCACCGGTAAATTTGGACGTTTAAGGCCTACGATTCTGCAAAAAGCTCGTAGTGTGGCCTATTGTAAGTATTTTTACGATCAGTAAGTCAATACTACTACTTTGCACTGTTTTACACCTTCACATAAAGTTTTATCTTTTAAATATGCCCGAAAATTAGTTCCGTGGCTGTTTTCATCAAAAATTGATACATTTTTGTACATAAACTCGGTTTTCAACATTTCTACAACTCGGATTGACGATCTGTCCGCTCCAGTAGCTTTAATGCACTAGCACACACCGTTTTGGCAACTTCGCCAGACTGGGTTGTCTTCCCAGTCTGGGTTTGACCTTTTTCTGTATATATTTAATTGTTTAGGTACTAACATTTCAATTATGTGAAGCCAAGATTTTAAATCCGAGATAGTTTATCACTTTTATATATTTACGCATATCTAAGCGATTTTCACCATAACTGGTCTTCATACCAGTATTGGTTGACTACATTCCGGTCAATATATATATATATATTTTAATTCAGTTCGGGCACAGGCGTGAAAATCCATCGTCATTTTTATTATTTTTACACACTTCGCCATACTGGATGCTCTCCCCAGTCACTAGTTGACTACTTTTTTGTAATTTACATTTCAGTTTGGCCTGGATCATTCTGTGGCCTTTTTATTGCTTTTATATATATTTATGCATATATAAGAAGCCTTCACCATCACTGGTCATCTTTCAAGTCTTGGTTGACTATGTTTCTGTCAATATATATATCTACATATATATTTCAATTCTAGTCTAGGCTTGCTAGTGCCCATCGCCCTTTACAACTTTTATATATATATATATATATATATATATATATATATATATATCTAACTATATATATATTGCTTTGTTCAATTTATTCAACTGTTGCATTTAATTTTCATTTGTATACGAATCTGCACTGACATATCTGCGGGCGGATTAGATTTATCCAAATCTCGTAAATTCTAGCTTTCAACAGTTCAAACAGGTCCCGACATAACCTGGAAGCTATAATGGCTGAGATTTCTTTAAATCTAGTTATTTTTATAGTTTCAGCTTTGAAAGCAAACTCGCGTCCCTTAGATCGCTATCTAGTGGGAAGGAGACGCTTTGGCCATTCACAGCCATGATTTATTGATGAATCCTTGGTTCCATTGCGACATGATGACACATACATTTATCTCTGTGCAAGTTTGAACTATGCAGGATTATTGGCTACTCACATGTGAGCCTTGGAATCTTGGGATTTGTGATCAAAACGATTAGAATCAGATTCCCATGATCGACAAACTCCGATTTATAGATGTACCCTGCCAGTTTTTCTATAAAATGTACCTACACAGACCTTAAAACGGTTATCCGGATTTAAGGTCTCAACATTGTGAAAATATGGATTGTCGTGTCAGCGTACCTCCGATGGTTTTCATACCCATGAGGAGACCGACACTTTATATTTTTGTGGTCGAGGATGCTTCGCAGCCCGACAAATCACCATTTACATGCAGCTTTAAGGCTATAAAGATAAAATTGAAAGTGGTGATGTGCTTAAATTCCTATGTCAGCGTATGGGTTTGATAAACAGCTTTCAAAACATCACTGTCAATTCAATTCAAAAGCTTTTGCAAATCAAATTAAATGCTTTCGCAAATCAAATTAAAGACTGATTTCAAATCAAATCAATTCATATATAGGCTCAACGAAGTCTATCAAAGCTTTCAATCAATCAAATCAATAGGCCTAATTTTTAAATAGCATTCACTCACGCATTCCAGTTTTAAGAGAAATATTGAAAAGATTGCGGTACCGTGTTTACACGGGAGTCGTGGGGTGCCCAACACCTTCCCCACGCTTAACCATGCCCCGAACACAAAATTTCGATTTCAAAGATCATATTTCGACAGTGTCTTGTAATTGGGCCTCTTTTCAAATCAAATTCGGTTGGGTTGGTACAACCATTTTCAAATCTACCAACTGGCGACTCTGTTAATCAAATCAAATCGTCGACATAAACACATGTTGGCCTTTTTGCTAAAAAACCCTTCAAAACCTTTTTTCCTAAATAAAAAGAATAAGGGTAGAGATAACTTCGGAAGATCGATTTGAGGAAAATCTGGTTATAAACCGACCCACGGTATTTCTTAAATTTTCCAACGTCGACAGGTGGCTACTCTGCTGGGGACAGTAGAGGACTTAGGCCGCTTTCAATCTTTTCAAACATTTCCCTTTCAAAACTATTGAATGCGTGGAATCCTGCTTCTCCACAGTCAATGGATGAGTGAATGCTACGTCTTTCATTAAATGTATGAACGCTATGCCTTTACATTGAATGAATGAGAATGAATGCTTTAGTTCTTCTCACCCATATTAGTGCTTCACACAAACTGTTATTGCATGCATAAGCGGTGAGGCCGATGTGTGTCAATGTATGTTGTGTGTCCCTCCACTAGGAGGCTAACCCGGTCTGTGATAAGTAAGGACTCTGGGATGACTAAGTCTCAGGGGCTGCCTCCTGAAATTGCACCACCCAGATTCGCTCCAGTTGAACGATCGGATTAACTTCCCTTCTAGTAGATTGCGATGATCTAGGAACCTTTATGTCGAAACAAAAGCCACGAGAGTAACCTAAGATAGGTCAGCCTCTGATTAACCAAATCTGAAGGGAAGCTTCTTCATGCCTTCCTCTTTCAATTCCATGTCAAGTCTCCAATTACTGAGGAGCACAATGTAAAGATCATAATGAAAGATTTACTTTTCCTATCAAATAAATATTCTGTCATCCTGCCATCAAAATAACTAACCTCTGTTTTGTAGGATAAAATCTAAAAAAACACATCATGCATCTAATCCTTGCCTACCTCAAGAAATTGACACGCCTACATTTTGCTGTAGGTAAAAAAAGTGGTCACACTAATAGATCATAATCTGAGAAGGCACAAAGCCTATCTATCGACATGGCTGAAAGTAGCCAATGCGAGTTGGGTTCCATATCTCAAAAAGAAGTTTGAGGGACTTAAGAATCAAATAGCAGAGTTGGCTATCCTTTTAAGAGAACAAAGAAAAAACACTCAAGGCCAGCCAACATTCAATCAAACAGAACCCTCCTTACAGGGTGGTAATCAAAGAGATAACAAAAAGGGGGAAATGCAGATCCCTGAACCTCGATCCAGTAAAAGAACCAACAAAACGCCTGAAATCACAAATCTCAGGGAAGATCAGGAAACTGGAGATCTCCGAAGAAAAGTTTGACAAATAGAAGAAACCATCCGTTCAATCAAAGGGACTGGAAACCTTGAAAATGTCACCTATTCAGATCTCTGCATATTCCCGGGGGCTAGATATCCTGACAAATTCCAAGTCCCAGAGTTTGAAAAGTACAATGGGGCAGGCGATCTTTATACGCACTTGAAAGTATACATTGGCGAGCTAGGGCCTTATGCTGAAGATGAAAGCCTCCGAATGCAGCTTTTCCAAAAGAGTCTCATTGGAGAGGCTAGGACGTGGTATGCCCGACTTGACAATGCCATAATTCATAGTTGGGAAGAGCTAGCTCACGCCTACCTAACTCAATACAGCTTTCAGTCTCAAATGGCTCCGGATCGATATCAATTGACCAAAGTCATAAAGCAGAGTATCGAGTCTTTCCGCGAGTATGCCCAAAGATGGAGACGTCTGGCAGCACAAGTCAGCCCGCCTATGACCGAAGCTTAAATGGTGATGACTTTCATAGACATCCAAGAGGCACCTTACTACGAGAGGATCCTGGCCGGAATAGGAAAGACATTCTTAGAGACGATTAAACATGGCGAAATGACAGAGATTGGCCTGAAAGCAGGCAAGATTAAAGATCTCACGGCCTTGAAAGTAGTCGCCGATCATATACAGTCTGGAAACTATGTGAGGGATCCCATAAGGGTACCCAACAAAGGCGATAAAGATGTATCTCTCATTGTACATGGGCAGTCTAGGAGACCCAACAGTAGTCCCCCTATTTGGAAGAGGAAAAGCAATCTGCCGTCACAACAGATTGCATTCAACAATTACAAGGAGAGAAAGAGAAAATTCGAAAGGACTGAAAATCGGGTGTTCACTCCACTAAGTGATTCCCTTGAAAACATATTGGTGATGTTAATAGATCACGAGAAGATTACCGAGCTAGCTCCACATCTGGATCCAAAAAGCAAAAGATACGATCCTAGCCAGAAATATTCATACCTTTCAGAATCTTCGGGACACGATACAGAAGATTGTTGGTCCTTAAAGCATAGAATTCAAAACCTGATCGAAAATGGCGATCTTGTGGTCCAACAACATAACCATCCAAATAACAACCCCAACCTTCTAATGCCGCATGATACAGAGGAAGTAAACATGATCGGGTCGGGAAGCGATGAAATGCATCCAAATAGTAAATACATGCGAAGGATAGAGGATTACCCCCGGAGGAACAGAACAAATATCTTAGGGTCAGAAAATTCAGAGGGGGGTATGATAATAATGCAAAAATTGGATGAGATCCAACTTCAAGTGACTCTGCTGGCTAATCTGGTAGTGCGCCAACATCAGGATACAAAGCAGTATTTCACTCAAATATCAGAAAGCCAAGAGAAGGAGGAGGTTATTCAGAATGAGAGCATATCTCCCTCTAAGTTCCGCCGACTAAATGAAGAGGATCAAAGCATGTTGAATGAACGAGAAAGGTAGAATGATCAAATTACTCGAAGTTCTCACCAAAAGAAAAATCCTCCGGTGGAGTGCGAACTCCCAAATAGGAAATATCAAGAGACATTCCAAACACGAGCAAACCCTCAAAATCCTACGACATCGAGAGTCGAGGAAAGTAGGCGGAGAAGGGTAATCACACCTTTGGAGGACTCATTGGAAAATATTTTAGCCCTGTTGATTCTGCAGGAAAAGATTACTAAGCTTGCTCCACCTATGGATCCCAAAGGAAGACAATATGATCTCAACAAGAGGTGTGCTTACCATTCTAACTCACCCGGACATGCAACTGAGGAATGCTGGTCTCTAAAGCACAAATACCAGGACCTCATTGAAAATGGAGAATTGAAGAAAGAATTCCCCATGACCAAAAAAGGCGAGAGGGAGATAAAGAGCTCAAGATGTCCACTCGAAGCGGGCAGTTCAAAGGATGTGACGGCT
This sequence comes from Panax stipuleanatus, assembly GCA_020205555.1. NCBI lineage: Eukaryota > Viridiplantae > Streptophyta > Magnoliopsida > Apiales > Araliaceae > Panax > Panax stipuleanatus. Next base: position 66,399,628 of record CM035121.1, read on the forward strand.
ATGAGCATCCATCCTAGCATAACACAAGGTGGACTGACCCTAATACTGGGAGTGACCGAAGAAACAAAAGAATCTCCCAATGAAGTTCATCCACCATCATCAAATATCTTGATGACCAAAGCCAACAATTACATGCCTGACCTTATCCTTCTGGAAGATGAGGAGGTGATACTGATCCTTCCCCGTATGGAAAAAGCCTAAAAGGAAAGTTCCTTGCGAGAGATACAACATCAGTGCGAGGGGGATTTCATACTCAAATCCTCTCAAGGCTATGAGAAAAGTGAAGGAACAGACGAAGAAAAAGGTGGCGAAATTCTCAAGGAGGCCAACCCCTCGAGATATCTGGAGTTCATACCTTTCTGCGATGAGTCCAGTTTAAGCCTCCTTAAGGGTTATGCTGATTCAAGAGGCGATCAATTTATGGCAGGGATTGAAGATATTCAGAGCCAAGAGGGAACCTCTATCACTAGCCTCGAAGGCTACATAACCACTGATGACTGGACTATCAGGCCCAAGCTAGCCAGGAGGACATAGATCTAGAGAAAAGTTGCGAGTTCCAGAGGATGTTGGGACGTTATCTTTTTCTTAGCCTTATGGCTTTCATTTTCCATGCATACAAAATCAAAAGACCAAAAAATCAAAAAACAAAAAAAATCAAAAGTCGAGCCTTTCACAAATAGCGTGAACTACGAAAGACCTGATCTCCCTCAACCCGGGAGTACGTAAGGAACCATCTTGGTGCTGTCAAACCAAACAAAAAATTTAAAAACCCTCGAATCCAAACATAAAACAAACAAAAACTCAAAAGCTCATTAAACCAAACTCAGAACCCAAAAGGGACACTTCTTATCCCTCTCTCAAAAATAGAACTACGAATGACCTGATCTCCCTCAGCCCGGGAGTACGTAGGCGGGCCATCTAGGGCGCAGTTGGACTTTCAAGAAAAAATGAAAACCCCCAATAAAAGACCAGTTCCAAGACACCAAAGACAAATAGAATCCAAATTCTATTAAACCACCTGGTCAACAGGCCTTGCTGAGAAAAATCAAAGCTGGACTCTGAACCCGTAGATAAGAAGGATAACAGTGTCAACATGTCATCTCTCTGATGATAGAGAAGTAGCTGCGAGCTCCTAACCCTCGGTCTCCATAAGAGCCAGAACATCGACTGCCACCTGCATACTATGGCCTCGTCCCTCTTAGCAAATGAGGCCTCTCGAGTAGCTCGAGCCTCGCCACTATCAACAAGAAGTCGTATCTCTACTAGAATGGGCCGTCAACATCAATGCCCTGGCCTGATCTCTCTCGAAGATCATTCGAACTATCAAATATGCCATAGCCAGATATGTTCCGACAGGGACACTCAGTAGGTCACCAACCAAAGTCGCAGTCAAAGCCATCACCACCAAGCATCACAAGCCCTTAACTCCGATTCATTGGAGTCCGAATGCATCTCGACATCAATCGTCAAAGTTAGAACAACAACACAACGATATATCAAGCATAAACATCCGTAACCCCCTTTGAAGAGCTGAAGCCTCAATCTGAATCCTTCATCAAACCAGAAGAAAGGTCATCAAAGCCAATTGCTTCTATAAATCAAAAATAATGACTGGGGCATCCAAGCATTAAAACCAAAATCCGCTACCTGTTCACCATGGGGGTCATGCGATTACAGACTCTTACGATCTCGGCATCTTATCAGCCCATCGGTCAAATATACAACCAAGCAATCCTCCCAGATGACAAGCAAGACTAGGGGCAAGTTCAAAGTCAACGACAACCCAATGTGGGGACCGTTACAACAAGACTGGACCAATTTTGGAAATTGTGTAACTCAACATTGGGGTATTTATCAACCATCCAATCAACATGCACTAGTCGGCACCATCATCATGGTCCATCATCATCTCATCTTCCATAATTGGCGATTCGGTATGGTCAATCTGTCTTTTCAAATTATAATTTTTTAATCCGCTGATAAGGTATGACTCTTTCATCTCTTTATGTGTTTTCAATTTCCATGCATTTGCGATAATACACATAAGTCCTGTATTAGGGTCTCAAAAAAGAGAAAAAAAGAAAAAGAAAAAGAGATTTTTGCTTAACTTGTTATGAATTGGATTAATTCTAATAAGCGTCCGTGGAGCAAGAATTATGAAAGCGATTAGAGAATTAAGACTATTCAACCTTTTGATTAGGCACGACGTCCTAGTTCAAAGCACGTTTTAGAGTAAACTTGACCTCATATGCATGTTAGCACTTTGCGATTGACTTGACTCTTAGTTATGGGGTATAAAACTATGACGACAAGGATGACAATTAGTAGCCAGCCTAATGCCTCGAATCGTGGTCTGGGTTACTCGAGTAAGTAAGCCCGAGGGGTGTCTCTACACCTAGTGCCCTAAAGCTATTTGGTTTGGGAGCCACCGCCCAATGCTTATTATATGGGTAACTTAGTGCCTAAGAAAATGAGCATTACAAGAAGTTAAAACCTGAGCAGATCAGAATCGTGGCCTAGGTTACTCGAGTAATTAAGCCCGAGGTGTGTCTCTACACCTGGTGCCCTAAAGCCGTCTGGTTTGGGAGTCAGCTGCCTAACACTCGCTACACGGGTAATTTAGAACCTAAGAAAATGAATCTTGTACAAGCTCAGGCAAGGGTCAAAAGAGTAGACCGCCTGACTTTTCTCGAAGTGTGGCCTTTGTTACTCGAGCCAGTAAACCCTAAGGGGTGCCTTAACACCTAGTGCCCTAAAACCATCTGGTTTAGGAGTCATTGGTCCAAAACTCGTTACATGGGTAACTCTGAATAGCCTAAGAAAACAAGACGAAGTTAAGCGAGGAAAGCAGAAAAATTTGGTTAGACAAAATGAGATCATCTAGAGTCATAGAAGAGAAACCCCTGCTAAGGGTTGCGTCACACATAGTGCACATGTCATATGATCTTAATCTTGTGAAGAGCAGTGTCTAGAGTGAAGATGAGGTGTCTTTGATGTGATGCCCCCAAATTCGGGTTCTCAAACCTCGAATTCAGTGCTCACGATACATCATCATCATAAGCATTCTATATACTATTGCGAAATAATAAACATACATTGTTCATTATAATAAAGTCTTACCAACTTATCCCAAAGTCTATTACCTGAACTTAAACATACCTTAATTAAGTTACATATAATAACACAAAAGGTTTATAGCCCATCAAACATAGTATCTCATGATACATATACATTTATATTAACTATTCCTGAACCTTTCATTTGCCCTTGTCCTTCTTGGATGATTCTGGCTTAGTTGCAACAATTGTCATGATCTAGCAAGGGTAAGCAACTAATTTTCTTAGAAAGTTTAAATTCAAAGGAGATATATCATAATTAGAAAAGAATTTAGCTTTAAATGTTCAACAAAATAATCGATTGTGAAAGAACATGAATTACATTTTTATGACTGTATATTCGAATAGATGAATAACAGATGCTGAGTGGTTTTTAAATAACCATGAACATATACTAAGGTTGTCAGTATTTAAACTGGTCCTTTTAATAAAGTTTGGTAGTCAAGGGGATCAGCCTTTCTTACCCGGTGAAATATGCATAATCACTTAATATACTAGCAACAATTGTTTTTCAATAATGCTTTAGTAAAACTGTTCTTTTTCTCAGTCAAGAGTCCTTACCATTTCAATTGGTTAGCCACCGCTTTCAAAACATAATTGATTTAACAAATTTAAACATGCTTAATCTAGTTGATACAACTAGCATAGATCCATATCATAAACAATTCATGAATGAAAGAACTTTAACTAATTCACAGTTCAATAATAATGGAACAGGAATTTAATTGCACAAAGTGCGACTTGTCAACAATCAGTAAGGATGTGAATAATCATCAATAACTATTCACTAACATGTCTTTGAATATAACTTGAGTTTGAGTTAGAGATCTTGCCTCAATCGCGATCTACTGCTATGCAATTTAGTTTAGCTTCTTAGAGAAAAGACCTATAATAGATCTTTCAATTAGTCATATAGCATATACTCACTTATAATCTTAGTATTCAATGTTAAATTGTCTAACATTTAATTATATAATTAAGTACTAGACATTACGTTAAAGTCTCAGTGTCATGGTTACTTTTCAATAACCTTTTAATCACTTCATTGCTTAATCCTTCCTTATATAAGCTCTTGTTTATTACTTAGTAGGTTAAATACCCCAATTCAGCAAACTGGATTCTAATTCCAACAATCTAGATGCTAATCCAGCAACCTGAATTCAAACTGGATTCTAACCCAGCAGCCTGGATTCAAACTGGATTCTAATCCAGCAGCCTGGATTCAAACTGGATTCTAATCCAGCAGCCTGGATTCAAACTGGATTCACTAAACTCCAATCCAATAAACTAGATGGTAATCAAGCAAGCTGGATTCCCCATTCTTAACCGAATCATCTTATTATTTTTTTATCTTTTGTCCACACATAAATACATATATTCCACACACAAAAATAATATTTCAGGATTTTTTTAATTTCCTTTAGTATTTTTCAAAAATCAATTTCTAGTTAATTCCTTAAGAAAATAACTACCTCACACTTAACTCCAAAAATCTCCAAATCTTGGCGGGATCTTACACATGTTAACGTGAGTCTCCAGTTTAAATTTCGTGGCCATCGAAGTTATACAACTCCGATTATAGCGATTTTTGTCAGAAAAATACCAATATTGAAACGGTCATACCTTGCTCAATTTTAGTCAAAATGAGTTTATTTTTGGACACAAGCTACTTCATTCCATATATGTTCATGTCCCAAAAGGCCTTATTTTATTTCACAAATTAAGTGGCCGAAACAGTCCCTTAAATTTCTAGACAGCCTACTTTTAGTCATTTTTAGTTTTGGCGTCCTTCGCTAAAAACAGTCCATACGGAAATCTACAAGAAAGTTTTCAGTGATTCCACTTGGAAAAGTTAAAAGACTTCTAGATCTAACTCCGGAAATTAACCACACTCAAAAATTCGAAACACAATGAGAGATATGATCTTTTGAATTTTAGGTTTCGTTTTCTCAAAAATCTAATTTCCTAACTTTGTGTTTTGTAAGAAAGCTTTCATGATCTCTTGATTAATCTAACATTGGCCTTCATAAACCATCATAATACATACTAATATACCTTAAGATCAAGGATCCACCATGATCAATGATATATTACACCAAAAATACACCAAAACCAAGCAAAACATAATTTATGCTAAGAAAAATTAAAGTTTTCTAACTTTTGAAACATAGTTTTCTTTTTCTTGCTTTTGATCTAACTTTTGACATTCAAAAGTGATAGATATAAACATATAACACTTATACATATGAAGATCTATGGTTTTAAAGTTGGAAAATAAAAACTCCATATTCCATTTATCTATCAAAAAGAATGGATCAAAAGTTCTAAAATTAAGGTTTATACCTTGATTTGTGAGCTACCCTTCTTGTCTAACTACAATATGTAATGAATCTAGGATGCATTAAGAGTAGAACTCTTCTTCTTCCTTCTTTCCTTTCCACCAAATTTTCTCTCCCTATCTCTCTCTTTCTTGATTTTGTTAGTTAAATAAAATAAGATGAAAGAGATAGCTTTAGTGGTTTGTTTGTAAAAGATATAGATAAGTATACTTAAGATTCATCCACCACTCTCATGCTCTTTCTCTCTCTCATTATTAGAATTTTGCTTGCAAGAAAGAGTAAAGTGGTGGCTTGCTTTAAAGTGTGACACATGGGGGAGTTGTTGGAGTAAGTAATTCACTTTTTGACAAAAGAACCACATTACTTGCTCTCCTTTCCTTCCTTATCATAACTGGCCACATGGCCCCTTTTTCTCCAAGTTTGGTTTTGTTTTTTATTTCTTTATTTAGTTACGTAAATGCCCAACATGTCCCTATCTAATTGGGCTAAGACTTGGGCCATTGTATTTAATGTTTTGGGTTCACATTTAATTAATTTTGAGCCATGTAATTCACTATAGTTCCATTACTCTTTTAATTTCTCTTACCTAATTAGGATTTTCATTCCCCACATTTGTAGTTTAATTTATTACTCATGTTCATTTAATTTCATAATCCCATTAGACTTGCTTTAATTAGGTTATAAAATTGATAGTTGAGATATATATAAAATAAATCTCTTAAGGTTAGTATATATTTTTAATACTAATATTCTCCCATACCATAACCCTTAGGTTATTCAATTCTCATACCTAATATAAAATTAGGTTATGTAATCTTTCTTCTTAATTTACTTTCTATAAAATAAATGAACACATATATATATTTAGAGTACACATATTCATTTAACCCATTATTCATTCCACACATGTAACAAGGTTTTTAATATCACTAATATTTAATTAATATATCTATTCACAAAGTGACTTAGAATTCTTGGTTATTACATTTAATGAAGGGAGAAAAGGCTTTTGAATCTAATCCTACCCATGAAAAATGACCATGGACGCTTAAAAGTTTTTTTGAGATTTCATAGCTTGTCAAGCGAAAATTTCAATTGCTTTAGGAAAATTCATTGTCATACTCCCTTTCAAAACCTTTAGCGATAAGATAAGAGCGCATTAAATACAAGCATTCATTTCATAAACTTTAACTGCAAATGCCTCATTCATAAGATCATACTAATCCCGACAGCCCAAGCCATCAAGCTGTCGGCACATATTGTTGTTTGTCTGAATGTGCAGGATATTGCTCACCGTGGACATGGTCAACAAAGCGAGTTTTTCTATGAACCCCAGTAACAACCTGTGAAAGGGCTGGGGCATTTCTCCATTCCAAGAAATGGAAAGGATCTACGGCGGGACCAAGTTCCTCATCAAAAAAAAAGGGAGAGTTCCTGAAAGAAATTAAGGCCACATCAGTTATCCCTCCATAAAAAGGGAAGAGTCTTCAACAGAGTCCTTAACTCGGGAAGAACAGATGCCCAATGACCAAAAGATCTAGCGAAGGAAATCTGCATCGTCAAACATGTCAACATGCGCCAAGCCCTCATAAGTCGAGGCCTCTAAATTGAAGTCCAAATCTAGGCAATGAAAGAATAGGCTACATCCTCTAGGACGTCAGCTTCACACGGGTCATCAGTCAAGCCAGAGCTAAACCGGCAAAGTCACAAGTAAAAAGCTTGCCCTTTTCACACTCAATGATCAGCCGATGGCACAACCCCAGTGAAGCATCGGGAGATGATCTAGAAGCGAAAGTTATATAATACTCCATCTTCACAAAGGATAGCTGATAGAATATGTTATACACATCCTCAAAGGGATCATCGAGGTCAATCAAATCAAATCAACCTCGATCTCCAATCGGGCCATCAGATCAACTCTGATCCATCCCCACCAGAGACGATATATGAAAGGGGAACATCTGAACCTGCGAATGACAAAAGAAGCCATACAGAAGTTAGAGCTGCTAAGCCTATCAAAATCCATGCTTGAAAAGAAACTCTAAATCACCTCAGAAAAGGGTTAGGTATCGTTCTACATCAATTCAATTAAGCATATGCATCAACTTAGGACAAATTAAGATCATCTTATCATGTCTGGTCTGCACATGTGCAACAAGCGCTACATCAGCGCACGTCTCCATCAAAACATTAGGCATACATACCCAATAGAGTCGAAAATGCATACACATTAAACATACAAACTCGATGAAAAGTCTGCTATAGTTCGAGTAGGCATCGAGACAGTCTAGTGATCAACCATTATCCCTACCATCAGGGTAGGCATTGTTGCAAACTACAGGTGCAAGTTATCACCAGGATAGGCATCGGCAGCACCCACTGAGATAACTCAGGAAAAGAGATATATCCCCATCAGAGGAGCCTTCAGAAAGGTACAACGGCATCAGCTAAGAGAAAATCTGCCCCCAAATAGTATCGACAGATTGGGGAAACAAATGGTATTGAAACCAAGATAATATCAAAGGCTATCATAAAGAACATCATCCCCCAGCAGAAATATGGGAAACATTTCAGTTTATCTTCATCAAATAAAGAATTGGAAACACCGATGGAAATCAAACAGTTCAAGTAAACACCATCATAGACATCAGCAGCATTGATGAAAGCCAATCGTGGATATCGGCACTAACACAAATACCGGTAATGGTAAAGCGATCTACGATGCGATGCGATATGCGATGTGCGATATGTGATGTGCGATACGATTTGCAATGCAAAGCGATGCAATGTGATTCGCGATACGATGCAATATGCGATTTGAGATACAAGATGCGATTTGCGAAAACATGTTAACATTCATTGCATTGCGATTTACATCATTAATATCCTGTCATATTTCAAGTGTCTAGCAATCTTTATCCTGTTTATTCCATTACATTACATAAACATGATAAAGTGGGGCATCTGTAGACACTCAAAATTTTCCTTGCCTAATACTAACATTGTAGGAGGGCAAAATCGTCAATCAAGTCAACCTCGGTCCCGACACCAGACATCCAATCTAAATTCGGCCACCAATTCCGGTCCTTTAGCCTAAATCCAATCCCCAATGTCGGTCAATTCTAGTCAAATCTGATCACCAATATCGGTACTCCAGCCAACTCTGATCGTCAATCTGATCTTTAATCCAACTCCGTTCGTCAATTGGACCGTCAGATCATCCCCGATCACAATATCGGGACATCAGCTCAAATCCAGTCATCAATATTGGGACAACAACAACACCGATCAACCATATAGGGATGTCAAAGCAGCCCCGACAGTAACCCAGGAGGTACAAATCAGCCCCGACAGCAACCCGGGAAATATAGCTCAGCCCCGTCATCAGTCTGGGAAGTCAGGTCTACTTTGGATATAAACCTGAAGCACCACAACACTTCTAGAAGAAAACCTGGAATGAGCACGTCAGCCACAGAGGCAACACTGGGGACAAACAGACTCGAATGCGATCCAAGTCTTCGAAACAGCTCCCATAAAGTCAACTAGAGGCCATGCCGACACCAAGGGCAACCTCGAGAGGGGAAAAATGGTCATTTTACCAACTCTCATCCGATTCAGACAAACTCAAGCAGAATTGATGCCACCAAGGTCAGAAAGAGCCACAACGGTGATCCCGGGTGAAAATAGTACCAGACAGCTCATTAGGTAAACTGTGGGGAAACAAACACCCAGTCATAAACCCACCTTTGGGGACTTAAAAAAGGTTAAATCCAATGTCATTGTGACACTCTCAGTGAGTGCTTTTTGAAAAGCTATAGCACGCCCCAAACGGACGCTTCGATCAAAAGTTTTGAAGTTTCGAACCTAAAATCGCGTTGCTCGACATGCACACACTTTGAGACAACCAAACCGGGCACGTGGGCCCCACCTAGGGGAGCCGCACCTCTACTTGTAGCTTCCACAGGTAGAGTGGAGGCTCCTTGGCCTATAAACAAATGTGCCCCTGTTCATTTTCAATAATTCAGAAACGCAACGAAGCTCTGCCTGTTCGATTTTTTGACTTTCAACACCTCCTCCAAACCCAAATATTTTTACTCCAACACGTAGACAAACCCATATACTACCACATATCAAAAAACTACCGGTAGATTTGGATGTTTATGGACTACGATTCTAAAAAAAGCCCGTAGTGAGGCCTATTATATGTATTTTTACGATCAGCAAGTTAATACTACTACTTTGCACTGTTTTACACCTGCACATCAAGTTTTATCTTTTACATATGCCCGAAACTTAGTTCCGTGGCCGTTTTTGTCAAAAATTAATTTATTTTTGTACATAAACTTTGTTTTTAACATTCCTACAACTTGGATTGACGATCCGTCCGCTCTAGTAGCTTCAATGCACTAGCACACACTGTTTTGGCAACTTCGCCGTACTAGGATGTCTTCCCAGTCCGGGTTTGGCCTTTTTCTGTATATATTTAACTGTTTATGTACTAACATTTCAATTTTGTCAAACCCGGATTTCAAGTCCAAGATAGTTTCTCTTTTATATATTTACACATATCTAAGCAATTTTCACCATAACTAGTCTTCGTACCAGTATTGGTTTACTACATTCCTATCAATATATATATATTTTTAATTCAGTCCAGGCATAGGCGTGAAAATCCATCGCCCTTTTTACTATTTTTGCACAATTCGCCATACTGGGTGCTCTCCCCAGTCACTAGCTGACTACTTTTCTGTAATTTATATTTCAGTTCAGCCTGGATCATTCTGTGGCCTTTTTACTTCTTTTATATATATTTATGCATATATAAGCAGCCTTTACCATCACTTGTAATCTATTCAGTCTTTGTTGACTATGTTTCTATCAATATATATATCTATATATATATTTCAATTCCAGTCCGGGCTTGCGAGTGAAATCCCATCGCCCTTTATAGCTTTTATATATATCTAACCGTATATATTGCTTTGTTCAATTTATTCAACTGTTGCATTTAATATTCATTTGTATATGAATTTGCACTGACATATCTACAGGCGATTTAGATTTATCCAAATCTCGCCAATTCTAGCTTTCAACGGTTCAAACAGGTCCCGACAGAACCTGGAAGCTATAATGGCTAAGATTTCTTTAAATCTAGTTATTTTTATAGTTTCAGCTTTGAAAGCAAACTCGAGTCCCTTAGATCGCTATCAAGTGGGAACGAGACGCTTTGGGCATTCGCAGCTAGGATTTATTGATGAATCCTTGGTTCCATTGCGACGTGATGACACATACATTTATCTCTGTGCAAATTTAAACTGTGCAGGTTTATTGGCTACTTCAATGTGAGCCTAGGAATCATGGGATTCGTGATCAAAACGATCAAAATCAGATTCCCATGATGGACAAACTCTGATTTATAGATGTACCCTGCCAGTTTTTTTGTAAAATGTTCCTATACAGACCTTAAAATGGTTATCCGTATTAAAGGTCTCAACATAGTGAAAATATGGATTGTCGTGTTAGCGTCCCTCCAATGGTTTTCATACCCATGAGGAGACCGAGACTTTATATTTCTGTTGTCTAGGATGCTTCGCAGCCAGACAAATCACCATTTGCATGCAGCCTTAAGGCTATAAAGATAAAATTAAAAGTGGCGATGTGCTTCAATTCCTATGTCAGCGTAGGGGTTTGATAAACAGCTTTCAAAACATCACTGTCAATTCAATTCAAAAGCTTTTGCAAATCAAATTAAATGCTTTTGCAAATCAAATCAAAGACTGATTTTCAAATCAAATCAAACCCTTCGTATATAGGCTCAACGAAGTCTTTCAAAGCTTTAAATCAATCAAATCAATAGGCCCAATTTTCAAACAACATTCACTCACGCATTCTAGTTTTAAGGGAAATATTGAAAAGATTGCGGTATCGTGTTTACACGGGAGTCGTGGGGTGCCTAACACCTTCCCCACACTTAACCAAGCCCCAAACTCAAAACTCCGATTTCAAAGATCAAGTTTCGACAGTGTCCAGCAATTGGGCCCCTTTTCAAATCAAATTCGGTTGGGTTGGTACAACCATTTTCAAATCTACCAACTGACGACTCTATTAATCAAATCAAATCGTCGACATAAACACAGGTTAGACTTTTTCCTAAAAAACCCTTCAAAACCTTTTTTTCTAAATAAAAAAAATATGGGTAGAGATAACTTAAGAAGATCGATTTGAGGAAAATCGGGTTATAAACCGACTCGCTGTATTTCTTAAATTTTCCAACGTCGACAACGCTGCTAGTGGCGGAGCTTTTGTGGATAAGACTCCCAAGGCTGTAAGAAATCTAATTGCAAATATGGCAGCCAACTCTCAACAATTTGGCACTAGGCTGTATTCTGCACCGAGGAATACTAGTGAGGTACAAATTTCTGCTATTGAACAACAACTTGCGAATTTAACTTCTCCTGTTCGTCAAATGGGTGCAGGTAACGCACATCAGGTAAAAGCTTACGGGATTTGTGCCGTAGTAGGACATCCGACAGAGGCCTGCCCAACTCTTCAAGAGGAATCCGTTGAGCAGGTAAATGCAGCAGGAGGATTTCCTGGACAACCACAAAGGAAATATGATCCCTTTTCAAATAAATATAATTCTGGATGGAGTGATCATCCTAACTTTAGCTACGAGAATCCACAAATAAGTTAACCCGCACCTCAAACTTTTCCAAATCAGCAGCAGTACAAGCCATTGTATCCCAATAGACAACAACAGGGCGAATCTTCTAACCCTAGTATGTCTTAAGAAGATATTGTTAAAACACTTGCCACTAACACTTTAAATTTTCAACAAGAAACAAGGGTAAGTATTCAGAATTAGGGTACGCAAGTGGGACAAATGGCAACTGCAATCAGTATATTGGAGGCACAAAGTTCGAGAAAATTACCCTCCCAAACAGTGTTGAACCCAAAAGAAAATGCAAGTGCAATCACTTTGAGGAATGGTAAGGAGATAACAGTTCCAAAAAAGACAATGGCTACACCACAAGATCAAGACAATACAGATAAGGAAAAAGAAGCAGCAGACAGCAGTCTTATGAATGACAAGGATGAACCAAAGTGTAAATTTCCCCCTCTCTCTGAATATAAATCGGTACCTCCTTTCCCTTTTGGCTTAACAGAAAACAGAACATATGAGAAAAATTCAGATTTGTATAAAACTTTTCAAAAATGCGAGGTAAATATTCCATTGTTAGATGCTATCAAACAAGTATCTCGTTATGCTAAATTTTTGAAAGAACTGTGTACACAAGAGAAAATAGGAATTAAAAAAATATGAAAAGGTAAGGGTAGGGGAGAATGTCTCAGCAGTTATTCAAAGAAAATTACCTACTAAGTGCCAAGATTCGGGTATATTCACGATTCCATGCACGATAGGTAGCACCAGATTTGAGAAAGCCATGTTAGACTTAGGAGCTTCTATAAATGTCATGCCATACTCTATATATGCTACTTTATCACTAGAACCTTTGAGTAAAACTGGTATTGTAATACAGCTGGCTGACAAGTCTAATGCTTATCCCAAAGGTGTAGTTGAGGATGTCCTATTGCAAGTCAATAATTTGATATTTCCTACAGAAATTTATGTGCTTGATATGGAAAATGGTGACCAAAATGCTCCTATTTTGTTAGGAAGACCATTTTTAAAAACATCAAAGACTAAAATAGACGTTCATAGTGGAACACTTTTAATGGAATTTGATGGCAAAATTGTTAAATTTAATATTTATGATGCCATGCGTTACCCCACTGATGATAATTCTGTATATTTGGTTGATGTGATTGACTCTTTAGTACAGGAAATCTTTGAACTTGATGGTAAGGATGAATTGGAAATTGCACTTAGCACGAACATTGATGAAGAAAGTGTAAAGTGGAACTTGAGCACCGAGTTACAAGCAACTGTAATAGCATTGAATGACGCTCCGAAAATAGGTAACATATCTTATGCTAACTTACCAATTTTTAACGAGAAGACTTTGCCCTCTGTTTTGCAGGCACCAATTCTCGAGTTGAAACCGCTTACTAGTCATGTCAAATATGTGTTCCTTGGAGAAGGAGAAACATTACCAATAATTATCTCCAGTACACTTGGTGCATCCCGAGAAGAGAAACTCCTGCATGTTCTAAAAGAGCATAAGAAGGCCATTGGATGGACGATAGCTGACATTAAAGGAATAAGCCATTCTACATGCATAGATCACATCTTGTTGGAAGATGAAGTGAAACCTGCCCGTCAACCACAAAGGAGATTGAACCCTCCCATGATGGATGTCGTAAAGAAAGAAATTCTCAAACTTCTTGACGTCATTGTGATCTACCCTATTTCGGATAACAGTTGGGTTAGCCCAGTTCAAGTGGTTCCTAAGAAGACTAGAATAACTGTTGTGAAAAATTAGAATGACGAGTTGGTTCCCACCCGAGTTCAAAATGGGTGGCGGGTTTGTATAGATTATAGAAAATTAAATGCTGTAACCCGTAAGGACCACTTTCCATTACCTTTTATTGATCAAATTCTTGAACGATTAGCTGGCCATTCTTATTATTGTTTTCTTGATGGTTATTCAGGTTATTTCCAAATTACAATTGCCCTAGAGGACCAAGAGAAGGCTACTTTCACATGCCCGTTTGGTACCTTCGCATATCGCCGCATGGCCTTTGAACTTTGCAACGCACCGGCTACTTTTCATAGGTGTATGGTTAGCATATTTTCATATTATATTGAGCATATCATGGAAGTTTTTATGGACGATTTTACAGTCTGTGGGGACTCATTTGATAAATGTTTGCATAACCTTACCCTTATTCTTTAAAGATGCATAGAAACTAACCTTATCTTAAACTCTGAAAAATGTCATTTTATAGTTGAACAAGGTATAGTTTTGGGTCATGTTGTTTCATCTAAAGGAATTGAAGTAGATAAAGCTAAAGTTGACATTATACAATCTCTTTCATATCCCACTAGTGTTCGGGAAATTCGTTCTTTCCTTGGACATGCAGGTTTTTATCAGAGATTCATCAAGGACTTTTCCCAAATAGCATCACCCCTATGTAGTCTACTGCAAAAGGATGCCGAGTTTGAGTTTTACGAGAAGTGTCGCAAGGCGTTTAATAAATTAAAGGAATCACTGGCATCCACTCCAGTTATTCAACCACGTGATTGGACCATGCCTTTTGAGATAATGTGTGACGCAAGTGACTATGCCGTAGGAGCTATTTTGGGCCAAAGAATCAGAAGAGCATCACATACCATTTATTATGCATCGAGGACTTTGAATGATGCCCAACAAAACTATTCTACTACAGAAAAAAAGCTTTTAGTTGTTGTTTTTGCATTAGAAAAATTTTGATCTTATTTGCTTGGTAATAAAGTCATTGTATATTCTGATCATGCAGCTCTTCGTTACTTGATGACAAAGAAACAGGCAAAACCAAGATTGATAAGATGGATACTTCTCTTAGTGAATTTGACTTGGAAATTATGGACAAAAAAGGAGAGGAGAATAGTGTTGCGGATCACTTGAGTCGTTTAGTGAATGTGCATGATGAACTTCAACTGAAAGAAGATTTTCCCGATGCACAATTATTTTCTGCAAGTACAACTATGCCATGGTATGCAAATATTGTGAATTATTTGGCTACTAACATATTAACTTCTAGTTTGTCTAAGGCTCAAAAAGATAAAATTAAATATGATGCCAAGCACTATGTATGGGATGATCCTTACTTATGGAAGCACTGTGCCGACCAAGTGATACGAAGATGCATCTCTGAAAGTGAAATTGCTTCTATTCTAACTTTTTGTCATACTTATGCCTGTGGAGGTCACTTTGGAACCAAGAGAACAATAAGGAAAGTATTAGAATGTAGTTTCTTTTGGCCATCTCTTTTCAAAGATTCATATATGTTTTGTAAGTCATGTTATAATTGTCTAAAGACAGGTAATTTTTCCCTAGGAAATGAGATGTTGCAAACCCCCGTATTATATTGTGAAATATTTGATGTTTGGGGAATTGATTTCATGGGACCATTTCCTGTCTTTTTCGGTTGTACTTATATCTTACTTGTTGTTGATTATGTTTTAAAATGGGTGGAAGCCAAAGCCACCAAGACTGACGATTCTAAAGTGGTTGCAGATTTTATTCAGTCTAACATTTTTTATAGGTTTGACTTTCCAAAAGCTCTAATTAGTGATCGAGGGACTCACTTTTGCAATCAAATAGTGGGGGCATTGTTAAGGAAGTACCATGTGACTCATAAGGTGTCAACTGCTTATCACCCATAGACCAATAGACAAGCAGAGGTATCAAATAGAGAAATCAATGCAATCATTGAGAAGACAGTTAACCCAAGCAGAAAAGATTGGAGTTTACGCTTGGATAATGCTTTATGGGCTTACCGGACCGCATTCAAGACACCCATTGGTATGTCCCCTTATAGATTAGTATTTGGGAAACTATATCACCTGCTCGTTGAGTTAGAACATAAAGCTTATTGGGCTATTAAGATCTTCAATATGAATATAGATGAAAGTGGAGAACACCGGAAGTTGCAACTACAAGAGTTGGAGGAAATTTGTAATGATGCGTATGAGAGCGCACGGATTTACATGGAAAAAAGGAAAGCTTTTCATGACAAAAGAATCTCTAGGAAAGAATTTCAAATTGGTCAAAAAGTTCTTCTCTACCAATCACGGCTTTGGTTGTTTCTAGGTAAGTTACGTTCTCGTTGGAATGGACCTTTTGTTGTTACTAATGTTTTTCCACATGGTGTAGTTGAAATCAAAAGTTTAGCAACTTCTAAACTGTTCAAGGTGAATGGTCATAGACTCAAATATTTCCATGAGGGATTTCGAGAAGAAAAAGTGAAGAATGTGGACCTTGAGGATCCAGTTTACATAGATTAATTCAAAGGAACCATTGAGTCGAGCCAACGACCATAAACAAAGGTGCTACATGGGAGGCAACCCATAGGGGAGTATCTCTCTACTTTTATTTGCATTTTAGTTTACATTGGGGACAATATAAGTTTTAAGTGTGGGGGGAAGAATTGGGATATTTTTCAATTTTTGTATTTTTATTTATGAATTTTGTGGGTATATTCACTGCAAACCCTCACGAGACAAAACTCGTCCACTTAGGGTAACCTTGGGGTTTAAAGGCTTGTTGCACATGCTAAGTGCAATCGTGTTTCCTACAAAAATGGGGTAGTTTTAAGATGTCTCACTTGAGCAATAAGTTAATTTAGATTTTGATTCTTGACTAATAATAAAATTTTGATTTCTTTTAGATAACTTATGGGAGGACTGACAGACATTAGGTAATCTAAATTTGGTTTTCTTGGTTGATCACTACTTTATTTGAGACTCTTCACTATTGAGCACATGTCCATTCCAACCAGTTGTGACTTGCAAGAAATTTATTTGATTAGAGGTCTAGGGAAGAAACTTTGAACTCTATTATTTGTTTAATCATTACTTGAAGTTGATATGAGGTATTGTTTAAGAAAAGGGAAATAATTTAGGCAAAGTTTGCAAGATTGAAACACAGAGAGGAAAAGAAAAAAAATGATGATTCATGTGGTGGGCTGAGATGGAGCGTAAAACGCACTCACTCATAAACACGTGACATGCGACATGGAGCGTAAAACGCACTCGCTTGTAAGATGGAGCAAAAAATGCACTTACAAAAGAAAAAAGAAAAATAAAAGAAAGAAAGAAAAGCCTTTTGATCCTTTGATGTTATCTGCTGGTGTTAACAAAAATTAGTAGTTAGAGTTATTTACATTGAATCAATAATATGAAAGACATAGAAGTGATTCTAACGATGAATATTCAAAGTATTAATTATGTATGCTTGAGTCAATGATCAGTGTATGTTTCTAAGGTGGAAGTTGACTTAACCCAAGGTTTGTTCTCCTGATTTAATTCATTATATTATTTTACACATTAGTTTCTTTTAATTAATAACAATCAAAAATCCCCCTCTTTTGGAATACAAAGTATAAAGATAGATTAATCAGTCTCTATGGGATCGACTCTTACTTGCACTACTACATAGTTATCTTTCGCAGTAAGGTTTTATTTTTGGTTGCCTGCGACAGCACACCATGGGCCCTATAACATAATAACTGTCGGATAAGGAAAGCGACAAAAAAATCCTTTTTAAAAATTGATTGCAAAACTTTTACCGTTAACTGTTCAAATAACTGGTGATGAAAGAACAGTAATAAGTGTTATTCCACAGTAGTATGCGGTATTGCACAGTATCTCTGATTATTGATTCTTATGTAAGAAGTCACTCTGTATTTTATTCAATAATTTTTACAGTAGAAATAACATAGTCTTTCATATTATTGATTCAATAATTGTCACAGTAATAACTGCACAATATGTCACATTATTAAATCAATAATTGTCACGGCACAATAACTCATATTATTTGATATGATATAATTAGACTAGTTGGCAGTTTTGTGAGTCTAGGTTAATAGTTGTGAATGATTGTTGAAAGATTAAAAAGTTGTAAGTAACTGATGAATAAAAGGTGTTGAGAAAAGATAAGTATGACATACAGATGTTTGTTCAATCATTTTCTTTACACAAAAGTAAGTTTGGCAGAACTTGCCGACACTCTACTTTTCCTAAAGTAGTATGAACCATAACTTTATTATGAAAACAAATTTTGTTAAAATGTGTACAAGTTGGTTTAATTTCCTCCATGGGACCAAAAATTTCACTACCATTATTTTATATAACTCATTTGGCTATTTTGTCAAAGAGTATGTGCTAATTGTTTTCTCAATTTTCAGTATAAATAGGTTGCTCAGTTGAGCAACTAAACACACCCCATGACTACACCAAAAATATAAAAATCTTCTAATACAATATTGTGAGTATTTCTTTTAAGTGTAAGGTTACTCCAAGTGTTGATAAGGAGTGAAAGCATTATTGAAGTTAATCAATTTTATTGAAAGTAGAATTTAGTCACATGCTAAGGTAAAGGAATATCACTTTCTTTCATACTCCTAAATCTGAACTTAATGTGGTAAGTATTGCTTCTATAATTTTTGAAATGATTGGAATTACCTTGGATGTTTGCGCTTCATCTAGTATCATTTCATTTACCTGAATTTTTATTGAGTTTTAAACGTTATCTTTGAAATATAAATCTTGAATATTATTATTGAATTTAAATCCACGTTTTGGTCATCATGTTAACAATTTGAACATTCTTAAACTCTGGATAAATTAAATTATAAATCTTTAATATTTATTCTTGATCTTGTTATTCTTATTATTTCTATTCATCCTTTATATCATTATCATCATCCTCAGACTTAAATTTGTGTTGGAAAGTTATTTTGGCCCGTAGTGCAAAGATGAATTGTTGATTGGTATGATTATGATCAAAATTGTGTATTGGTATAATCATGAACGAAATTATGTATTGGTATAATTATGACCATTGGTGATACAGTTGTATATCTTCGGACCGTATTGAAAAGATGGACTGTTGATTAACATGACCATTAGTGTTATAGTTATATGTCTTTGACCTAGTGCAAAGATGAACTGTTGCATGGCATGATTATGACCACTGGTGATACAAATGAATATCTTTGCCCCGTAATGCAAAGATGAATTGATTGGCATAATTATGACTAAAGGTTGTAGACTAGTATGATCATGACCATTGGAGTTACAAATGAATATATTTGGCATGGGTGCAAAGATTAATTTATTAGCATGATTATGAACAGGAACTGTAAATTGGTATAACTATGATCTTTGGTGTTTTAAGTAAAGACATGTGGCGAAAGTTCTCTTTGTCTTGGGTACAACGAAGAACTCTTGATTGGTGTTACAAGAATAAAATATTGATGATGGAATTTTAATTTGGAGAAGATAGTAGACATTATATTCTACTTGACTCTTCTAATGGATTGTTGATTCTGCTGTAATTATGGTTAATTTTTTTTTAATCTACCATATGTTCTAAATATCTAATTTATTACTGATTAAGGCTATTGATAATTTAATTATCTTAAGTCATTATATTCTTTACTGGGCTTTTTTTGCTCACCTTTTTGCTACACAATTCGTTTCAGGCAGTAAAAGTGTAGCTCGGCCGAGCGGGGATTACATGGGAATAGAGTGATGGTCCGAGACTGTTGAAGTTTCTTAATACATTATAAAACAGTGTGGCAATAATTGTACTGAGGAATTAAAATGTGCGTTTTGTATTTTATACGTCATTTAATAATTGATTTTTTTGAACCAAATAGGGTAATGCGAACCCAAATTTGGAAGCGTCAAAAAGGCACCCCATTAGAATGAGGAGGAAGGAAATCTTCTCATGTTCTTTTGAGGACTTGAAATATTTGATGCTGTATTCTATATGGCATTATAATAATTTGGGTGTGAATATTGTCGTACTATATAAACAGTATTTGTATTGAGCACTAACAGTATGTGTGTTGTCGTATTTTACACGACATATAAGAGTTGTCAATATGAAAGTTAGCGTTTGTAGTGTTATATTTGGTGACTCAAAATGGATTGTGTGGACCTATTTTGGGAGCGTCACATAACCCCATTCCTCAACAGAATTTCTAGAAATTGCCAATAGTGCTAACTAATAATATCCTTTCAAATAATGAGTTGCTATGCCGTGACAATTATTGATTTAATAATGTGAAATACTATGCAGTTGTTACTGTGACAATTATTGAATCAATAATATGAAATACAATGCAATTATCACTGTAGCAATTATTGAATCAATTATTAAAAATACTATGCAATACCGTATGCTGTAATAGACGGGAATTTTTTTTGTGTGATTCTGGGGACAGAATCCTTTTAAGGAGGGAAGATTGTAACGATTGAGATTTTATATTAAATTTTAAATATTTATTGAGTTAAATAAATATTTTACGTGATTTATTTATTGAGTTAAATAAATAAATTATGTGATTTATGGAAGCGATTTAATTAAGTGTTATATATTAATTAAATGAATGTGTATTGTTTATTTAATTGATGTATATTTTATATTATAGTTCTAATTTAATTGAGAGAATTAAATTAGATGATTTATTGTGTTAGTGTTACATGAATTATAATTATCGAGTAATTATAATTATGTGACAAATTTTATGTGATCTATTGATGTTAGATTTTAATTGATTAAATTAGTGTTTAATATTTAATTAATTAAAATATGGCATTAAAGTATGCGTTAAATAATTTATTAAAATAAAGAAAAGGATTTTTAAATGATTTTTACCAAACAAGGCCCTTGCTTTTGTTTTAAAAGACTGTTGCCAAACAGGGCCCTTACACTAGCTTAAACCTAATTTACCTAAACCATGCCTAAGTTAGTAAAACTAGTTTCTAATTTTCTTGTAGCCAAACAAGCCAAGTTGGCTTTTGAATTTTGTAACTTAAGTAATTAGTAGTAGTTAGTGTATAATTATGATATGGGAGTTACCTATTCTATTATATGTGTATTGTATATACGTTAGTGTTATAATCCTAAGTCTAAACAAAGAAAAGAGAAGGAGAGAAAGAGCAGAGAATATTAGAGAAGAAAAGAAGGAGAAAGAATTGGTAGAACGCAAGCTCATAATAATCTTTTCTTTACACTCATAGCTAGAAAAGTTAGAATTCCATATTCTTTATATTTTATTCTCTGTCAAAAATTTAGTTTTCATGAAAGTTGTAGTCATGAATTTTATATATATGATTGTGTTCATGTGTTATTGGTAGTAATTGTATGAAAGGATTTTCAGAAATCAAATTACTGTAGAAATATATTTTAACAAATAATTTATATTTATCTGAGTTCATATGGAATTTCATGAGTTTGGTTAAATTTAGTTGAGAAATTCATGCAATTGGTATGTGTTAATATGCTTATTAAGTAATTACTTGATGCTATCTTCAACTTAGTATGTAATGCATGTATATAAGTTCGAATTGATGGAGAAAAATAGTTATAGTAGATTATTTTTGAGAAAATATGAGTTTTCATGAAAATGGCCAAAATGGATTTTCAAAACTTATGATTATCATTGTTTAAATAATTTTGTGTTTGGAAGCATGCTTTATATCTATATTATTGTTAAACTCTAGTGAGCTGTGGTTTGCTCATTCTTGAATTAATTAACAATTTTAGTAAAGGTTGATAATGTTGATGCTCCGTCTACAAGTAAGGGCAAAGGAAAGCAAAGCAAGTGAAGGCTTGTTTTAATTATTTTGAAATGATTGTAATGAGACAAGAATGTTATGTTTCCGCACTTTATTATTTCATGTCAGGTTTAGAATAACCCGGGATTATTTTAAAAAAAGAGTTGTAAACCCTTGTTGTAAGGGAGATTTATTTATTTTAATTTAAGTTATAGCTTATTTTGTATTACTCATTGGGTAGATGTATGTTATATTAGAAAGTGAACACCAAATCATGTGGAAACGAAGTACCCGGATTTGGGGGTGTCACAGGTTGGTATCAGAGCTATAGGTTATGAAACCTTAGGTGGGGAAAAACCTTAGGTAGTAGCCTTATGGTAAGATTGAAAAGATAGTGATGCTAGGTAAAAGATAATAAACTACCTTATATGCATATGTGTTTACATTTTAGTATTCGAAGAGCGACGATTTGTTATCACGTAATAATGAACTTTAAAATTCTTTTGTCAGGATGTCGAACGTTGGAGAACCTAGTCAGGCTAGAGAGGATGTACCTCAGGTGCCTAGAGAGGAAGAGCCCCGTGACATACATGTTGTCTGGGAGCAGCTGGTTAGGAGAGAGACATCTCCAGTGATCACCATAGCTGGTCGGGAGCGTGAGCTGACACCTATTCCAGAGGATGAGGACGAGTCTGAAGAGGAGGAAGAGGAGGAAGAGGAATTCCCACCTCACTCTACTAGTGCTGTGATGTACGAGGCAGTTTACGATAGCAATGTGGAGCTTCATGGACGCGTAGGAGATCTCGAGGAGGCTATCTAGCAGCGAGACTAGACGATCGAGGAAATGGCAAGTGACCTAGGAGATGCACAGTGGAACCTGATACATATGGAGGTTGAGAGAGATGTTGCTCGATTTGAACTGGCGAAGCTGAAGCAAGACATCCTGGAGGAGTCGAGGAAGCGTGCCAGAGCTGAGGAGTCAACCTTGAGAGCTAATCAACGAGTCGATTGAGCTGAAGGTGAAGCTGAAGCCAAAAGGGCCAAGCTGAGGGAAACGGAATTTGCTTTTCATACAGCGACAGAGAGAGCTCAGGACCGTATTTTCTACTACCCAGCTCAGTTCCAAGGTTTACCGTGGTATGTGGCGGACAGAAGAACGACATTTCGGGTAATGGAAGAGGAACGCAGAGAGGCTGTGAGACTCATTAATATGCCTAGGCAGTGGCAGTAGCAGTAGTAGCAGTAGTAGAGTTTTGTTTACGTATTGCTTTTTGAAATAAGTAATGTAAATCCCATAATTTGAGATAAGAATGGGATGAGTTAATAATGTAATCCTGTAACTTTTCCAGGTCAAGAAGGGTGATGTAAATGGTAGAAATGCTATCTGGTTGATGTTTTTAAACTACGACTAATGAATAAACGAAGTTTATTGATGTGCTATGTGTTCTATGTGAACTAAGTTATTCGAACGTTTAAGTATGAACTTGAATATTAAAAAAAATTGAATAAAGGGGCTAATAATAATATTTTCTTAACAGAAAATGCCTCCTAGAAGAAGAGTAACGCGTCAAAACCCCGAAGGTTCGACGAACAACAACAATAACGATGGGACGAATCCCAACTCGGTTTAGCAGTTGGTGAACCTATTGACAGGAGCTCTTGCGAATCAGCTGCAAGTGCAGGGAACTACGTTCAAGGAATTCAAGGGAGTAGGACCGCCTGAGTTCAAAGGATCGACTAACCCAATCGAAGCTCAGACATGGGTTATGGAAAAGGTATTTGAAGTAGCCAGAGTAGGTGAAGACCAGAAGATAGCATTCACGGCTTTCATGTTGAAGTCGGATGCTAGCTTTTGGTGGTAGGCTAACAAGACCCGAGAGGGAGAGGAAGTCATCACGTGGGAACGTTTCAAGGAAATGTTCTACGAGATGTACTTTCCAGTGAGTTGGCAGGACCAGATGGAGGTCCAATTCCTAGAACTTAAGCAAGGAGGGATGACGGTGTCCGAGTATGCCTCTAAGTTTAACGAGTTGGCCAGGTTCGCTACTCACCAGGTCAGTACTGACGCTAGAAAGGCGAAAAGGTTTGAGCGGGGACTAAAGCCCTGGCTCTACAGCAAGGTTTCCATGTTCCGGTTGAATACCTTTGCAGCTGTGTTAGAGAAGGCCATACTTGCTGGGGGAGGAAGCGAAGCGGTGACGAAGTTCAACCAAGAGAAAAAGAAGAAGAATGAGGTAGAAACTAAGGCTGGGGGTAGCAGCGCTGTGAACTAGAAGAGGAAGTGGTCTGATAATACCTCTGCTGGTAGTCCGCAAGGAAGCCAGCAGAAGAGGAAGTTCGAAGTATGTGCTACATGCGGTAAGAATCACACTGGCGTGTGCATGAAAGGGAAGCGGGTGTGCTTCAACTGTGGTCAGGAAGGCCACATCGCACCTAATTGCCCAAACCCAAAGAAGGGAGCTTGCTTTATATATGGATCCAAAGATCACATGGCTCGCAATTGCCCGAAGAAGCTGACAGCAGGGTCAACAGGAATAGAGGGAATGGAAGCGGCAGTTCCGTTACTATCGCTGCACCATTGTAAGTTGTTCGACCCACTGCACGTACATTCAATATGACAGTGCAGGATGCTGTGCAATCAAAAGACGTGGTGTCAGGTATTATTTCGGTCAATAGTATAAATGCATATGTATTATTTGATTCGGGTGCTACTTGTTCATTCATATCTGATGATTTTACTAAAACCCTAGACTTACCTGTAGAGGAGTTAGTTTGCCCTTTGAACATAGAGATTACGAATAGCGAGGTTATTCTTGTTAGGAACATTTATAAGAACTGTAGATTGGAAATTAAGGGTTAGGAACTTAGAGTAGATTTGATTCTGATAAAACTTGGGGAATTCGACGTCATACTAGGTATGGATTGCTTGTTCAACCATGGGGCGGTAATCGACTATCAGAAAAAGTCGGTAAACCTTACTACTCCGTCGAAGTTAGTGTTCTATGGTAGCAAATCGCCTAGGCAAGTGAGTTGTCTGATGGTTATGCAAGCCAAGAAGCTTCTGACGCAAGGCTGTGTAGGATATCTAGCCTACATAGTAGATACGCGTAAGGAAAGCCCGAAGGTGGAGGAAATATCGATAGTTAAGGAGTTTGTGGTCGTTTTTTCGAGTGAATTACAAGGACTTCCGCCGGATAGGGAGATAGAGTTCGTGATTGATTTAGCGCCGGGAACTGCTCCAATTTTGAAGGCTCCGTACCCAATGGCTCCAGTCAAGATGAAGGAACTGATGGTTCAACTACAGAAATTACTGGACAAGAAGTATATTCAACCAAGCGTTTCACCGTGGGGAGCGCCTGTTTTATTCGTGAAGAATAAGGAAGGGTCGATGCGTCTTTGCATTGATTATAGGGAGTTGAATAAAGTTATGATCAAGAATAGGTATCCTTTACCTAGGATCGATGACTTCTTTGATCAACTGAAGGGTGCGAAGTACTTCTCAAAAATCGATTTGAGAAACGGGTATCATCAATTGAAGGTGAGGAAGGAAGATATACCGAAAACGACTTTTAGGACTCGATATGGTCATTACGAGTTCTTGGTGATGTCATTTGGTCTCACGAATGCCCCAGCTGCATTTATGGATTTAATGAACAGGGTGTTCAAGCCATTTCTGGACAAGTTCGTAGTAGTGTTCATAGATGACATCCTGGTTTATTCCAAGACCGAGGAGGAACATGCTGAACACTTACGACTAACCTTAGAAGCCCTGAGACTAGAAAAGCTTTACGCTAAATTCTCAAAATGCGAATTTTGGTTGGAACGTGCGCAATTTCTTGGCCACATGATCTACAAGGATGGTATTTCGGTGGATCCGTCGAAGGTTGAAGCTGTTATGAATTGGGAACAGCCGAAGACGCCGTCTGAAGTGAGGAGTTTCTTGGGATTGGTAGGTTATTACTGAAGATTTATCCAAGACTTTTCTAAAATCGCAACTCCGTTGACGAATTTGACTCGTAAAATAGTTAAGTTTGTTTGGACGGAGAAGTGTGAGGAGAGTTTTCAAGAGCTGAAGAAGAGGTTGAGTACTGCGCCTGTATTGTCTTTACCGGATAGTTCGGGGAATTTCGTAGTATATAGCGATGCCTCACATAAAGGATTAGGCTGTGTATTGATGCAGAGCGGCAAAGTCATTGCCTATGCGTCACGTCAGCTGAAGGATTACGAGAAGGGGTATCCGACCCATGATCTAGAATTGGCGGCCGTAGTGTTTGCCCTAAAGATTTGGAGGCACTACTTATATGGAGAAAAGTGTGAAATATACACAGATCACAAGAGTCTGAAGTATATAGTTACCTAGAAGGATTTGAACATGCGCCAAAAAAGATGGTTGGAACTGATTAAAGACTACGATTACGAGATACTTTACCATCAGGGTAAAGCTAACTTTGTTGCCGACGCTTTGAGTAGAAAAGGTCAGGAGAAGCTAAACGTATTAACTGATCAGGATAGGTTAATAGAACAGATGACTAGATTGGAGTTGGAAGTGAAGTTTTCGAAAGAATCAGGATGAGATGTTATTTCAAGTAACCACTAGTTCTACTTTAATACACAAAGTGAAAGAAGCACAACTTCATGATGAAGAATGTGAAAAGATTCGGAAGAGGTTAACTGATGGCGAAGAGTTCAAGTTCAAGATCAATAATGAAGGTCTGTTACAATTTGAAGGTAGAATCTGGGTACCGCCAGTACCAGAGGTCAAAGAGGAGATTCTAAGCGAAGCTCATAGTTCTAGCTATTCTATTCACCCTGGGAGTACGAAGATGTACCAGGATCTCAGGCATCATTTCTGGTGGCCAAATTTGAAGAGAGATGTGGTTGAATGCGTTGCGAAGTGCTTAACGTGCTAGAAAGTCAAAGCAGAACATCAGAGACCAAGTGGATTGCTGCAACCGTTAGAAATTCCAGAGTGGAAGTGGGAGCACATCACGATGGATTTCATGGTAGGTCTTCCAACGACTCAGAAGGGATTTGATGCGATATGGATTATAGTGGATCGACTGACGAAGTCAGTCCACTTTCTACCTATCAGGATTAAGTACAACCTAGATAAACTAGCGAAGCTCTACGTGAAGGAAATTATTTCTCGACATGGTGTTCCGGTGTCAATTGTGTCCGACAGAGATCCACAGTTTTACGTCAAATTTCTGGAAGCGATTGCAAGAATGTATGGGCACGCAGTTGCGAATGAGTACAGCATACCATCCTCAGACGGATGGACAGAGCGAGAGAACGATTCAGACGCTTAAGGATATGCTGAGAGCTTGTCTGATGGACTTCAAAGGAAGCTGGGAGGATCATCTACCGTTGGTGGAGTTCGCCTACAATAATAGTCATTATGCGAATATTGGCATGCCGCCTTACGAAGCGTTATACTGCAAAAAAATGCAGAACTCCTTTGTGCTTGGATGAAGTCGGGGAACGTCAATTGTTGGGAACAGAATTGGTACAACAAACCACCAAAATAGTGAAGCTGATCAGAACGAGATTAGTTGCTGCTCAAGATAGACAGAAGAAGTATGCCGATTTACATCGACAGAACCGAGAATTCTTACCAGGAAGTTTCGTGTTCCTGAAAGTATCTCCCTGGAAGGGAAAGATTCGATTTGTTAAGAAGGGAAAGTTGAGTCCCAGATTTATTGGACCTTTTGAGGTACTACGAAAGGTGGGCGAGGTAGCTTACGAGATTGCATTACCTCCGGAGCTCGAGAATATACATAACGTCTTTCATATTTCTGTATTAAGACCTTACAAGCACGATTATAAACATGTAATAGAATATGAACCTTTACAATTTGATAAGGACTTAACATATGAAGAAGTGCCTGTTCAAATAGTTGATAGAAAGGAACAAGTACTTAAGAATAAAGTGATACATTCTGTTAAGGTAATCTGGAGGAACCACAGTGCGGAAGAAGCTACGTGGGAACTCGAAGATGTTATGATGAAATCTTATCCGCATTTATTTGATTAGTTTTGTGTAACCCCTTATATATTGATTCTGGGGACAGAATCCTTTTAAGGAGGGAAGAATGTAATAGACGGGAATTTTTTTATGTGTCATTTTGGGGACATAATCCTTTTAAGGAGGGAAGATTGTAACGATTGAGATTTTATATTAAATTTTAAATATTTATTGAACTAAATAAATATTTTACGTGATTTATTTATTGAGTTAAATAAATAAATTATGTGATTTATGGAAGCGATTTAATTAAGTGTTATATATTAATTAAATGAATGTGTAATGTTTATTTAATTGATGTATATTTTATGTTATAGTTCTAATTTAATTGAGAGAATTAAATTAGGTGATTTATTGTGTTAGTGTTACATGAATTATAATTAGCGAGTAATTATAATTATGTGACAAATTTTATGTGATCTATTAATGTTAGATTTTAATTGATTAAATTAGTGTTTAATATTTAATTAATTAAAATGTGGCATTAAAGTATGCGTTAAATAATTTGTTAAAATAAAGAAAAGGATTTTTAAATGATTTTTACCAAACAAGACCCTTGCTTTTGTTTTAAAAGACTGTTGCCAAACAGGGCCCTTACACTAGCTTAAACCTAATTTACCTAAACCATGCCTAAGTTAGTAAAACTAGTTTCTAATTTTCTTGTAGCCAAACAAGCCAAGTTGGCTTTTGAATTTTGTAACTTAAGTAATTAGTAGTAGTTAGTGTATAATTATGAGATGGGAGTTACCTATTCTATTATATGTATATTGTATATACGTTAGTGTTATAATCCTAAGTCTAAACAAAGAAAAGAGAAGGAGAGAAAGAGCAGAGAATATTAGAGAAGAAAAGAAGGAGAAAGAATTGGTAGAACGCAAGCTCATAATAATCTTTTCTTTACACTCATAGCTAGAAAGGTTAGAATTTCATATTCTTTATATTTTATTCTCTGTCAAAAATTTAGTTTTCATGAATGTTGTAGTCATGAATTTTATATATATGATTGTGTTCATGTGTTATTGGTAGTAATCGTATGAAAGGATTTTCAGAAATCAAATTACTGTAGAAATATATTTTAACAAAGAATTTATATTTATATGAGTTCATATAGAATTTCATGAGTTTGGTTAAATTTAGTTGAGAAATTCATGCAATTGGTATGTGTTAATATGCTTATTAAGTAATTACTTGATGCTATCTTCAACTTAGTATGTAATGCATGTATATAAGTTCGAATTGATGGAGAAAAATAGTTATAGTAGATTATTTTTGAGAAAATATGAGTTTGCATGAAAATGGCCAAAATGGATTTTTAAAACTTGTGATTATCATTGTTTAAATGATTTTGTGTTTGGAAGCATGCTTTATATATGTGTAATAGTGTATATATATTTTTACAGAGTCTATAGTACTATATTTTTGGCGTTGTTGGATTGTTTGGGTTGGTCGGTTAAACAGAGGGTCGTGGCTGTCTGCGTCTGGCCGAGCTGCTGCGCAGCTGCGCCGGTAGCCAGGCCAAGAGCAGCGCAGCTGAGCCACTGGCCTGTCCCAGATTCCTTCCCTGCACAGTTGCGCCGGTTTGAAGGCAACTGGCTGCGCAGCTACGCTGGGCACAATGCTTGGGCAGTGAGTTGGTTTGGTTGGGTGGTTTATTTTTATGTTTCCATTACATTATTGCTAAGATAATGAGCATGTATCCAGTTGCTTTAACATGTGTTAACATAAAATTGATAATTTCATAAATTGAGAAAAAGGAAGTTTTGAAAACCTTAATGTAGAATTATAAATTATAATTGTTTAATTGAAAAATAAGTTACTCAATTATAATTTGAATAATTATAATTAAGAGTAAATATTTAAATTCAAAGTATAATTTTGTTAAATTATGATGAGTAGTAGTTGATTTATTTTAATCAATTAGATATTAATTTAAATTATAATCTATGTAATTATAATTTAATAAATGCATGTTTAATTATGGATTATAAATTGATACTTCATGATTTGTAATTAATTATGTAATTATAATGCATGATATAGTTTAATTGATTATAAATTATAAATTGTTTATAATTTAAAAGGTAATTATAATTTAAGTAATTATAATTTGATTAAGTGTTTAAAATTATAATTGTTTAATTATAATTAAGCTAAATACATAATTAATTTAATTATGTGAGCATGCCTATGCGATGTAATTAAATATGTGATGGTTAATTATTATTTATTGAGTTAACAATGAGAGTTAACCACTTATGTGAATTAGTTAGGTGTTAACTAATTTAGGTTATTGTGATTAAATATATATGTGTAGGAAGTATTAAAGTACGTGAATTGAGTTAAGTAGCTTGCGCTTGAGGCAAGTTTTCTAACCCTAAACTTGTTAATTCTATACAATTTCTTTGAGTTCATATATTCATTGTTGAGAATGTCCTTTCCATTTCTGTATTGGATAATTATTTATTTAATTAAAATGATCTTAACTTATTGTTCAAGTAAGATCTAGTTTATTATTTTAAATGATTTAAGTTTACTTCTAAAGCATATATTAATTCATAACTCTTTTATTTATGAATTATTGAAAGTCGATTCAACTAATCCTTAGTTGATGAACGTGAATTCTAAATTACCTTTGTAAGCTTATCCAAACTAAGCTTTCTTTGGTGCGGACTCGAATTCAAATTACTGAGTTGAACAACCCTATTTACTAGGGGAGGTTACTACGCATAGCGTTAAGATGTTTGTGCACAATACATGGTACAAATGGCTGATCTCCCTAAGTACGAGTTAAGGTCCATAGTCTTATTGACTGTTAAAGGTTTAAATAGAAATATTTATAACCTAGGACAAGAAGAGTTCAAAGGTCTTGTGACCCTCAGATAAATTCTATATTCGAATTTTAATGTTGATAGAGAATTATTATTCAATTCTTTATTATTGAAGCAAGCTAAGTTGTTTAGATTCTTTTAAATATATCCTTTCATGTCTATATTATTGTTAAACTCCAGTGAGTTGTGGTTTGCTCACTCTTGCATTAAATAACAATTTTAGTAAAGGTTGATAATCTTGATGCTCCGTCTACAAGTTAGGGCAAAGGAAAGCAAAGCAAGTGAAGACTTGTTTTAATTATTTTGAAATGATTGTAATGAGACAGGAATGTTATTTTTCCGCACTTTGTTATTTCATGTCAGGTTTAGAGTAACCCGGGATTATTTTTAAAAAAAGTTGTAACCCTTGTTGTAAGGGAGATTTATTTATTTTAATTTAAGTTGTAGCTTATTTTGCATTACTCATTGGGTAGATGTATGTTATATTAGAAAATGAACACCAAATCATGTGGAAACGAAGTACCCGAATTTGGGGGTGTAACATATGCTACTGTGGAGTACCGCGTGCTACTATATTTTTATCACCGGGTATTTCAATAGTTAACGGTAAACATTTTGCTGTCAATTTTTAAAAAGGTTATTGCGCCGCTTTCTATAAAATTTAGACCTCGAAATTGATGTACATACCTGGTATCTCGAAGAGGAGAGGATACCTTTCTCTCATTTCAGATTCTAACTCCCAGGTCAATTCCTCAATATCATGGTATCTCCATAAAACTTTGACTTGAGGTATAACCTTTGAGCATAGAATCTGTTCCTTCTTATCCAAGATCTTGACAGGTACCTCCTCATACAGTTAAATCTTCTGCTATCTCATCTGGTTCCAATTAAATGATGTGGTTTGGGTCTTTCACATATTTATGTAGCATTGATATGTGAAAAATGTTATGAACACGAGACATGCTTGGTGGTAAGGCTAGTTTGTAGGCCACAGTTCTTACTCGGTCTAAGATTTCAAATAGACCAATATATCGAGGGTTGAGCTTTTCTCTCTTTCTAAATCTCGTAATTCCTTTCCATGGAGCAACACGTAATAATACATGGTCTACGACATTGAATTTTATGTCCCTTCGATGAAGATCAACATAACTCTTTTGTCTATCTTGTGCTGTTTGTATACGTTGCCAGATCATTTGAATCTTTTTCGTAGTAATGCGTACCAAATCTGGTCCCAACAATGTTGCTTCACCCACCTCATCCCAACATATTGGAGAACGAAACTTTCGTCCATACAATGCCTCAAATGGAGCCATTCTTATACTTGCTTGATAATTGTTATTGTATGAGAATTTCACCAATGTTAAATACTTGTCGCAACTCCCTTTAAAGTCTAGTATGCAGAGTCTTAATAGATCTTCAAGAGTTTGAATAGTCCTTTCCGATTGCCCATCCGTTTGGGGATGATATGCTGAACTGAATCGTAATTTAGTGCCCATAGCTTTCTACATGCTGACCCAAAATCGTGAAGTGAATCTAGGGTCTCGATTAAAAAATATGGATACTGGCATGCCATGCAATCTTACAATCTCGCTTATGTACATACTAGCAAAGCGCTCAAGTGAATAAGTTTCTCATATAGGCAAGAAATGAGCAGACTTGGTCAATCTATCCACAATGACCCAAACTGCGTCTAAGCCTTGAGAAAATTTAGGAAGACCCATCACGAAATCCATGTTGATGTGTTCCTACTTCCATTATGGAATCTCAAGTGGTTGTAATGGACCCTTTGGCACTTGGTGCTTTGCCTTGACACATTGACAAGTTAAACACGTTGAGAAAAAATCCGCAATCTCTCTCTTCATATTGCTCCACCAAAATGTATGTCAAAGATCACGATACATTTTTGTACTTCTAGGATGAATTGCAAATGGTGTGTTGTGTGCCTCCATCATGATTTTATAATTCAAATCAGTGTCGTTAGGAACACAAAGTCTATAGTTGACTCGAAGTATC
The DNA here is from genome assembly GCA_020205555.1 of Panax stipuleanatus. Classification (NCBI taxonomy): domain Eukaryota; kingdom Viridiplantae; phylum Streptophyta; class Magnoliopsida; order Apiales; family Araliaceae; genus Panax; species Panax stipuleanatus. The sequence goes on from CM035121.1 coordinate 66,432,186, forward strand.
CCTTCCTTGTCAATTCTTACTTCTGAAATAGCACCTTCTTGTACTTTCTTCTTCATATTCATCAGCTCTGGGTCTATAGCTTGAGTAGTATTAACTTTATTTGACATCTTCACATGGGTCCATAGAGTCTTTATCTCTATCTCCATCTTTTGTAAGTCATACCAAATAGACATTTGTGTTAACAATATCGCACTCATTCCCGCATATGATCTTCTACTCAACGCGTCAACTACCACATTCGCTTTTTCAGGATGGTATTAGATGGTATGGTCGTAATCTTTCAACAACTCAAGCCAACGTCATTGCCGCATATTGAGTTCCTTTTGGGTGAAGAAATATTTGAGCCTTTTATGATATGTGTAGATCTCCACTTTCTCCCCATAAAGGTAGTGTCTCCAAATCTTTAACGCGAAAACGACTGCTGCCAACTCTAGATCGTGTGTAGGATAATTCCTCTTATATTTTTTGAGTTGTCGAGAGGCATAGGCTATGAATTTTATTTATTGTATGAGAACGCAACCTAGACCTCTGCCTGAAGCATCAGTGTAGATGAAAAATCCCTCCGAACCTGATGGTATTGTAAGAACAAGTGCTGAAATGAGTCTCCTATTGAGTTCTTGAAAGCTCTTCTCACATTTCTCGTTCCATTTGAATTTTGTATCTTTTTTAGTCAACTGAGTTAATGGAGTGGCGATTTGAGAAAAATCCTTCCACGAATCTCCTATAATAACCAGCTAGACCCAGAAAGCTACGTACTTCAGTTAACTTTGGTTGTTCCCAATTTGATACTGCTTCAATCTTTGTCGGGTAGACTAATATTTCATATCTCGATATCACGTGCCCAAGGAATGTTACTTCCTCAAGCCAAAACTTTCATTTCTTTAATTTGGCATATAACTTATTTTCACAAAGCTTTTGGAGTATCAGCCTCAAGTGTTGCTCATGATCTTCGCGTCATTTGGAGTAAATGAGGATGTCATCAATAAAGACAACCACAAAATAATCCAAATATTCCTTGAATATCTGGCTCATCATATCCATGAAGGCAACAGGAGCATTAGTCAATCCAAAAGACATGACTAGGAATTTATAATGCCCGTATCGTGTTCTGAAGATAATCTTTGGAATGTCATCATTTTTAATCTTTAACTGATGATATCCAGAACGAAGATCGATCTTTGAAAAGAATTGAGCTCCTTGCAACTGATCAAACAGGTCATCCATGCGAGGTAACGGCTACCTATTCTTGATGGTGACATGGTTCAACTCTCGATACTCAATGAAGTGTTTCATACTCCTGTCTTTCTTCTTTAAGAGTAAAACAGGAGCACCCCAAGGCGATGTACTGGGATGAATGAAACCAATGTCTAACAACTCTAGACGTTAGACTTTTAACTCCTGAAGTTCAATAGGAGTCATTCGATATGGGGTATTGGAAATGGGTTTTGTACCGGGTTCAAGGTTAATATAAAATTCAATTTCACGTTCTGGGGGTAGTCCGGGAAGTTCTTCGGGAAATACATCAGGTAATTTATTATTAACGAAAATATCATTCAAATGTGATGTATTTTTGTTCAAATCGGTGAACATGGGCTAGAAAAACTTAACATCCATTTTTTAATAAACGAATAGCTTTATGGCTTGAGATGACAGTGATTGATTTCAATGGTTTGGTTGATTGAATTCGCATAACAGGTTAATTAGGAATATGAAAACTCACGACCTTACGAAAATAATCAATTTTAGCATGATAGGTAGTTAACTAGTCAATTCCCAAAATCACATCAAATTCAAGTATTTTCAAAGAGATGAGATCAACGGGTAATGTGAGGGTATCGATTTGAATCAAACAAATTTTATACAATAGATGTAATGAAGGTTTCTCCTAACAGAGTTTCAACAGATAAATCAAAATATAATTTATCAAGAGTCAAGTTTAAACATTGAGCACAAGCAGGTGAAATAAAAGAATGGGTAGAACCAATATCTAATAAGGTATAGACTTCATGAGAGTTTATAATGAGCTTACCGGTTATGACTTCATCTGGTTTCCACACCTTTTGGGAAGTTATGACAAATGTTCTCCCCTGCACCACAGACTTTGACTTGTCTATAACAGCCTTTGGTGTCACCATTACAGCTGAACTTGATTTTTTTATAGGGCATAATCGAGCTATGTGACCCTCCTTTCCACAACTGTAACACACCTTGAATTGTTGTGCACAGTTTGGACTGATGTGTCACTCATGTTCGCATTTGTCACATCTGATTGGTGGTCGTTCTCCTCCCCTAGAAACTGGTGCTGGTGTTTGTGCTGCTGTCGATGTATTTCCGTTGTCATTGTTGAATCTCCTCTTCTTAAATTTATTTCCACTCGACTCACTTCTTCTATAATCCGGGCCAGGATTACCACTGAAGTGGTTACCATTTTTTGGCATGATAATTCCCTTCTCGCTAGTTCTCATTATTCTGATGGTTATTGCCACGGTTACTATTATTATCGTAGTTTCTCTCTCATTATCGGTTATTATCTCCTGGTTGCAATGTTTCTTTCTCTCGTTCCACCAATTGATCCATATCCATAATATCTGAATATAAATAAAGTTGATGAGAAATAAGATGTTGACGAATCTCAAATTTTAAACCTCGTAGGAACATTCGGGTCATGTGTTCTTCGTTATCCACCAAGTGGGGCGCAAATCAGAATAGCTCGGTAAATTTGGCCTCGTACTACGAGACAATCATATCATTCTACTCCAACTTAATAAATTCCACTTCCTTCATGTGGCTAATGCTTTCCAAAAAATACTTGTCATTAAACAGCTCTTGTAACTCTACCCAAGACATTTCTAGTGCTAAGTGATGTGTGCGCTTCACTAATTCCCACAAGTGATCTGCCTCTCCTCGAAATATAATTGTTACGAAGAGAACTTTTTGATCATAAATTCAATGCAGTACAACGAATATCTTCGTCATTTATTTGAGCCACGCCTCTGCCTAAAGTGGGTCCGGTTTTTTGTGAAATTCAGGTGGTCCCAACTCCTTGAATTGCTAGGCAGTGACCATTCGTGAGTTACCTGCATTTCTACCAATATTATGAGCAGTAGTTTCTGTCGTCTGGTTCTACAAGAATTGCATAAAGTTCCTAAAAAATCATCATTCCTCATATTGTTAGCAGCATGATTTTCTGAGTTTGCAGCAATGTTATTTGTAGCTTCCTAATTCTCAATATTATTTGTAGCTTCCTGATTCTCAACCACAATTGTCTTATAGTTTATCTCTTGATTTTCAGATGTCATTCTGAAATATGATCACAAAACAAAGATTAGTTAAAGAAATTGACATGTCACATCTTCTCCCTATATCCCGATAGACACATTGAATAACGAACAAGCTTAGGTAGGACACACTAGTGAAGGATTTTACTCGTCTCTCCCCTCCTAGTTTTAATTCCAAATCTACACCAAAGACCATATCCCTAAGCTCTGATACCAATTGTGATGCTCCCAAAATAGGTCCACACAACACATTTTGAGTCGCCAAAATACATACTACAGAATTCAAATACAACTTTCCTATTTACAACTATTAAACTGTCAGTGCAAATACGACAACATATATGTTGTGAGTTTGAATACAAATATTGTACCGTATATAATACGACAACATCCACACTCAAACTAAGTCCTCATTATAATTATTGTCACAGTATTTTATAACAAACTGAAGACTTCTATCATAACACTCTCGGATCATTACTCCACTCCTCGACTAGTCCCAACTACACTCGTTTTTCCTGAGAAGAATATTAGAACAAGAAGGAAAAGGGTGAGCTCAACTAGCCCAGTAAAGAATATTATGACTAAGATAATGAAGAATAAATTATCCATCGTCTTCAACAATGATAAATCAGAGATTTAAAGACAATATAAGTTTTCAACAATAACTGCAGCTGAACAAGAAATCCATTAGAAGAGTCAAGTAGAGCATGATGTCTACCATGTTCTATGATTTAAAAATCCATCATCAATATATTATCCCTGTAACACCAATCAACTGTTCCTGTTCATAATCATGCAAATTAATAGTTTATCTTTGTACTACGGGCCAAAAATAATTTCACCACAAGTCTTTACCTGTAACATTAAATGTCATGATTATACCAATACACAATTCTTGGTCATAATCATATCAATCAATATTTCATCTTTGCACTACAGGCCAAAGATAACTTTTCACCATAATTTAAGTTTGAGTATGATGACAATGATATAAAGGATGAATAAAAGTGAGATCGAGGATAAATATTAAAGATTTGTAATTTAATTTATCCAGAGTTCAAGAATGTCTAAATTGTCAACATGATAACCAATTGTGGAGTAAAATTCAAGAATGATATTTAAGATTCATATTTCAAAGATAATTTAGGCAGAAAAAGCTAACTTCGTCTTGAATAGTACTTGATCGTGAATAGTACTCTGATATGATTAGATTAAAATTTGATAAGAAAACTCTAGTGAATAAAATATTCAAGTGAAATGATATTAGATGAAGCGCAAATATCAAGAAATCTCTAATCATTTCAGAAATTATAGAAGCAATACTTATCATAGTAAGTTTAGATTTAGGAATATGAAATGAAATAATATCACTTGCATAATATGGAGTATGAAAGAAAATGATATTCCATACGAGTATTGAAAGAAAATAATATCCTTTACGAATATGAAAGAAATAATATCCATTACCTTAGTAGAAGATTGGATACTTCAATAGTGTAGTAGCAGAACTTTGTGTTGTTGGTTTTTACTTGCTTCTCGAATACTTATTGGGTAAAATCTAGTTACGCATAACATGCAAGTATACGTGGTCTACAAGTAATAAAGTGATGAGTAGAGTATCGTTCACACGGAGAAAATAACTGAAATTTATCCTAGAAACAACTAATTTTATATTATCTCAATTTTATTAAACAAATAATCAAGTTTGTGAAATTTATTAAACTACTAATTAATTAACAATCAACTAACTACCACAAGATTTAATCAAGAATTAGAGAATTAAGCCTACAACTTCACTTGATGCTTCACTTAGATTGCCACACTTTCTTTTAATTCAAATTAACTACTCCAGATTGTTAATCAAGAACGTAAAGGTACATATAACCATCTCTCAATGCATTATATCCATATCAACTTAAATCCACAATTGATAGAATTAAGATGAACACCCTAATTAACTAATCCACTATATCTCTATGTGAATTATAATAAAAAAGGGTTTAAGCACAAGTTCTTATTAGATTACATCCGATGCGTAGGTATATCTCTATCCTAAGCATAAATTATGAATCCCACATATATGTAAAAATCACAATCACACGCTATTATGTTTAGATCTTAACATATATTCTATTTCTCAATTTCATATAGATTATCAAGTAATTTTTGATCAGGCAATTATATAATTAAGCACAAACCATAATAGACAAATCTGGAAATAGTCTCAATGAATTAAAATAGAAGCATGCTAATCTTTGTTACATAAAAAAGATCCATTGTAGACTTAAATAGTAAATTAGTTCATTCTAGATGAATAAGAAACAAAAATCCACAAAGAATAAAGCATTCTGAATACAAGAATAATGATGAAGAAAGAGAATGAAAACTGTAATGTAATCTGCTTCTCTTCCTCACATTTGCCTTGAATCTTTCGTGCTTCCTCTCGCTTCAATTCTCCCAACTTGATGTAAAACTAAGGTTCAGTCAATGGTCATGATCATACCTTCCTTGTCCCTCTATTCTCCTCTTATTGCTTCCTAATCGTGCTCCCTTTCCATCAGCCAAAGATCTGCAGAATCATAATCAAACAAGGAAACCTTCAAGTCAACTACCGCATAGCCTGCCTAGGTAGGTGAATTATACTAAGGAACGCCTGCCCCGGCAGGTATCTAATATCTTTGATAGAATGTGACCCTCACCTTGGCGGGTGATTTGACTTGTAAAATCCCGCCCCGGCAGGTGTTTTTGCTGACCACTGCCAAATATTACTTTAATGTCCTCCTTTTCCTATTTTCACCCTCCAATTCAATTCCTGCAACATAAAAACACAAAACAAGTAACGCGATACTAAAACCTACTCAAAGTAATAAAAAATAAAGCCCAAAAGTAACTGATTCGTAGGTATAAAACCCACTCGTCAAATACCCCCAAACTTGAGACTTTGCTTGCCCTCAAGAAAAACACCATGCAAATGCAAACTAACTATATGCTTACGAATTTAGATGTCAGATAATATAAAGTTCACAAAGATTGCCTCAGAGAAATCACAATAGAAATGGACAGTAAATCCCACCAAGACACATCAGCAATCCAATATCAATCTGTAAATCAACACATGTTATCACTGACGCAATGTGTGTGTGTGTGTGTGCTCAACAACCATGGAAACCAACTGCAATTCAAATATATCACATAATATTCTTCTTAGAGGAAATATCTTAGTTTTAACTTAAAAAGTTGTGTAAACAAGCTAAGCTCAGCCAAAAATATGCAATTACTAAATCAGAAGTTAATATGGGATATGTTTGCTACCTTTATTTAATTACGGGGGCATTTTACTCTTTTTCCCGTATTTCTAGTCTACGCATGACTATGCAATGTCTAGTCCTCTAAGGCTTTTTAGTGCTACCCATTTAGCAAGCTTTCGACCAACAACTCCCAAACCAGACGGCTTTAGGGCGCTGGGTGTAAAGACATCCCCTAGGGCGTATGTTAACGCCAAAAAAAATCTCCTCCTTTATTTATATTATTGCGTTTAATGCTTCTTTTAGAACGCGAAGGAATGGAAGTGTCCATCTTTCCTAAGTTTATGTTTGTTTGTTTTTACCCGTTTCCATTTGCTATGTCTTTAGATTTTATTAAAGGTTAAGGTTTTAGGAAAGCGGTACCGACATAAGTGTCGACGACTTTGAAAAAGATTGAATTTATTATTTCATGATTGGATCGACTAAGACAGAGTCTCCAGTTGGTATGATTTAAATGGATGTACCTACTCATCCGAGTTTTAATAGTTTTCACAATATGGTCCAATGCGTGACTCCGAAAGATTAGTCTAAAACCCAAGATTCGTGAAATTCGGGGGCTAGGTTAAGCGGGGGGGAAGGTGTTAGGCACCCCCCGACTCCCGTGAAAATACGGTACCGCATCTTATTAATTTTCTGTGCATAAAGTGTGTGTTTGTGTGTGGGTGGGTGTGTGAGTATGTGTGTGTTTTATTTAAAAAAGGTTTATTCTAAGTCTCATTGTGAGTTATTTGGATGTAGTGTTGCTCCTCTTTTGCACCTATGTACGAAGGGTTTTGATTTAGCAAAAGTTTATTTTTAGATAAAATATACATTTTATATGATATTTTGGGAAAACACAAGGTTTTCAAATCCTTCGCCCAAATACTAATCAAGGATCTGTGATACTTCCATTATTGATTCTTAGTATATATACTTATTACGAAAGTTGTGTTGTACCTCTTTAACCATATGAACAAAAGATTTTATTTATATAAAAGTTTATTTTTAGAACACAATATATATCAATGATGTTTTGAAAATAAAGTTTTCAAATCTTTAGTCAAATAGAAATCGAGGTCCTTTGATACTTCCATTTATGATCTAATGTCTATTCCCGACCCGCTTTATTATTATTGAAAGCTCTTTATGGTTTTATAAGAAATCATTTTGATGATATGCATGTAAAAAGCATCAAAAAGGGTCGGATCATCATCGGACATATAAGCCATCTCGATGAAATCGAGCACCCACAATTAATGTTTTCACTATCACGGGATCTTGAATCCGACTTCTCGGGACTAACCTCTCGAGCTCGTCTTCAAGATCCAAATATTACATATACAATGATATTTGCGTTATTTAAATATTACATCATAAAAACTGGTCTATCGTGGGAATCAAGTCGGGATCCATACCGGGATACCTAGCCTCACATTATTTATGCGAGAATACATATATACAATGTCCTCGGCTTTGATATTAGATGATTTCATCTGTTGAAATCAACGTTTCAAGCCATTTCGGACCCCTTTTGCCTCTAGATACAAATCTAGGGATATACGAGGTAACCAAAACCATTTAAAGCAATACATACATAGATCTACAATAGATCTAAACCGATCTAACACATGAATTAAAGCTTCATGCTTAATAACCACTCAAAGGCTAGATTTAACTTAGATCTAGGTAGATCTAGTGTCCGTACTTGATTTATATTGCAATAGGCACAATATAACCGATAGAAAGGTAATATCCATCAACTATTACACAATATGCTTAGAAAACAACAAGTTTAACTAGATTTAAACAATATATATCATCAATATAGTATATTAAACAACATTTGCAAAGAACGTAGCTAGAAAGTGCATTTTATCACCTTGGGGGATGCGTAAACATGCATTTTAACTCCCGGGGTCAACATAGAACACTCTCGGGGCTCCAAGTAGATGCTAAACAAGATGAAAGAGCTCCAAGTTGGTGTATACAAGCTCAACCCGAGGGAATCTCTCTCTAAAAATGTTTTCTCTCTCTAGAAATATTTTCTCTCTCAAAAACTATATCTCCCTTTTTTTTACAAATGAGCTAATGTTGGTGTTTTAATTTGTCCAAGCCAGCAGGGGCCCGACGTCTTGAAGTGCATTCCTTTGGTCCGATTCGGATAAAGTTGACCTGCGCAGACCAAACATTCAGAAAGTCTGTGCAAAATGCGACAGGATAGAATCGAGTCTGAATGAGTCGTGGTCCGGGAAGATAACGCTGGTAGCTAAAAGGTATCTTCTAGTTTCTGATGGTAGTTATCTGGTTTATCTTTGATGGCACGCAGTTTGAGGTTTGCTGGGATGGTTTCCAGCGGACACTATCTCAACTTGGCGATCCTCATTCGATTCGCGACATGTTCAGACGTTATTGGTCCTTTGAATCATTAACATGGTTTTCTCCGGGATGACCTAATTCTTTTGCCCTACCTCGGGGTTGTCTCCGAAGTAAAATTATACTTTTGCCCTTCTGCAAGGTTAGTACAAAGAAAGCAAAATTTCGAGTGTCTACAGATGCCCCTCTTTGTCATGTTTATGCAATGTAATAGAATGAACACGACAAAGATTACTAGACACGGAGAATGCATGACAAGGTATATCTGATGATGTATTATCATGTATAAAATATTTAATGATATGCGAGATTATGATAAAGTTCTAAGGATCACGTCGTCGAGGTTAAGCCAGCGCCTTCACTAGATTATAGCCAACGGATTACTTTATCAGGGTTAAGTCGACCTGTGTTGGTGTTGAAGTCAACGAATTTCACCATCGGGGTTGTGTCGATGCCTTCATTAAGTTGTAGCCAACGGATTACATCATCGGGGTTAAGACGATGCCTTTACTAGTTTATTGCCAACGGATTACACCATCGGGGTTATGTCGATGCCTTCACTGGTTTATTGCCAATGGATTATACCATCGGGGTTATACTAATACCTTCACTGGTTTGTTGCCAATGAATTACATCGTCAGGGGTTTAGTCGACGCCTTTACTGGCTCGTTACCAACGGATTACATCATCGGGGTTGAGCCGACACTTCACTGGTTTATTGCCGGTGGACTACATTGTCGGGGGTCAAGCCGACTCCTTCACTAGTTCGTTGTCGGTGAATTACATCATTGAGGGTCGAGCCGACGCCTTCACTGGTTCGTTGCTGGTGGATTACATCATCGAGGTTATGCCGACGCCTTCACTAGTTCGTTGCCGGTGGATTACATCATCGGGGGTCGAGCCAATGCCTTCACTAGTTCGTTGCTGGTGGATTACATCATCGGGATTATGCCGACACCTTCACTGGTTCGTTGCCTGTGGATTCTGAGATGTAGTATTGATTTTCACTGACTTTTTGGCCTTCCGGCGTTTAACGTCGGGATTTCTAATTTGTACTAAATTTCTACTATTTCGGAGGGTTTTTAGGGTTATCGGGGTTTAAAATTGACCCGAAAAGGTATCATTTTTGAATATGTAACCATTATGAGCCCAAAATAACACGTTTTGGACTTTACTTTACAAATCAGGAAGCCGCAGGACCCATCTGTGGCAGCCGTATATATGCATGCGCTAGAGCATACATGTTTGAGGCTTCCCGTGATTGGGCTTATACCCTCGGGATGGCTCATTTTCATTCATTTGACTAGCGTTTTCTTGTATTCTCTCCAAAAAATCTGAGCCTTTCTTCAGATCTACGCTATTCCAGCTTGATTTGGAGCGATCCGTTATCGTACATCTCTTCTACGTACTACGAGTAATGTATAGACTCCATTTTTTTGTTTTTTTCATTGGTGAAAAATCGTATTTCTTTCCTTAAATGCATTATATCTAACATGTATGCATAGATAGCTTGATGGACATGTTTATAATGCAATGTATGCTTACGTATCATCTTATGGACCGTATGGATGTGATATATTATCATTTATCAGTTAATCTAGACATGCATTATAGCCGTGTGTTAGAACAACAGTTTAAATTGTTATTTAATTGCTTGGCTGTGATGGTATACCCTCATAGGGTGATTTAATGCATGCTTCGGGCGTGTAGTTAGTCCATTTTATAGGGAAGACTCTTGCAAAAAAAAATTCATAAGTCAGTCGTCAAGGTCCAAGATATATGTATAGATATGCTAGGATGAGAGTTAAAATGATTTACACATATAATGGCACATGTAGGACATGTATGATGTGATGACCTAAATTTTATTTTGGGGATTGAATTCAAAATTTGAAAAGGGCAGGAATATACCAGACTTTGTTTTGATTCCACAAACTCATTGTTCAGATATGGATTCTGCGAGACCTAGTCGTTCTTCATCCCAACGGGTTTCAGCTGGAGTTCGCCGGCGGAGACCTCCCTCTGGTGTTCTTATTCCACGGATTAGTAGACGCGTTCAGCGATTAACGAAGCTCGTTCTGCGTCCTCCTAGTGATGACCACCCTCATTTGGACAAGGAGGATATCCTTGAGCTTGAGGTTCTGCCTCAGCCTACGGATGTGCCACGATTTCTTCTTGGCATTCAGGTAGTTGTCCCTGATCTACTGGGTATGGATCTAAGCCGCAATCCCTCTATTCACTTGCAGCCGAACGAGGTACATGATATTTACATTAATTTGAATTCATTTCTTTTCTCTGTCATCAATCGATTTTCCTAACCTTAAAGTCGTGCAGGTTCCAGAGTTTACCCAGCCCAGGGGTAACTGGTTCAGCATATACTCTTTGTATCATTCGCTACATCTAGAGCACCGAGCGGTATTAGATTCTTGGCGATTTGAGGCTTTCTTCAGCATTGTTCCCTGTCGCTGCCCCTGGGGCTATTTGTGAGCTTTATCAGAGCGATGGTTTCATAAGAGTCAGTCTCTCCATCTGCTAGACAGTGAGGTTGTGATGACACCCATGGATTGGAGGTATATCACAGGCCTGAAGTTTACTAGTGACAGAGTGCCCTTGAAGACGGGTATCACTTCGACCGCGGTGCGTACCCTTTTAGGGTTTTCTTCTCAGGAGTGCGCCTTCAAGGCCCGTAGTATTCGGTCAGGATGCCTATGCGTCGATGCTGCTCGAGGCACTCTACATTAGTCGTTACCTGTAGATTTGACAAATAGGGATCTCATCTTACGGCGTCTATTCCTGACCATCATAAGGGGTTGTTTCATTGCGAACAACTCCTCCACTGTTCCCTGTAGCTTAGTAGGTGTAGTTTGAGACGTAGACCACATTGTGGACTACGATTGGGGATCTTTTACATTCGCTCTATTTCTTCACGGGATACAACTGCGACCTGAGGGAGTCACAGATGCCTGGGTCGGATTCTACCCATTTTTCCTAGTGAGTCCTTTTTCCTGAATTTCATTTGTCTGAATTTTGATTGTTTATCTTTTCCCATGATTAATGTCGGGTTCTTTGCATTAATAGTTCTGGGCTTATGAGAGGCTTCTATGTCTTCGCCCTATCTCTGTCCTGGGCTTGGATACTTATCCTCGGGGACGTAGATGGCATCAGTTTACTTTATCGGAGGTCCCAGTTGCAAAGGGCTTTACCCATGCCCGTCTTCAGCTAGTGACATTGACGACCTTTGACGTATTGTGGGTCACTTATTCGGCAAAGCACTTGTCTGAGGGATTTGAGGATGGTCTACAGGTAAGGCCTAAGTATCATCTGTCTACTCGCCGAATTTCATTCCTGTTTGATGGAGGTTGGGAGATCAACCTTAGGGAACGCGCTTTTCGATGTATCACTGGGTTGATTCACCTTTTCTTCTTCCAGCTCAGTGATTCTGGCCTCTATTTCAGCCAGCTATAGTGATTCCCACTGTTGGGTATGATGTGTTTCATTTGTCGAATGATCCTATCACTTCTGAGGAGTTTTCCACTTGGTGAAGCCCACTCACGATAGGATCTCAGACCCAGGCAACCCAATTTTTGGGAGATATGGTTCCAAGGTCTCTTATAATGAAGGACTAGATATCATGCTTCCTGGAACCCTCTCATCAGACTCATATAGTTGATTTGAGACATCAGTTGGAGTAGCTATCGACGTACTGTCGTTATATGGGTGTGGACCCTTCTTTAGCTAGTACTTTCGTTGCTCAGGATCACGAGGCTGGACCCTTAGGCATTGGTGGTTCTCATGGGGCTGGACCCTTAGGCGCTGGTGGTTCTAAGGATAGAGGTGATCCATTTACTTATCACCTAGATGTGCAGGAGACACCTTATCGGCCAGATCAGCAAGATGTGCCCACCCCATGTGACTTGCCCCAGGTTGATCAGTTTGATGATTCTAGCACCTTTCTGGAGGAGTTCGACATTGAGTTGCAGCCGCCTTATTAGTCATTGGGCATTGGAGCCCCAATATCCTATACTTTTTATTTCTTAGTTTTCACATGTATCATAGGTATGAAAGTGATGAATATAAAACTGATGTATTCGACAAATATCTATGTATGATGTTTTCTATTTTTTCATCGTACATATTATATTATCACTTGTTATGATGCATGCTTCATATATATTTAATATGATTGGATAGAGATTGACCTCTATACAGTCTTATTGACACAGTTTTACAGATGGCCTCCTCTTCTGTTATACGATTGGATCACCTTTCGCCTAGTCGGATAGCTACCAGTTTGAGGTTTTGGCATGACCATTTGTCGAATTCTTGACAGCGTGAAGTAGGTCGCATGCTGGGTCATTCCTTATCTCTGTTATCCTTTCAGGTTCTAGAGGGATTTGTTGATGGGATGTTTAGTTATTGGATTCCAATGCGCCACATTTTTTAGTTTGGATCTGATGAGTTGACTCCCACTATAGAGGAGTACGGTCACATCTCTGGATTGTCGATGGAGGGGCCGTGTGCTCAGATGGCGTTAGGCCATATGCGCCGCCAGTTCATGAAGGTGACCGAACTGTGGAGGGCAGTCTTACTGGCCGAGGTGGGTGGCAGCCACATTATTTTTACGAACTTCATGATAGGCCACTTTGGATCTGCTGACAGCTTCATTGTCTATCATGGAGATTTTACCATTTCAGAGGAGAGATAGCATACTGCCCGAGTGGATGCCCTGGTCATGTGCCTCAAATCATATCTATACATACCATTCTATGTTGACCATCTAGATGTCGCGATGTTGATGGCTGTCAGGGCTCTTAGAGATGACTTCACCATACCTCCTCCTATCTTGGCAGAGACATTAATATCAGCATCCCTCTACCAGACTATTGCGGATCAGGGGTTCAGGGGAAGCCCCGTGCTCCTATATATCTGGTTTATGACACACCTCAGACCGAGCGGTCGGCTTCGTCGTAATGGGTTCTTCTTTGGACATGGCTTGTCATAGGTCTACTCATACTGCCCGGCTTCCTGCATCGATGGGGCGTCTTAGACTTCATTTCTGGGTGCCATGGAGGATCCTTTTGCGATAGTTATGTATTCTGGTTACTGCTACTTTCTGAGTTTCACCACCAATGTAGCCGACCTGGATTTCCTTCCGTTGGCTGGTTTGAGGCATGTGACGACTTATCATCCTCTGGCGGTAATGGTCCAGTTTGATCAGTATCAGGAGGTCCATGCATTTGAGGGGACTGAGGATTATTGCTTCCCCGTCTGCTCAGTTACTGAGGCTAATATAGCTTGGGTTTACGAATTTTGGTCGCATCGATAGACAGCGGAGTTTAAAGACTGCCATCCGGGCTGATCTGCAGAGTACTCAACTTGGCTAGAGTTGGATTTGGCACCAGACGCTGCAGACCAGGTTGATACAAGATCTTTATCCGGGGGTGATGGTGGGTCTACTAACATTGAGGAGCCCATGGAGGATCCTATATCTCCGACTAAGGATGCTCTGTTTGCAGAGTTAACAACGTCTCTTGTTAGTATTCTCCCGTGTTCTTCCTCAGTTTCCATAAAGGCGATGGACAGACAGCTTCACCTGATGACCTTTGAGAGGGATCAAGCTCAGGCTTTGATGTTGACCACCATAGCTGGTCCGGATGCTGCTATCGCTGAGACAGATACAACCCTTGCTTCCAGAGACCAGGCCCTCATTGATAGAGATGTGGCCTAAACTTTCGCAGATGGACTTATTAGTCACGTACAGGGCGTAGTACAAGGTTAGGAGGGCGTTTATTGCATGGCAGCAGAGATGCTGTAACGACCCCAAAATTCATACAATACAACTCTAGACATCGGTTGTTAACAATACATCGAACTTCTAACTTTACATCATTAATCGGTATTAAACTTAATAAAATGCGGAATAATTAAAACTTTTATATTTTTCTTTCTTCATTTCCCTGAATCACAACCTTTATCATTAACATATCTTCGAATCAAATCTATTTTATAACTCGCTTCATCAGAGGTATAAACAAAATCTTACATTTCAAATCAATATCCATTATATATCGAACAACTCAACTTACAACTCAACAATTATAATACATCCCAACCATCAGATATATTTCTCATCTAAAAGCAAATAATCTTCTTGAATTGATATTGATCTCTATCATTCAATTAGCACGTATCATTACCTTGAATCCTTGACCTGCAAAATGGTTATTTTGCAAGAATGAGCTCGACAGCTCAGCAAATATAACAGTTTTCATTCATCACATAGCACACAATATCATTCTCAGTTCACACATCATAATCGTTTAACTAAACATGTCATACATGTTGTATTTCACATCTCAATTTAAGATTGAGTTCTATAACCCAATCAGTTTAGTCATAAATTAACTTTCACAGTGTAAAGCATCATTTATAATTGCACATACATTCAACAAACTGAATTACAACAATCAGTTACCAAATTCATAAAGCAAATAAGAACTGAAAGACTTTCCTGGTTTGTAGATTACCAATTACAAAAAATAGCTTACAGCTATCTGCACCTCATGAATCCTACAAAATTATATAATCATACAAATCATTTATTAGTCATATAGCAACGCTTAGTAATCGTTTAAGTAAATCTACTCTACGATCTACTATCATCTTCTTTAGGTTTGATATATAATATTCAATTTATGTGGTTAAGGTCTGTTAGGACTCCTCATTGTCCATTCGATTTATCTACATTGAACTTCATCTTACTTACGTTCCACTTTAATAAACTTAACATTTAGTTAAGTCTTAAACCTCGTCTTTACATCACATTAGATGTAAAATGTTTGTTAACATTAATGAAGTTAACATTCATTTCATATTTCTTTACACTTCTCTTTTAATCGACACTTAACGTTTGGTTAAGTCGATATAGTTGTCATTACATCATTGATTAATGTTAAACATCGTTATATTTTATAATTTTCGAGTCTTATAACTTAGAACAACATCGTTTATCGTCAGAAGCACTTCACTTGCATACGTGCATTCCCGACGCCCTCTGATTGACTCCGAATACACATCAGTCCCAATGATTGCCATATTGACCCCTGCTAACGACCTCAAATCAAAAAAAAAGAACGAAATGTGAAGGTCTACTCGTTTTTGTTCCGGATCATCTTGAATCGCCTCAATCAAAGTTCGTATGAAAACGTTATACTCATTTTACTAAAGGATGTCAAAACAGTCCCGCGAACAGCACCATTGACACGCCCGTGCCAATTTCCAGCGCGCCCGAGCCCCTTTACAGCTCCCAGCAGTGCGCCCGCACCAGTGGGCAGCGCGTCCACGCCCGGCTTCGCCCAGACTTCCAAATTTCTCAATTTTTTGATGCCTATACTTAAAATCTTCATAACTTCTTCATTTTAAGTCGGAATTAGTTGGTTTTCGACTCTATAAACTCATTAAACAATGAACTACTCATCTACAGAATGATTATAACATTTCAGAAACTTTAACAAATCATTATAAGGGTTCCAATTCAATGTCCATACTATATTTTTATATTTTAACATATTTAGCGAGACCGAACACTACGAATTCACTTTAGATTCATTTTGGTTCGTTCAACTTGCGTTGTTTTCATTTTTTAACATACTAACAACAGCTATTATCAATTTCAGATTCTACTTATGCCTTCTTAGCCAATTTTAGTATCAAAATAGACTAAAATACATATATTACAATAAAACTCAATTTCTTCTTGTTTAATCATACTTTCATGACTTTGATCACCCTAAAACCACTTTTAGATGATATAAAATGGGTTACACAAACCCATGATCATATATAACCAATTCTTTAACAAATCGTCTACTAAAAATCCCTTTACAAAGAAGTATATTCATGAACATAAAATAGATTTTACAACCAAGTTATTACCTTTTATTTCTTCTTTAAATTGATTAGGAGAGCCTTGCATATCCTTCTTCTTCCTTCTTAGATTCTCAGACCTTCTTCCCAATACAAAGAGAATTTCTTCTCTTCCTCTCTCAATTTTCTCTATTCTCTGCTCTATTTTTTTCTCTACCTTCTTAGACATAGGGAAAAATATACGTAAGAAGTAACTGATGGAACATGGGTTCCGTTATATTAAATATGGGTCTCAGCAGTTATAAAAACCATAAGACTTTGTTTGTTTTACCTAATTAAAACTCATTTCTATTTATTTTAATCATTTACTTATTATATAGTTTACAAATGTCACATTTAATTTAATTAAATCATGTTTAATCAAATTATTTAACAAATACAACTCCACTTTTAGATTATATAAAATGGATTACACAAACCCATGAACATATATAACCAATTCTTTAACAAATCATCTACTAAAAATCCCTTTACAAAGAAGTATATTCAAGAACATAAAATAGATTTTACAACCAAGTTATTACCTTTGATTTCTTCTTTAAATTGATTAGGAGAGTCTTGCCTATCCTTCTTCTTCCTTCTTAGATTCTCAGACCTTCTTCCCAATACAAAGAGGATTTTTTCTCTTCCTCTCTCAATTTTCTCTCTTCTCTGCTCTATTTTTTTCTCTACCTTCTCAGACTTAGAGAAAAATATACGTAAGAAGTAACTGATGGAATATGGATTCCGTTATATTAAATATGGGTCTCGGCAGTTATAAAACCATAAGACCTTGTTTGTTTTACCTAAATAAAACTCCTTTCTATTTATTTTAATCATTTACTTATTATATAGTTTACAAATGTCATATCTAATTTAATTAAATCATGTTTAATCATATTATTTGTAATACCCGAGAATTTTCTAATATTATTAAATAAATATATTAATGGAAATGAGAATTTATTAGAATATAAATGATTTTGTGTTATGAGAATGATTAATTCAATTATATTAAATTGAATAATTATAATAATTGAGAAATTGATGGAGTTTGCGATAAACTCGTTGATAGCCTTGTGTGGCACAGTGACGTAATATAAGAATGATTATATTAATTTAAGCGAACAATTAATCTATATTAATTGTTATCGTAGAATATTAATTAATTATTATGGAATATTAATGGTGATTAATTTAATAATATGTGATTATTATTATTGCAAGAAATATAATAATAATAAGCAATGTATGATATTTAATCATATAAATTAATAATCAATGAGGAATGGATTAATTAATATTATTATTAATTAATCAATGAAATGAATAATTTATTTATTTTACATTATGAATAATAAAATAAATAAGTAAGTTATTAATATAATAAGATTATATTGAATGTTATGTGCAAATGTGCAAGAATTAAATATAAAGTATATGGAATACGACTATATTATATAGTGTAGAGAAACACTTAGGTGTGACCATGCAAGTATGCATAAACTATGTTATATAGTGCAATGTGAATACATTACACATAGAGACCATGTATTAAGATTGATTTAAATATATAAGCTACATGTTTATGCTTGTGTGACAACAAATATATGGGTATACATTGTATAAAATATCATGAACATATTGTAAACTATTAGTTTTAATAAAGATGACAGTGTAATGTGTTAACATCCGATTAGATTATATCCGGTATTAACAAAATGTACATGGATTATATGTGTCAATTTACACTTACTACATTATGTAAATTATTGTGACATTTCAATTAAAGACCTAAGTGTCTAAATATGTGTGTATATATAACCTAAGTATTAACACTAGTTTGTTTACAAATTGGAAATGCTGAGATTTCTATGCCTTGTCCCATATTAATAGACATAAACCTCGTACACGTGAAATGCATCATGAAGCTAGCCTACTCTCTTATCTCAAACTCAGCATTCTAGCAAATCATGATATGGGGAGTGGGCACAACAGTGTTCTTCAACCACTCTACCAACTCTTCCTTAGCCGATATACAAAGCTTCAATCTATTGGTTCAATTTAATGGACA
The DNA here is from genome assembly GCA_020205555.1 of Panax stipuleanatus. Classification (NCBI taxonomy): domain Eukaryota; kingdom Viridiplantae; phylum Streptophyta; class Magnoliopsida; order Apiales; family Araliaceae; genus Panax; species Panax stipuleanatus. The sequence goes on from CM035121.1 coordinate 66,451,103, forward strand.
ATTGCATTGTCTGTGTAATGATTCTTCTATAAATAGCAGCCATGTTTCTTCGTTTTCAATTTGCTGAGAGTTTACATAAGTGGTGAGTGAAAGCAATATACATATATCAGTAGGAGAAGTTGGATTAGCAGCAAACTCTATTTGAATCCTAGCAGAGGTATAATCCCTCTTCCTTTGTTCTTCATTTTCGTTTTCTGTTTCTGAAGTTTCCTTCAAATTCTTGATTATGCCAAATTGGTTCATAATTGGTTTGTAGAACCCTTATATTGTTGTTATATGAACATACATACATGATGGAACCACTATATAGCTTTCTTGACTTTCATTTCCATTTTTGCTCTGCAATCAAATTCGTGAATTTGGTTGGAGTTCATGAAATTGGGAATTGATAAATGGCGATTGACTATTATATAAGCATATATATATATATATATATATATATGTGTGTGTGTGTGTGTGTGTGTGTGTTAGTAAGTTAAAGAAGGCTAATAACATCTGGGTATGTTGAAATCAATGAAATAGGAGGTTTTGGGTCGGTTCTGCAGAAACTGTCCCCACGCCGCAACGCCATTGTCCGCGCCGCAGCGCCACCAGCGCCGCAACTCCAGCTTGATGCTGTTGTTGCCGTGCCGCAGCGCCAGCTTGCTGCTGTTGTTGCCGCGCTGCTGTGCAGGCAAGCCCAGAAATGACTATCTTGACTATCTGTTTGTCCAGTCCGAGTGCAGTGAAATTATAATTCATACTAAGTAAATGTAACATGATTTATGGAGTCCCTCTTATGCAATATATGTTTTCATAGTTTACTTAACATAAAAAGAGAACCCATGATTCTAAAAACACAAGCATTGAACATGGACTCTAACATGTTATATTAGGATTCTAGGTTCTGATTTTTCGAGCATGTTATATGGCCTTAAAATGCGTGTCAAACATGTTAACATATGAATCTAGATAGCATGAGCATGTTAGGCCTTATTAGTGAGCTTTACTAATGAGAATACAAGTTTTAAACGTGCACCTTGACAGTTAACTTGAAGTTTAAATTTTGAAGTTTATGAACGTGTTGGATAATACTATTGACTTCATTAACGTCATGCATATATACATACCATGCTAGATGTCATGATTAAAATTTAGCGTAAACAGAGCATGTTTTCAACTAATAACTGTAATAGTTACATGTATGAAATGTGAATACTCATAAGTATGTATATGAATACCTTATGTGTTTTAAAGAGCGAGCCTGATAGGCCTTATGAATTCCATGACCTTGAATGGCTTAAAATTATTGAAAGTGTTGACTTAGAATCTATTGCATGTATGATTGGAACGAGGAAAGGTTGTATACACTTAAAAGTATCCTTAAACATGTATATATGCTATATGATATCCTATGTTGTTACTTGAATCCGATTGACGATTAACTCACAATAATGCTGTAAAGTGCTAGAAAGGTTATGTTTGCTAATTATTGCAATCTTATCTGATATGAGAATGTGTTTAAACTCAAAATGAGGAACGTCAATGATATAAATTAAATAACTGTGTAGCTAGGCTAAAACTTAGCTTATGTGTTGATCATATATTCGAAGATAAAATGTGGAGTTAAATTATATGACTAATGAATATCATATATATACGTAATTGTATTACGATAGGAATTCGAAAGTGTTTGCTAGCTTTACGTGAGTAAACTACGCTAAAGGCAAGTATCCTAACCGACGCATTTACTTTATACAAGAAAATCTATGATTGTGCAAGTTTCCTAACTTACACTCTTTTACTGTACAAGTATTCTATCTTTATATATTGCGAACTAGTTTCCTACTTAATCGTTTGAATTGAATTAGCATACTTGAACTCTTATTTCATTAAAGCTATTATTCATGTTGAACTTAGTATTGTTCTTGAATATTGTGAAAGTGTCTATGCCATTTGATTTGGCTAGACTTATATTATTGAAAAGCGACCCAAACTAATTGATTGGTGCGGGATCTTGTATTTGACTGAGAAGAACAACCTTCTTTGAAGGTAATATATAATTGTCGGAGAACCGACGTGTACACTTGAGTATGATTGATTGTTATGCATAACGATGGTGCTTTAGGTTGATCACCTGTTGTACCTGTTTTTGTTGGATTTTCAGTTTATTACTGTTAATTCTAGTAGAAGTTCATAGTCCTTAGTGACTGCTCAGTATTCAGTTATCTTGAAATCTTGAATTGATTTATTATTGAATCACATTGATATTATTCTGTCCTTAGCAACTATTATTGAAAACTGTTGATATTCTTGTTATCCTTGAATTATCAAACCTTGTTATACCCTTTCGAGAATTAAGAATTATATCACTTACCCTTATTGTATCTTACTTGCTGGGCAATTTGTGCTCATTCTTGCTTTCCCTAAAATATTTCAGTTAAGGCAGAGCATGTCGAACCTTCAGGCATTGATAAGGGCAAGGGCAAGGCTACCAACTAGCTTGTGTCTTTTATGTTTTCAAGTATTTTAGTATTGTATTAAGATGATGCAGTAAGACTGGATTTGATTATGTTTAAGCTTAATTTAGATTATGTAATAAGTCGTTAATTGATATTATTATGTAATCTATTAAGTACTGTAGGTTGCGAGACTTGGACGAATAATTATAATAAATCATTGTAAATTATTCTAAATTAGGTACTCCGCTGTGAATGTGTGCTTTTAGTTATTATTGTATTACCATGAGCACGTGATGAACCGAATTCGAGCGACCCCGTGACGGTCCTGGAATTTGGGGGCGTCACATTATTTAACAAATACACCTCCAATTTTATTTAACAAATCAATACATTTCTAATTTAATTAGTAAATTAGAATATCTACATAATAATTTTCATCAAACATTTATTCAATTCCATAAATATTCCAAATAAAACCAAATAAAATCTTTATTTAATTCCATAAATATTTTTAACTATTTACAAAACTCACAATCTTATTATATTAATATATTACATTTATATATGATATATATCAATCTCTCATTTTATTAAAACAAATATATTCACATTAATTTATTATTTTAATTAAGTGAATCACACACATTATTTATGAAACTTAATTCATAATAATTTTCATTGCCCACAAGGCATAACAATCAAATTATATGATCTCATAATATAATTTTAACTTAATTAAATTAACTAATATTATTCAGTTAATTTTCTTTTCATAACAATCATTTATTTTCTTTAATACTTTAATTAAATATTAAACCTTTTTTTCCCCAATACATGAATATATAATTCTCTTCACACCAAACCATATATTTTACAACATAACACATATATACACATGTCCAAACTCAAATCATCTCATAATAAGAATTTTATTTATTAAATTCTCATTTTATTATTTCTTGAAAATTCAGGTTGTCACATCTTTCCCTCCTTATAAGGATTCCGTCCTCGGAATCAACGAAACCTCCCTTGTTCGATTTTCACTAAATCTTTTTCACAATTATCGTTGAATAACTTAACACATTACTTTAGTGTAGGTTTTATTTCATCACCTTCACTTAAACCTAGAACACTTCGAGTACTATATATTATTTAACCCTTTAACGTATTCATTTCCTTTTTCTAAGGATCATTGCATATCATACTCGTTGTAATCATTTAATATCCTGATTTAGCATCGTACAAATATTCAGGTTATCACATTCACCCCTTCTTCTAAAAATTTCATCCTCAAAATTTTAATTTACTAATCTTCGTTCATTTGATCTACCAAAATAGACTTTACGTTAATCTTTATTCATTCAATTGTATAACCAAATTCGTGCTCTACAGGTCTTTCATCATCACAAGTTGTGTTCTACAACTATTTTTTTCTAAGGAATATCCTTCTTTCCACCTTCACCTTCAGAATAATATGAATCTTCCATAATTGCTCAATAATTGGGAAGCGATATAAATAACTTAGGAATTTAAAAGATTCTAAATCATGCTGAGTGGTCATAAGACCTTGAACTCTTCTCCAGGTTTAATAGTGTATCACCACTATAAACCATCTTTAACAAAGCAATCACACAAACTGAAAACACTCTCTTCAAGTACTCTAGGTGATCAGCCTATCGTACCCTTACGTCGTGCACAACGTATTACATTATAACATCGTAATGAATATATGCGTTACTTTCAGAACCATTGTCTCTGATAACGTGTCCCCATTATAGGGTTGTTCACCTCAGTTTTCAACATCTGAATCCGCCCCAAAATAATTTGGTTTGGCATACTTTGTCAAGAATGCTCGAATTTCATAAACATCTTTCAATATTTGTCTAGCTGAATCAAGTAGCATAAACTTTTAGCAACAATTTGGACATCAATCGAAATATATATATATATATATATATATATATATTAACCAACTCAATAAATATTTTTTCTTAATATAGTTTTAGGAAACTAAAAATAAATAAATCTTTTTATAATATCATGATACCGTACCGTCATAATAATACGTTGAGGATTTTGTCATTATATGACTTCGTCATTATATGACGTCGTCATACTACATCATACTAGAGTGGGCTGACGATCCTACGGTCACATCCAACACTAGGTTCAACTGCATTGATGAATTCCTCGATTATTATTTCTACACCATATCAAATGATGCATAGAATATATAAAATACATTTTAAAATTTTAAAATTATTTTTGTCTAGCTGAAGAAATTAGCATAGACTTTTGAATAATAGCACTATTTTAAAAATCCATTGGTTCAATCATTTGATCCAATATTTTTCAAAAGACTCAAAAGTGCAAATATCAGCACGAAGTCAATAAATTTTGAAAATCTAGCATAGCTATAAGATTTAGAATATCCAATTTTTCTCCATCAATATAAATCTTTACTCCACCGTTTCATTACTTAATCATTTTATCAATCTTCAACACCATCAATGCTTTCTATACCATAACATTTCTATACCCAGTATAGTTCATCAAACTTACCATACTTTGGAAGTTCAGGAACTTGCCACAATAATATGAGTTTAAGAACTTGTCCTAGCAATATGTAGTCCAAGAACCTATCAGGGACTGTCCATATGCTTAGGGGTTCAAAAATATACATACGATTATGAGTCACGAACTTACCATAAGCATGAGTTTTAAGAACTCGTACCTAATCTTAATATCATATTACTAAATCTCTATTGTTTCTAACTATCAAATATAAACATGAGAAAAGAATCACCTTCTCGCCATATATATACCGATAGCGCGACACCAGCATTCCAACGATTATCAATATGATAAACCAAGTGTAAGCACAAAACTCCTACCCATACAAAAGTTTGTACAACTCAGCAACCACATGAGACCTCGGTTGAAATCCCACTTATTTCCATCTTACTCTACTCTTGCTCTTTGTTCGAGACGGATTTTCTGTATCTCATCATTTATAACTCCTCGTGAGTTTATCTCGTACTATATCAAAGTATATTCTCTTTATAGTATTAAACTATAACTATTCAATCATTACATACCATCTGTCTTTTATAACTTTAAAAGATCACGTTATGATCTTATTCTATAATCATCTCCCTTATGATTCTTTTCTTATCTCCTGATCGTTTTATTTTACAATCTTCTTATCTTTCCCTTTCACCATGTCATAATATGATTTCATTTATGCTTTTAATCTTATAGACTTTGTCTATTCATCGTTATTCATCATCTTGATTATTAGAGTTAGGTAACTCCTGATTCTTTTCTTTCTATCTCTTCAAGATTCTTCTTTGAATCTTATTTTTTTATTTACCAATTTTTCCTTTAAGATATTCTAACTTCATTTATATTGCTCAATATTTTATTCGAGTTTACTCCTCGTCATTCTCATCTTCTTCTTATAACATTTCTAGGACTTAACTCATCTTATACATCTACGTATGTGAAAAGAATCACCTTTTCATCATACGTATTCATAACTCTATACTCGGTACACATCGAGTCTCTAACAACGTTCAATTTAGTAAGCTGAGTGGTTTCTCACAAACAACCAACAAACTAGTTTCCCGTCTCGTCTGCACTGTCTTACACAGTGAGTTAGATCGGTTGCTAGTTCGTATTAACCGTCGCTTTCTGACGGAATCGTTTAGCGCAGATACTATACATCAACCACTAAAGAGTACGACTGTACCACTACTTACACTTAAATTCTTATTCTTATAATCTAAGCTCATAGCCTAAAGTACTCTTACCTAAGGTGTATAACCTATCAGCTCTGATACCAACAGTAACGACCACAAAATTCATACAATACAACTCTCGACATCGGTTGTTAACAATACATCGAACTTCTAACTTTACATCATTAATCGGTATTAAACATAATAAAATACAGAATAATTAAAACTTTTATATTTTTCTTTCTACATTTTCCTGAATCACAACCTTTATCATTAACATATCTTTGAATCAAATCTATTTTATAACTCGCTTCATCAGAGGTATAAACAAAATCTTACATTTCAAATCAATATCCATTGTACATCGGATAACTCAACTTACAACTCAACAATTATAATACATCCAAACCATCAGATATATTTCTCATCTAAAAGTAAATAATCTTCTTGAATTGATACTAATCTCTATCATTCAATTAGCACATATCATTACCTTGAATCTTTGACCGGTAAAATGGTTATTTTGCAAGAATGAGCTCGACAGCTCAGCATATCGAATAGTTTGCAATCATCACATAGCACACAATATCATTCTTAGTTCATGCATCATAATCATTTAACTAAACATATCATACATGCTGTATTTTACATCTCAATTAAAGATTGAGTTCCATAACCCAATCATTTTAGTCATAAATTAACTTTCACAGTGTAAAGCATCATATATAATTTCACATACATTCAACAAACTGAATTACAACAATTAGTTACCAAATTCATAAAGTAAATAGGAACTAAAAGACTTGCCTGGTTTGTAGATTACCAATTACAGAAAACAGCTTACAGTTTTCTGCACTTCATGAATCCTACACAATTATATAATCATGCATATCACTTATTAGTCACATAGCAACGCTTAGTAATCGTTTAAGTAAATCTACTCTATGATCTACTATCATCTTCTTTAGGTTTGATACATAATGTACAATTTATGTGGTTAAGACCTGTTAGGGCTCCTTATTGTCCATTCGATTTATCTATGTTAAACTTCATTTTACTTACGTTCCACTTTAATACACTTAACATTTAGTTAAGTCTTAAACCTCGCCTTTACATCACATTAGATGTAAAATGTTTGTTAACATTAATGAAGTTAACATTTGTTTCATATTTCTTTATACTTTCTTCTTTAATCGACACTTAACGTTTGGTTAAGTCGATATAGTTGTCATTACATCATTGATTAATGTTAAACATCGTTATATTTTATAATTTTCAAGGTTGAGAACTTAGAACAACATCTTTTATCGTCAGAAGTACTTCACTTGCATACGTACATTCCCGACACCCCCTGATTGACTCCGAATACACATCAATCCCAACGATGGCAATTTTGACCCCTGTAAACGACCTCAAATCAAAAAACATAAATAACAAAAGTTGTAGGTCTACTCGTTCTCGTTCCGGATCATCTTGAATCGCCTCAATCGGAGTTCGTATAAAAACGTTATACTCATTTTACTAAAGGATGTCAAAACAGTCCCGCGGACAGCACCATTGGCGCGCCCGCACCCATTTCCAGTGCGCCAGCGCCCCTTTGCAGCTCCCAGCCACGCGCCCGTGCCCATGGCCAATGCGCCCGCGCCCGGCTTGGCCCAGACTTTCAGATTTCGTAATTTTTTGATGCACATACTTAAAATCTTTATAACTTCTTCATTTTAAGTCGGAATTAGTTGGTTTTTGACTCTATGAGCTCGTTAAACACTGAACTACTCATCTACAGAATGATTATAGCATTTCAGAAACTTTAACAAATCATTATAAGTGTTTCAATTCAGTGTCCATACTATATTTGTATATTTTAACATATTTAGCGAGACAGAACACTACGACTTCATTTTAGATCCATTTTGGTTCGTTCAACTTGCATTGTTTTCATTTTTCAACATACTAACAACATCTATTATCAATTTCAGATTCTACACATGATTTCTTAGCCAATTTTAGTCCCAAAATAGACTAAAATATATATTATAATAAAACTCAATTTCTTCTTCTTTAATCATACTTTCATGACTTTGATCACCCTAAAACCACTTTTAGATTATATAAAATGGATTACACAAACCCATGAACATATATAACCAATTCTATAAAAAATCATCTACCAAAAATCCCTTTACAGAGAAGTATATTCAAGAACATAAAATAGATTTTACAACCAAGTTATTACCTTTGATTTCTTCTTTAAATTGATTAGGAGAGCCTTGCCTATCCTTCTTCTTTCTTCTTAGATTCTCAGATGTTCTTCCCAATACAAAGAGAATTTCTTCTCTTCTTCTCTCAATTTTCTATCTTCTCTACTCTATTTTTTCCTTTACCTTCTTAGACTTTGGGAAAAATATACGTAAGAAGTAACTGATGGAACATGGGTTCCGTTATATTAAATATGGGTCTCGGCAGTTATAAAAACCATAAGACCTTATTTTTTTTACCTAATTAAAACTCCTTTCTATTTATTTTAATCATTTACTTATTATATAGTTTACAAATGTCACATATAATTTACTTAAATCATGTTTAATTAAATTATTTAACAAATATAACTCTAATTTTATTTAAAACTCATTACCTTTCTAATTTAATTATTAAATTAGAATATCTCCATTATAATTTCCATCAAACATTTATTTAATTCCATAAATATTCCAAATAAAACCTTTATTCAATTCTATAAATATTTTAAACTATTTACAAAACTCACAATCTTACTATATTAACATATTACATTTATATATGATATATATCAATCTCTCATTTTATTAAAACAAATATATTCACATTAATTCACTATTTTAATTAAGTGAATCACTCACAATTTTTATGAATCTTAATTCATAATAATTTCCATTGCCCACAAGGAATAACAACAAATTATATGATCTCATAATACAATTTTAACTTAATTAAATTAACTATTATTATTCAGTTAATTTTCTTTTCATAACAATTTCATTTATTTTCTATAATAGTTTAATTAAATATTAAACCTCTTTTTTCCCAATACATGAATATATAATTCTCTTCATACCAAACCATATATTTCACAATATAACACGTATATACATATGTCGAAACTCAAAACATCTCATAATCAAAATTTATTTATTAAATTCTCATTTATTAATTCTTGAAAATCCGGGTTCTCACAGATTATGAGATGTGTCGAGGTACTGGAGCTTGCAGAGATGCTCCTCAGACCGCAGACACTGCTGGATATTTGGCTATGTTGGCTCATCTTACTGCCGATTTATAGCTCTGTTTATTTTCTTGTACAGACTTTGTTATTATCTTTTGTCACAAGTTAGAATCGACTTTTGTATTATAAACAGTTGTATATATAATAAGAAACAAGTTCAGTTCACTTCCCTTATTAGAGCAAGTCTAGCCTTGTACACTGTTACCATTCTCGCTTCATGGTTTATTATGTCGACATAGAACTGGTCTTGTCATACTTGCGCTAGATTCGACAGGGTGATGCTGAGGTGTCGCTAGGTCCTCTCCGCATGAGCCGTCGATTGGGCGGGTTTGTGTTATATTTCAGTTTTTGTATAGGTTAATATTTTAGTTTTGAGGATAGAAGGTGAAAGTGTTTAGATTCTTTCAAAGGTTAGACCGCGCCATAAACGGTTGCCTACGTATTCCCATAGAGGAGAGATAAGGTCTTCCGTAGTTCAGGCTTGACCTCAATAGTTGAAAAGAGTTTATTTGGGTTTGAGCCTTGGTTTGATGGGGTTTTAATTTTTTTGTTTGATTTGAGGGAGTTTTGATTTTTTTTTGTTTGATTTGACCGCACCATAATTGGCTGTCTATGCACTCCCGCTGATGGGAGATCAAGTCTTTTGTAGTTTACGCTCAGACCTGAAAACCAGACTTGATATATTTTTCTTTTTTCTTTTATTTCTTTTTTTTTCTTCTTTTTTTATCAAGACAAAGTATTCCAGTTTGAAATGAAAGGGGTCTCAGACATAATACCGTTTCACCGAATCGAAATTGATCAATTGTGGGAATTCCTCACCGTACATCTCCTCTAATTTCAAGGCTCCGCCCGATAGCATTGCTTTGACAACAAAAGGTCCTTCCCAATTTGGGTCAAATTTTCCTTTAGCTGCATCCTGGCCTGGAATGATCTTCTTTAGTACCAAATTATGCTCTTTAAATTCTCGAGGTCGCACCTTCTTGTTATAAGATCAGGACATTCGCTGCTTATATAGTTGGCCATGGAAGATAGCAGCAACCCTCCTTTCATCTATCAAGGATAATTGATCATATCGATCTTGTATCCATTGGCTCTCCTCTATCTGGGAATCTAGCATCACTCTTAGTGATTCCATCTCCACTTCGACAAGAAGTACGCCCTCCATACCATAGACTAATGAGTAAGGTGTTTCCCCAGTCGAGGTTCGAGTCGACGTTCTATATGCAAGTAGGGTTAACGACAACATATCAGGCCATCCCCGGTGATTTGCCGACATCTTCATCATTATCTTCTTGATATTCTTATTAGCAGTTTCTACCGCGCCGTTCATTTTCGGATGATAAATAACCAAATTGAGGTGTTTGATATTGAACGTACTACACAGTTCTCTCATCATCTTGTTATTCAGATTCTTCACGTGGTCCGATATGATAACCTCGGGTTTTCCGTACCGACAGATGACGTTGTTCCTAATGAAACCAACAATGACCTCATTGGTAACCTTGGGGAAGGAAGCTGCTTCAACCCACTTGGTAAAGTAGTAGATCATCGTGAAGATGAATCGGTGACCATTACTGGCCTTAGGCTCAACAGGTCCTATCTCGTCCATTCCCCACATGGAAAAAGGCCATGGTGATGTCATACAATGCAGTTGATTCGGGAGTGCATGAATAATGTTGGCATGGATCTGGCATTGATAACAACGCTTGACATGAACGTCGCAGTCCACTTTGAGGGATATTCAGTAATGACCTGTCCTTAGAATTTTCTTGGCAAGCAGGGGTCCACTCATATGTGCTTCGCACACCCCACCATGTACTTCATTCATGAGTCGCTCGGCTTGATCTCTGTCTAGACATCTAAGAAGGCCTACACCTGGGTCTCTCTTATAGAGAGCACTCCACTTAGGTAGAAATTCATTTCCATTTTCTGTATTCGTTTCTTTGCGTCTTGACTTATTCCTTCTGGGGTTGACTGATCTCGTAAATATTCTTTAATGTGGTGGTACCAAGGTGGTCCAGTAAGTGCTATCTCATCCGATATCTCCCCTATATTGTTTCCATATGACGGTGCATTCTGTACAGTGAAAGTGATGACATGCATTCCCTTTCTTGCTGACAGGTTCACAAATGAAGCTAATGTAGCCAATGCATCGACGAAATTATTTCAGTTCCGGGGAATATGTATGAAGGCAATGTCTTCGAAATCTGCTGCAAATCGAAGAATATGCTGATGGTAAGGCAGTAGATGTAATTCCTTGATGGTGTAGGCCCCGATGGACTGTCTGATGACTAGTTCCGAGTTTTCAAACACAACTAATCATTTCACTCCCAGGGACTGAGCCAGTTTTAACCCCACAATGCATCCTTCGTATTCTGCGGTATTGTTGGAATTGTTAAAATGCAACTTGGTTGCCATAGGGTATTGATCTCCTGTGATGGATACTAGAACTGCCTCGACTTCTGTGCCTTTAGTGTTTGATGCGCCGTCAAAATACATTTTCCAAAATTGACCTCGATCCTCCTTACTGGTCAGTTGACTAGTCATCACTTCTTCCTCCAAGAAATATGTTTCCATAGGTTCATAACCTCTTGCTGGTGCGGCCGACAAGTGATCTGCAATCCCTTGCCCTTTAACGGACTTTTGGGTCACATAGATGATATCGAACTGTTGGAGGATCAACTGCCACTTGGATAAACGGCAGTTCAACATTGGCTTGCTGAACATGTATTTTAAGGGATCCATCCTAGAGATGAGATAAGTTGTATGGCCGTGTAGGTAATGTTGTAACCTCGTGGCTGCCCAAGCTAATGCACAACAGGTTCTTTCTATCAGGGTGTATTTCTGCTCCGCGCAGCTAAAACATTTACTGAGATAATAAATCGCCCTTATTTTCCCCATATCATCCTTTTGCCCCAGTAAGCAACCCATAGCATTGGAATTGACTGAGATACATATGAATAATGGAATTCCATTCCTTGGGGGTACCAATATAGGTGCTCAATTAACCTCGTCTGGATGCTGCGAAAAGCTTTTCGGCAGTCTTCATTCCATTTTCCCAAGGAGTCTTTCTTAATAATTTGAAAATGGGTTCACGTGTTGCTGTCAACTATGATATGAATCGGCTGGTGAAGTTTATTCTTCCCAGGAAGCCTCGGATTTCCTTCTCATTCTTTGGCTCAAGCATTTTCGTGATGTCTTTGATCTTAGCATGATCGAACTCAATGCCCCAGTTGCTCACAAGAAATCCCAGAAGTTTATCGGACTTCACACCAAAAGCACACTTCACTGGATTTAACTTCAAATTGAATTTGCAGAGTCGTTCAAACAACTTCCGAAGATGGGTGCAATGGTCAACGGCCTCTCTGGACTTCATGATGATATCATCCACATACACTTCGATTTCTTTTTACATTATATCGTGAAACAAGGTCATCATGTCCCTCTGATAAGTAGCACCAGCATTGGTAAGGCCAAAAGCTAGTCTTCGATAACAGGATGTTCCCCAAGGGGTAAAGAAGGCGGTCTTTTCCCTGTCTTCTTCATCAACCGTAATCTCATGATATCCGGCAAAGCAATTGACAAAATAATACATTTCAAACTGTGTTGTATTGCCAATTAGCAGGTGGATGACCAAGCACTGGGAAGTCATCTTTAAGGCTAGCCTTGTTAGGATCTCGATAATCTATACATACTCGAGCACTCAGGGTATGTTGATACCATAATGATTTCGGCACTCAGACTACGTTGGATAGCCACTCAGGGTATGTTGATACCATAATGATTCCCGCTTTGAACTGTTTGATAATTTATTCTTTGACCTTCAGGCTCCATTCTGGTTTCAACCGTCTTAATTTCTTCTTGACCGGTTTGAACCCTTCCTTAATTGGTAGTCGATGGACAACTATATCGGTGGATAGACCTATCATGTCTTTATGAGACCAGGCAAAAACATCCTTGAATTGGGTTAGGAGTTTCATTAGTTCTTTTTCTTGGTCAGAGGGAAGGTTGATTCCGATCTGTATCTCTTGGAGATTGTCAGGGGTTCTGATATTTATGGTGGTGGTTTGATCAAGGTTGGGTTTAGGTTTATCTTCGACCCATGCTTTGATTTCCTCGGGCACCTCGTCATCATCCACTTCCTCTTGCTCGATCCTCATCAAGTCAAAGACACATTCTATATCGAAATCGTAATCATTACTCAAATTTGGCAAGTCATGGATGTGGCTAGAAATACTCAAATTTGGAAACCTGAGACAAAAACTTGATTGCTAAATATATACAAACGATTGTCAATTACAAAAGGATTCAGCAGTTGATATGACATCATGCAATAATAAGTTGCATATAAAATAAAATAGACATAAATATATAAAGGTAAAGCTCCCTATCAACGGATCACTTTCTGGTTTTACCCTTTTCAGATGATCTAAAGGGTGACCGTCCAATTACTGGTAGTTAGATCCTGGGGGATAGCTGAGATAGACGCGCTGTTGGAGTTATCGGTGTCTTCCAAGATGACTATAACTGATTTGGAACTTGTCCCTGGATCCTCCTTCGGGATGTTCACACTTCCCCAGTTACGGACCAGAAGGATGGGTTGATCATTAGACAGGTCTGCCCTATTAGACTTCTTCAAGTCATCTTTAGGAAGGCAAAAACGTTTCACAAATTGTAACTGAATCTCATCCAAAAACTTCTTATCTTTGGCAAACTGGGCAGCATCCTTAATAGTCTCTTCATCACCAATTTCCTTACATCCGTTCTGATTGACTTTAGGGATCAGGAGGTTTGAGATAATAATGGGGACCTTCTTCAATGGCTCCTTAAATCCGGCTTCACTGAAGTCTGGCTTGAGATGAATCAGATGGTTAACTAGTATATGCTTGTGAGGATTACTATGTTTGGATCCACCAGTGTATCCTAATCCAGCCCTTCCCAACTGCGTGGGTATGTGGATCGAGTTCTTGATTCCCTAGCAATTTCTCCCCAATCCTCGACCTAGTTGATGTCCTCTAGAAAGCATCTCTTGGCCAACAGCCATCACTTCTGGAGATATCCGGGGAGTTAATGATGGCGCACCCACAAGGTGGTATCGTGGATTGCTTACTTCAAAAGCTTGAAAACTGGCGGGCTCAATACCCTCAATCACGCTGATCAGGGGAATATCTCCTAGATTATGGATAGGATAGTCAGGTTCCGCACTGACAGTGACCAGATTGTCGTTGACAATGTACTATAGTTGCTGATGAAGGGTTGAAGGAACAGCCCCAGCCATGTGGATCCATGGTCGTCCCAGCAATAGATTATATCCGGTAATGATTTTCAGGATTTGGAAAGGTATATTGAAGGTGAACGGGCCAATCTCTACAGGAAGTTCAATTTCCCCAACTGTATCCCTTCTTGATCTGTCGAATGCTCGTACCACTGCATGGTTTTCCCGAATTTGATTCGGGTTGATCTTCATCCTATCCATAGTATCCTATGGACAGATGTTCAAGGATGATCCGCCATCGATTAGTACGCCTCCTACCATGTATCTAGATGATACGACAGCGATATGCAATGGTCTACGATGCCCAGTTCCCTCGGCCGGTATATCGTCATCGGTAAATGATATCACATTACTGTCCAAGACATGGCTGATCAGGTGCTAGAATTTCTCAATATCAATGGTTTTGGGCAGGTGTACCTCCTCCAATACTTGGATTAGAATTTGACGATGGTCGTCAGAAGCTAATACTAAATCCAGAATGGAGATTTGATGTGGTTTCGCTTCTAACTTGTTAACTTGTTTCGGTGTTAACAAAACAGACACACACGCGTGCAAGTATACACGGTCAACAAGTAATATATGATAAGTCAAGTATCGTTTCCACATAGAAAAGCAATTATCTCTAATCTATCATGCAACAACTTTGTAGCTATTTCTGGCTGCTTAAACGAGAGAATAAGATGTGATTTAACTAAAAATAACAATTAACAACCGATTGATTCAAATTGGAAAGATATGGGATCCTAACTTCACTTAATGCATCATCCAGATTATACACCTCTTGTTAAGCCTAATTAATTACTCTGGATTGCTAGTCAAGAGCACGAAAGTAAAACATGGCTATCTTTCGATATACCATGCCCAAATCACATAAAATCCACAAAATAGATAGAATTCATATAAACATCAATATTTCCTAACTCACTATATTTCTATGTGACTTACAAGTAATATTGATTTAAGTGCAAGCTGTCTCAATTGACTACATATGGTAAGCCGGTATATGTCTATCCGGATTACGAATCACAAAATCTATTACATGCAAATTTCATGAACACATGCTAACATGGCCAAATTTGAATTTGTACTTCCTCTTTCAATTCCATACAAATTATTAAGGTAGATGGTGATCAAGCATCTAAACAATAAACACAACCATGCTAGACAATCCATACATAATCAATCACACATAACAAAGAGGTATAAAGATCTGAACTAAGCAATAAGCTCCATTAGAATCCCATAATGGTGATTAGTTCATCTCTGAATCAAAAACCATTATGGGATTTTGTCCAAGCATTGCAATTATAAAATGAAAGCAAAGAGAATTAAGAGAGTAAACAATTGCAAATCTGATAACTCGGCCTCCAAATTAAACCTTCAGATTCAAGTTCAAAATCACAATAAAACCTAATTTAAAACCCTAAGTAAAATCTACTGAGAGCAAAGAGAGACGCCAAAATAGTAAACTATAGCTAAGAACTCTCTCTAGCTCTTCAAAACCCTAGAAATGGAAAATAAAATGATTACATGAATGTTTCGTAACTAGCAAATACACCCTTTTAAGTAAAATACGCTACAACAGTTTTTAAGTGAAAAGTCAAACATTTTTTCATTATTTTACTGTCGCAGCCGCTCCACCCCGTAAGCCATTTGGGCCACGGGCCCGCTGATATCCAGAACGATTTCCTCCTGGCGCGGGCGCGCCACTTTTCCTCTTCATACCGGGGCAGCCGCGCTATGCTGCATTTCTGCCTTCTACTTGCTGGTGCATTGCTGCTAATCCCTTTGCTTGCTACCTTAGTCTTCTTTCTTCTTTTACTTGCCATTGCTCAGCTGCCATTTCCACATACAGGTTTCGTCTTCAATCCACCCCTAGCACACCATCTTGCCATCATGCCATTTCCATGCCAATTGCTTACCATTAGCTCACCTTAGAGTTTCCTTCATGCAACCTACAAAACAAAGATAAAGAGCATAAAAAGACACTAAAACTCTTGAGATTAAGCCATAATTCTAGCAAGTAGATAGCCAATAAGTAGGTATAAAACCTATTTATCAAATACCCCCAAACTTGAACTATTGCTTGCCCTCAAGCAACAAACACAAATGCGAACTACATGCTATGCAACTATACTACTATTAAAATGAATCCAAAATTATCAGTCATGTTATGAATTCCAATAAAATGTGCCTCAGAGAAATAACAAGATCTATGAACAAAATATCAATCCCAAGCTTAAGTCATAAGAACGTAGAATCTGAAAATCACAACCTGTGGCTAAGATGTAGTGTGTGTGTGCTATATCCACAAATAAGCTTGATAAAGGTGAAGATTCCACATGCTATACTTCTAAGGAAGAAAGCTGAGGTTTTAAGTCAAGAACTGTGCACATATATGAAACAACAACCACTCCAACACATCAATAAAAGCTAAGGTTCAACAAAGGGTTTATTATGCTTTTATTTACTCACGAGGGCGATATTCGCACTTTCCCGTGGTTACACCCGACTGTGCAATGCCAAGCCCTCTTAGGCTTTTCAATGATACCCATTTAACGAGCTTTCGACCAACGACTCCCAAACCATAAGGCTTTAGCGTGCTGGGTGTAGAGACAATCCCCTAGGGCGTACTTGCTCGAGTATCAAAAGCCACAAGACTTAGCTAGCCAAGGTGTTTATTCTATTTTTTTTCTTTTCTCAATTTATTTTATTTTCTTTTTCTTTTTCTTAATTTAGCATGCATACCCAATGCTTTCCCCCAAACTTGAATTTCTGTGTCATTATGGCCATTAATCATTTTCTACACAATTCTATCATTAAAAACAAATTTTTCCCCTCAGAAGACAAGCATGTGCTAATCTAACCAACAAGCAAATAATAACAATGTCGTGCTATCCGGTAACATCAAAGCAATAGGCATAGACTACATCATGTATGAAATTATAACTAAGCTTAAGTTATCAACTGAGTTCAAAAATCTATAACATTTCAATATCATCATCGGCCAGACTAGAATTCAACAGACTAAAAACATGGGATTATTCTATGCAATGCAACTAAACACATACTAAATAAACAAAAGAAAAGAAAACTAAAAAAAAATTCATGCAAAATAAACTAATAAAATACTAAAATGCAGTACTATGCAACCTAAACATGCAATACAATTATATGCAACTAACTATATGCAAAACTAAAAACTACAACCCAATACCCCCAAACTTTAAATTTTCATTGTCCTCAATGTAGCTAAAGGGTAAGGAAACTCCCCTATGTATCGGCATGGCTACCGACTCAGGTGGTGAATCTGGCGGCGGATAGGGCATGGCAGAACCAAAGACGGGCCACTCCACAACTGTCCTTTACTGAGCAAAAGCCTCAGCAAGTGTATGAGATAGTCCATCAGCAAATGATGTGAAGTTGCCATGCAGCGCGTCCATTCTCGCCTGCAATCGCCTAATCCGACGATCCTGATTTATTGAACTGGCTGGAGGAGGCCTGGCTACCTGTGGCTGTGGTGGAGGCACTGGTGGAGGAGTGGGTAAAATGAATCCTTTGCCCCGCGGGTGTGCTGTGCCACCAGCCTAATCTTTAAATTTCTTGATGGTGGCATAAGAGATTCCTGGCTCGGCATCTGAACCTTCTCGTCGTCCCAGTCAAGACCCGCATGCGCACACAGATGCGCCACCACTGATGTATATGGAATACTACCGGTGGTACTGCCCTGAATGTAGCGCAACATGTTCTGATGGAGTAAGTGCCCAATATCAATATACTTTCCAGTAATGATTCCCCACAGAATAATGGCCCTCTCGGATGGAATGTCATACAGGTGAGTGGACGACATCAAATTGGCGCATATGAACAGATTCCACGCCTTTGCATAGCGATTCAGTGCTGAGCTGGGGAAGTTGGTGGGCGTATCTGTGCCTTGCTTATAATTCCACTTCGTGCCTGGCACGCCTAAATCTGTGATCACCCTGTCCAAGTCAGTCTCAAATCGTTCAACTTCCACCCATTTTACTGGGCCAGCCTAGAGAGAAGGCAAGTGGAAAACTTTGCAGATCGTCGACGGATGATAGTCAACTTGAAAGCCCCAGACGAATGAGATACCACTCTGTGTGTCCTTGGCGTTTGCATAAAATTCTCAAACTATGGCCATCGGAGCAGGCACATGTGTTGCCACAACCCCAAGCAAGATCTCTCTCTAATCATGTCAAGCATTTGGCCATCTTCCTTGTGACACCCCCAAATTCGGGTACTTCGTTTTCACAAGATTTGGTGTTCACTTTCTAAATAAATCATATATCTACCCAATAATAAAGAATTGCAAAGTAAATTACAACCTTCATAAATACTTAAATAGAATCTTCCTTGACAAAGGATTACAACTTGTCCCAAATAAAATCTCAGGGTTAACTAAACCTTAACATCAAATAAATAAATGCAAAAATAAAACATCATCAACTAAGTCTTATTACAATTGAAGACAACAAGCCTTCACTTGCTCATCTTTCCTTTCCCTTTACTTGTTGACGGTATGTCAACATTCTCGACTTTAACTGCAAGAGTTATAAAAATACGCAAAAGTGAGCAAACAAAAGCTCACTTGAAATATACAATGATATGCCATAACGGAATATCTTCAAGAGAGTTTGAATAACTTTACTTTCATCAAAAATAAAGAATTGAATAATGATTCTTTCATCATTCCTAAAGTATGAATATAGAATTTATCTGAGGGTCATACGACCTTGAACTATGTTCTAGGTTATAAATATTTCTATTTAAACCTTTAACAGTCATTGAGACTATGGACCTTTAACTCGTACTTAGGGAGATCAGCCCTTCGTACCATGTATTGTGCATAACTATCTTAACGCTTTCGCATAAATGTCCCCTAATAAATAGGGTTGTTCATTCTCAGTATTTGAATACAAGTCCGTACTAAAGAAAGTTTTGTTTGGATAGAAAAAGGAACATTGGAGTTTCAACTATCATCAACTAAGGAGTAGTTGAATCGATGCACATTACTTTCAACAGTTCGATAATATATGAATTAAGAACCAATAGACTTCTTAGTAAGCTTTGGAAATAACTTAAAGCGAATTAAAAGAGTAAGTAGATCTTGCTTGAACAATTTAGTCAAGATCACAACATTATGATAATAATGCATTATGAACATTAGAATACAATATAACTTGTACAATACATAACAAGTTAAGAATCGGAAATAAACTTTCATGATATATTGAGCAATGGTTAGAGAACTTGCACAATGAAAAGATACATTGATAAAGCTTGCATAGCGTACAAGAATGGTTTAGAAAGCTTGCACAATATAAATAACAAGTTTAAAGATAAGAAACTTACGTAACGTAAAAGAATAAGGATTAAAAAACTTGCTCAAGTAAAAGATAAGGAGTAGAGAACTTGCCTCAAGTGCAAGCTACACTTTACTATTACAAACCACTTCCACAATTATCCTACATATCACGTTACGTTTAAAACATCTATTAGTACCCAACTATAACATTTAAATCTTGGAACTTCATACTCAAGTCCAACTCACAACGTTGTTTGCAACAATAGGTTGCTAACTAGCCACATACGTGAGTCTTTACTCGCGACATACATTTCACAAGCTTATAACGCTTTAAATCATTATGTGTACCTTATGAAAGTAATACACCCATACACATATAATACATTCATATAAGACTTCAAGTTATCCTAAACACATCCAAAGTAGGTTACCTCATTACCTATTACACTTAACAAGTCATGAAAATAAGTTAACTAAACAAACGCGGCATGAAAACTCAACGAAGGAAAAACAAAATTCCCGGACAGCATGGTGCCCCGCTGGGGCGGGTGGTCCAAGGGTAAAAGCCCCGTTGGGGTGGGTCCCACTTTTGGTGAAAATCCCCAGTTCGCGAACGGCAGAGAAATAAGCCAATTTGGCTTATTCCTTCACACCGAATCTGATTTTTCTGAACATGATGAACATAAAACTTGATAAAAACAAAATTTTGGACTCTTTAACATGATTATAACATATAAAATCCTTACAACACATAATCAAAACAAAGTTTTCATGATTTTTGAAGAAAACTATAATATCAAGCGTTCTTGACAAAAATTGCTATTACGAATTCGTTTTTCAATCAATTCATATAATTCTAATTGCAATAACTCTAATTTTTAACATATTAACATATCCCATGATCAATTTAAACAATAACCCATCATCAACCACCAACTTGATAGTTTCAAAGGCTATTTTTTAAAAAATCAATTCTCTATAAATCAAATTCTCAACCAATTCCATTCACAATACATGTAATACTTTCATAAATGGAGATAGCATCATAAAGATTCTAAATAGGCATATTAACACATACCAATTGCATTAATCTTACCCAAAAATCAACCAAAAAATATATGAACTCATATGAATACAAATTTTCCATTAAAACTTGTTTTTACGACAATTGAATTCAGAGAATCCTTTCATGACATACACTTACTACGAAGAACATATGAATACCATATATACATATACAATTCATGATTATGAAAACCTAATTTGACAGAGAACAAAATACAAATAGCATATGAATTAATTCTACAATTATAAGGGTTAAGATGATACCTTTTGCTATGAGTGTGGAAGAAGATGATGGTGAGTTCGATTTCTAGCAATCCTTCTTCTTCTTTTATCTTCTTCCCTAACTTTTTCTCTGAGTTCTTCTTCTCTGCTCTCTCTCTCTCTTTCTTCTTTGTTTTAGTTTAGGCTTAGAAACTTAGCAGAAACTATATAACGTACTTATATATAATATGTATATTAACTAATACTTATTATATTACTTAATGTATTATTTAATTAGCAGTTACAAGATTTCAAAAGCTACTAGGGCTTGTTTGGCAAAAGAAGGTTATTTTTAAAAAAATAGATTTTAGTACTAAGGCATTGTTTGGTTAGAATAGGTTTAAAACAATGCAAGGGCCCTGTTTGGCAAAAGCTTTTTTAAAACAAAAGTTAGGGCCTTGTTTGGTTAAAACAATTTAAAAGCTCTTTTTCTTTATTTAAATAAATCCTTTTAACACATACTTTAATGTTATACTTTAATTAATTAAATCTTTAACATTCATATCTAATTAATTAAAATCCAACATCAATTAATCACATAAGAATTACCACATAATTATAATTCATATAACACTCATCACAACTCATCTAATTTAATTACCTCAATTAAATTAGAACTATACTATAAAATCAATACACATCAATTAAATTAGATATTAAATATTCATTTACTTAATATATAACACTTAATTAAATCACTCCACAATCTCATAATTTATTTATTCAACTCAGTAAATAAATTACATAAAATATTTATTTACTCAATAAATATTTAAAATTTAATATATAAAATCTCAATCGTTACATTCCTTGGCCAGCTTCAGCCCCCATTCCTTCACAAACGTCTTTGTTGCAATCCCGTAATACTCAATTTGCGCCGCTAGGCTGATAAACTTGGTCAATTCCACAGTATACTCGGCCTGGCTGTTGTGAGAAGGTGATTTAAGAGTGCGTGAGCGAGCTCTCTTTGGACCCATGATAACTGCAGAAATTCCCTTGCAAACCCTAAGAACACCCCCAAACTATCCTCTAAAACTTTCTCTGTGGAAACCACTGAAGAACTACAAAATTGCCTTTGAATTCTGTTTGCAAACCCTAACTGATGCTTGAAGTATAATGATATGGTAGTGGCTCAGGCTAGGGTTAGGTTTTATAGAGGCAGAATCGTGAGAATGGAGTAGGATTGAAAGATATGAGGCTAGGGCTTCTATATAGAATCAAAGAGAGAGAGAGAGAGAGTTTGTATATGAGAAAGAGAAGTAGGGTTTGTATATGGTAATGTGAAAAGGTGAGGAATTCGAGACGGAGATGAAATAGGATTAGAAAGTTCGAAGGTTATGTTCTGAGAGAGAGTGTGTGTGTGTTTTAAGAGGATGGCTCGGTCAAAAAGATATAAAGTGAAGGTTGGAGTCTGATTTTTTAAAACTTAAAAATCGGTAGGTTTCTGGGGACGGGCGCAGGCGCGCCGTGTTTGGCTTTAAGGCTGGCTCGGCCACGCGGATCAAAACTGCTATCTGGTCTGGGTATTAGCGCGGATGCATGTTATTTGGCCTTGAGGTTGGCACGGGCGCGTGGGTCATGTCTGCTTTCTGGATAATTTGCAGATTGGCGCGGGCGCTTTAAGGTTTTCCTTGATAAAGGCCCGGCCGCGCTGGCCTGAGCCCAGCAAAGAATTTTTCTACAGCAATGAAGACTAAGCAGCAAACTAACATGCAATGTATTTCCTGCACACATAGCATTGAAAAATGAGATATAAATGATTCCATACTCCAAATTGGACTATGTAAGATGTATGTATGTATCCCTCAAAAATGCTATATAAGTGAATCATATATATGTGAATCCTCAAAATTTTATATATGTGTATATGCAATATGCTCATAACTCAAAATTGTTCAAAATTTTTATGATGTTTAGAATTAAACAGGGGGGAAATATAGATATGAAACCAGAATTAAATAAGAGGGAGAAAAGAGATGATGGGGTGCCTCCCATCGAGCGTTTGTTTATAGTCAAATAGCTCGACTCTATCTAATATGGTCATGTTGTGAAAAGGATCGAGGCGACTTTCTGTCAATCGACTTCGCCCCCATAGTAGTGCTTCAACCTCTGGCAATTAACTTTAAACGGTTTGTCTGGGTATTTATCAAAAATCTTGATTGCACCATGTGGAAACACGGTTTTCACAGTGAAAGGACCCGACCATCGTAATTTAAGTTTTCCAAGAAAGAGTCTAAGACAAGAGTTAAACTAAAATACCGCTTACCACGGCTCAAATTTCCATTCCATGATTTTGCGGTCGTGCCACCTTTTCACTTTTTCCTTGTACAGCTTTAAGTTTTCATAAGCCTGCAGTCTGAATTCATCTAGCTCATTTAATTGGAGAAGGCGCTTCTCCCCTGCAGCTTTCAAGTCAAAGTTCAGCTTTTTTATGGCCCAGTAGGCCTTGTGCTCAAGTTCCATTGGAAGGTGGCAAACTTTCCCATTTACTAGCTGATACGGTGACATACCCAATGGTGTCTTGTACGCAGTCCTGTATGCCCAAATTGCATCATCAAGTTTTAGGGACCAATCTTTTCTAGTAGGATTAAAAAAAATTCCAAGATTCTTTTTACCTGACAATTGGACACCTCAGTTTGGCCGTTCTTTTGGGGATGGTAAGCCGTGGCGACACGGTGATTCACCCCATACTTAGCCAATAGCGCAGTAAACTGTCTGTTGCAGAAGTGGGTTCCTTCATCACTTATGATAGCCTGAGGAGTTTCGAATCTTGTGAATATACTCTTTTGTAAAAATCGTAAGACCACCTTAGCATCATTTATTGGTAAGGCTGCTACTTCCACCCACTTGGACACATAGTCCACTGCTAGTAGGATATACAAATTTCTGCACGACAAAACAAACGGCCCCATGAAGTCTATCCCCAAGACGTCAAATATCTCAACTTCTATGATCATATTCAAAGGAATCTCATTCTGTTTGGATATATTACCTACCCGCTGACACCGGTCACATTTTTACACAAAGTTGTAAGCATCTTTAAAGAGAGTTGGCCAATAAAATCCTTCCTGAAGCACTTTAGTTATCATCCTCTCTCCCCCGTAGTGTCCTCCGTAGACTGATGAATGGCAATCTTGAAGTATGCTGTCCGTCTCACTTTCTGGGATGCATCGTCTGATCATCTTGTCGGCGCACTACTTAAAAAGATAAGGGACATCCCAAATAAACCATTTAACATTATGTAAAAACTTCTTCTTCTAGGTCTTGTCAAATCAGAAGGGATGATATTGCTCACTAGAAAGTTTGCAAAGTCCGCAAACCATGGCATTTTGCCTTGCACCACAAATAACTGTTCATCTGGGAAGGACTCATTAATCATCACTTTATCGTTCGTGTCATTTCTCAGATTCTCCAATCGGGATAAGTGGTCAGCCACTTGGTTTTTGATCCCCTTTCTATCTTTGATTTCCAAATCAAACTCTTGTAAAAGAAGAATCCAATGAATGAGACGGGGCTTTGCATCTTTCTTAGAAATCAGGTATCGAATTACAGCATGATCGGTGTATACGACAACTCTTGTGCCAATCAGATAAGAACGGAATTTATCAAATGCATATACCACCGCTAGAAGCTCCTTCTCTTTGGTAGTGTAATTCAGTTGGGCATCCATCAGGGTTTTACTGGCATAGTAGACGGCATGAAAAACTTTTTCCCTGTGTTGCCCCAAGACAACTCCCACAGCAAAATCACTCGCATCACACATCAGTTCAAACGGAAGAGACCAGTCAGGAGCTGTGATAATGGGTGACGTAGTCAATCTTTTCTTCAAGTGCTCAAAAGCGGCTAAACATTCCTCATCGAATCTAAACTGGGCATCTTTCTCAAGTAAACTGCATAGTGGCTTTGTGATTTTTGAAAAGTCTTGTATGAATTGGCGATAGCATGCCCAAGGAAGCTACAGACCCCTTTCACAGAAGTTGGTGGCGATAAGCTCTCAATAGTCTCCAGCTTTGCTCTGTCCACCTCTAATCCTTTCCCTGAAACTTTATACCTAGGATAATACCTTTATATACCATGAAATGGCACTTTTCCCAATTCAACACTAAATTGGTCTCAACACACCTCTATAATACCATAACCAGATTCTCCAAGCATATGTCAAAAGAGTCTCCAAAGACTAAGAAATCATCCTTGAAAACTTCCATATTTTGCTCAACCATATCGGAGAATATTGCCATCATACATCTCTGGAATGTGGCTAGAGCGTTGCATAATCCGAAGGACATCCTCCTGAATGCAAAAGTACCATATGGGCACGTGAAGGTAGTCTTCTCCTGATCTTCCGGGGTTATAACTATCTGGTTATACCCCGAATAACCATCCAAGAGGCAGTAGTAGTCATGTCCCGCTAACCTATCCAACATTTGGTCATTGAACAGGAAAGGGAAATGGTCCTTTCTTGTCGCCTTGTTCAATCTGCGATATTCCATGCAGACCCTCCACCCTGTGACTGTTCTGGTAGATATCAGTTCATTATTTTCATTGGACACTACTATCATACCTCTCTTCTTCTAAATACATTGCACCAGGCTCACCAATGAACTGTCTGAGATTGGATATATGATTCCGGCATCTAACCACTTTAGGATTTCTTTCTTGACGACCTCTTTTATTGTAGGATTTAATCTCCTCTATTTCTCCACTGTCGGCTTACTGTCATCCTCCAAGAGTATCTTATGCATGCAGAATGAGGGGCTGATCCCCTTAATGTTAGCTATGGTCCATCTAATAGCTTATTTGAATTCTCGTAGCACTCGCAGCAACTTATTTTCCTGATAAGATGTTAGTGCAGCAGCAATTATAACATGCAACTTTGAAGATTCACCTATAAATGCGTACCTTAGATGATTCGGAAGAGGTTTAAGTTAAGATTGGGAGGCACCTCAAGAGAAGGTTTAAGTCATTCCGATGTCTCCCTTGTATGTCCGAGTGGTTCAATGGGAATCTTGAATTTTCTCATCTGTGGCACTGTGTTCAGAATTTGTACATACTCCACAACATCTGTATCCTCCATGTCAAAATCTCTTAGCAATGCACTCTCTAATGGAGCAATGCTCATCACTTGCTCAGCCTCTTCATGCAGTACCCTGTCGATAACATCAACCCAGAAACACTCTTATTCATCAGAGGGGAACTTCATAGCTTTGAAAACATTAAACGTGACCTCTTGGTCCTGAACTCTCATTGTCAGTTCTCCCTTCTGTACGTCTATGAGTGTTCGTCCAGTAGCTAGAAAAGGTCTCCCAAGAATGATCGGTATGTCTTTGTTCTCTTCGTAGTCCAGAATAATAAAGTCGGCAAGGAAGATAAACTTGTCCACTTTCACCAAGACATCTTCTACGATACCCTTTGGATATGTGATGGACCTATCGGCAAGCTGCAATGATATGTTTGTCGGCTTAAGAGCCAGTAATCCCAACTGTGTGAATACCAATAAAGGCATCAGATTTATACTTGCCCCCAAGTCACATAAACACATACTGAAGGACAATCTTCCAATGGAGCAAGGTATCATAAAACTTCCTGGATCTTTGAGCTTTGGAGGTAGTTTTCGTTGCAATACTGCACTGCATTCTTCTGTTAAGGAAACTGTTTCATAATCCTCTAGCTTCTTCTTCCTCGACAGAATGCCATTCATAAACTTCGCATAGCTTGGCATTTGTTGCAAAGCTTCTGCGAAAGGAATGTTAATCTGCAGTTTCTTAAACACCTCCAAGAACTTAGCAAACTATTTGTTTAATTTTTGTTTCTGAAGTCTCTGAGGATATGGTGCAGGAGGGTAGACAACTTGTGGTGTAGCATTAGTTTTCTCAACTTTTTCATGCTTCTCTGACTCCACTACATGCTCCCCATCCTTTTCCTCATTCAAAGCCACTTCAGATTTTTCTGCAGATGGGAGCGCCAGCGCCAGGTTCTCATCTTCCTGGGGCGCGGCCGCTCCAGGCTCCAGTTCTGCAATCTGCTTCCCAAATCTCAATGTGATGGCCTGACACTGTTCCTTTCCATCCCTTCTCGAGTTTTCTTCTGTATTGCTTGGTAGAGCTCCTTTCGGTCTGTGGGTCAACATATTGGCCATTTGGCCCATCTAATTTTCTAAGTTTTTAATTGCCACTGCTTGGCTCTTTATCAATATTTTGGTATTTTCCATATACTTCAACATCATTTCCTCTAGTTCAGATTTCTTCTCCGGCTGAAGGGCGGGAGCTGGATGATGTTGATGTTGCTGTTAATGAAATTCGGGAGGGTAAGACGGTATAGGGGCATACTGTTGATGAGACTGTTTTGGTTGAGACTGTTGTGGTTGGTATTGTTGTTGTTGAGGTTGGTGTTGTTGAGCACCTTGATTATTACTCTAGCTGAAGTTTGGATGATTTCTGTTGTTTGGATGGTATGAGTTCTAAAATTTATTCTATTGCTTTTGGTAGTTTCTTAAGAATTGAACCGACTCTGCAGTGATAGCACATTGTTCTGTCGGGTGTGATCCTGCACATAACTCATAAACGAAGGAAACTTGTTGAACTTTGTTTGCAGCCATGAAGTTAATTTTCTTCGACATCGCCGCCATTTGCACTGATAATACCGTGATAGCATCCACCTCCAATACCCCAGTAGCTCTTGGTTGAGGCATTCTAGCTGTCGAATTCTGGTAGTCATTTGTTGTCATGGTCTCAATCAATTCATAGGCTTCCTCATAGCTTTTAGCCCATAAAGCACCTCCTGCGGAAGCATCCATAATCGGCCTAGATTGCCATCCCAAAACATTATAGAAAGTATTAATCGACATCCAATCTGGCATCCTGTGGTGAGAACATTTCCATAGCATCTCCTTATATCGTTCCCAGGCCTCATACAACGATTCTCCCTGTTGTTGCTCAAACTAAGATAGAGCACTCCTCATCTTCGCTGTTTTAGCCATAGGAAAGAACTTTGCTAAAAACTTTTGTGCTAAATCCTCCCACGTAGTCACTGATCCTGATGGTAATGAGTGAAGCCAGCTCCTCGCTTTGTCCCTCAAAGTGAATGGGAAGAGTCGAACCTTCACCGCATCATCCGACACATTGTTGTACTTGAACGTGTTGCAAATTTCAATAAAACTCAGAAGATGTTCGTTTAGATCATCGGTAGCTGAACCTCCAAACTAGACTATGTTCTGTACCATCTGAATTGTCCCTGGTTGTATTTTAAACGTGTTTCCTGCTATCGCTGGCCGAACTATACTCGACTGTAGCTCATTGATGTTTGGCATAGAGTAATCCTTCAACGCTCTATATTCCTCGGCTGCCATTTGTACCGGTATTTTAGTGTCTTCTTGTGTGTTAGTAGTACTTGTATTTGCTCTCCAAGCTTTCCTGTTGATTTTATCCTTCCGTAATCTTTCCTTCCTCGATCAAGGTGCCTAGAATTTTGGCCCTAAACTGCCCCAAGGGGGCGAATTTTTGTTTGGCTGCAAATTCTCGTCGGCTCTGAAGTTTAGCTTCCCGGGCCCTCTTTTTTGTCCATTTATTCTGCTCTTGACATCGAATACGATCCGTTCTTGATGTTAGGACATCTTGGATGGGTATAGTGTCGGTTGGCCTCGGTAGGACTTGGTTTATTAGCTGTTGTGTCAACTGATGTTGGTATACGACCAAATCTACCAACTGATCAAATTGCACATTAATCGAGGCCAAGTCTTGCTCCACCCCATACTTCTCTTTGAGGTATCCTAATATTGTAGGGTTCTTCGCAGAGGGTGCTTCCCCCAGCTTCCTCAGGTACTTGTGGTTTTCCTTGCCTCCTGCACCGATCATGTTGATTCCTTCCGCATTATGCTGAGGCAAAGGGTTGTTGTTGACATTCTGCTGCCCTGGCGCTTTGACTATGATCTCCCCATTGTCAATCAAGTTCCGAATCTTGTGTTTTAAATTTCAACATTCCTGAGTATCATACCCCAGTGAATTGGAATGGTAAGCATATTTCTTGCTGGGATTAAATTGCCTTCCATTTGGATTAGAAGGTGGAGCTAGCTCAACGATCTTCTTCTGGGCAATCAACAGCGCCAATTTATTATATAAAGAGTCCCCTAAAGGAGTGAATATCCTTCTTCGTTTGTTCTCCCCAACCTTCAATGATGTAGGATTTTGGGAATTCACATGATGAGAGTTCTGCTTCTGGATAGGCGGGTTAGGGCTCTTGTTGGAAGCTTATCCTTGCAATATCAATGAGACATCTTCTTCCTTCATTTTTGATGCTCTTTTGGGGGCGTTCGCATAGTTTCTCGATTGTATGTGCTCGGCTACGACTTCTAAGGCAGTGAGATCCTTAATTTTTGCCAGACTTCAAACCCATTTCCGCCATTTCTCCATGTTTGATCATTTCAGAGAAGGATTTTCCTAACCCGGTGAGGACTCTCTCATAGAAAGGATCTTCTTGTATGTCAACGAAAGTTGTCACCATCTCACTTTCATCCATTGGTTGGTTGACTTGGGCTGCCATTCGCCTCCACCGCTGTGCATATTCTCTAAACGACTCATTTCTCAACTTCTTGACTTTGGTAACCTAGTAGCAATCAGGTGCTATCTGGGATTGGAAACTATACTGGTTAAGGAAAGCATGGGCTAAATCTTCCCAACCTCTGACTTTGGAATTATCTATTTGAGCGTACCAAATTCGGGCTTCACCGGTAAGGCTTTTCTGGAATAGTTGCATCCTGAGGTTTTCATCCTCGGCGTAGGTTTCCAGTTCACCTATGTAGACTTTTAAATGAGTATAGGGATCCCCCAATCCATTGTATTTCTCAAACTCTGGGATTTAAAACTTATCCGGGTATCTCGCTTTTGGGAAAATACACAGATCCAAATAATTCACGCTCCCGTGGGATCCTGTCCCTTTCATATACCGGATGGCGTCCTCCATCTCTCTAACCTTCCTCTGATATCTCCAGTTTCTTTGTCTTCTCGGAGGTCTATAATTTCCCGTGTCGTCTTCTGGATCAGGGCCTCCTTGGATACATTATCATTGAGGTGAGAGATAGGAGTGGACATCTGTTTCCACCATCATTTTCTGGTATTTTCATATCTCCTTGCACAAAGGGTTCAGTTTGACTCCTATGCTTAGGTACCTGAGATACTTTATATTGTTCTCTCAATAGGGTCGTCATCTCGGCTATCTATTTCTTAAACTCCTCGAATTCATCTCGAGATACATGGATGGGTTCAGATGAGCTTCCTTCAGCCATCTTAACCGGTGGTGAACAGTCCTTCTTGGCTCGAAATCGAGTTATAGGACCAATCTACACCAAACCTATATCTAGTTTAGACTGAATATTGGTGGACAGAGATTCATGTTATGATATGCATCAGTTTAATGGTTTTTTAATCTTTTCCTGCGAAACAAAGGGTTAGTCGACTTGATGAGAGGATAAGAAGGATGTACAAATGACAATTCAAGATGATTGCCATTTACATACACGGAAGATTAAATAGGGCAGGAAGAGGCACACCGCGCGTTTGGTTTATCAGAGGCTGACCTATCTCAATGTTACTCTCACGGGCTGTTTGAAATTGGTTCCCAGATCTTTGCAATTTACTTGATGAAAACATCCATTTTTCAATTAGATCGTATCTGAGTGGTGCCTTTCCTGAGCCTCACAATGGAAACACCCAGAGGAGTCCAATAATAAACAACCGATGGGATTACCTTCTAATGAAGGTACCACACAACATTGATAGTAGTGTGCATACAAGCCAATCATGTATGATGATAAAGCACGTACTTTGTAAACAATCTTATTTACTTATTAAAAAAAATATTCATTTATTAAAGGCATTTAATTATCTACATGGTGCTGTTTTTATAATATGTAAATAACCCATAGTTTTAAGCAATGCTTTTAGAATCATGATGATGATCATGCTAATGAGATCTAAATTCTTAGAAAGCTCTAAAACTAAAATAGTTCCCAATCGTGGGATTACTAAAAAGGGGATTAGTAAATCCGGATAGATTGGTACATATGTTGCTTGCTCATTGGATGAGGATGATTGATCTCATGATCATTTGTGTGGAGACACTAAAGCAAGTATGTAGGTGCTTATTGGAGAATAAGTTCACTGAACGTGATTCGCTATGGAATACCTAATGGAGATTTACTCGCCTGTCAATAGGAATTCCTAATGTGATAGTAGTACAAGTAATCCTTGGACTTGAGATCATCATAGTATCTTGTATGTAACAAATTATACTTTGACTTATTCCTTAAGACCTTTTAAGGCATATATAGGGTATGCTTGGGTATAATGAGTTACATATGGAGATAATGAATGATCAATAAAGAATCTACCACCTCTAGTAAAAGAGGAGATATGTCCTATGTGATTCGTTAAATGACAACCCAGGAATCCTTGGCCAAGGTGAAATGAAATTAGAAAGGAGTTTCTAATTTGCATTATTTGGAGTTGTGCATTTTCTAATCGAAATACATATAATTAAATAAAATATGACTTGACAGTAAATCCATGTCTTATATTTAATTGGGACATTGTATGGTGGAAGGATTGAATTGTATGGTAACTATTAACTCACAGGTTTTTTTATGATTAATGTTGAAATCTATATTATCTGGAAAGTCGTTGATCGCTAGGGAGGCTTATCCCTATTGTAGAATAAATATTATTTATTTAAATAAATTATTAGTTTAATTTATTTATTTAAATAAGATTAAAATTGTTTTAATTGATTTATTCACAACCGGTTTAATATGGAGAACCTAAAGGGTCACACCATAAAAGGAAGAATAATTATTTAAGAAGGTAATGGCATAATCGTAATAATGCATTAAGTATAATTAATTTAATCTATGGTGATAGAATAAATTAAATAGCTTAATGTTTATTATTTAATATTTTGGAAATATTAAATATAAATTAATAAGAGGAGTCTTATTAATATTATTACAATTATTATTATTTTAATTTCTAAAGGAGTTTAGTAATTAATTTAATATTTAGTACTCTCATTTATTCCTAATAAGATTAGGAGACAAATTAATTAAATGAATTTAATTAATTATTCCCATGTGGTGGGAAGCCTAAATTAATTAAAGGAGTTTAATTAATTAAAAGAAATCCCATGTCTAATAGGATTAGAAGGGTTGACCAATGTCTATATAAGAGAAGTCTTATAATAGATATTAGATGATGCAATTCCAATTGTTGGAGAGTACTCCTTTTCTATAGAGGATAGAAAACTAAGGTTAAGCCAAACACCCTCCTTCTTGATAATTCATCTTCCTTGGTGGATCACCTCTAGAGGCCAAACACTTGGGTGGCTAACGTTGATCAAAGGAAGGAATCTAACCCGGAAATTCAAGGAGATCACGAAGAACAAGGAGTTGAACTAGTACCTGTGGAAGCTTCGTTCTACAAGGGTATGATTCCATAACTTCTTATTTATCGTTTTAAATTAATAATTTGCATAAAGGATGATCCGGGTAATGGTTTTGTAGAAATTTTTTTAAACTCTGATATACCATGCTTCCGCTAATTTTTGCAATTTGATTGCGTCACGATTTCGTACAAACCCAACAAACATATATTCTCATACATTCACGTCCTCACCGTATGCAATTATGATGACATTGTGTGAAGCACTAATATATTGTGCTAGACACTAATACAAAAATACTTAAATATTGAGATAATTATCACACACAAAGATCATTCACACAAGATGCACATGCAGAATGAAAATCAAAAGATTGAACGCGGCTTAAGCCCTCTTAGTCCCCAGCTGAGTCCCCACCTGTCGACGTCGGGAAAAATCTCCTCCTTTATTTATATTATTGCGTTTATTGCTTCTTTTTGAACGCGGAGGAATGGAAGTGTCCATCTTTCCTAAGTTTATGTTTGTTTGTTTTTACCCTTTTCCATTTGCTATGTCCTTGGATTTTATTAAAGGGTGAGGTTTTAGGAAAGTGGTACCGACATAAGTGTCGATGACTTTGTAAAAGATTGAATTTATTATTTCATGATTGGACCGAATGAGACAGAGTCGCCAGTTGGTATGATTTAAATGGATGTACCAACTCATCCGAGTTCTAATTATTTTCGTAATATGCTCCCATGCATGACTCCGAAAGATTGGTCTGAAACCAAAGATTCGTGGAATTCGGGGGCTAGGTTAAGCGGGGGGGGGGAGGTGTTAGGCACTCCCCGACTCCCGTGAAAACACAGTACCGCATCTTATTGATTTTTTATGCATAAGATGTATGAGTGTGTGTGTTGGTGTGTGAGTATATGTGTGTTTTATTTGAAAAAGGTTTATTCTAAGCCTTATTGTGAGTTAATTGGAAGTAGTGTCGTTCCTCTTTTGCACCTATGTACGAAGGGTTTGATTTAGCAAAAGTTCATTTTTAGACAAAATATACATTTTATATGATATTTTGGGAAAACACAAGGTTTTCAAATCCTTCGCCCGAATAGTAATCAAGGATCTGTGATACTTCCATTATTGATTCTTAGTATATTTACTTATTACGAAAGTAGTGTTGTACCTCTTTAACCTTATGCACAAAGGATTTGATTTATATAAAAGTTCAGTTTTAGAACACAATATATATCAATGATGTTTTGAAAATAAAGTTTTCAAATCCTTCGTCAAATAGAAAGCGAGGTCCTTTGATACTTCCATTTATGATCTAATGTCTATTCCTGACCCGTTTTATTATTATTGAAAGCTCTTTGTGGTTTTATCGAAAATCATTTTGATGATATGCATGTAAAAAGCATCAAAAAGGGTCGGATCATCATCGGGCATATAAGCTATCTCGATGAAACCGAGCACCCACAATTAAAGTTTTCACTATCACGGCATCTTGAATCCGACTTCTCGGGACTAACCCCTCGAGCTCGTCTTCAAGATCCAAATATTACATATACAATGATATTTGCGTTATTTAAACATTACATCATAAAAATTGGTCCATCATGGGAATCAAGTCGGGATCCAATCGGGGATCTCAACACTGGGATTCCTAGGCTCACATTATTTATGCTGGAATACATATATACAATGTCCTCGACTTTTATATTAGATGATTTCATCGGTTGAAATCACCATTTCAAGCCATTTCGGACCCCTTTCGCCTCTAAATACTAATCTAGGGATATGCGGGGTAACTGGGACCATTTAAAGCAATAAATACGTAGATCTGCCATGGATCTAAATCGATCTAGCACACGGGTTAAAGCTTCGTGCTAAATAACAACTCAAAGGCTAGATTCGGCTTAAATCTAGGTAGATCTAGCCTCCGTACTTGATTTACAACGCAATAGGCACAACATAACCGATAAAAAGGTAATATCTATCAACTATTACACAATATGCTTAGAAAACAACAAGTTTAACTAGATTTAAACAATATATATCATCAATCTAATATATTGAACAACATTTACAAAGAACATAGCTAGAAAGTGCACTTTTTCACCTTAGGGGACGCGTGAACAAGCACTTTAACTCCCGAGGTCAACGTAGAACACTCCCAAGGCTCCAAGTAGATGCTAAACAAGATAAAATAGCTCCAAGTTAGTGTATACAAGCTCAACCAGAGGGGTTATCTCTCTAGAAATGTTTTCTCTCTCTAAAACTATATCTCTTTTTTTTACAAATGAGCTAATGTTGGTGTTTTAATCTGTCCGAGCCAGCCGCATACATACACGCGGCAAGCTGCATGTCTGGATGTGGCTGGTCCAGGAGGGGCCCGCCGTCTCGAAGTGCATTCCTTTGGTCCCGGCTCGGAGGAAGTTGACTTGCGCAAACAAAACTTTCAAAAGGTCTGTGCGGAATGCAGTGGTATAGAATCGAGTCTAACTTAGTCGGGGTCCGGGAAGATAACACTGGTAGCTAAAAGGTATCCTCTGGTTCCTGACGGCAGTTAGCTGGTTTATCTTCGATGGTACGCAGTTCGAGGTTTGCTGAGTTGGTTTCCAGCGAACACTGTCTCAGTTTGGCGATCCTCGTTCAGTTCGCGACCAGTTCGCGACATGTTCGGACGACATTGGTCCTTTGAATCATTCACGGGGTTGCCTTTGGGATGACCTGATTTTTTTCCCTACCTCGGGGTTGTCTACGAATTAAAAATACGCTTTTGCCCTTCTACAAGGTTTGTACAAAGAAAGCAAAATTTCGAGTGTCTACAGCGTACTTACTCGGGTAACAAATGCCACATAGCTAATGTGACGCCCCCAAATCCGGGACCATCACGGGGTTGCTCAAATTCGGTTCGTCACGTGCTCATGGTAATAAATTAATAACTAAAATCACACATTCACAGCGGAAGATCTAATTTAGAATAATATACAATGATTTATTATAATTATTCCCCCAAGTCTCGCAACCTACAGTACTTAATAGATTACATAATGATATCGAATAAAGACTTATTACATAATCCTACTTAAGCTTAAACATAGTCTGAAGACAGTCTTAATACAACATAACAATTTAAAACATAAAGGAATAAGCTAGTCGGTAGCCTTGCCCTTGCCCTTGCCCTTGTCTTTCCCAGAGACACTTCCCTGTTCCGCCTTAACTGAATGGTTTTAAAATAAGCAAGAATGAGCACAAATTGCCCAGCAAGTAATATACAACAAGGGTGATGAGTATTATATCACGAGTATGAAATATCGAAGTATAATCTCTAAGATAGTTCAGAGTTTCAGAATAATATCAGGAACAACAAATATCAACAATTCTCGAATCACATCTTTTGGAATATGAAATGATAATTCAATATAGATCAACAGATATATATGAATTCAAAGGCTATCAACGTATCCAACTGGATAAAACAATTTATACTGAGTAGTCACTAAGGACTATTGAACATCTACTAGAATTACCAATATTAAACTGATAACCCAAAAGAAACAAGTATAATAGATGATCAGTCTACAATACTCTACGTTATGCTTAACCACAGTAATATTCACGCGTGTGTTGGGGCTTCCAACAATAAACACTCCCCTTACCATAAGGGTTATTCAACTCAGTTTTTAAGATTTTCGCACCGATAAAAAGGTTTGGATAGTTTTATAAACATGCATATAGTCTAGCCGAATCAAGTGGCATAGACACTTTCACAATATTCAAGAACAATACCAAGTTCAACATGAATAATAGATTTCACAAGAGTTTAAACATACTGGCTCAAATGAACGAGTAAGACAACTTGCATTCAAAGAGATAAAGTTTAGATTCTCGCTTACAATATTCGTTGAATAAAGTAATACAAGGGTTAGGATACTTGCACTATAGATGAGTGTAAGTCAGGGAACTTGCACAATCATAGATTTCCTTGCATAAAGTAAATGCGTCGGTTAGGATACTTTCCTTAAGCGTAGTTTATCCACGTAAAGCCTACTATTGCTTCAAAGAATTATGATATCCTATTAATGTATATATATATATATACACATTAGTTATACACATCGGATTCACATATTTGACATGTAAATTGAGCACATACATCAAGTTCTATCTTAGCTACACAATCAAATCGTATAACTATATATTAACAACCCACATAGTTTAATAATCAACTATAGTCCTTACTTGTATTTGTATTAGAAAATCATACATGAATAGTTTACGTCGTGTCCAACTATGTGAGTGTTCATATAGATCATGCGTAGTGACATAAGGAATACTAGCATGCAACCCTATAAATTCAGAATACAACCATGCAACGTGTATGAAACTTAGTTTGTAAACATATCCGAGTTAGTCTTTAACAGTCATTTTAGACCAAGCCAAAGTAATCTAGTTCATATAGGCAATTTCAAATTATATCTCACACCTAGTTAAGTTACGAGCATATGCTAGTAAGTTCGGACTTAAATAACACGTGCTTCGTCAAGGGTTGTTTTCAAAATCATGAGTTCTCTTTGTATGTTAAGTAAATTATGAAAACATGTATTGCATAAGAGGGACTCCATAAATCATGTTATATTTACTTAGTATGAATTATAATTTCACTGCTCTCAGACTGGGCAAACAGATAGGCATTTCTGGGCCTGTCAACATAGCGGCGCTGCGGCGCGGCAACAACAGCAGCAAGCTGGCGCTGCGGCGCGGACATAAGGCCTGGGATTGGAGCTGCGGCGCTGGAGGCACGGCGGCACGGACATAAGCCTTGGGATTGGCGCTGTGGCGCTGGAGGCACGGTGGCGCTAACATAAGGCCTGGGATTGGCGCTGCGGCGTGGGGATGCTGGGACTGAGGCACTGTGCCGCTGCACCGCGCAGATAACACTGAGCATCGGCGCTGCAGCGCCGCGATGCAGACTCAGTTCCTGCAGTTCACGCTGCAGCCAAAACCGACCCCAAACTTCCCATTTCATGGATTTTTACATACCCATATGCTATTAGACTAACCTCTAACACATATATATGCTTATATAACAGTCAATCGCCATTTATTGATTCCCAATTTCATGAACTCCAACTAAATTTAGGAATTGAAACAGAAATCTCAGAAACATAAAACAAAAATGAAGAACGATGAGCAGGTGAGCTGTATTGTAGTTCCAACATGTATGTAAGTCCACAATACACTACACAAGCTTTCTACAATTCAATTATACTTCAATTTCATATGATCGAGAATTTGGATTTTGACAGAAATAAGAAATGGAGTTTTTGTCAGAGGATGAAAATGATAAGCAAGGAAGAGGGATTATACCTCTGCAAATGAAATCGAACTTGCTAATAAGAACTCTCTCAGCCTCAGAGAATGCTATCACTGATATATGTATATGATCTCCCTTTCAACACTTAGCAAATCTCAGCAATTGAAAATATGAAAGAGATGGGTTTTATTTATAGCGAAATCCTTACACAGGCAATATAATTATACCACAAATCAAACCAACGTATGCAAGGATTGTATGAAGGTTATGGAGTAGTAGGTAATTAGTAGTTGAAGGAAATCATGAAGACTATCCCCTTGATCATCATTGCTACCTTGAGCTTGGGAGAAGAATGGGGAAATAGGCTTTAGCCTTTTGTCATACACGTGAAGAGCAATTGGGTCTAGCATTTATGGACAAGCAATATCACTCTCAGCATTCTATCAATTTGTACAATGAAATGTTATAACATATATTATGCACCTAGGTTACCTCATATATATACATACTATATATTTAGATTACAATTAAAACTACAATATAATCCCAATAATACTACCATGTAATTCATATAATGGTAAATGTAGTTCACAAACATAATCCATGTACATTTTATTGTACCGATATATTTTAATCGGATGTTATCTCATTATACTGTATCCCTTATTTATTAAATTACCTACCATATATTCATGATGTCTCACTTCAATGTATATTCACATTGCACTATATAACATGGTTTATGTATATTTGTATGGTCACACCTAAGTGTTTCTCTACACTATATAATATAGTCATATTCCATATACTTTATATTTAATTAATTATTGCATACTTGCACATAACAATCAATACAACCTTATTATATTATTAATTTACTTATTTGTTTCATTATTCATAATGTCAAATAAATAAATTATTAATTGTATTGATTAATTAACAATAATATTAATTAATCCATTCCTCATTAATCAATGAAATTATAATTTTCACAATAATTGATTAACAATTATATGATTAAGTATCACATTAAATGAATGTTAATCTTATTATATCTATAAACACTTTGCTTATTATTATCATGTCTCTTACAATAATAATAATCACATATTATTAATTAATCATCATTAATATTCTATAAAAATTATTCTATGATGACAATTAATTAATATTCTACGATTAACAATTAATAAAGATTAATTGTTCGATTAAATTAATATAATCATTCTTATATGACGTCACTGTGCCACACAAGGCTATCAACGAGTTTATCGCAAACTCCATAAATTTCTCACTTATTATTATAATTATTCAATTTAATATAATTGAGTTAACTCATCTCATAACACAGAATCATTTATATTCAAATAAATTCTCATTTCCATTAATATTTTTATTTAATAATATTAGGAAATTTCTCGGGTATTACAACTAAACTAGTCACGGTGTTTATTCATATATTTTTTTCTTTTTCTGACTCTTTTCTTTCCTTTTCTTTTTTTTTTATCTAGATATATCCCATATCTTCCCCCAAACTTAGGTCTATGCATAATCCTAGCCTTCACCACTAGTTCACTGATTTTCTTTCATTAAAACCCCAATTTCCCTCAAGAAGTCGATTATGTGTATATTTTAACTAAGTCAGTTAACATGGTTATCCTATTGTGCTATTCGGATACATCAGTTTCAAACAGGCAAGGATTTACATCATGCTATGAAATTACATCTATGCCTTAGTTATCATTACCATTCAATGTCTATGCAATTCCAGTTTCATCACCGACCATGATAACTTCATACTAACTGACAAACTAGACTTATGCAATATGAATAAACTATATGCAACTGGTTTAATAATAACAACTGAACTATCAAAACAAATCTTTTTGTGGTTTTCTAATTTTATATATATATTTATATATATATATATATATATATATATATATGCAACTAAATGAAAATAAATATGCAAACTAAACGAAAATAAAAACAACAACTACCATGCAATTACTATGGAACGAACTACTATGCATGACTAAAATACCCCCAAACTTATAATACATGATGTCCTCATTGTGAATGAAATAGAAGAAATCAAGTATAGAGGACTTCCTTGACTGGCTAAGCGTCAGGCTCAACCACCTCGACGTCCGAATCAAAGGGAGCGTAAGCTGGTAGTGGCTGAGCAACAGGAAACTGGAATGGCTCCACATTAGGATTCAAGTGCGCAAACATGTCGACCAAGGATGCATTGAACCTGTTCTGAGTAGCAAACATGTGATCATTTCTCTCCGCTAATCTCTTCAGTCGCTTATCCTCTACTTTATTTCAGTGCATCTAACTGTTGTTGAAGAGTCCAAAATTGGGTGCTAAACATAAACTTTGTTTTACGTGATGTGGTTAATGTAGTAACGTCCTCATCCTCAGGGACTATATCATCAGCAAAGCCTTCATAATCCGCATCCTCAGCTTCATCCTCCTCCTCCTCTGAATTTAAAGGAAATTGAAATCTGAGTCCCCTTGGATGCGAATGACCCCCTGCCCAAACTGAGTACCTCGTAATTAATCTACTATCCAGAAGTTGCAGTGGCTGCTACACCGGCTCCTCGGTTGCCTACCTAACACCAGCGCATGGTACAACCCACAGATTAAGGATGAATGTGGCAATCCTCTAGCAATAGGCCCTCTCAAGCATCGACGGATTGAAAAATTTATAATTGCCCCTATATTGATTGTGAAATCATTTATAATGGCATAAAACAAATAAACCTTCTCTTTTGTGACTTCGCTCAAGTGCTGAGAGGGGAGAAACTTGGCACACAAGAAGGCGTACCAAATCTTTCCTTAGAGGCTCAAATCCTTAATCAAAAATAGGGTACCCCCCCTTCTTACCCTTTAACCATAGTTTCTAGCCTGTATATTTCTGTCAGAATCTTATTGTAATCTGGCCCACTGTCTCTGAAAGCTGTATACTGACAAACTGTAGGGGCTCATAGGTTGTAATAGTCATTGATAGCATCGGCACTGAATTACACCATCTTGCCCCTAACGAATGCTGTGAATAGAGCCTTGTCTTCCGCATTCACGTAGAATTCTTTAACAACTGCTACCACTGCCGCTTCGGGCTGATCAGTGAAGGTGTCCCACCATTGTTCGTTGATTTGGTGCCCCATCTCACCATCAAAATAATCGGGCCGAAGGCCGCATTCAGAGGTGAGTGCCTTATTTGCAAAATAGTAGAATCTGTCCGCTGCTAAGGCACTGATGAACTTTTTACGGTCAAACTATCTTGTGGGGGTGGACGGACCCTCACCCATTTGTCGCTTTGGTGCACTTGGTGGCATTGTATCAAAAATATCAACCACAATCAATTCCCAATTTCAATGTAACCGATGGCTATTGCAGAACCCCCCTTTTTTTGGTAACCTTTGTTGAGACCCTTTTTCAAACACTTGGTGTGCAAAGTGAATTTGCTTGATAATGTTTATCCCCAAACTAAGTATGTAACCCAAATTGTTCAATGTAATAGCATATCCATAATACACCCAAGTAAGTGCAATACTTCCATAATTCACAGTTGAATATAACCTAAAACTCAATTCAAGTGACTACTGTGCACTGCCAAATCCCCACCAACGATTATTTACTCAATTTATATGCACAAGTGACTAATTATTCAATCAATGTAGGCTTACCTGAAATGAAATTGTATGTTATTGCAAGTTGGGGGTGATTTTTGAGTTTGCACAGACCCAATTTAATCCATTTCTGCTTGGATGCTACCCGGAAGGAAGAGAAGGTTTGAAACCCTATGTTGTGATCAATTATGCTTGATTTGTTGTTGAATCCTTGCAATCTGAAGTGTATAAGGAGTGGGAAGACAAATTTGGTAAATTTTGGTTGTATTATGGTGGTTGTAGGTATTTTTGGTGGTTAGGTTTCTAGGATTTGTGTTTGGAATGGAAAGGGGTCGATGTAGACACTCAAAATTTTGCTTTCTTTATACTAACCTTACAGAAGGGTAAAAGCGTGATTTTACTTTGGAGACTACCCCGAGATAGGCAAAAAGCATCCAATCACCCCGGAGACAACCCTGTGAATGATTCAAAGGGCCAATGATGTCCAGAGAAGACACGAACTGAACGAGGATCGTAAAGCTAAGAAAGTATCTACCAGAAGTCACCTTAGCAAACCTCGAACTGTGTGCCATCAAAAATAAGCCAGTTAACTGTAGTCTAGAACCAAAAGATACCTCTCAGCTGCCAGCATCATCTTTCTGGACCCCGATTCAGTCAGAATCGACCTTATTCCGCAGCCTTCCGTAAAGACTTTCTGAGAGTTTAGCCTGCGAAGCTCAACTTTCTGCAAAAGAAGATCGAAAGAACGAACTTTGAGACGACTGGACCCATGGGGCCCAGCCACAAGTACACATGCAGCTAGTCATAGGTATGTATGCAGCTGGCTACAGGATCATAAATCAGCAACGTCAACTAATTTAGAAAAAAAAAAAGAAGAGTTTTAGAGAGAAATAATTTTTAGAGAGAGAAATCCTCGGTTTTGATCATTCTACACACATTTTGAGTTGTTTAATATTGTTTAACACATACTTTGGGTCTCGAGAGTGTTCTTAGTTGATCTCAGGTGATAAAACGCTTGTTCACGCGTCCCCCAAGGTGAAAAACGCTCATTTTAGCCACTTTCTTTGTAACTAGTGTTTAATGTACTAGATTTATGTGATATATTGTGTAAATATTGTTAGACTTGTTGTTTTATACGTATATTATTGTGTGGGTGGTAGATCTATAGATCTAATCTGTTATTTATCGCATATTTGGTTGTAAATCAAGTCCGGAGGCTAGATCTACCTAGATCTAAGCCGGATCTATCCTTTTGAGTGGTTATTAAGCATGAAGCTTTAACCCATATGCTATATCAGTTTTAATCCATGGTAGATCTACGTGTTTATTGCTTTTGGTTAGTCCCGGTTATCCCGTATAGCCCTAGATCTATATCTAAAGGTGGGAGGGGTCCGAAATAGCTTGACGTGGTGATTTCAACCGATGAAATCATCTAATATCAAGTCTAGGACATTGAACATGTATATTTGTGCATAATAATGTGAGTCTAGGAATCTCGGTGTCGAGATCCCTTGATTAGATCCTGACTTGATTCCCACGATGGACCAATTTTTGTGTTGTAATGTTTAAATAACGCAAAAATCATTGTTTATATAATGTTTGGATCTTGAAGATGAACTCGAGGGGTTAGTCCCGAGAAGTCAGATTCAAGATCCCATGATAGTGAAACTTTGATTGAGGGTGCTC
This sequence comes from Panax stipuleanatus, assembly GCA_020205555.1. NCBI lineage: Eukaryota > Viridiplantae > Streptophyta > Magnoliopsida > Apiales > Araliaceae > Panax > Panax stipuleanatus. Next base: position 66,494,526 of record CM035121.1, read on the forward strand.
GGATTCATAGAGATGGCTTACATGCCCGATGATGGGCAGACCCTTTTTGGCGCTTTCTAGCATGCATTTTCACCAACAAACGATTTCCAAATCAAAATGGAAAAGAGCTTTCATAATAATCCTAAAACGATTTGGGGGATAGATATTAAATTATAAATATAAGTATCAAAAGACCTCGATTCCTATTTGATGAAGGATTTGAAAACTTTATTTTCAAAACACCATTGATATATATTGTGTTCTAAAAAATGAACTTTTATATAAATCAAATCCTTTGTGCATAGGGTTAAAGAGGTACATCACTACTTTCGTAATAATTACATAGACTTAAGAATACATAATGGAAGTATCAAAGATCCTTGATTACTATTCGGGCGAAGAATTTAAAAACCTTGTGTTTTTCCAAAATATCATATGAAATGTATATTTTGTCTAAAAATGAGCTTTTGCTAAATCAAACCCTTCGTACATACGTGCAAAAGAAGAATGGCACTATTTCCAAATAACTCACAAGGATGCTTAGAATAAACTTTCAAACACACACACGCACACTTTTATGTATAGGAAATCAATAAGATGCGGTACCGTGTTTTCACAGGAGTCGAGGGGTGCCTAATACCTCCCCCCCCCCCCCCGGCTTAACCTAGCCCCCGAATTCCACGAATCTCAGGTTTCAGACCAATCTTACGGAGTCACATATTGGTCATATTGCAAAAACCTTCAAAACTCGAATGAGTTGGTACATCCATTTATATTATACCAACTGGTGGCTCTGTCTCATTCGGTCCAATCATAGAAATAATCAAATCAATCTTTTCAAGGGCGTCGACACATATGTCAGTTCCGTTTTCCTAAAAACTCACCCTTTAATAAAATCCCTAGACATAGCGAATCACAAAAGGGTAAAACAAATAAAACAAACATAGAAAAGACGATCACACCTAAAAAATTTCCCAGCGTCACCAGTCGACTGACTTTAGGGTTTTTAAAAACTGCAAATCGCGTTTCTAGCCTAGGCGGGCTATTTTTGGCTTAGAAACCCCCGTCGGGGCGGCACTCGACAGAGATCTTGGTGTCGGGGCATGCTCTGGGTTCGCTAGGGCATTTGGCAGAGGGATTAATAAGCTTAATAAGGCCCGCCGGGGCGAGCTTGTAATTTTTGCTGCCCTTAACGTTTTCACTTGTTCTGCAGGTTTGCCACTGGAATATATTCCCTCAACATGTTCTATCTTGGCCCAATGAACTCTAGCATGATTCCCTTTTGTAATTCACCTCCTCAACACCTATAATGATAACAATAACGATGATCAGAGCAAGCATTATAGAGAAAAAGCCAACAAACTTTTATCAATAACCACTAACTAACGAACTACTATCTACTATATGTCCTATTGAAAAACATGATTCTAACTACTGAAAACAAAAGCAATGAATGGGTTGCTTCCCATAGAGCGCATGATTTATAGTCTTTCAGCCTAACTACTCCCTGTTTCATGGCTACTCGGCGAGAGTGATTGAGGATTTCTGGCGATCGATGTCACCACCCCAATAATGCTTTAAACGATGTTCGTTGACTTTAAATGTTTCATCTGGAGTCCGAACAACTAATTCAACGATGCCATATGGAAATACTATTTGGATGATAAACAGACCCGACCACTAAGACTTTAGCTTTCCGGGAAATAATTTTAGTATGGGGTTGAACAAGAGAACAACTTAACTCGGCTCAAACTTTCTGTCAACAATTTTTTGATCATGCCATCGCTTTACTTTCTCCTTGTACAACTTAGAATTTTCATAGGCTTGCAGACGAAATTCATCTAGCTCGTTGAGTTAGAGAAGCCTCTTCTCCCCTATAGCTGTAGGATCAAAATTCAGTTTCTGTATAACCTAATAGGCTTTATGCTCTAGTTCCACTAGAAGATGACATGTTTTGCCGTATACTAGCTGATATGGAGACATGCCGATCGGTTTCTTGTATGCAGTGCGATACGCCCATAGAGCGTCATCCAACTTCAAAGACTAGTCTTTTTGTATTGGATTTACTATTTTTTCTAGAATTCTCTTCATTTCCCTATTAGATTCCTCAGTTTGGCCATTAGACTGGGGATGGTAAGTCGTAACAATTCTGTGATTTACCCCATACTTAGCCAGGAAGGTTGTGAAATACTTATTACACTCGTTCCCGTATATGATCTTCTACTCAACGCGTCAGCTACCACGTTCGCTTTTTCAGGATGGTATTGGATGGTATGATCATAATCTTTCAACAACTCAAGCTAACGTCGTTGCCGCATGTTGAGTTCCTTTTGAGTGAAGAAATATTTAAGGCTCTTATGATCCGTATAAATCTCCACTTTCTCCCCGTACAGGTAATATCTCCAGATCTTCAACGCGAAAATGACTGCTGCCAACTCTAGATCATGAGTAGGATAATTCCTCTCATATTCTTTGAGTTGTCGCGAGGCATAGGCTATGACTTTCCCATGTTGCATGAGAACACATCCTAACCCTTTGCCCGAAACATGGCTGTAGATAACAAATCCATCCGAACCAGATGGTATTGTCAGAACAGGTGCCGAGATAAGTCTTCTCTTGAGCTCTTGGAAGCTCTTCTCGCATTCCTCGCTCCAAACGAATAAAACAGGAGCACCCCAAGGAGATGTACTAGGATGAATAAAACCGATGTCTAACAATTCCTGTAATTGGACCTTTAACTCCTGAAGTTCAATAGGAGCCATTCGATATGGGGTTTTAGAAATAGGTTTTGTACCGGGCTCAAGGTCAATAAAGAATTCAACTTCACGTTCTGATGGTAGACCGGGAAGTTCTTTGGAAATACATCAGGAAACTCATTAACAACTAAAATATCATTCAAATCTGACGTATTCTGGTTTAGATCAGTGACATGAGCTAAGAAAGCTTGACATCCATTTTTTAATAAACGAATAGCTTTGTCACTTGAAATGACATTGACAGATTTTAGTGGTTTGGTGGTTTGGATTCACACAACAGGTTGATTAGGAATATGAAAACTAACAACCTTACGAAAACAATCAATTTTGGCATGGTAAATGGTTAACCAGTCAATTCCTAAAATCACGTCAAATGCAAGTATTTTCAAAGATATAAGATCAACAGGTAAGGTAAGGGTACCATTCTGAATCAAGCAAGATTTGTAAACTGTGGATGTAACAAAGGTTTCCCCCAACGGAGTTTCAACAGATAAGTCAAAGTCTAATTTATCAGAAGTCCAGTTCAAACGTTGAGCACAAGCAGGTGAAATAAAAGAATGGGTAGCACCGATATCTAACAAGGTATAGACTTCACAAAAATTTATGATTAACTAACCCGTGATAAATTCATTCGAGTCCCTCGCGTTTTGGGCAGTCACGACAAATGCTCTTCCATGAACCACCAACTTTGACTTGTCCAAAACCGCCTTTGGAATTACCACCCCCGCTGGATTTGGTTTCGCAATAGGACAATCTCGAGCTATATGTCCTTCTTTTCCACAGTTATAGCATGCTTTGAATTGTTGTGGGCAGTTTGGACTGATGTGTCCCTCTTTCCCGCACTTATAGCATACGACCGGTGGTCGTTCTCCTTCCCTAGAAACAGTTGATGCTAGTGCTGATGTTGACATCTTCACGTTCTCATTATTATACTTTCTCTTTTTAAAATCTCTTCCCGATTCATTTTTTCTACTATCATGGCCACGATTACCACCGGAGTGGTTACCGCTTCTGTCATACTTTCCTCCTCGCTGGTTGTCATTGCTCCGATGACTGCTGCCACCGGTACGACCTTGGTTGTGGTCCCTAGGTTGAACATAATCATTATCTCATTCTAACAACTGAGCCCTGTTCACTACATCTGAATATAGAGAGAATTTATGAGAAATGAGGTATTGACATATTTCGGGTTTCAAACCTCTCAGAATCATCCGCTTCATACGTTCCTCATTCTCCACCAAATGAGGTGCAAACTTGGACAGCTCCGCGAACTTAGCCTCGTACTGGGATACCGTCATGTTGTTTTACTCGAGTCTGATAAACTCTACCTCCTTCATATGACGAATACTTTCAGGAAAGTACTTGTCATTGAATAGTTTCTGGAGCGCTTCCCAAGACATCTTGAGTGCGGCAGGCTGGGTACGCTTCACAGACTCCCGCCAGTAATCTGCCTCTCCACGAACCATAAAGGTGGCGAATGGAACCTTCTGTTCCTCCGTGCATCCCAAGACATCAAATATCTTGGTAATTTATTTAACCCACATCTCCGCCTTGATCGGATTCGGCTTCCCCAAAAACTCTGGTGGTCCCAATTCTTTGAACTGCTTGGCGGTGACAATTCGCGTGTTGTTATTATCTCCACCTGTATTTTGCACACGAGTTTCCCTCGTCTGGTTTTGCATGAACTGCAAAAAACTTCTAAACATCTCACCGTTTATTGTCTGACCAGCATTATTTTCAGGATGAACATTGTCTTCTTATTGCATGTTCTCCTGGTTAGTGATTAAAGGTGTCTCCACGGTCTCATTCACTTCGTTGTTAACATTCTCAGCTGCCATTCTCAAATACTGCCATAAAACTAAGGGTTAATTAAATAAATTAACATATCACATATTAACCCTATGCTCCGACTGATCAATTAAATATCACATAAGCTTAGGTAGGACATATTAGTGAAGGATTTACTCGTCTCTCCCCTCCTAGTTCTATTCCCCGATCTCCGCCAGAGACCATATCCCTAATCTCTGATACCAACTGTGACGCCCCCAGAATAGGTCAAGTCAACCCAACCCATTCTAAGTCGCCAAATACATGGTACAGAATTCAAATACAAACTTTTATATCACACGGTCGTGCAAAATACGACCACACAACTGTGAGTGTCAATACAAATATGCAGAAAATATTAATATTCAAACTAAGTCCTCATTACAATTATTATCACACTATTTATCAGAAATAGTGAGGACTACTACTGCTCTAACTCGGACCATCACTCTGTCCCCCGACTAGTTCCCGCAACATTTCTCATTTCCTGAAGAGGACAATAGATGAAAAGAGTGAGCTCAACTAGCCTATTAAAGAATATTATGACTAAAATAATGGAAAATAAATTATCGTTAGTCTTCAACAATTCAGATAAAATATTATTGACAACAAGTTTTAGATCAATATTCACAGCGGAAATAACCGTTCATCATTAATATTTTATTCTTGTAACATCAATCAATATACATCTCGAATCAAATATTCATCTTTGCACTACAGGCCAAAGATATTCATTTGTATCATCAGTGGTCATGTTCATCTTAACACCTGTCATCTTTGCACTATGGCCAAAGATATTCATCAGGTAATCATTCATCTTTGCTCTACAGGCCAAGATATTCAGTTATATCACCACTTAGGACTGAGGATGATGAAAAATAATATAAATAACGAATCTAGTGAAATAAAGGATAAGATTAAGTATTCGTATTTTAGTTTATTCAAGTTCAAGAATATTCCATGAAAATACCTTGTGGAGCAAAATTCAAGAATGAAGCTCAAAACTTAGATCCAATCAAAGATAATAACTATAACAGACAATTTGGACAAATAGAAGAAATTTTAGTTTTTACGTGAATAGTGTCTTATACGTGAATAGTGCCGTATACGTGAATAGTAACCCCGACAGAAAAGGTAAGAATTTCATAATAAAATCCATGCCAATATTTTGGTATAATGATATTGAAAAGAATAACATCATTTATGAAAGAAATAACGTCCCTTACCTCAAGAGAATAGTACCTCTGACAGGAGTATCGGATATAATATTGAAGGAAACTTGCACTGAATAGTAACACTCAAAGTATCTAAATACTCATAAAAATACGCTCGATATTATAGAGATAAAACTTCTGATTCTGGTGTGATTTTTAATTCTAACCTAAGCATCCTATTTATAGGAAAAGCTTAGGATGCCAAAGTAGACTAAATTAATAAAATAATATTTCTTTTTTTTCCAACCGCCTCATTTTTTTCTCTGGCTGCTTTCAATAATCAGAATTTTTTTTCAACAAAAAAACAAAAGTGGGGCCCACCCATATTTTTAATAAAAATATTTATTTTCCGAAACATCAATAATTCATAATAAATATCCCTTTTATCAGAAAAATACAAATTCTATGTCTTTTTCATAGAAAATTTAATTCTCTACAACTTTGTAGAAGGAAGTTTTTCCAAATTCCAACACAAATTATCTTAAATCCATAAACGGATGATTTTTCATACCAAAATACTGATAAAAACACATCAGCGCTAATTCCTTCTTTTATATCCACAAAATAAACATTTTCTTATCATATAAATCAATAATTAATTATTCACAAATAATATTACAGAACTATAATATTGACAACCAGGTCGTTCCCAGGTAAGAGGGGGCCTTCCGATAAGGACTTCTCCTTACTGGCGCGCAATTAAATAACCCCTCCTAGACAGAACTTCCTTAAACATTGTCAATAATGCTATCTAATAATATTATTCAAATAATATGAATTATTGAGTTGATAATGTGAAATACTGTGCAAGTGACAATTATTGAATCAATAATACAAAATATCAACTATAGCAATTATTGAATCAATCATATAAAATAGCAACGTAGCAATTATTGATATAAAATATCAATGTAGCAATTATTGAATCAATAAAATATCATGAAATTATTGAATCAATAATATAAAATATTAAACAGTAATTACTGTAACAATAATTAGTAGTGACTTCTTACGTAAGAATCAATAATTCAAAATACTGTGCAATACCGTGTGCTACTGTGCAACACCGCGTATTACTGTATTTTAACCGCCGGGTATTTTAACAGTACTAACGGTAACAACTACGCCGTTATTTTATAAAAAGGTTATTTCTGTCGCTTTCTATATCCGACAGTTATTCCGTTGTGGGATCCACAAATAGCTGCGCCGTCGTACGAATATTCCCCGACAACAAGAATATTCCACGACCAAACGAATATTCCCCGACAACAATGAATATTTTATAACCACTTGCTTATTTTAAAATATTTGCACATTTCACCCATAACTTTTCATATTTATCAAATCAACACCTTACTATTTCGAAATAATATATAAAGAAAATTAAATCTTTATTCATAAAAGTTGGGGTCTTACAACCTCCCGTCCTTATGAAATTTCGTCCTCGAAATTGACGTACGTACCTGGTATGTCGAAAAGGTGAGGATACCTCGCTTTCATTTCCGATTCCAACTCCCAGGTCATTTCCTCAATAGCATGGTTTTTCCACAAAACTTTAACTTGAGGTATAATTTTCGAGCGTAGGACATGCTCCTTCCTATCCAAGATCTTGACAGGTACCTCCTCGTACGTTAAATCTTCGGCTATCTCGTCTAGTTCTAACTCAATAATGCGGTTTGGATCCTTCACATATTTACGTAACACGGATATGTGAAACACTTTATGAACACGAGACATGCTTGGAGGTAAAGCAAGTCTATAAGCCACATTTTCTACTCGGTCAAGAATCTCAAATGGACCAATGAATCGTGGATTAAGCTTTCCTCTATTCCCAAACCTCGTAACTTCCTTTTCACGGAGCAATACGTAACAATACATGGTCCCCTACATTAAATTCTACGTCCTTTCGATGAAGATCCGCATAACTCTTTTGTCGATCTTGTGCGGTTTGTATACAGTTGTCGGATTATTTGGATCTTTTCTGTAGTCATACGTACTAACTCCGGTCCCAACAATGTTGTTTCACCCACCTCGTTCCAACATACTGGAGAATGACACTTTCTCCCATACAACGCTTCGAATGGAGCTACGCCTATACTTGCTTGATAACTGTTATTGTAGAAGAATTCCACCAATGGTAAGTACTTATCCCAACTCCCTTTGAAGTCTAGAACACAGAGTCTCAATAGATCTTCAAGAGTTTGAATAGTCCTTTCTGATTGTCCGTCTGTTTGAGGATGATAAGCCGAACTGAATCGTAAATCCGTGCCCATAGCTTCTGCAAACTGATCCAAAATCGTGAAGTAAACCTGGGGTCACGATCCGAAACTATGGATACTGGCATGCCATGCAATCTCATAATCTCATTCACGTACATATGAGCAAGACGTTCAAGGGAATAAGTCTCTCGTATCGGCAAGAAATGAGCACACTTGGTTAATCTATCAATAATAACCCAAATCGTACCTATGCCTTGAGAAACCTTGGGAAGACCCGTAACGAAATCCATCGTAATGTGTTCCCACTTCCATTTCAAAATATCCAGTGGTTGCAATGGACCCTTCTGTACTTGATGCTCCGCCTTTACACGTTGACACGTTAAACATCTCGAAATAAACTCCGCGATCTCTCTTTTCATATTGGTCCACCAAAATGTATGTCGAAGATCACGATACATTTTGGTACTCCCAGGGTGGATTGGAAACGGTGTGTTGTGTGCTTCCATCATGATTCTATACTTTAAGTCAGAATCGTTAGGAACATAAAGTCTGGAGTTGACTCGAAGTATTCCCTCTTCATCGATTCTTGCTTCTGGAATGGCACCTTCTTGCACTTTCTTCTTCATCTTCATCAGCTCTGCATCCGTAGCTTGAGCAGCTTTAACTATCAATCAAAGCTGGTTCTACGCGTATACTTGACATCATTGCACTCGTTCCCGTATATGATCTTCTACTCCACGCGTTAGCTACCACGTTAGATTTTCCAGGATGGTATTGGATGGTATGATCGTAATCTTTCAACAGCTAAAGCCAACGTCGTTGCGGCATGTTGAGTTCCTTTTGAGTGAAGAAATATTTAAGCCTCTTATGATCCGTATAAATCTCCACTTTCTCCCCGTACAGGTAATGTCTCCAGATCTTCAACGCGAAAACGACTGCTGCTAACTCTAGATCATGAGTAGGATAATTCCTCTCATATTCTTTGAGTTGTCGCGAGGCATAGGCTATGACTTTCCCATGTTCCATGAGAACACATCCTAACCCTTTGCCCGAAGCATCGCTGTAGATAACAAATCCATCCGAACCAGATGGTATTGTCAGAACAGGTGTCAAGATAAGTCTTCTCTTGAGCTCTTGGAAGCTCTTCTCGCATTCCTCGCTCCAAACGAATAAAATAGGAGCACCCCAAGGAGATGTACTAGGACGAATAAAACCGATGTCTAATAATTCCTGTAATTGGACCTTTAACTCCTGAAGTTCAATAGGAGCCATTCGATATGGGATTTTAGAAATAGGTTTTGTACCAGGCTCAAGGTCAATAAAGAATTCAACTTCACGTTCTGAGGGTAGACCAGGAAGTTCTTTGGGAAATACATCAGAAAACTCATTAACAACGGAAATATCATTCAAATCTGACGTATTCTGGTTTAGATCAGTGACATGAGCTAAGAAAGCTTGAGATCCGTTTTTCAATAAACGAATAGCTTTGTGACTTGAAATGACATTGACAAATTTTAGTGGTTTGGTGGTTTGGATTCGCACAACAGATTGATTAGGAATATGAAAACTAACAACCTTACGAAAACAATCAATTTTGGCATGGTAAATGGTTAACCAGTCAATTCCTAAAATCACATCAAATGCAAGTATTTTCAAAGATATAAGATCAACAGGTAAGGTAAGGGTACCATTCTGAATCAAGCAAGATTTGTAAACTGTGGATGTAACAAAGGTTTACCCCAACGGAGTTTTAACAGATAAGTTAAAGTCTAATTTATCATAAGTCAAGTTCAAACGTTGAGCACAAGCAAGTGAAATAAAAGAATGGGTAGCATCAGTATCTAACAAGGTAACTTCATAAAAATTTATGATTAACTAACCCGTGATAAATTCATTCGAGTCCCTCGCGTTTTGGGCAGTCACGACAAATGCTCTTCCATGAACCACCGACTTTGACTTGTCCGAAACCGCCTTTGGAATTACCACCCCCGCTGGATTTGGTTTCGCAACAGGACAATCTCGAGCTATATGTCCTTCTTTTCCACAGTTATAGCATGCTTTGAATTATTGTGGACAGTTTGGGCTGATGTGTCCCTCTTTTCCCGCACTTATAGCATACCACCGGTGGTCGTCCTCATTCCCTAGAAACAGTTGATGCTGGTGCTGATGTTGACATCTTCACGTTCTCATTGTTATACTTTCTCTTTTTGAAATCTCTTCCCGATTCGTTTTTTCTACTATCATGGCCACGATTACCACCGGAGTGGTTACCGCTTCTGTCATACTTTCCTCCTCGCTGGTTGTCATTGCTCCGATGACTGCTGCCACTGGTACGACCTTGGTTGTGGTCCCTCAGTTGAACATATTCATTATCTCGTTCTAACAACTGGGCCCTGTTCACTACATCCGAATATAGAGAGAATTTATGAGAAATGAGTATTTGACGTATTTCGGGTTTCAAACCTCTCAAAAACATCCGCGTCATACGTTCCTCATTCTCCACCTAATGAGGTGCAAACCTGGACAGCTCCGCGAACTTATCCTCGTACTGGGATACCGTCATGTTGTTTTGCTCGAGTCTGATAAACTCTACCTCCTTCATAAGACGAATACTTTCGGGAAAGTACTTGTCATTGAACAGTTTCTGGAACGCTTCCTAAGACATCTTGAATGCGGCAGGCTGGGTACGCTTCACAGACTCCCACCAGTAATCTGCCTCTCCACGGAACATAAAGGTGGCAATGGAACCTTCTGTTCCTCCATGCATCCCAAGACATCAAATATCTTGGTAATTTGTTTAACCCACGCCTCCGCCTTGATCGGATCCGGCTTCTCCAAAAACTCTGGTGGTCCCAATTCTTTGAACTGCTTGGCAGTGACAATTCGCGTGTTGTTATTATCTCCACCTGTATTTTGCACACGAGTTTCCCTCGTCTGGTTTTGCATGAACTGCAAAAAACTTCTAAACATCTCACCGTTTATTGTCTGACCAGCATTATTTTCAGGATGAACATTGCCTTCTTGTTGCATGTTCTCCTGGTTAGTGATTAAAGGTGTCTCCACGGTCTCATTCACTTCGTTGTTAACATTCTCAGCTGCCATTCTCAAATACTGCCATAAAACAAGGGTTAATTAAATAAATTAACATATCACTTATTAGTGAAGGCTCCGACTGATCAATTAAATATCACATAAGCTTAGGTAGGACATATTAGTGAAGGATTTACTCATCTCTCCCCTCCTAGTTCTATTTCCCGATCTCCGCCAGAGACCATATCCCTAAGCTCTGATACCAACTGTGACGCCCCCAGAATAGGTCCAGTCAACCCAACCCATTCTGAGTCGCCAAATACATGGTACAGAATTCAAATACAAATTTTTATATCACACGGTCGTGCAAAATACGACCACACAACTGTGAGTGTCAATACAAATATGTAAAAAATATTGATATTCAAACTAAGTCCTCATTATAATTATTACCACACTATTTATCAGAAATAGTGAGGAGTACTACTGCTCTAACTCGGACCATCACTCTGTCCCCCGACTAGTTCCCGCAACATTCTCATTTCCTGAAGAGGACAATAGATGAAAAGGGTGAGCTTAACTAGCCCAGTAAAGAATATTATGACTAAGATAATGAAAAATAAATTATCGTTAGTCTTCAACAATTCAGATAAAATATTATTGACAACAAGTTTTAGATCAATATTCGCAGCGAAAATAACCATTCATCATTAATATTTTATCCCTATAACATCAATCAATATTCATCTCAAATCAAATATTCATCTTTGCACTACAGGCCAAAGATATTCATTTGTATCATCAGTGGTCATGTTCATCTCAACACCTGTCATCTTTGCACTATGGCCAAAGATATTCATCAGGTAATCATTCATCTTTGCTCTACAGGCCAAAGATATTCAGTTATATCACCACTTAGGACTGAGGATGATGAAAAATAATATAAATAACGAATCCAGTGAAATAAAGGATAAGTTTAAGGATTCGTATTTTAGTTTATTCAAGTTCAAGAATATTCCATGATAATACCTTGTGGAGAAAAATTCAAGAATGAAGCTCAAAACTTAGATCCAATCAAAGTTAGTAACTATAACAGACAATTTGGACAAATAGTAGAAAATTTAGTTTTTCCGTGAATAGTGCCGTATACGTGAATAGTAACCCCAACGAAAAAAGTAAGAATTTCATAATAAAATCCATGCCAATATTTTGGTATAATGATATTGAAAAGAATAACATCATTTATGAAAGAAATAACATCACTTACCTCAAAAGAATAGTACCTCTGACTAGAGTATCGGATATAATACCGAAGGAAACTTGCACTGAATAGTAACACTCAAAGTATCTAAATACTCATAAAAATACGCTCGATATTATAGAGAGAGAAAACTTCTGATTCTGATGTGATTTTCAATTCTAACCTAAGCACCCTATTTATAGGAAATGCTTAGGATGCCAAAGTAGACTAAATTAATAAAATAAATTTTTTTTTCTAGCCGCCTCATTTTTTTCTCTGGCTGCTTTCAATAATCAGAATTTTTTTTCCAACAAAAAAACAAAAGTGGGGCCCACCCATATTTTTAATAAAAATATTTATTTTTCGAAACTTCAATAATTCATAATAAATAGCCCTTTTGTCAGAAAAATACAAATTCTATGTTCTTTTTATAGGAAATTTAATTCTCTACATCTTTGTAGAAGGAAGTTTTTCCAAATTCTAAACATAAATTATCCGAAATTCATAAACGGATGATTTTCCATACCAAAATACTGATAAAAACACATCAGCGCTAATTCCTTCTTTTATATCCACAAAATAAATATTTCCTTATCATATAAATCAATAATTAATTATTCATAAATAATATTATAGAACTATAATATTGACAACCAGGTCGTTCCCAGGTAAGAGGGGGCCTTCCGATAAGGACTTCTCCTTACTGGCGCGCAATTAAATAACCCCTTCTAGACAGAACTTCCTTAGACATTGTCAATAATGCTATCTAATAATATTATTCAAATAATATAAATTATTGAGTTGATAATGTGAAATACTGTGCAGTGACAATTATTGAATCAATAATACAAAATATCAATTATAGCAATTATTGAATCAATCATATAAAATAGCAACGTAGCAATTATTGATATAAAATATCAACGTAGCAATTATTGAATCAATAAAATATCATGCAATTATTGAATCAATAATATAAAATATTGAACAGTAATTACTGTAACAATAATTAGTAGTGACTTCTTACGTAAGAATCAATAATTCAAAATACTGTGCAATACCGTGTGCTACTTTGCAACACCGCGTATTACTGTATTTTAACCACCGGGTATTTCAACAGTACTAACGGTAACAACTACGCCGTTATTTTATAAAAAGGTTATTTCTGTCGCTTTCAATATCCGACAGTTATTCTGTTGTGGGGTCCACAAATAGCTGCGCCGTCGTACGAATATTCCCCGACAACAAGAATATTCCACGACCAAACGAATATTCCCCGACAACAATGAATATTTTATAACCACTTGCTTATTTTAAAATATTTGCACATTTCACCCATAACTTTTCATATTTATCAAATCAACACCTTACTATTTCGAAATAATGTATAAAGAAAATTAAATCTTTATTCATAAAAGTTGGGGTCTTACACTAACCATTTAGCAAATTCTTCGAAAACAAAAGAGCAGGTAGCACCCGAATCAAATAACACATATGCATCTATATTGTTAATTGGAATGATACCTGACACCACGTCCTTGGACTCCACCGCATCCTATACGGTCATATTAAACGTGCGTGCCATTGGTCTGTTGGCTTGACTGGCTGGTCCTCCGATGCTCAGTCCATTTTTGTTGTTGTTGCGATTGCCGCTAGCTGCATCGCCCTTTCTCTTCGGGCAGTCCTTAATTTGATGGTCTAGGGCTCCACACGAGAAACACTCCTTTTTGCTTGTTCGGACACTGAGGAGCCATGTGCCCCGGTTGTCCACAACGATAACAAGCGCTCTTTCCCTTCATACATTCCCCGAAGTGGTTCCTCCCACAGTTACTGCACTTCACACTTTTCTTGGCCTCTCCCCTGAACTTGTTACCTCCAGAGGATTGGCTCTCCATCCATTTACGCTTGTTGGGGTTGCTGCCTCCGCTGCTTCCCCCTTTCGGTCCTTCATGTCCTATCTTCTTTTTTTGTTTAAATCGAGCAATGGCTTCATTGCCTCCTTCGGCAATGACAGCCATTTCCAGTAGATCAGAGAATGTCTTAATCTTTAATACTGCACCCAAGGTTTCAGTCCTAATTCGAACCTTCTTGCTGTAATACCAGAGAATTTCCTAATATTATTAAATAAATATATTAATGGAAATGAGAGTTTATTTGAATATAAATGATTTTGTGTTCTGAGATGAATTAAATTGAATAATTATAATAATTGAGAATATGTGGAGTTTGCGATAAACTCATTGATAGCCTTGTGTGGCACAGTAACGTAATATAAGAATGATTATATTAATTTAAGCGAACAATTAATCTATATTAATTGTTATCGTAGAATATTAATTAATTGTTGTAGAATATTAACTGTGATTGATTAATAATATGTGATTATTATTATTGCAAGAAATATAATAATAATAAACCACCTGTTTATAAATGTGCTGAGAATTATATTTGTTAATGTGATAATTAATCCTATGATTATTAATTAGGTGTAATTAATAATCAATGAGGAATAGATTAATTAATATTATTGTTAATTAATCAATGAGATAAATAATTTATTTATTTGACATTACGAATAATAAAATAAATAACTAAGTTATTAATATAATAAGACTATATTAATTGATATGTGCAAATGTGCAATACTTGAATATATAAAGTATATGGAATACAACTATATTATATAGTGTAGAGAAATACTTAAGTGTGACCATACATGTATATATAAACTATAGTGCAATGTGATTATACTACACATAGAAACCATATATTATATGAAGCATAATGTGATTATACTATGTACATAGACTATATAGTGAATTAATTAAACTATGTGAGCTACATGAATTATGTGTATGTGACAATATGTATGCAAGTATACATTAAATTAATACATCTTGAAAGTGTTGTAAACAAGGGTTGATTAATAGAATTTAATAATAAAGGAAATAATGTGATGTGATTATATCCGAGTAAATTATACCAGTATGAAAAATGTATATGAATTATATTACATATGGATAGTTGTAACCCAACTTGTTATATTGCAACATTGTTTCTTCATTTAAAACCATATTGTGAAAACAAAGGAACTATAGCCTAAGAGTATGTAATATGTAATGTGAAATAGCTATATATATATATATATATATATATATATATATGTTGCTGAGTTTCCTACCTTGTCCCATAATGAGAGACACATTCCCTCACACGTGAACACTAGCCTACTCTATACTCCTCAAACTCAGCAAACTCTAGCAATCATCAAGGGGGGAGTGGTTGTGACAGCCCCAAATTCGGGTCCTCTGACCCCGGTCCGGTCGTCACGATCTAACATAAACATCTACCTCTAAACAACATACGATAACTAAAATGCGGAATATAATAAACGTACGTCGTTCATTCAAAAGGTGCTACTAGTCCCAAGATTCGATAACCTTAAGTACAAAACATACAAACATACCCTAGAATAGTCAATAGGGTTCATATTACATAACAGTAAATTAATTAAACATAAAGATAAAGTCTGCTCCTTGCAAACTAATCCTACATCTTCCCTTTACCCTTGTCCTTTCCTGAAGTCTCGGGCTTAACTGCAATATAAGTCATGATATAGCAAGGATGAGCAACAAGTTTGCTCAACAAGTTGAAATACAACAATAAAGGATATATCATGATGAAAGGAATATATCTGATAATGAATTCAACAATATGTATATCGGAAGCAAGAATAATAAGTGCTTTTAGAATAACTGATAGTCAAGTAGACTTTTGAACTATAAAACTCTAACGAAATCAATAGCTGATTGACCCTTTGGTTACTGGCTATAGAATAAGTACTTGAGGGGATCAGCCTCGCGTACGCTATGTATATGCATAACATTCAACTCTGCTGTTTGTATCTTTATACTAGATACCTGGGGTACTCCCCTATATATACAAGGGGTGTTCTTTCAGTCTAAGAATCCTTACCATCAATTGATTTGGATAGCTTTTATAAAATTTTTATACAATTGTCTGACCGAACAAGAGTTCAGACTCTATCTGACATAGTTCAAGAATTGTAGAACTTTAAATAATGTACAAGTCCAAGACTGTACGAAATCAAGTGTGAATAACAATAATATCGATGTGGAATAATTGTAAAGTAATTAAACCACCTAATAGCATGCTTGGAAATAAAGTTCAAGCTTTAAATAATTAACTGTCAATACGATAATAACCTGCTCAATACAATATGAGAAGGATAGGAACTTGAACAAATAAGAATTAAAGAACTTGCACAACCAAATAGTGAAGTTCGGAGACTTGCCTGATTGCTCAGCTACAATTAAGTTCTAGCTTTAATTAAATCTCGCTGAAATAACCTAACATTAATAAGTCGGTATTCCAATTAGCATGTGTAAACTAATACGAGTCTACACTTACAAGAATCTGTTTATCATATCAATCTATCCATAATTCACGTAAGTCAATCTAATCATGTCATAGATTTAATAACTTTAGATTATCTAGTTTCTATGCATCAATATAGACTTGAACACATAATACTTCAAGTTACTTATATTTAATCTACATACATGTTTTATGATTATAATTTTTGAAAACCTAGCATGCTCAACCTAATCCTAGTTTAAAGTCATATGCTTTTATGTCGGTAATTTGTATACTTTACATAATACAAGTTCATGCTTCATGTTATCACATAACAAGGTTAAACATAACATGCATGCTCATGCGTATACTATACATGTATACTTTAATCCACCTATTTCATGCCTTAGAAATTCATTTTCTATGAATGTGTGCATATGTGAAATCTATACGTTAACTCAACGAGGTCCATGTTAATATGCTTATAGGCATAACGAACTCTAATGAACATGCTTGTATGATCAATACGTAATCCACATGGCGATCGATGATATAATCTTTCACGTTCTAAGTTTTTTGTTGAAAAATCACACTAAGCCAATAAGGTATCATAATACATGTTAAGTGCCTTGTGCTCATAACTCATATGTCTTAGGACTCATATATACACCATATATATGCTCTCAAATAGTCAGAATCTAAAAGACATTAACCTTAGCCAAGTTCACTTTGAAAGTTCTTAAGTTTCTTATTTCAAAATCGCTAGAATCTTGCTATCACGTATGCCAGTGTGTGAACACACTTTAGACTCGCATTTCATGACAATATAAACCACACTATTGTGTTTACAAAATCAGAATGTTCGCGTGATACGTCCATGACATGGTTTACTTTTGAATTACAAGTTTCCCTTTTTAAAACATATGGTCATGGCATATACGTTTAGCATCAATGAATACATACTTATATCATGTTATTGTACTAATATCTATATTTAAATCATGTTCACAAGCTTGTTTCAATGGTATATCACATGTTAGTATATCACAGCAGCTTAACAGAAGCAGAAAACAAAAACTGGCCACAGAAACCTGCGCAGCTGCGCAGGCACCAGGTATAAACCCGGCGCAGCTGCGCTGGTGTCTGGCCAATCCAAGAGCAGGTTGTGGCGCAGCTGCGCCGCTGGCCAGTATAATACTGGCGCAGCTGCGCAGGCTGTCAGCCAGACCAGAAGCTAAACTGCTTCGGCAGTTCTGCAAACCCAACTCAGAAATGAATTACGAATTCAGTTCCATTCCAGCCATATTATATAACTAACATGATTATAACCTTATAAGGCACTTAGCAACATATTCCAAATTAACTTAACAATCAATCCATCTTTATTTAAGAATCAAGAATTTTAGAAAATTTACAGAAAATGAAGAACATGATATACCTCTGTAATATGGACTGAACTTGCTGTTTATATGATGCTTTCAATGCAGCTATAATGTTCCCTCTTAACTCAATTGAAACTCCCAGCAGAATAAATGAGAAGAAGAGAAGCTTCATTTATAGCAAAATGGATATCCAGACAAAGCTCATAACCCCCAATTCAAACCAAGGGAAAACAAGATTGTATAATGGTTAAGGGGAGAGTTGTTGAGAGTTGGTAAACTCATCATGAAACCCACTCCCTCTTGCATGATTACCTATATTTTGCTGAGTTTGAGAGAACTAGATGGAGAGTAGCTAGCTTCTAGAGTTCACGTGAGGGAGAATGAAGAGGAACTCTCATATTTGGATAATGTAATAAGAACTCAGCAACTTGTAAGTATACATCATATATGTCTAATACTTGGTTTATATTAACTACACATAGTATATACATAGGTTTTAAGTATTTACTCCATACACATTTAAATAGGTGTTACAATGTTATCTCAATAAAATAATGTATCGAGTAGGTATATATATACCAATCATATAATTCATGTACATTTTCCTTAATGCCAAATGTAAAGCAATTGGGTATTATTATTACTCATTATTATAATCATTACAATATAATTATAATAACTTAATAAAATCATTATTAATTAATAATTGATCTTATTATATAACAATAGGGTATACCTAAATGTCCACATAATGTCACATACCTTCCATTTACCTTATCTTAATATATAGTCCATACATGCAATATACACCACATTAATATTGCATTATAGATAGCTACCATATAGTAAATGTTTAATATTGCATACTTGTATGAAACAATAAATTAATTAAATATAATATTATTATATTTATTAATCTCTTACTCATTAATTATTATTTATTCATAATAATTACTAATTAACACGTTATCAATTAATTACTCATAATTGAAATTAATCAATAGGTTCAAATCTTGCCACTATATTCAAATAAATTGAATATTTAATTATTAATAACCTCATACATTCTCTGATATTAAATCCTTAAGGTTAGTCCACTAATTTAAATAACTCATTAGTGACTTCCTTTAATCATTTCACAAATTCACATAACCACATAAGGTTTAAATAAACTCACAAAACTAACTCGTTAAAATTAAATCACATATTTAATAAATAAGGAGTTTAAAATTCATGGTCGTTACATCCCTCCCCCCTTATAAAAATTTCATCCTCGGAATTGTAAAAATAAGGTTACTCAAATAAAAACGGATAATTTGCTCTCATTTTCTCTTCTAGCTCCCATGTAGCTTCTTCAACTGCGTGATTCCTCCAAAGAATCTTAACGGAATGAATGATCTTATTCCTCAGCTTCTGTTCCTTCCTATCTAGTATCTGGACAGGAACTTCCTCGTATGATAAGTCTTTCTCGACTTGGATTGGTTCATAGGAGATAACGTGCTTGTAGTATGATTTATACGGCCGTAATACTGACACATGAAACACGTTGTGAATGTGCTCAAGTTCAGGAGGTAATGCCACCTCGTACGCCACTTCACCGACTCGTCTCAGAATCTCAAACGGTCCTATGAACCTAGGGCTCAACTTGCCCTTCTTCCCAAAACGAATCTTCCCCTTCCAGGGAGATACTTTCAGAAAAGCATAGCTTCCTAATTCAAATTCTTTCTTCTTGCGATGCAAGTCCGCATACCTCTTCTGGCGATCTTGAACCGCTACCAGCCGTGCTCTTATCACCTTGATAATTTCTACATTCTGCTGTACCAATTCTGGTCCCAACAGTCGACGTTCTCCAACTTCGTCCCAACACAACGGTGTTCGACATTTTCTTCCATATAGCGCTTCGTACGGTGGCATTCCGATACTAGCGTGATAACTATTATTGTACGCGAACTCTACTAATGGAAGGTGATCCTCCCAGCTACCCTTGAAGTCCATCACACAAGCTCGGAGCATGTCTTCAAGTGTTTGAATTGTTCTTTCGCTTTGCCCATCGGTCTGCGGATGATACACGGTACTCATTTGTAATTGTGTCCCAATCTCTCTTGAAGACTCTTCCAGAAATTTGATGTGAATCGCGGATCTCTATCTGATACAATAGATACCGGCACCCCATGTCTCGAGATAATTTCCTTGACATATAATCTGGCTAGCTGGTCTAAACTATACTTAATTTTAATCGGCAAAAAGTGAGCTGACTTCGTAAGACGATCTACAATTACCCATATGGCGTCATGCCCTTTCTGAGTTGTTGGAAGTCCTACCACAAAGTCCATCGTGATGTGCTCCCATTTCCATTCTGGAATCTCTAACGGTTGTAATAACCCGCTTGGTCGTTGGTGCTCTGCCTTGACTCTCTAACAAGTTAAACACCTACTTACGCATTCTGCAACCTCCCTCTTCATGTTTGGCCACCAAAAGTGATGACGCAAATCTTGGTACATCTTGGTGCTTCCTGGGTGTATCGAGTATCTCGTACTATGCGCTTCTTGCAAAATTTCTTCTCTCAGTTCTGGTACTAACGGTACCCAAATTCAT
Organism: Panax stipuleanatus; assembly: GCA_020205555.1. Taxonomy (NCBI): domain Eukaryota; kingdom Viridiplantae; phylum Streptophyta; class Magnoliopsida; order Apiales; family Araliaceae; genus Panax; species Panax stipuleanatus. The sequence goes on from CM035121.1 coordinate 66,515,145, forward strand.
CCTTCAAATCTTAGCAGTCCAGTGCTATCAATCTTGAATTTCAAATCATCACCTTCAACAATCCGTTTCTTGATAATATCACAATCTTCGTCCTTCTCTTGGCCTCCTTAACCTTATCTAATAAAGTCGGACTCGCTATTACTGAAAATAATTTTTTGTTGGTCTCCATCGGATACTTAACCTCCAAATCTAGTCGTTCGAAATCTTTCACTAACTCTTCTTGAAAGGTTAACTTCAATAACTTCTCTCTGCCTTTTCTGCTCAAGGCATCTGCCACTACATTTGCTTTGCCTGGATGGTACAGAATCTCACAATCATAATCTTTGATCAATTCTAGCCATCGGCGCTGCCTCATGTTTAGCTCTTTCTGCGTGAAGATATACTTCAGACTCTTGTGGTCCGTATATATCTCACACTTCTCACCATATAAATAATGCCTCCAAATCTTCAAGGCAAAAACTACTGCTGCTAATTCCAGGTCATGAGTCGGATAACCCTTCTCATAATCTTTTAGCTGACGTGAAGCGTACACAATAACCCTGCCGTGTTGCATCAATACACAGCCAAGACCCTTGTGGGACGCATCACTATACACTACGAACCCTCCTGTGTTATCTGGTAAAGCTAACACAGGTGCTTGACTAAGCCTCTTCTTCAACTCTAGGAAACTCTCTTCACACTTCTCCGTCCAAACAAACTTAACTGTCTTTCTAGTAAGATTGTTCAACGGCGATGCTATTTTTGAAAAATCCTGGATGAATCTCCGATAGTATCCCGCTAACCCTAAGAAACTCCTGATTTCTGTTGGCGTCTTCGGCTGCTCCCAATTGATAATCGCTTCTACCTTTGCTGGATCCACCGAAACACCATTCTTGTCGATAATGTGCCCCAAAAACTGCACTCTCTGCAACCAAAACTCACACTTGGAAAATTTTGCATACAGCTTCTCTCTCCTTAATGTCTCCAACACTATTCGAAGATGCTCGGCGTGTTCTTCCTCCATCTCGGAATACACCAGAATGTCATCGATGAATACGACAACGAACTTATCCAAATACTGTTTGAATACTCTGTTCATCAAGTCCATAAATGTTGTCGGCGCGTTCGTCAATCCGAATGACATTACCAGAAACTCAAAGTGTCCATACCGAGTTCTGAATGCCGTCTTTGGAATATCCTCCGGCCTCACTTTCAGTTGATGATAACCGGTCCTCAAGTCAATCTTTGAAAAGTACTTCGCCCCCTTCAACTGATCAAACAAATCGTCGATCCTAGGCAATGGGTACTTGTTCTTAATGGTGACCTTGTTCAACTCTCGGTAGTCGATACAAAGTCTGAGCGATCCATCTTTCTTCTTCACAAATAAGACTGGCGCTCCCCACGGTGATACGCTCAGTCGAATGTATCCCTTATCCAATAACTCTTGTAATTGAGCCATCAGTTCCTTCATCTCTACCGGTGCCATACGGTACGGCGCTTTGTATACCGGTGCTGTCCCTGGTGCCAAATCAATAACAAACTCAATTTCTCTATCCGGTGGCAATCCAGGAATCTCGTCTGGGAAGACATCGGTGAATTCCCTTACAATAGGTATCTGACCCAGTTCACCCTCGACTCGTCGAGTATCAACCACGTGAGCCAAATAACCTACACAACCCTTCCTAAGCAATCTCTGTGCTTGCATCATCGTCAGACAATGAGATTGTCTCGGCGATTTACTACCATAAAATACCACCTTTGACTTATTCGAAGTCTTAAGGTGTACGCACTTCTTCTTACAGTCGATAACTGCTCCGTGATTCGATAACCAATCCATTCTAAGGATTACATCGAACTCCCCCAAACGAATCGGTATCAAATCCACCCTGAGCTTAAATCCTCGCAATTCGGTATAACAGTTCCTATGAATGTATTCTACGGAAATAATTTCCTTGTTCGCTACTTCTACGTTCATAGGGTGTTCTAATCTTTCACGGGGTAAGTCTAACCGTTTAGCAAATTCTTTGGAAACAAAAGAACAGGTAGCACCCGAATCAAATAACACATATGCATCTATATTGTTGATTGGGATGATACCTGACACCACGTCCTTAGACTCCACCACATCCTGAACGGTCATATTAAACGTGCGTGCCGTTGGTCTGTTGGCTTAACTGGCTGGCCCTCCGATGCTCAGTCCGTTGTTGTTGTTGTTGCGATTGCCGCTAGCTGCGTCGCCCTTTCTCTTCGGGCAGTCCTTAATTTGATAGTCTAGGGCTCCACACGAGAAACACCCTCCTTTCTGCTTATTCGGACACTGAGGAGCCATGTGCCCCGGTTGTCCACAATGGTAACAAGCGTTCTTTCCCTTCATGCACTCCCCCGAGTGATTCTTCCCACAGTTGTTGCACTTTACACTTTTCTTGGCCTCTCCCCTGGACTTGTTGCCTCCAGAGGATTGGCTCTCTGTCCATTTACGCTTGTTGGGGTTGCTCCCTCCGCTGCTTCCCCCTTTCTGTCCCTCCTGACCAGTCTTCTTTTCTTGCTTGAATCGAGCAATGGCTTCATTACCTCCTTCGGCAATGATAGCCCTTTCTAGTAGATCAGAGTAAGTCTTAATCTTCAATACCGCGACTGCTTTCTGCACCCATGGTTTCAGTCCTAATTCGAACCTCCTTGCCTTCCTGGCTTCCGTGTCAACCTGATGTGAAGCGAATCGGGCTAACTCGTTAAATCTTGCCGCGTACTCTGCGACAGACATACTACCTTGTTTCAGTTCCAGAAACTTAACTTCCATATCCTGTTGCGTATTCTCCGAGAAGTAATTCTCGAGAAATAGCTCCTTAAATTTATCCCAAGGAATAACTCCTTCGCCTGCTCGTCCCTTATTGGCTTTCCACCAATAGTTAGCTTCGCCCTTCATCATGAAAGTGGCAAAACTCGTCTTCTGTGTTTCGGCCACTAGTGTGACCTCAAACACTTTCTCCATTTCTTCTATCCAGGTTTGGGCTTCGATTGGGTCCAAGATTCCCCGGAACTCTGGCGGTCCTACCAATTTAAAATCTTTGAAACTAGCCAAGTGATGTCCTGGCTGCCCTGCTGCTGGCTGGGGTCTGTTCTGCATTGCCTCAGTTAACAAGTTAACGAAGTTTTGCATAGAGTCGATATTTTCCCCTCCGCCATTATTAACGGATCCTTCCACCCTCTGGTTCCGCGGTACTCTCCTAGGCGGCATGATCCTGAGGAAAGGAAGAAAACATTAGGCTTTACGTGATATGCTTTTTATGTTAGCATTAAGAAGTTTAAGACGTCTATCAATCATATGTGATACAAATAAACAACTTCACTATCACAATAAAACCCGATGGATCTCCTCAACCCATCACTTACATACTCTACTTGAGTTTCTACTAAGGTTATAACCTAGGTTCGCATTCCTAACGTTTATAACCTAAAGCTTTGATACCAACCTGTGACAGCCCCAAATCCGGGTCCTCTGACCCGGTCCGGTCGTCACGATCTAACATAAACATCTACCTCTAAACAACATACGATAACTAAAATGCGGAATATAATAAACGTACGTCGTTCATTCAAAAGGTGCTACTAGTCCCAAGATTCGATAACCTTAAATACAAAACATACAAACATACCCTAGAATAGTCAATAGGGTTCATATTACATAACAGTAAATTAATTAAACATAAAGATAAAGTCTGCTCCTTGCAAACTAATCCTACATCTTCCCTTTACCCTTGTCCTTTCCTGAAGTCTCGGGCTTAACTGCAATATAAGTCATGATATAGCAAGGATGAGCAACAAGTTTGCTCAGCAAGTTGAAATACAACAATAAAGTATATATCATGATGAAAGGAATATATCTGATAATGAATTCAACAATATGTATATCGGAAGCAAGAATAATAAGTGCTTTTAGAATAACTGATAGTCAAGTAGACTTTTGAACTATAAAACTCCAACGAAATCAATAGCTGATTGACCCTTTGGTTACTGGCTACAGAATAAGTACTTGAGGGGATCAGCCTCGCGTACGCTATGTATATGCATAACATTCAACTCTGCTGTTTGTATCTTTATACTAGATACCTGGGGTACTCCCCTATATATACAAGGGGTGTTCTTTCAGTCTAAGAATCCTTACCATCAATTGGTTTGGATAGCTTTTATAAAAATTTTATACAATTGTTTGACCGAACAAGGGTTCAGACTCTATCTGACATAGTTCAAGAATTGTAGAACTTTAAATAATGTACAAGTCCAAGACTGTACGAAATCAAGTGCGAATAACAATAATATCGATGTGGAATAATTGTAAAGTAATTAAACCACCTAATAGCATGCTTGGAAATAAAGTTCAAGCTTTAAATAATTAACTGTCAATACGATAATAACCTGCTCAATACAATATGAGAAGGATAGGAACTTGAACAAATAAGAATTAAAGAACTTGCACAACCAAATAGTGAAGTTCGGAGACTTGCCTGATTGCTCAGCTACAATTAAGTTCTAGCTTTAATTAAATCTCGCTGAAATAACCTAACATTAATAAGTCGGTATTCCAATTAGCATGTGTAAACTAATACGAGTCTACACTTACAAGAATCTGTTTATCATATCAATCTATCCATAATTCACGTAAGTCAATCTAATCATGTCATAGATTTAATAACTTTAGATTATCTAGTTTCTATGCATCAATATAGACTTGAACACATAATACTTCAAGTTACTTATATTTAATCAACATACATGTTTTATGATTATAATTTTTGAAAACCTAGCATGCTCAACCTAATCCTAGTTTAAAGTCATATGCTTTCATGTCGGTAATTTGTATACTTTACATAATACAAGTTCATGCTTCATGTTATCACATAACAAGGTTAAACATAACATGCATGCTCATGCGTATACTATACATGTATACTTTAATCCACCTATTTCATGCCTTAGAAATTCATTTTCTATGAATGCGTGCATATGTGAAATCTATACGTTAACTCAACGAGGTCCATGTTAATATGCTTATAGGCATAACGAACTCTAATGTACATGCTTGTATGATCAATACGTAATCCACATGGCGATCGATGATATAATCTTTCACGTTCTAAGTTTTTCGTTGAAAAATCACACTAAGCCAATAAGGTATCATAATACATGTTAAGTGCCTTGTGCTCATAACTCATATGTCTTAGGACTCATATATACACCATATATATGCTCTCAAATAGTCAGAATCTAAAAGACATTAACCTTAGCCAAGTTCACTTTGAAAGTTCTTAAGTTTCTTATTTTAAAATCGCTAGAATCTTGCTATCACGTATGCTAGTGTGTGAACACACTTTAGACTCGCATTTCATGACAATATAAACCACACTATTGTGTTTACAAAATCAGAATGTTCGCGTGATACGTCCATGACAAGGTTTACTTTTGAATTACAAGTTTCCCTTTTTAAAACATATGGTCATGGCATATACGTTTAGCATCAACGAATACATACTTATATCATGTTATTGTACTAATATCTATATTTAAATCATGTTCACAAGCTTGTTTCAATGGTATATCACATGTTAGTATATCACAGCAGCTTAACAGAAGCAGAAAACAAAAACTGGCCACAGGAACCTGTGCAGCTGCACAGGCACCAGGTATAAACCCGGCGCAGCTGCGCCGGTGTCCGGCCAATCCAAGAGCAGGTTGTGGCGCAGCTGCGCCGCTGGCCAGTATAATACTGGCGCAGCGGCGCAGGCTGTCGGCTAGACCAGAAGCTAAACTGCTTCGGCAGTTCTGCAAACCCAACTCAGAAATGAATTACGAATTCAGTTCCATTCCAGCCATATTATATAACTAACATGATTATAACCTTATAAGGCACTTAGCAACATATTCCAAATTAACTTAACAATCAATCCATCTTTATTTAAGAATCAAGAATTTTAGAAAATTTACAGAAAATGAAGAACATGATATACCTCTGTAATATGGACTGAACTTGCTGTTTATATGATGCTTTCAATGCAGCTATAATGTTCCCTCTTAACTCAATTGAAACTCCCAGCAGAATAAATGAGAAGAAGAGAAGCTTCATTTATAGCAAAATGGATATCCAGACAAAGCTCATAACCCCCAATTCAAACCAAGGGAAAACAAGATTGTATAATGGTTAAGGGGAGAGTTGTTGAGAGTTGGTAAACTCATCATGAAACCCACTCCCTCTTGCATGATTACCTATATTTTACTGAGTTTGAGAGAACTAGATGGAGAGTAGCTAGCTTCTAGAGTTCACGTGAGGGAGAATGAAGAGGAACTCTCATATTTGGATAGTGTAATAAGAACTCAGCAACTTGTAAGTATACATCATATATGTCTAATACTTGGTTTATATTAACTACACATAGTATATACATAGGTTTTAAGTATTTACTCCATACACATTTAAATAGGTGTTACAATGTTATCTCAATAAAATAATGTATCGAGTAGGTATATATATACCAATCATATAATTCATGTACATTTTCCTTAATGCCAAATGTAAAGCAATTGGGTATTATTATTACTCATTATTATAATCATTACAATATAATTATAATAACTTAATAAAATCATTATTAATTAATAATTGATCTTATTATATAACAATAGGGTATACCTAAATGTCCACATAATGTCACATACCTTCCATTTACCTTATCTTAATATATAGTCCATACATGCAATATACACCACATTAATATTACATTATAGATAGCTACCATATAGTAAATGTTTAATATTGCATACTTGTATGACATAATGAATCAATTAAATATAATATTATTATAGTTATTAATCTCTTACTCATTAATTATTATTTATTCATAATAATTACTAATTAACACGTTATCAATTAATTACTCATAATTGAAATTAATTAATAGGTTCAAATCTTGCCACTATATTCAAATAAATTGAATATTTAATTATTAATAACCTCATACATTCTCTGATATTAAATCCTTAAGGTTAGTCCACTAATTTAAATAACTCATTAGTGACTTCCTTTAATCATTTCACAAATTCACATAACCACATAAGGTTTAAATAAACTCACAAAACTAACTCGTTAAAATTAAATCACATATTTAATAAATAAGGAGTTTAAAATTCATGGTCGTTACAGTGGTTGTGATGATGAGCTTCAACAACCAATTACCAACCCTTGCATATCGGTTATTTACTTTCAATTTCCATTAATTCAAACCATAGAACAAAACTAATGACTGGTTATACATTTCTCTATATAAAGCACCCTTCCCTCTCATTTTCTGTTGCGTGAAAATCTTCTGCTAAGTGTAAACTGAGAGTGTGAGTTATTGAGAAAGAAGTATAATCAGTGTGTGAGGAGTTCAATTAAAGCTTGAATTGCATTGCAGAGGTATAACATCTCTTTCTTATCCTCCATTTCTTGTTCAACTGAAGGTTTTAAATTCTTGAATTAAGTATGAATTCCATGAAGTTATGAATGGATAATGGTTGTTAGATGATGTATAAGACTTATAATCATATTAATATACAATGTGGCATCCTTGCAATCAAATTCTTATAAAGTTTCTGTATTTGGGCTGGATTTTTGCCTAAGCAGGGAACCTTCTGGTTCAGTCCGGACGTGGCGCAGCTGCGCCGGCTACTGGATCGAGTTCCTGCTTTGTGCTAGAAATCTGTTATGGTATAAATGACTAATGTGACTTGAACAAGTGTACTAATGAGCTTGGCATGCCTATATGCATATATTGAGACAATGTAAGCATGTTTTCTTGTACTAGCATACATGATTAACAAAAAGAGTATGGTTTTCGAGATAAACTTAGTATTCTAAAAACAAACTTTGAAGTAATACTTGTTCTACAAGTTCTGAACTTAGTGATTCATACACATGATTGATTTCAAATATAAAGGAGCATGATATAGTATTTATAGTGTCCTTGTTCATAACCAAACTTGTTAGACCTTGTGTTAGAGAAATTATTAAGGAAAAGCTTGTTATGTTAAAGCTAATATGCATGAATACTACATGATATACACGCTGATCTTGCAAAAGTGTTAATATGACTTGACTACATACGATAAGAGCTTTGAAGTTTCCTTGTATGTGTTAAATTGCGTTGTTCAAGTTTAAAATGGATTCAAAAGCAAACTTAGATAACCAAGTTCATTAAGTATGAGTAGTTAAGTTCTTATAATGTAAAATGACATGTTTACATTCATTATGTCTCTAAGCATGACTCTTATATGTTTGATATCACGGTAGTAAACCAAGCATGAGTATAGGTATACTTCAAAGTAATAAACAATGCTAGTTAAGAATAAATAATGTGGACAATCGCAAGCATGTATATTACAATTGATATGACCTTCTCGCAAGAAACTATGATTAAATTGTATGCATTGTAATTATATGACCCTATTTGGCCTTAATTCTCGTGGCGATCCTAAACTAAGACCATGACATGTAAAAATGAACTTGAGATGGTCATATGCTTATAAACGTCCTCTGACATGATTGTATGTTAAGTGTAAATTGGTTAAGTATGCTAAAGTATGGACAGAATCAAAAAATGCAAGGCTTAACCCTGGTCTGGCCAGGGGACTGCGCAACTGCGCCATCCCTAGGCCTAACCAGGGCGCAGCTGCGCCAGGCCAAAATAAAATCTGGGCAGTTTTGTTGATCTGACTTTTGGCAAATAACTCACCTTAATGCTATAGCTACTAAACAAGACTAATTGCTACAGATATTTGATAGTAACATACTATGAAGATGTTTCAATTGAGAAAAGTAATTCCATAGCTAATGAAAGCCTAATCAGTTAAAAATGACATAATGCTATACGAATGTTATTTGAATTCATGGTAACTTATAATTTGAATTCATACCGAATGCGTATAAGTACGTAATGACATGTGACTAAGGTAATATAATGTGTGTATATTTAAATTGAGTAACAAGCTTATGTACCGAATGTGTTAACTAATAAAAATCATATACATGTAATACATTATAAATAGGATTCGAATGTGTTGGCTAGCTTTACGTTAGTAAACTACGCATAAGGCAAGTATCTAAACCTTATCTCTTTGGATGCAAGTTTTCTAACTTACATTCTTTTACGGTGCAAGTATTCTATCCTTGTATATTGCGAACTAGTTTCTTTACTTAATAGTTTGAATTGAATTAGCATACTTGAACTCTTATTTCATTAAAGCTATTATTCATGTTGAACTTGGTATTGTTCTTGAATATTGTGAAAGTGTATATGCCATTTGACTCGGCTAGACTTATATTATTGAAAAGCGACCCAAACCAATTGATTGGTCTGGGATCTTGTATTTGACTGAGAAGAACAAAATATAACTGTCAGAGAACCGACGCGCGCACTTGAGTATGATTGATTGTTATGCATAACGATGGTACTTTAGGCTGATCACCTGTTGTACCTGTTTTTGTTGGATTTTCAGTTTATTACAGTCAATTCTTGTGGAAGTTCATAGTCCTTAGTGACTGCTCAGTATTCGGTTATCTTGAAATCTTGAATTGATTTATTATTAAATCACATTGATATTATTCTGTCCTTAGCGACTGTTATTGAAAACCGTTGATATTCTTGTTATCCTTGAACTATCAAACCTTGTTATACCATTTCGAGAATTGAGAATTATATCTCTTACCCTTATTGTATATTACTTGCTGGGCAATTTGTGCTCATTCTTGCTTTCCCTAAAACATTTTAGTTAAGGAAGAGTATGGCGAACCTTCAAACGTTGATAAGGGCAAGGGCAAGGCTACCAACTAGCTTGTCTCTTTTATGTTTTTAAATATTTTAATGTTGTATTAAGATGATGTAGTAAGACTGGATTTGTTTATGTTTAAGCTTAAGTTAGATTATGTAATGAGTCGTTAATTGATATTATTATGTAATCTATTAAGTACTGTAGGTTGCGAGACTTGAGAGAATAATTATAATAAATCTTTGTATATTATTCTAAATTAGATATTCCGTTGTGAATGTGTGATTTTAGTTATCATTGTAGTACCATGAGCACGTGACGAACCGAATTCGAGCGACCAAGTGGCGGTCCCGGATTTGGGGGCGTCACACTTGCCTTCTTAGCCTCCGTCTCCACTTGGTGTGACGCAAATCGGGTCAACTCATTAAATTTTGTTGCGTACTCTGCGACAGACATACTACCTTGTTTCAACTCCAGAAACTTAACTTCCATATCCTGTTGCGTATTCTCCGAGAAGTAATTCTCCAGAAATAACTCCTTAAATTTATCCCAAGGAATAACTCCTTCGCCTGCTTGTCCTTTATTGGCCTTCCACCAATAGTTAGCTTCGCCCTTCATCATGAAAGTGGCAAAACTCGTCTTCTGTGCTTCAGCACTCGTGCGACCTCAAACACTTTCTCCATCTCTTTTATCCAGGTTTGGGCTTCGATTGGGTCCACGGTTCCCCGGTACTCCGATGGTCCTACTAATTTAAAGTCCTTAAAGCTCGCCAAGTGATGTCCCGGCTGCCCTGCTGCTGGCTTGGGTCTGTTCTGCATTGCCTCAGTTAACAAGTTAACGAAGTTCTGCATAGGGTCGACATTTTCCCCTCCGCCATTATTAACGGATCCTTCCTCCCTCTGGTTTCGCGGTAGTCTCCTAGGTGGCATGATCCTGAGGAAAGAAAGAAAATATAAGGCTTTATGTGATATGCTATTCATGTTAGCATTAAGAAGTTTAAGACGTCTATCAATCATAATTGATTCAAATAAACAACTTCAGTATCACAATAAAACTCGATGGATCTCCTCAACCCATCACTTACATACTCTAATTGAGTTTTCTACTAAGGTTATATCCTAGGTTTCGCATTCCTAATGTTTATAACCTACAGCTTTGATACCAATCTGTGACACCCCCAAATCCGGGTTCTTTGACCCCGGTCCGGTCGTCACGAAATAATACAACATCCACCTCTAAACAACGTACGATAACTAAAATGCAGAATATAATAAACGTACGTCGTTCATTCAAAAGGCGTTACTAGTCCCAAGATTCGATAACCTTAATACAATCTTACAAACATACCCTAAAAACATCATTAGGGTTTAAATTACAATAATAGTAATGAAATTAAACATAAGGTAAAGTCTGCTCCCTGCAAACTATCCTACATCTTTCCTTTACCGTTGTCCTTCCCTGAGGTCTCGGGCTTAACTGCAATAGAATTCATGATATAGCAAGAATGAGCAACAAGTTTGCTCAGCAAGTTTAAATACATAAATGAAGGATATATCATGATGAATGGAAAATATCTGACAATGAATTAACAATATGAATATCTGAAGGATTCAACAATATGAATATTAGAAGCAAAGATAATGATTGCTTTTAGAATAACTGATAGTTAAGTAGACTTCGAACTATAACTCTCCAATGGATTCAATAGCTAATTGACCCTTTGGTTACTAGCTACAGAATAAGTACTTGAGGGGATCAACCTCGCATACGCTATGTATATGCATAACATTTAAATCTGCTCTTGGTATCTTTATACTAGATACCTGGGGTACTCCCCTATCATCTAGGGGTGTTCTTTCAGTTTAAGAATCCTTACCAACAATTGGTTTGGATAGCTTTTATAAACTTCATATAATTGTCTGACCGAACAAGGGTGCAGACTCTATCTGACACAGTTCAAGAATTATAGAACTTTAAATGATGTACAAGTACAAGACTGTACGAACTCAAGTGCACCAAGTGCGAATATCAATAATATCGATGTGAAATAATTATAAAGTAATTAAACCATTTAATAGCATGCTTGAAAAATGAAGTTCAAGCTTAAATGAATAATTGTCAATACGATAATAACCTGCTCAATACAATATAAGAAGGATAGGAAACTTTCACAATAAGGAATGAGTTTCAGAACACTTGCACAAATAAAGAGTGTAAGCCAGGGAACTTGCACAATATACGAGTTTGTATAAGTTTAGAGAACTTGCTTACAAGATTTATCAAATAAAATAGAGCAAGGGTCTAGAATACTTGCATGTTTGCTCAGCTACAAATAAGTTTTAGCTTTAATTAAACTCGTTGAAACAACCTAACATTAACAAGTTGGTCTTTCAATTAGCATGTGTAAACCAATATAAGTCTACAATTACAAGAATCTACTTATCATATAAGTTTATCACATAATTCACGTAAGTTAATCTAATCATGTCTTAGATTTAATAACTTTAGATTATCTAGTTTCTATGCATCAATATAGGCTTGAACAAATAGCACTTCAAGTTACTGATATAAATCAACACACATGCTTTATCAAGTTATTAACTCAAATTCGAAACATAGCATGCTCATCTTACGTTCACTTTAAGGTTATAGGTTTTCATTCCGGTAAACCTTAAGCCAATCAAATCTATGTTATATGGTTTAGCCACAAAAATCATATTGTCACATAACGAGATTAACAATACTTAGTAAGTATGCTCGTACGTACACTACACATGTATACTTTAATCCACATAGTTCATGCTTGAAATTCATTCTCTATGAATAAGCATGCATAGGCGATATTCGTGTAGGATGCTCATGTCAACATGTCTATAGGCATAATGAAATCCTAATATGTATGCTTGCACGCTCACAACATAACCCACATGGTAATTGATGTTATTAGCTTTCAAATCTTAAGTTTCTTTGAAAAGTATACTAAGTCCACAAAGGTCGCTTAGTGTAAACAAAGTGTTTTGTAACCATGTCTCATATGTATGAAAACACACTACTAAGCCATATAAAAGCTCTCACATGGTCAGAATCTAAAAGACATTAACCTTGGTCAAGTTTGCTTCAAAAGTTCTCAAGTGTCTTACTTTTGAAATTGTCTTAACTTTCAATCTAATATGCTAGTGTACAATTAACACTTTAAACATTCATTACATGTCAATGTAAACCATACTATCAAGTTTATTAAATCCGAATACACATATGGCATGTTTATGACAAAGCCCAAATCCAAAACTATGAGTTTTATTTTGAAAACGTCTTAACTTTCGATCAAGTATGCTAGTGTGTTTAACCACTTTAGAGTTAGTTTTCATATCCATATAGACCATACAGTAATGTTCTAAATCAGAATATACATTTGTTATGTACATGTCAAGTTCAAAATCAAAACTATAATTTTTATTTCAAAACCATAAGGGTTACGTCAATCATGTGTACTAACATTGTTATACTTGTTCATACTACATGAATATACTTATATATGTATGCTAATCCAGTTTACATGCTTGTTCTAACAAGGTACCATATGTTAGTTCATGATAGCAGCTTAACAAACCGAGCCCCATTTGTACTAAGGAGACGCGTAGCCGTGCGGCTCCGTTTCCAGACCAGAAGCTTCTCTGCAATTACATAGCTCCAGTCCATCCTTTCATTACTTCATAAAACATGTATTTAATCAACTACATTATGTTTCTAGCATGTATACTAACTTCATTAACATTCAAGCATCATTTCACACAACCAATTCCAACTAAACATGTTAATTTATATGAATTGAACTCCAAAGTGGGTGTAGAGCTTATACCTCTTGAAGCATTGAATTAGCTAAGCTTGCTACCACAATCAGATTGTATACTCACAACACTCACTCTATATTAACTTAGCATAATTTCTAGCAACATTATATAAGAAGAGAGGCTTGGTATTTATAGGGAAATTCAATATCCATACCAAAGCTTTGCACCAAGAATCAAACCAAGGGTGAAGGAAGAAGATGATGGGCAATGGTTAGTTGGTGGAATAGTTGCCACCAACCACATCAACCCACTCCCCTTGCCATAATCACTCTCATTGCTAGCTAGGAAGAGAAATGATGAAGTAGAATAGGCCTTGGCCCCTTCACGTGAATGGCAAATGGAGAGCAATTGGACACTCAATATGGGACAAGCTACACTCAGCATTTGCAAATACCATACTTAGGTTATATCACATAATATATACACTTTGGTTATATACTATATATACACATTTCATTTCCTATGACTTAGGTTATAATGAAAAAAAAGGGGTATGCAATGTATTTTCGAATTACAAAGTATCAAGTAGGGTACACATAGATATATCAACATGTAATCCATGTACATTTTATTAACACGACATATACTTCAATTGGGTATTATTATTACTCATTATCACAACGGTTATTATTATAATTATAATAACTTATTGAAAATATTATCAATTAATAATTGTTTATTGATATTAAAATAAGGTGATAAGGTATACACTAGGTTTTACCCACACATATCATGTCGCATAAGAAATAATATATTATGTAACTCACATAATGTCATTAATCTTACTATATAATATATATCTACATTATTGCATTTTATACCATATAGAGGTAACTACCTTATATGAAAGGTTTAATATATCGCATGATTTGTATAAAATAATTAATCAATTAAATATAATCATATTATATTTATTAATCCTTTGCTCATTAATTTATTGTTTATTTACAATAACAATTAATCAACACATTTAAATCCCTTCACTATATTCAAACAAATTGAATATTTAATTACTAATCACCTTATCAATTCTTTGATATTAAAGTCTTAGGGTCGGTCCACTAATTTAAATTACCCATTAGTGACTCCTTTAAATATTTCACAAATTCACATAACCACTTAAGGTTTAAATAAGCTCGCAAAACTAACTCATTAAAAATTTAAATCACATATTAAATTAATAATGGAGTTTAAAAATTCATGGTCGTTACACAACAACTGTCTATTCCTTAACCATTGGTTCCTCTACTACCTTTTTCCCCTCAACTGTTTCCTTTGCTTTTTCCTCAACATCTGTCTCCTTAGTCTAAATTTCAGCATTTTGCTCATCCAATTATTTTCCACTCCGAAGCGTAACAGCTTGGCACCACTCTTGGCCACCCCTAAGATTCTTCTCGGTATCACTCGGAAGAGCCTCTTGAGGTCTATTTCTCAAAGCACTTGCAAGTTGTCCCATTTGATTTTCCAAATTTTTTTATTGCAGCCGCTTGAGTTTTAATCGCTGCCTCATTACCCGTTATGTATTTCATAAGCAACTCCTCTAAATCTGCTTTTTTCGGGTTGCGAAACTGACTGTTGTTGATGATTTTGAAATCCAGGAGGATATGATGGTCTTGGAGCTTGCTGATGATTCTGATTATTGCTCCATGAAAAGTTGGGGTGGTTCCTTGCCCTCGGATTACAAGTGTTTTGATACGGATTTAGTGGCCGAGTGTAACTACCCACATATTGTACTATTGTCAGAAGGATTATACACTGTTTCGTTGAATGCTACGCCGCACACAACTCACACATAAATTCTACTTGTTGCATATTTACTCCTGCGATTGCATCTATTTTCTTTGAAATGACTGATATTTGCGCTACAAGAGCTGTCACTGAATCCACTTCCGGAACTCTAGCTACCTTAGGTTGTGCCAGTTTAGAAGTCAGCCACTGATAGTTGTTAGCTGCCATGGTTTCTATCAATTTATATTCA
The DNA here is from genome assembly GCA_020205555.1 of Panax stipuleanatus. NCBI lineage: Eukaryota > Viridiplantae > Streptophyta > Magnoliopsida > Apiales > Araliaceae > Panax > Panax stipuleanatus. The sequence continues at coordinate 66,530,748 of CM035121.1, forward strand.
TCCTCAAACTTTTTAGCCATGAAAGCTCCTCCCGCAGCCGCGTCGATGCTTGTCTGAGTATTACTGCCCAAACCATTGTAGAATGTATTCATTTGCATCCACTTAGGTAGTCCATGATATGGACATTTCCTCAATAATTCTTTATACCTCTCCCAAGCTTCATATAGTGATTCGCCATGTTGTTGCTCAAATGTAGAAATATCATTCCTCAACTTAGCTGTCCTTGTTGGCGGGAAAAATTTAGCAAGGAATTTATGAGCCAAATCATTCCATGTAATAATTGAGCATAGTGCTAAAGAATGAAGTAAACTCTTAGCCTTATCCCTGAGAATGAACGGGAATAACCTCAGTCAAATTACATCATCTGTCACACCATTGCACTTGAAAGTATCGCAGATCTCTGTGAAGCTGACTATGTGATCATTCGGGTCGTCATTCGGTAATCCCCCAATCTGACAAGAATTCTGCACCATTTGAATTGTACCAGGCTTAATCTCAAAATTGTTAGTAGTAATGGTTGGTCTGGTAATACTTGACTGAATTTTTGTAACCAGCAGAGTGGCATAGTCCTGCAGTGCTTTCTGATCATCTTCGGCCATATTCCCCGTTGTTTCTATTGTATCTCGAGTCTTTTTAATCCACTTACTCGACCGTTGAAACCATTTTTTGATGACATCCTCGTAAGGCAACAATTCTGGCTTCTTTGACTGAGTTTGCATACCCTACTCGAGACCCTACAACAATGCTAACGAGGGATTACATGGCTTGATGGATTGAAGACCCGTTCATGAGTTGGGCATGGATTGGGCACTAACATGGAAGACCTAGGAGCAATGCTAGCAAATAGAATGTCAAGGATGTCCTTGGTATACGGTTGGCTTAGGACCAAGGACTGAAACTGTAACACCCCTGTCCCACATTGAAAGATAGGGAAAAAATTTATTTGCATATAAGGAAATAAATTAGTACCAATAGTACCTTCAGTCATGACTTTTGGGTGAACCTATGGTGGGCTAAGATGACCCAAGAAGATACTATTGGGCCAGTGGTTTAAGGCCTTATTTTGATGGATTTGATTCAATTCGGACTCGGGATTTGACACGGGTTGTTACATATGGTATTAAAGCTGACTCTCGAAAGCTCGGGTCAGGTCATCCGATCGAGTTGCTGGAGGTGGGGACACGAAGGCTGGTGGTATTATCCCATAATGGAGAGATGGAGGTCTGGAGGTGGTGACACGAAGCTAGCCGGTATTATCCCACAATGGCTAGAGAGGCAAAGATCTGTGGACCGTGTGTGTGATCGGTTCTGACGGGGACGTCAGAAATTTAAGTGGGGGAGTTTGTAAAACCCCAGTCCCACATCGAAAGATAGGGGAAAAAAATTTCTGCATATAAAGAAATAAGTTACTACCAATAGTACCTTCAGTAATGACTTTTGGGTGAGCCTGTGGTGGGCTAAGATGACCCAAGAAGATACTATTGGGTCAATGGTTTAAGGCCTTATTTTGATAGATTTAATTCGATTCGAACTCGGGATTTAACCCGGGTTGTTACAAAAAAAGTAGCTTGGTGACACTCGGAGTCGGCTAAATGTGGGCATGGCATAGACAGGGCCTAGCATGCCAAAAAAATGGCATGGGTTTAGACTAGTCAGTGCTAGGCTATGTTGGGGGCAAAGACAACATCAAATGTTGGGCTACGAGGGGTGCCAAACAACGCTGGGCGTTGGGCTGCGTGACAATAGAAGGTGTTGGGCTGAGCACAAGATAGTGCTAGACATGCTGGGTTGGGCATCATGTAAGGCTCATGTAATACCCAAGAATTTTCTAATATTATTAAATAAATATATCAATGGAAATGAGAATTTATTTGAATATAAATGATTTTGTGTTATGAGAATAATTAATTCAATTATATATTAAATTGAATAATTATAATAATTGAGAATATGTGGAGTTTGCGATAAACTCGTGAAAGCCTTGTGTGGCACAGTGACGTAATATTAATGATTATATTAATTTAAGCGAACAATTAATCTATATTAATTGTTAATCATAAAATATTAATTAATTATTGTGGAATATTAACTGTGATTGATTAATAATATGTGATTATTATTATTGCACGAAATACAATATTAATAATGAGCAACGCGTCTATAATATAATAAGATTAACATTCATTTAATGTGATATTTAATCATATAAGTGTTAATCGATTATTATGTAAATTAATAATCAATGAGGAATAGATTAATTAATACTATCGTTAATTAATCAATGAGATAAACAATTTATTTATTTGACATTATAAGTAAGTTATTAATATAATAAGATTATATTAATTGATTTGTGCAAATGTGCAATACTTGAATATATAAAGTATATGGAATACAACTATATTATATAGTGTCAAGAGACACTTAAGTGTGACCATGCATGTATGTATAAACTATATAGTAAAGTTTATTAAGTTGTAAAAGTTACATGAAATGTGTATGTGACAAATGTATGTGAAGTGTATATTAAAATAATATATCATGAATATATTGGAATCACTTGTTGATTGTAGAATTTAATGAAGGAAATAATGTAATGTGAGAATGCCTGATAAAATTATACCAGTGTGATAAAATGTACATGGATTATATATGTATAAATTACATTTACTACATTGAAGTATTATTATGTGAATTACATTGTAACATTATTTCCTTATTGAAAACTACATTATGACTCTAAATGAATTTACTACCTAAGTATACATATATACCTAAGTGTATGATATATGTATGTATGTATGTATAACCTAAGTATTTACACTAGTTGGTTTACAAATTGGAAATGCTGAGTATATTGCCTTGTCCCTAAATGATAGTCACTATCTCTTCACACGTGAACACTCATGAAGCTATCCTACTCCCTACCTTCTCAAACTCAGCAAAATAGCAATGATCATTGCAAGGGGAGTGGCCTCAATAGTGTAAGCCAACTACTAAATACCAACTCTCCCATAACCACCATGCAATCCTCTCTTCCGTTTGTTCAAAATGATGAGCAAAGCTATGGACTGAATAATGAATTCTCTATAAATAAGCTCTCCTCCTTCTTCATTTCTTTTGCTGGGATTTTACTGATAAGTGAGCATTGATTAAGAGCATATATAATATCAGTCTAGAGTTGTAAGAATTGAATAGCAGCAAGTTCCTTATACGGATAGCAGAGGTATAATTCCATTCCCTGTCTTTATTTTCAAACTCTGTCAAAAAAAAATCAAATTCTTGATTCTTGTTGTAATTCATCCCAATTTGGATTGGGATATGTTTCTTAGTTGCTATATGGCTTATATACATGTTTGAACTGGATTGTAGTTGCTTAAAAACTATTTTCGTGAAGTCATTTCGTGAGTTAGGCTAGAAACTGTCGTGGCTGCCTGCTGTCTGGTGCGAACCAGTAGTGGCGCAGATGCGCAGGTTTTAGCCTGGGATGCGGCGCAGCTGCGCCGGCACCCTGATCCAGTTCCTACTTTCTGCTATAAATCTGTTATGGTATAAATGACTAATGTGACTTCAACAAGTGTACTAATGAGCTTGGCATGCCTATATGGATATATTGAGATAATATAAGCATGTTTTCTTGTACTAGCATACATGATTAACAAAAAGAGTATGGTTTCCGAGATAAACTTAGTATTCTAGAAACAAACTTTGAAGTAATACTTGTTCTACAAGTTATGAACTTAGTAATTCATACACATGATTGATTTCAAATATAAAGGAGCATGATATAGTATTTATAGCATCCTTGTTCATGACCCAACTTGTTAGACCTTGTGTTAGAGAAATTATTAAGAAAAAGCTTGTTATGTTAAAGCTAATATGCATGAATACTACATGATATACATTCTGATCTTGAGAAGATGTTAACATGACTTGACTACATATTATAACAACTTTAAAGTGATCTTGTATGTGTTGAATAGCATCGTTCAAGATGGATTCAAAAGCAAACTTGGGTATGATTTGTAACCAAGTGTGTTAAGTATGAGTAGTTAAGTTCTTAGAATGTAAAATGACATGTTTACATTCATTATGTCTCTAAGCATGACTCGTATATGTTTGATATAACGGTAGTAAAACAAGCATGAGTATAGGTATGTTTTAAAGTAATAAACAATGCTAGTTAAGAATAAATGATGTGGACAATTGCAAGCATGTATATCACAATTGATATGACCTTCTCGCAAGAATCTATGATCAAATTGTATGCATTGTAATTATATGACCCTATTTGGCCTTAATTCCCATGGCGGTCCTAAACTAAGACCATGACATGTAAAAGTGAACTTAAGATGGTCATAAGCTTATGAAAAGTCCTCTAGCATGAATGTATGTTAAGTGTAATTGCCTTAGTATGCTTATGTGTTGGACAGAAACAGCAGCAGCCCAAACCTGGTCTGGCCAGGGGGAAGCGCAGCTTCGCCGCCCCTAGGCCTAACCAGGCCAAAATAAAATCTGGACAGTTTTGTTGATCTGACTTTTGGCAGATAACTCACCCCAATGCTATAGTTGTTAAACAAGACTAATTGCTACTGATATTTGATAGTATCATACCATGGAGATGTTTCAATTGAGAAAAGTAATTCCATAGCTAATGAAAGCCTAATTGCTTAAAAATGACATAATGTTATACGAATGTTATTTGAATTCATGGTAACTTATAATTTGATTTCATACTGAATGCGTATAAATATGTAATGACGTGCGACTAAAGTAATACCATGTGTGTATATTTAATTTGAGTAACAAGCTTATGTACCGAATGTGTTAACTAATGAAAATCCTATACATGTAATACATTATAAATAGGATTCGAAAGTATTGGCTAGCTTAACATGAGTAAACTACGTATAAGGAAAGTATCCTAAACCCTTGCATTACTTTATTCAATGGATATCGTAAGCGAGTATCTAAATCTTATCTCTTTGGATACAAGTATTCTATCTTTGTATATTGCGAACTAGTTTCCTACTTAATCGTTTGAATTGAATTAGCATACTTGAACTCTTATTTCATTAAAGCTATTATTCATGTTGAACTTAGTATTGTTCTTGAATATTGTGAAAGTGTCTATGCCATTTGATTCGACTAGACTTATATTATTGAAAAGCGGCCCAAACTAATTGATTGGTGCGGGATCTTGTATTTGACTGAGAAGAACAACCTTCTTTGAAGGGAATATATAATTATCGGAGAACCGACGCGCGCACTTGGGTATGATTGATTGTTATGCATAACGATGGTACTTTAGGCTGATCACCTGTTGTACCTATTTTTGTTGGATTTTCAGTTTATTACTGTTAATTCTAGTAGAAGTTCATAGTCCTTAGTGACTGCTCAGTATTCAGTTATCTTGAAATCTTGAATTGATTTATTATTGAATCATATTGACATTATTCTGTCCTTAGCAACTATTGTTGAAAACTGTTGATATTTCTTGTTATCCTTGAAACTATCACATCTTGCTATACCATTTTCGAGAATTGAGAATTATATTACAAACCCTTATTGTATATTACTTGCTGAGAAAATTGTGCTCATTCTTGCTTTTCTTAAAATATTTCAGTTAAGGCAGAGCAGGGCGAACCTTCGAGCATTGATAAGGGCAAGGGCAAGGCTACTAACTAGCTTGTCTCTTTTCTGTTTTAAATATTTTAATGTTGTATTAAGATGATGTAGTAAGACTGGATTTAATTATGTTTAAGCTTAAGTTAGATTATGTAATAAGTCGTTAATTGATATTATTATGTAATCTATTAAGTGCTATAGGTTGCGTGACTTGGGGAATAATTATAATAAATCATTGTAAATTATTCTAGATTAGATTTTCCACTGTGATTGTGTGATTTTTAGTTATTATTATTGTGATGTATTACCATGAGCACGTGATGAACCGAATTCGAGAGACCCCGTGTCTGTCCTGGAATTTGGGGGCGTCACAGCTCATGTGGGGCTGGCATGCACAGTTGGTTTGGACTGTAACTTGGGCGGGTCAAGGAGCAGTTGAAGTGCAGTTGAATTGCACAAGTAATAAAGTGATGAGTAGAGTATCGTTCCCACGGAGAAAATAACTGAAATTTATCCTAGCAACTACCAATTTTATATTGTCTCAATTTTATTAAACAAATAATCAAGTTTGTGAAATTTATTAAACTACTAATTAATTAACAACTAACTAACTACCACAAGATTTAATCAAGAATTGGAGAATTAAGCCTACAACTTCACTTGATGTTTCACTTAGATTAACACACTTCCTTTTAATTCAAATCAACTACTCCACATTGTTAATCAAGAACATAAAGGTACCTATAACCATCTCTCAATACATTATATCCATATCAACTTAAATCCACAATTGATAGAATTAAGATGAACACCCTAATTAACTAATCCACTATATCTTTAAGTGAATTATAATTAAAAAGGGTTTAAGCATAAGTTCTTATTAGATTACGTGCGATGCGTAGGTATATCTCTATCCTAAGCATAAATTATAAATCCCACAATCCAGTAAAAATCACAATCACACGCTATTATGTTTAGATCTTAGCCTATATTCTATCTCTCAATTTCATATAGATTATCAAGTAATTATTAATTAGCAAATTATATAATTAAGCACAAACTATAATAGACAAATTTGGAAATAGTCTCAATGAATTAAAATAAAAGCATGCTAATCCTTGTTATACAAAAAGATCCATTGTAGACTTAAATAGTAAATTAGTTCATGCTAGATGAATAAGAAACAAAAATCCACAAAAAATAGAGCATTCTGAATACAAGAATAATAATGAAGAAAGGGAACGACAACTGTAATGTAATTTGCTTCTCTTCCTCACGTTCGCCTTGAATCCGTCACGCTTCCTGTCGCTTAAATTCTCCCAACTTGATGTAAAACTAGGGTTCAGTCAATGGTCATGATCATACCTTCCTTGCCCCTCTATTCTCCTCTTACTGCTTCCTAATCGCGCTCCCTTTCCATCAGCCAAAGATATGTAGAATCATAATCAAACAAGGAAACCTTCAAGTCAACTGTCGCGTAGCCCGCCCCGGCGGGTGAATTATACTAAGGAACGCGCCCCAACGGGTATCCAATGTCTCTGATAGAATGTGACCCCCGCCCCGACTGGTGATTTGACTTGTAAAAGCCTGCCCCGGCGGGTGTTCTTGCTGACCACTGCCAAATATTTCCTTGAAGTCCTCCTTTTCCTGTTTTCACCCTCCAGTCCGATTCTTGCAACACAAACACACAAAAAAATAACACGATACTAAAACCAACTAAAAGTAACAAAGAATGTAAGACCCCGAATTTTATGAAATAAAAGTATTCAATTTTCTTATAACTATTATTCTATTCAGTAAATAGTTAAATTGATAAAAGATTAAAGTTAAGAGTGATATGTGCAAATTTTACAAACTAAGCAAGTTGGCATAAAATATTCGTTATGTCAAAGAATATTCGTTTGGTCGGGGAATATTCTTTTTGTCGGAGGATATTCGTACGACGGCGCAGTCATTGGTGGACCCCACAACGGAATAACTGTCGGATATAGAAAGCGACAGAAATAATATTTTTAAAAATAATAGCAAAACTTTTACCGTTAAACTATTGAAATACCCGGTGGTTAAAAATACAATAATACGCGTTGTTACACAGTAGCACACGGTATTGCACAGTAATTCCTAATTATTGATTATTACGTAAGAAGTCACTCATTCAATAATTATTACAGTAATTACTGTCCAGTATTTTATATTATTGATTCAATAATTGCTACATTGATAATTGCATATTATTTTATATTATTGATTCAATGATTATCACAGTAACCAATGCACAGTATTTTACATTATTAAATAAATAATTGTAACTCATATTATTGGAATGATATTATTAGATAGTATTATTGACAATGTCTATAAAGTTCTTTCGAGGAAAGTGGTTAGGTTATATAATTTCGCGCCAATGAAGAGAAATTATTATTGAAAAACCCCATTTCCTAGGAACGACCTGGTTGTTAATATTGTGATTCTACAATATTAATTGTGAATAATAATTGATTGTTGATAAATATAAAATGTAAATATTTGATCAATTTTGTTATAAAGGGAGGAATTTTTGGTATGAGACATTCGTTGAAAGTTACATTTTATCTTCTCCGATAAAATATTTATTCAAATATACTATTACAATATTACATTATAATAGTATAATGTGATAATATAATAGTATAATTTTATAATTTAAATGATGATATTATTTTTATGGGATAAAAATAAAATGAGGTGGAAGAAAATAAATAGAATTGGAATTCTTTTAATAATTATAAATATTTTAATATATATATATATATATATATATATATATTATATAAACATGTGTTAGAAATCCTTTTTCAAATGTGGTGTGCTTTCAAAAGTGGTGAGCTTAGAAAAATCATCCGTTGGTATATTTTATCAACTTTGGTGTGCTAACATTTTTCTATAAATAGAGTGCTTAGTTAAGAAATAAAAATCACACCAGAATCAAAAAAAAATTCTCTCTATAATATTGATTGTATTTCTTATGAGTATAAGAATATTTGAGTGTGGATAACGGTGCAAGATTTTCTCAACATAATATCCGATATTCTAGTCAGATCTAGTATTCTACTGAGGTAAAGGATATTATTTTTCTCGTAAAAGATATTTTGGTAAAGGATATTATTTTTCTCATACAGAATGTTGTTTCCATGCAATATTCGTAACGAATATTATTTTCTTCCATACTCTATAGTATGTAAGTAATAATATTTCATTTCAGATTCTTAAATTTAAACTTACTATGGTAAGTATTGCTTCTATAATTCCTGAAATGATTAAAAATTCCTTGAGTTTTGCGCTTCATCTAATATCATTTCACCGGAATATTGGTCTGAACTTTATTATGAAAGTTTTACCTTTTCATGTCGGGGTACTATTCATTATAGTACTATTCACGAGTTACTATTTATGAGTTACTATTCATGAGTTACTATTCACAAATTACTATTCATGAGTTACTATTCATTCGAGTACTAATCACGAGTTACTATTCATGAATTACTATTTGCGAGTTACTATTCATGGGGTACTATTCACTACAAAAATTGGTTTATTTTTCTGTCTAAATTATCTTGGATTTATGAATCTTACTCTTGAAATTTGATCCATGTTTTGATCATATTGTTCTTACTATGTCTATTCATCATAAATAACATTTTTATAATCATGGTGATGGAAGTTCTCTTTGACTTGAGTGTAAAGATGGGTAAATTATTGGTATGACCATGACTATGGGTTCTCTTTGGCCAGTAGTGCAAAGATGAATTGTTGACTAGTATGATCATGACCATTGATCTTACAATTGCAGATCTGTAGCTTGAGTGCAAATGTGAATTGATCAACATGGTTATAAATATTGCATCTATAAATTCTGAAATGATTAGATATTTCTTTGAGATTTGCGTTTCATCTAATATCATTTCACTTGAATTTGTATTTACCTAAATCTTCTTATTAGATTTTAATAGTTATCTTTTAAATATGAAGCTTGAATATCTTTGGCCCGTAGTGCAAAGATGGACAGGTGTTTGTCATGATCATGATCATTACTGTTGAATATCTTTGGCCCGTAGTGCAAAGATGGACAAGTGTTTGGCGTGATCATGACCATTGATGTTACTGCTGAATATCTTTGGCCCGTATTACAAAGATGAATTGACTGGCATGATTATTACTAAAGGATGTAAACTAGTATGATCATGACCATTGATGTTACTATTAAATATCTTTGGCCCGTAGTGCAAGGATGAATTGACTAACATGATTATAACTAAAGGCTGTAGACTAGTATAATCATGATTATTGATGTTACAAATGAATATCTTTGGCCTGAGTGCAAAGATGAATTTATTAGCATGATTATGTAAAGGAACTGTGATTTGGTATAACCACGATCTTTGGTGTTTCAGGTAAAGGAAAGTAATGAAAATTATCTTCGTCCTGTGTGCGAAGAGGAATTTATCAACATAATTATAATCATAAACTATTTACATGATTGTGGGCAGGAACTGTTGATTGATGTTACAGGGATGAAATATTGTTGGTGGACTTTTAACATAGAGAAGATAGTAGACATTATGTTCTACTTGACTCTTCTAATGGATTGCTTGTTCCACTGCAATTGTTGATCTAAAACATGTTGTCTGTTGTATTCTATCAGATTTTTCCCTGTTGAGGGCTAAGGTTCTAAAGATCTGATTCATTACTGATGAAGGTTATTGATAATTTAATTATCTTTAGTCCTATTATTCTTTACTGGTTATTTGTGCTCACCTTTTTGCTTCACAATTCTTTTCAGGTAATAAGAGTGTAGCTAGGTCAAGCGGGGATAACAAGGGAATAGAGTGATAGTCGGTGACCGTTGAAGTTTCTCAATACATTATAAAATAGCATGACAATATATAATTGTATTGAGAACTTTAAATGTGTGTGTCGTATTTTATACTTCATTTAACAGTTAATTTTGGTGACCCAAATAGGGTGAGGTGAACCCGACTTTGGAAGGGTGTGTTGTCACTATCATACAAGATGTCTAACCACATACGACTTCATGGTATCATAAGACATGGTTGTGCGCGCGCATCCACTTGCTGATTATATCTATGAGCACTACCTATATAATCTTGGAGTATGGTTGGAATATAATTCTCAGTTTGAGACAATTGAAATAATTATATGACAAGAGAATACCCACCATTGGAATGAACAAGATAGTAATCTTCTCGTTCTTCTTGGTCTATTAGGTTAACCAAAGTTAATTCTCAAGTCCTATAATATCTATTATAACTTAGATGCATGCCCTCCCATGTACGAAGGTTTCCTTGAGCATTTTTCAAATATTTTAATTCCTAAAAATAGTTATTGACTGTACATTTATGTAACGTGTCATTGATAAGGAGTATGAGTATTGTTATTCATAGTTTATGTGTGGTCGTATTGTGTACGACAATTGGATATAAAATATTTGTATTTGGATTCTGTACCATGTATTTCTTGGCGACTCAGAATAGGTGGGTTGTATGTGAACCTATTTTGGGGGCATCACAAAGAATATAGCCCAAAAGTAACTGATTCGTAGTTATAAAACCCACTCATCAATACTCTTCTTCTTTCTCTCTTATTCTCTGTCTATATCTTTCTCTTTCTATAGCTTTCTATTATCAGTTATAAGTAAAATATAAAGAATACTTGCTTCTACTTATAGACGAATTCTAGCTTGGCCCTTGCAATGTGAAGAGTCAAGTGGCTTGACGCTTGTTAATGTGAAGAGACAACTGGCTTGACCATTGACAATGTGAAAAGGCAACTAGCTTGACCCTTGACAATGTGAAGGGACAACTGATTATTTGCGAAGGGGCAAGTACTATTAGCGAAAGTTACTCTTAGCAATGTGAAGAGACAAGTGACTCTTAGATGATCTTTGGGTCACATAAAAGAAATAAAATTCAATGAGAAAATAAAATTATGGGTCCCGCGGATAAGCCAAACTTACAAAACGCCACATATCACCATTATTTCCATCGAGTGTCGGTAACTTCCTTTTAATAGTTATGCTACGTATCACATAATTAATTAACACCTTTTTATCCTTCAATAATTATTTATTATTGATATTATAGACTCACAATATTGGCAACCAGATCGTTCCTAGGAAAGATGGGGCTTTCCGATAAGGATTTCTCCTTATTGGCATGCAATTATATAACCTAACCCCTTTCCTCGACAGAACTTCTAGACATTTCCAATAATGCTAGCTAATAATATCCTTTCAAATAATATGAGTTACTATGTCATGACAATTACTGATTTAATAATGTGGAATATTATGCAGTTGTTACTGTTATAATTATTGAATCAATAATATAAAATACTATGAAATTATCACTGTAACAATTATTGAATCATTAATCAGAAATACTGTGCAATACCGTGTGCTACTGTGGAGTACCGCGTGCTACTATACTTTTATCACCGGGTATTTCAACAGTTAACGATAAAAGGTTTGCCGTTAAATAGTTTATTTCTATCGCTTATTATATTCGACAGTTATTTTGTTGTGGGGCCCACCAATGATTGGTTATTTCGCCATCGTCGTACGAATATCCCTGACAAAAAGAATATTCTCCGACCAAACGAATATTCTCAGACAAGACAAATATTTTCTGACAACTGTATACTCTGTATAATTTGCACATATCATCCTTAATCATAACATTATATCAAATCAACACCTTACTATATAGAATAATATGTAGAGAAAATTAAATATTATTCATAAAAAGTTGTGTTCTTATATCTTGTGTATGATGATACTTTGACATGTCCCTTAAGACCCTTTGGGTATATCAAATGGTATGTTTGGGTATAATAAGTTGTATATAGAAATAATTAATGATCAACAAAGAATCTATCGTTTCTAGTAAAAAAAGGGAATGTCATACGTGATTCGATAAATGACAACCTAGTAGTCCTTGGCCAAGGCATAATGAAATTAGAAAGGAGTTTTTAATTTGAATTATTTAGAGTTGTGCATTTTATAATCGATTTACATATAATTAAATAAAATAAGACTTGACAATAATTTTATGTCTTATGTTTAATTGGGACATTGTATGGTAGAAGGATTGAATTGTACGGTAACTATTATCTCAAAGGTTCTTTTATGATTAATGTTCAAATCTATATTATCTGGAAAGTCGTTGATCGCTAAGGGGGTTTACCCTTATTGTAGAATAAATATTATTTATTTAAATAAATTAAATAGTTTAATTTATTTATTTAAATAAGATCAGAATTTTTCTAATTGGTTTATTCACAACCTGTTTAATTTGGAGAACCTAAAGAGTTACATCATAAAAGAAAAATATTTATTTAAGAAGCAAATGGCATAATCGTAATAATAAGTTAAGTATATTTAATTTAATTTATGGTGATAGAATAAATTAAATAGCTTAATATTTATTATTTAATATTTTGAAAATGTTAAATATAAATTAATAGGAGAAGTCTTATTATTATTATTATTATTACTATTATTGTTATTTAATTCTTAAAGGAGTTTGGGAATTAATTAATAAAAGTATTCTTATTTATTTCTAATTGGATTAGGAATACAACTAATTACAAGAGTTTAATTAATTAAAAAAAAGTTATTCCTAAATAGTTTAGGAGGGTTACCTACATCTATAATAAGATGAGTCTTATTATAGTTTAGGGTTACACAAGTGATATACTAACAATTCCAAGAGTTGGGAGAATACTAATAATTATATAGAGATAGAAGATAGGGTTTTGCCAAACACCCATCTTCTTGAATACTTGTTCTTCCTTAGTGGATCACCTCCAGAAGCCAAACACTTGGGTGGCTAACGTTGATCAAAGGAAGGAATCAAACCCGGTGAATTTAAAGAGAGCACGAAGGATTTAGAGTTGAACTTGTACATGAGGAAGCTAGTTTCTACAAGGGTATGAATCTGATCTCCTTCTCTTTTATATTGAATTGATAATTAAGCACAAAGCATGATTATGGTGATGGTTTGTATGAAAAATTTTAAATTATGTTTTATCGCACTTCCGCTACTTTTATGTAATTAGATTGCATGATCGCACTATATACAAACCTAACAAAATTTTTGTCAAAATGGGTCGGGCTGGGGTCAAATCGAATAGGAGGGACGGAAATGCAAAAAAATACCACTTTAAGGACCTAACTGATGCAAAATGAACTTTAGTGACGACTTTGAAAGGGAGTGACAACTTGGAGAGTGATGAGTTGGTTTTATACCAACGATTTGATATCCGTTATAGCTTGTTTCTTTCTTACTTTGAGTTATTTTAGTATTATTTTACCTAGTTTCGTGTTATTATGTGCAGGATATGAAGTGAGGTGAAACCAAGGCAAAAAGGACCAATTGCAGGAATTTGGTAGAAAAGTGACCCCCGCCGGGGCGGGCATTGCCAAGCAAAAACCCCCGCTGGGGCGGGGGTGTAAAGTTGACACGCACAAAAGTGGATTGCCGCCGGGGCGGGCATACGGCAGGGAAATGTTACCAGTTTCCTGTTTGTACTAGGATTGTGCAGGAAAATAAAAGCTAATGAGTGTTGCGGCTGGGAGCATATAAAGGACCGAATATATGGCTATTATAGGGAGACTTGAACAGATCAAGAAGCCCTAATTGAAGGATTGAACGTGCACGGAGAATTAAAGCATCAAATTGACACGACGGATACAAGATCCGAGTGGAGAGCGGTGATATTGGTCTAGTGTCTACCTTTTCTATATCTTTTTATCTCGTATTCAGGATGTTTATTATGATGTGGATCATTGGATTTTACTTGTCTATGATGAACTAAACTCCATTTTAAGCCTACAACAGTTCTATGATTGTAATGGATGATTAAGAGTTTTTAAACTCAGTTTATGGATGTTATTCCCAGGTTATTCACTATGTGTGTGATTCATTTATATAATTGCTTGATCAACGATTATTCTGTTATTTCTTATGCACTTGTGAAGGAACATAGGGGATTAGAACTAAACATAGTGACATATGTTTGTGAATTCTGCATAGATGGAATTCGTGATTCATGTTTAGGATAAAAGTATGCCTTTACGTCATATGTAATCTGAAAGAGAACTTGATAATAAATTCTTATTAATTGTAATTCACATAGAAATATAGTGAATTGGTTAATTAGGATGTCTTACTTGAATCTATCATATGTGGATATAAGTGAGTATGGATATTATGCATCGTGATGTGGTTTTATCTACGTTAGTGTTTTCGATTAATAATCTGGGGTAACTGAACTAAACTGGGGAAAAGGATAAATATCAGAAATGCAATTATAAGTGAAGTTGTGGGCTTAATTCTCTTAAACTTGTTAAAGTCTCGATTTAGTGTTGCGATTGTGTTCAGTATTAATTTAGATATAAATGAAATCATCTTTTTGACTGATAGTTTGATAAAGCTGAAATATTACAAAGTTGGTAATTGTTTGATTGAACATAATTATTGTCTCTGTGGGTACGATACTTGATTTATCAGTTTATTACTTGTGGACCACGTACACTTTCATGTTGCGCGTAGAAAATTCCCAACAAGTTTTTGGCGCCGTTGCTGGGGATAGTAATTGCGTTTATTACTTACAATATCGATTTAAGTAGATCAGTTTTAATTAAACATATATATATATATATATATATTCTTATTTGTGTTTGTTTGGTTATTTCAGGTACTTTCGAGTAGTGCATGCAAACTAGATCGAAGAAGCCAGAATTGTTGCCCTTGGAGGACGACATCGACAAAAGGTTTCGGAGGTTAACTAAGTGGATTGCAAAGAATCAAGTGGAATTTGAAACACCCAGAACAAACATGGCAGAATAGCAACGGGAAGACAAACCAATGAAGGACTATGATATACCAAAGATCTCAAAAATTCACTCAAGTATAGCCAGGCCAGCAATCAATGCAAATAACTTTGAGATTAAGCCCTGGACAATACAGATGGTGCAGAACACTTGTCAGTTTGGGGGTCTTCCGAATGATGATCCGAATAGTCATATTTTCACTTTCATCAAAATCTGCGACACATTTAAGGTTAATGGAGTATCAAATGATGCGCTCAAGTTAAGGTTGTTCCCCTTCTCGCTCAGAGATAAGGCGAAGGCTTGGTTACATTCTGAACCACCGAGGTCAATCACGACATGGAATGATCTAGCACAGAAGTTTTTGGCCAAGTTCTTCCCACCATCAAAGACACATAAGATAAGGACAGAGATATCTGCATTTTCACAGTACCAAGGGGAGCCACTCTATGAAGCATGGGAAAGGTACAAGGAATTATTGAGGGAGCCCACATCACGGATTCCCACCTTGGATGCAGTTGAGTATTTTTTATAATGGAGTATCGAGTCAGATACGGTCTAGCATTGATGCAGCATCACAGGGAGCTTTTCTGACAAAGAGATTTGAGGACGGATGGGCATTGATAGAAACGATGGCTGCAAATGGGTACCAATGGCCGACTGAAAGATTAACTCAGCCCGCAGCAGCAGGTGTACTGCAAGTGGATTCTATGACAGCCATATTGGCACATTTATCAGCATTACAAAAGGGGATGGAAAATCTGCAAAGGGGAAACATGCAACAAGTAGCAGTCATATGTGAACAGTGTGCAAGGGAACACCCGACGGAACAGTGTGCAATTAACTTAGCGTCAGTTCAGTTTGTGGGTAACTATAATAGACCAGCCAACACCTACCAGAATACATACAACCAGGGGAATAGGAACCATCAGAATTTTTCATGGAGCAATAACCAGAATCAAAACCAACAGCAGGCTCCAAGACAAGCATACCCTCCTGGTTTTCAGAATCAGCAGCAACAGGCAGTTCCACAGCAAGATCAAAAGTTTAATTTGGAAGAGATGTTGACCAGACACATAACAAGTCAAGAAGCAATAATGATCTCAAAATGCAGCAATTAGGAATTTAGAAAATTAAATAGGACAGATGGCGATTGCACTAAATAGCCGGCTCCAAGGATCTTAGCCAAATGACATAGAGAAGAATCCGAAGGGAGGACATGAGCAATGTCAAGCTGTGGCACTCAGGAGTGGAAAACAGTTAGCTGAGCTATATTTGGAGAAGCCGATAACCGAGGAGCAAGTCGAGACTACTAAGGAACAGACAGTGGCAAGGGAAGTAGGAGAAAAACCTGAGAAGAAGAAAAGGTAAGTCCACCGATAGTCTACCCTCCACCGTCGTATCCACAAAGGCTCCACAAAAATAAACTACAGCAACAGTTTACAAAATTCCTGGAAGTGTTTAAGAAGCTGCATATAAATATACCATTTGCGGAGGCATTAGAGCAGATGCCCAGTTATGCCAAGTTTATGAAGGATATCCTTTCAAAGAAAAAGAGACTAGAGGATTTCAAAACTGTGGCACCGACAGAAGAATGCAGTGCGATTCTGCAAAAGAAGCTTCCTCCAAAGTTGAAGGATCTGGGTAGTTTCACCATTTCATGCACTATAAGGAGTGTAACCTTCAATAAATGCCATTGTGATTTGGGTCCCAGTATAAACCTCATGCCGTTATCAGTTTACACTCAGCTAGGGTTACTATCCCTACAGTTGGCGGACAGATCAGTAACTTATCTATAGGGCATTGTCAAAGACATATTGGTGAAAGTGGATAAATTACTCTTTCTAATAGACTTCATTATCCTCAACTATGAAAAAAATAAGGATATCCCAATAATCATTGGGCGACCATTCTTGGCTACTGGCAGGACACTCATAGACGTGCAGAAAGTAGAGTTGACCATGAGGGTGCACGATCAAGAAGTTACCTTCAATGTATTCAAGGCCATGAACTTTCCCAAGGAAGATGAGGAGTGTTACCGGGTGGATATAATAGACACAGTGGTGGATGAGGAACAACTTCGGATACTAAATACCGACCCACTAGAGTTAGCTTTGATGGAAGATTGTGATGAAGGGAATGCAGAAATGATAGAATATTTGCAACTATTAGAGGCTCACCCGGGATCGAGTAGGTACAAACCACCAGTTGAGCCCTTGGAAATAGTAGAAGCATCATCAGACAAGATGAAGCCATCACTCCAGGAACCACCTTAGCTTAAACTAAAGCCCTTACCTAATCACCTCAATTATGTGTTTTTAGGAGATTCGTCTACTTTACCTGTTATTATTGCATCTGCACTTAACCTAATGCAGGAAAATAAGCTGTTGAGAGTGCTAAGGGAATATAAATCTACTATTGGCTGGACAATCACCGACATTAAAGGGATCAGTCCATCATTCTGTATGCACAAGATCCTCATGGAGGAGGATAGCAAGCCCACAGTAGAACACCAGAGGATGCTCAATCCTATAATGAAAGAAGTGGTGAAGAAAGAGATCTTGAAATGGCTAGCCGCAGGAATCATCTACCCAATTTCAGGCAGTGCATGGGTGAGCCCGGTCCAATGTGTACCGAAAAAGGGTGGTATGACAGTGGTGAAGGATAAAAATAATGAGTTAATACCAATAAGAACTGTGACCGGCTGGAGAGTCTGCATGGGTTATAGAAGATTGAATAAGGCAACTAGAAAGGATCATTTCCCCTTGCCTTTCATTAATCAGATGTTGGACAGATTAGCCGGACATGAATATTACTGTTTATTGGACGGGTATTTCGGGTACAGCCAGATCGTCATCGCACCGGAGGATCAAGAGAAGACGACGTTCACGTGTCCCTATGGAACCTTTGCCTTTAGAAGGATGTCATTCGGACTGTGCAACGCACCGGCGATATTTCAGCGGTGCATGATTGCAATATTTTTAGATATGGTGGAGCGAAGTGTTGAGGTCTTTATGGACGATTTCTCTGTATTTGGGAACTCATTTGATAGATGCCTCGAGAATCTGGTATTGGTTTTGAAGAGGTGTGTGGAAACGAACCTAGTTCTCAACTGAGAGAAGTGCCACTTTATGGTCCAAGAGGGGATAATTTTGGGCCACAAAGTCTCAGGAAAAGGATTGGAAGTCGACCAAGAAAAGTTAGAAACAATTGAAAATCTGCCACCGCCTACATCGGTAAAGGGTATTCGGAGTGTTCTCGGTCATGCTGGATTCTACCGACGGTTTATCAAGGACTTCTCAAAAATCACTAAACCACTCTGCAGTCTACTGGAAAAAGATGTCCCATTCAAATTGGATGAAGACTGTCGAGTGGCCTTTGAGCAGTTAAAGAAGAAGTTAACCACGGCCCTAGTAATCCGAGCACCTAATTGGACCAAGTCATTTGAACTCATATGTGACGCAAGTGATTTTGCAGTTGGAGCAGTACTAGGACAAAGACAGGATAAAATCTTTCATGCCATCTACTATGCGAGCAAGACTCTGACTGATGCACAATTAAACTACACTACCACGGAAAAGGAACTACTAGCAGTTGTGTATGCCTTTGACAAGTTCTGTTCGTACTTGGTGGGAACTAAGGTGGTGGTTTACACCGACCACTCAGCCATCAGGTATTTAGTTAAGAAGCAAGATGCAAAGCCGAGGCTTATCCATTGGGTGTTGCTACTCCCGGAATTTGACCTAGAAATCAAGGATAGAAAGGGGACAAAGAACCAGGTGGCCGATCACCTCTCACGGCTTGAGAACCCAAAGCGAGATGAAACAGACAAGTTAGCAATCAATGAGTTTTTTCCTGACGAGCAGCTATTTTTGATAAACGACGAGTTTCCGTGGTATGCGAACTTCGCAAATTACATGGTCAGTAACGTCCTCCCACCAGACTTGTCCCATCACCAAAAGTGAAAATTCTTATATGATGTAAAGTGGTACATGTGGGACGAACCATACTTTTTCCGCCAATGTGTTAATAAAATGATCCGGCGATGTATACCGAAAAGTGAAGTGGAGAGTATCCTACAGGCGTGTCACCCATCACCATACAGGGGACACTACGGGATTGATCGCACAGCAGCAAAAGTTCTTCAGTTAGGATTCTACTGGCCCACGTTGTTCAGAGACACACATCAATGCGTTAAGAACTGCGATAGATGTCAGAGACTGGGAAATATTTTGAAGCGGAATGAAATTCCACTAAACATGATTTTGGAAGTCAAGGTTTTTGATGTATGGGGGATCAATTTTATGGGACATTTTCTGTCTTCATGCAACAATCTGTACATCCTCTTGGCTGTAGATTACGTCTCAAAATGGGTTGAAGCGGTGGCATTACTGATGAACGATGCAAAAGTGATGTTACGATTTTTGCAAAAGAATATATTCACTTGGTTCGAAACCCCAAGAGCAATTATCAGCGATGAAGGGAGCCACTTCTGTAACAAATTCTTCACGGCTCTCGTTGCAAAGTATGGGGTCAAACATCGGATTGCTACAGCCTATCACGTGCAAACAAGTGGACAAGCGGAGGTGTCTAACCGGGACGTTAAAAGAATCCTGGAAAAAGTTATGAATCCAAATAGAAAGGACTGGTCAGTAAAGATAGACGATGCTCTGTGGGCGTATCTGACTGCCTACAAGACTCCGATAGGCATGTCTCCTTATCAACTCATCTACGGGAAAGCGTGCCACCTACCGGTAGAACTAGAGCATAGAGCTTATTGGGCAATCAGGAAGTTTAATTTTGATCTATAAGCGGCAGGTGAAAAGTGGTTGTTACAACTCAACGAACTAGATGAATTTCGCTTGCAGGCATGTGAGAATTCAAAGTTATACAAGGAAAAGGTGAAGAAATAACATGATCAGAAAATAATGTACCGCCAGTTTGAACCAAGTCAATCAATACTGTTATTCAATTTTCGGTTGAAGTTATTCCCTAGAAAGCTGAAGTCTAGATGGTCAGGTCCATGCACAAATAAAGTCGGTGTTCCTATATGGCGCCGTTGAATAATTCACCAAAGAATCAACCGAAACATTTAAAGTCAACGGACAACGATTAAAGAATTACTGGGGCAGAAAAGTCGATCGACAGGCAACCACGATCGACTTGGCCTAGACAAACTGAGAACAGGGAGTAGTCAGGCTGAAAGACTAAAAATCAAGAGCTCAATGGGAGGCAACCCATCTTTTATGTTAATTTATATTATATCTAAGTCGATTAATTAAATTCATTTAGTAACTTAGTAGTAATTGAGTCTTAAGAATGCATGTCTAACAAGCAAAAATTTTTGTGCAGGGATGGGTAGATTACAATACACATTCAAGTAAACGTTCAAGAAAAATCATTAGACGAACAAGGGAAAACCATTCCAGCAAGTCATCAGGAAAAAAAAATTACAACTGGAATCCCTGCCTAACCCCCGCCCCGACGGGGGGTATTAGTTCATTTTTACCAGCCCCAGCGGGCCCCTAGACAAAAACCCTGCATAACCCCCGCCCCGACATGCACTCAAGGCAAAAACTGTGTCGCCCCGGCAGGCCCCCTAGACCAATTCCCTGCCAACCCCTCGCCCCTGCTGGGGTTCAAGCTTAAAATGGCCTGCCCCGACGGGCATACAAAAATTCAGTTTTTAAAAATACTTTTTCGGCAGCAAAGTACATCACTTCTAAACATTTCAACAGACCTTTGGCTGCCGAGAGATATCGCCATCACGACGTGAACCTTCATTCAGGCAAGTTCAATCTCTTAATCTCTCAAGATCAATCTCCCAATCCAAAGCAATCACTATGGACTTATGAGTATCATCATTCAATCAACATCTCACATAAACAATCAAAGGTATTCGCATTCCAGTCAGTTTTTAGGTTAACAATTTTGGGGGATTCAACTTGTGTATTGTCTGTGGGTCTCTGACATAACACCAAGTAAATACAGAGATAGTGATTGTTCTTATATTGAGTGTGTTGTCAATTTGGGGAAACTCTAAGGAACAAACATCACCAACCAAACCCTAGAATTTCCTTACCCACCACCTGTTTGACACAAGGCCTCAACCAAACCAACTTCAGAAAACTCATCTTGAGCACTTTAGCACCATGCCACCCAAAGCATAGAAAAGACAAAAGGGGGAGAGCTCTTCAGCCACACCATCTCGAGCCTTTTATAGGTCTAAATTTTGAAGTGAAACCGCTGCCGACAGGTTCGACTATTTGGCATCGAAGAAGCTTATGCCCGAGCGTGGTCTTAGGCCCTCGCCTACTGATGGGGAGATGGCTCTCCAAATTGATGAGTAGGGTTGGGAAACATTCACGGATCAGCCCGACGCGGCTGTAGTGCCAGTCGTGCAAGAATTTTATGCAAACGCTAAGGATGTGCAGCCATTTCAGGCATTTGTCAGGGGCAAAATGGTGGACTTCAGTCCCACGGCCATCACTGACAACTATAATTTGCATCGCTTAAATCCATGCCAATATCAGAGGATGCTCAAAAGGGGCCCAGACTATGATGAGATACTAGATCGGATTTAAAAATAGGGCACTGCGTGGTTCAAAGGCAAGAAGGGGGGAACACTGATCATGAGCTCTAGCCTAAGCCAGTACAGGAAAGTTTGGTACTCCTTCTTGTGTGCAAAGCTCCTGCCATCCACACACACCGGTGAGATCACTAAAGAGAAAATTTCGCTATTGTATGCTATCCTCAAGGACAAAGACATCGATATAGGCTTCATCATTAATTTTTTAATCCGTCGATGTCTACGAGGGCTGTTCTCGAGCGGACTACCACACCCTTCTTTGATCACAGGATTGTGTCGCCGTACCGGTGTCAAGTGGACGGCCAAGGAATCGACTCAGCCACCACTCTAGTTGCTTGACACGAGGATGATAGCCCGGTTTGGTAAATGGCCGATAGCACCACCACACCCTCACGGATTGGGTTTCATTTTCACATCAACCGAGGAAAGGCAACGAGCAACGGTCATGGCTAGGGAAGAGCCAACTGAGGAGGCTGGCGAGGGGGACCCACCAATGCAAAATGAGGGCACCTGTACTTTGCAAACTCTAGCCACTAAGCAGCAGATGGATGAGCATCGTCGACTATCTGACATGTTGGCGGCGCGGCAGGAACATATGTTCAGTACACAGAATCACTTTAACGCCGTCGTCGCGGATGCGTTGGCTAAATTGAACACATCGGCTGACCCATTCCAGTTCTCGTCTCCACAGCCATTGCCGCCATATACACCACCTCCTTACTCGGACTTCGATGAGGATGCTTGATACCGCAGGGAAGTCCTCCATACTTTAATTGCTTTATATTTTTTATCAATGAGGACATTGCTCTGTTGAAGTTTGGGGGTGTAGTTTTTAGTTTCATTAAATTGTTAAGACTTGCATGTAGTTAGTAGTTTAGTATAGTTGTTAAATTTTTATGCTTATTAATTATTGAAAAAAAAATGAAAAATCATAAAAAGACCAAAAAGAGTTAGTAATTAGGATTGTTTAGTCAGTATGTCAGTGTCAAGATATAGCAGTAGCCAATGATGAAACTGAAATGACATCAAAACATAACCAGTAATGAGAACTAAAACAGTGATGTACTTTTGGACCTTTACATGAATCCTTCCTGTTTAACACCTCTGTAATCGATTAGCACGATAAGCAACAATGTGGTCAACTTAGTTCGAAAAGCAACATAATTGTCGTCTAGACTACAAATTAGAGATTAATGACGGGAATTAAATAAACTGGTGAAGTGATGAAGATCGGACTAAAACCTAGGTTTGGGGGAAGATATGGGGGCTATCTAAAAATTACAAAAAAGAGAAAGCAAAGGAAAAATATCTGAAACAAAAAAAATAAATAAAATAGAAATGCATGAATAAACACCATGACTAGTTTAGTTTCGTGGCCTTTGGTACTCGAGTAAGTACGCCCTAGGGGATGTCTTTACACCTAGCGTCCTAAAGCCATCTGGCTTGGGAGTCGTTGGTTGAAAGCTCGCTACATGGGTATCACTGAAGAGCTTAAGAAAACTAAACATTGCACAGTCATGAGTAGAATAGAGATACGGGAAAATGAGCAAAATGCCCCCGTGAATGACTAAAGATAGGTAGTCTCCCATGTTAACTTCTGGCTTGGTTTATGAATGTTGGATTCACTTTATCTGGTATGTGTGATTTCTTGAATTAGAACTATGATTTCATTCTAAGATGCATATTATGTGGTATATTCGATCTGCAACTGAGTTTATTGTTGTTAAGTAGACACACAACAGCGATGTTGACAGGTATAGATTAATTGATTGGTCTGAAATGCAGATATATCTTTGGTTGGATTTGTTGGCTATCTATGATATCAATTCTCTGAGGCAATACTGGTTATATTCTTGCAACTTGACGGTTGCATTTTAGTGGGCATTGTATTGATATTGCATATGCATTGTTTTGCTTAAGGGCAAGCAAAGTCTCAAGTTTGGGGGTATTTGATGAGTTGGTTTTATACCAACGATTTGATATCCGTTATAGCTTGTTTCTTGCTTACTTTGAGTTATTTTAGTATTATTTTACCTGGTTTTGTGTTATTATATGTAGGATATGAAGTGAGGTGAAACCAGGGAAAAAAGGACCAATTGCAGGAATTTAGTAGAAAAGTGACCCCCGCCGGGGCAGGCAATGCCAAGCCAAAACCCCCGCTAGGGCGGGGGTGTAAAGTTGACACGCACAAAAGTGGACTACCGCCGGGGCGGGCATACCAAGGGCTAAAACTGCCGCCAGAGCGGGCATACAGCAGGGAAATGTTACCAGTTTCCTATTTGTACTCCAATTATACATGAAAATAAGGGCTAACGAGTGCTGCGGCTAGGAGCATATAAAGGACCGAATATACGGCTATTATAGGGAGACTTGGACAGATTGAGAAGCCCTAATTGAAGGATTGAACGTGCATGGAGAATTGAAGCATCAAATTGACACGACCGATACAAGATCAGAGTGGAGAGCGGTGATATTGTTCTAGTGTCTACCTTTTCTATATCTTTTTATCTTGTATTCAAGATGTTTACTATGATGTAGATCATTAGATTTTACTTGTCTATGATGAACTAAACTCCATTTTAAGCCTACAACGTATCTGTGATTGTAATGGATGATTAAGAGTTTTTAAACTCAGTTTATGGATGTTATTCCCAGGTTGTTCACTATGTGTGTGATTCATTTATATAATTGCTTGATCAACGATTATTTTGTTATTTCTTATGCACTTGTGAAGGAACATAGGGGATTAGAACTAAGCATAGTGACATATGTTTGTGAATTCTGCATAGATGGAATTCTTGATTCGTGCTTAGGATAGAAGTATGCCTTTACGCCATATGTAATCTGAAAGAGAACTTGATAATAAATTCTTATTAATTGTAATTCACATAGAAATATGGTGAATTGGTTAATTAGGATGTCTTCCTTGAATCTATCATATGTGGATATAAGTGAGTATGGATATTATGCATCGTGAGGTGGTTTTATCTATGTTAGTGTTTTTGATTAATAATCTGGGGTAACTGAACTACACTGGGAAAAAGGATAAATATCATAAATGCAATTATAAGTGAAGTTGTGGGCTTAATTCTCTTAAACTTTTTAAAGTCTCGATTTAGTGTTGCGATTGTGTTCAGTATTAATTTAGATATAAAAGAAAACATCTTTTGACCGATAGTTTGATAAAGCTAAAATATTACAAAGTTGGTAATTATTTAATTGAACATAATTATTGTCTCTGTGGGTACGATACTTGATTTATCACTTTATTACTTGTGGACAACATACATTTGCGTGTTGCGCGTAGAAAATTTCCAACAAGTTTTTGAATTTTTTTTAAAAAATAAATTACACAATAAGATCCATTGCAATCTTAAACAAAGAATTAGTTCATTATTATTGAATTAAAACTAAGAATCCACAATTGAATAAACATTAAAGATCAGAATAAAAGTAGAGAAGATAATAAATTTGTTGTCGGCAAATTCGTGCTCCTTCTTGCTCTTGATCTGGATCTCCAATAGCTTACAATTGCTTCATTCTCCAAATTCCCTTTCAATTAGGGTTTGTTATTTTATTTTATTAAAACTAAACTAAAACTCAACTCCTTTTAATCCAATTACTAAGTTATACTATATAATATATATATATATATAAGCTAATATGATACTTAATAACTAAGTTGTTGCCTCCTCCTTTTATAACAAGCTGCTCACGAAAATCCCCATCATAGGTCACGTCTGAGTCCATATAAGATATTTGATATAATATATATCCTAAGCTAATAATATTAAGGGTCCTTTACAGTACTATACAATAATTAGAAAGTAATTATAATATCAGTACATCAACAAAATAATTACAAAAATAACGCAATAAATTCAAACCACCTAAAATCAAGGAGAAAATAACTGCCATAATTAATAATTCAAATTCAAATATTTGGGATCTAACAACAAAAACAAATCTATAATTCAAAATTCAAAATTCAAATCAAAAGGATGAAAACCAAAAAATTATTTTCTCGTCATCTTCTTCCCTCGTCTTCCTCCGCCGTCGCCGCGCCCTTCCTCCTCCGCCGCCGCGCCCGGAGGTATCGTTGTGCCCAGTTATTAACATGTTTCCCCCAACTTCATCCTGGTGACGAGCGAGCCTGACTTTCCGGTTGTTCAACATGTTGATTCCACAAAATATAAAAAGAACTGAGAAGTAGGGAAACTCACCACAAAAGAAAATAATTTTTGCATTGGAGGATGAATTAGAACTGAGAACTGATTTTTTTTTTAAGATTTGGTTACCCACAAAAACTAAAATGGTTACCTTTGTATGAAGGTTTGGCTGCCAACTGCATCGCATTCAAAATAAATTGGTAACCTAATAAAACTGAATTGGTTACCTTGGTCTCAAGGTTTGGCAACCAACTGCATGAAGGTTTGGCTACTAACTGCATCACATTCAAAATAAATTGGTAACCTAAAAAATTGAATTGGTTACCTTGGTCTCAAGGTTTGGCAACCAACTACATGAAGGTTTGGCTACCAACTGCATCACATTCAAAATAAATTGGTAACCTAATAAAACTGAATTGGTTATCTTGGTATCAAGGTTTGGCTACTAACTACATGAAGGTTTGGCTACCAACTGCATCACATTCAAAATAAATTGGTAACCTAATAAAATTGAATTGGTTACCTTGGTATGAAGGTTTGACAACCAACTGCATGAAGGTTTGGCTACCAACTACATCACATTCAAAATAAATTGGTAACCTAATAAAACTGAATTGGTTATCTTGGTATGAAGGTTTGGCTACCAACTGCATGAAGGTTTGGCTACCAACTACATCACATTCAAAATAAATTGGTAACCTAATAAAACTGAATTGGTTACCTTGGTATGAAGGTTTGGCTACCAACTGCAATATGAAAAAATTACAAGTGTGGAAGTGGATTGGTTACCTTAGTATGAAGGTTTAGTTACCTTGGTATGAAGGTTTGATTACCTTGGTATGAAGGTTCGGTTACCTTAGTATTAAAGTTTGGTAACCAACTGCACTATGAAGGTAACCTACTAAAACTGACTTGGTTACCTTTGTATGAAGGTTTGGTTACCTTGGTATAAAGGTTTGGTTACCTTTCCAGAAAAGTACTATCTCAAGAAGGTAAGGAAGTCGAAAGCATTGAGTCTGTGGGGAAATGTTGCAGGTGGTCAAAAAGCAGAGGGGTTTTCGCTATTATAAGTTTAGTGCCTCATTGTGCAACAAAAAGAAGGTAAGGAATAGAATAATGCCTCGTTGTAAGGAACAAAAAATGGGTTGCAACCCGTAAATTGGTGGACGATATGTGACACCCCCGAATCCGGGTCCTCTAACCCCGGTCCTGTCGCCACGAAACAATACTAACATCCACCTCTAAACAACATACGATAACTAAAAATGCGGAATATAATAAACGTACGTCGTTCATTCAAAAGGTGTTACTAGTCCCAAGATTCGATAACCTTAATACATCAAAAAAAACATACCCTAGAATAAACATTAGGGTTCATATTACATTAATAGTAATAAAACAAATCACAAAGACAAAGTCTGCTCCTTGCAAACCATTCTAAATCTTTCCTTTACCATTGTCCTTCCTTGAGGGCTCGGGCAAGTCATGATATAGCAAGAATGAGCAACAAGTTTGCTCAGCAAGTTTAAATACAACAATAAAGGATATATCATGATGAATGGAAAAATATCTGATAATGATTTCAATAAAATGAATATCTTAAAGATTCAACTGATATGGATGTTAGAATGATTCAACAATATGTATGATTCAATACTATGAATATCTGTATGATTCAACGATATGAATATCTGTAAAATTCAACAACCTACATGATTCAACACTATGAATATCTGAAAGATTCAATAATCTGACAATTAAAAGCAAAGATAATAATTGCCTTTAGAATGACTGATAGTCGAGTAGACCTTGAACTATAACTTTCCAATGGGTTCAATAGCTAATTGACTTTTTGGATTACTGGCTTCTGGCTACAGAAACTTAGTACCTCGAGGAGATCAGCCTCGGGCACAACGTGAATATGCATAACACTTATATCTGCTTACTCGTATCATATATATTAGATACCTGGGCACACTCCTACATATGAGGGGTGTTCTGTTCCGTCTAAGGATCCTTACGATCAATTAGTTTGGATAGCTTTAAAGAAAACTTCATACACTAGTCTGACCGAGCAAAGGTTCAGACTCTTACTGACATAGTTCAAGAAATTTAGAACCTTGAATAATGTACAAGTCCAAGACTGTACGAGCTCAAATGCACTAGGTGCGGACATCAATAATATAAATGTGGAATAATTAATAAGTAATTAAACCACTAAATAACATGCTTGGAAATAAAGTTTATGCAATTAAGTAAACAACTTTCGATTCAACAATAACCTACTCAATACAATATGAGAAGGATAGAGAACTTGCACAAAGTGAAGTTTAGAATTTGCACAATATATGAATTTGTGTAAGTTCGGGGAACTTGCACAATACTCAACGTGTGAAGTTCGGGGAACTTGCACAATAATAGATTCCTTGCATAAAATAAATGCATGGGCTTAGACACTTACAACATCAAAGAGTGAAATTCGGGAAATTTCACCATAATAGATCCCTTGCATAAAGTAAATGCATAGGGTAGGACATTTGCTTACAACATTCTTTGAGTAAAGTAAAAACAAAGATAAGATACTTGCACAATATACGAGTTTGTATAAGTTTAGAGAACTTGCATAATAAAAAAATGAAGTTCGGAAATTTGCAAAATAACCAAAGTGTGAAGTTCGAGGAACTTTCACAATAACCAAAGTGTGAAGTTCGGGGAACTTTCACAATAACCAAAGTGTGAAGTTCGGGAAACTTTCACAATACAATAATAACCTGCTCAAAATACAATATGAGAAGGATATGAACTTGCACAATAAACGTGAAGTTTAGAATCTCGCTTACTCGAGTAATTGAATAAAGTAGTGCAAGGATTTAAAATACTTACACAATAAAAGTAGGGTTCGGATACTAGCTTACAATATCCGTTGAATAAAGTAATACAAGGGTCTAGGATACTTGCATTCAATATAACAATCAACTGAAGTTAGGAAACTTGCCTGTTTGCTCAGCTACAAATAAATTCTAGCTTTAATAAAACTGCGTTGGAACGACCTAATAATAACAAGTCGATCTCTCCAATTAGTATAAACTAATATAAGTTCACACATACTAGAATCTAGTCGTTATATAAATCTATCACATAAGATCACGTTCAATATCAAACATACCGCTTATAGCATCATAATATGTTAACTGTTAAAATCCGACTTAAGCAAATTATTTGGGTCTGAAAGTGTCCTGGCGTAACTCTAGCATGCAACTATTGCCATTAAACCAATACACATGCTTATCAAGTTATAATCTCCCATTCGAAACTAGCATGCTCGTCCTAATCCAATTTCAAAGTCATATGTTCATGCCAGTAATTCACATACTTTAACTAATACAAGTTCATGCTTCAAAGTTGATTACTAAGTTATGTTATCACATAACAAGGCTAAAAAATATTTAATATGTATGCTCGAGTATACTACATACATATACTTTAATCACGTAGTTCATGCTTCGGAAATTCATTTCCTATGAATACGTGCATATGCGAAATTCACGCTTTGACCAAACGAGGTTTATGTTAATATGCTTATAGGCATAACGAACTCTAATACACATGCTCTCATGGTCATAATATCATTCATATGGTATTCAATGCTATTTAGCTTCCATATTCTAAGTTTCTATTTGAAAAGTATACTAAGTCAAAAAGACAATACGGTACATGTAAAGTATCTCGTAACCGTTACTCACATGTATTAGCATGCATATAATAAGTCACATACATGTATTTAAGTGGTCACAATCTGAAGACATAAGTCTTGGTTAAGTTTACTTTGAAAGTCTTAAGTTTCTCTTTTGAAAGTCTTAACTTACGATCAAGTATGCTAGTGTGTTCTATCATATTAGACTTAGTTCTCATGTTTATAGAACACACAATCATGACCATGAAATCAGAATTCATACATACTACGTATACGTCAAAGTTCACATTTAAAGCTTATGTTGTTGTTAGTAACGTTCACTAATGAGTTCAACATGCTAATGCTTCATTACAAGTCATATAAACACAATTCAATGGATTATTCATGCATTTCCAAACCACACTAACATGCTTGCAAAATCAGAATACTAGCATGCTTCGCATATGTTGATGTTCGTTCATGAAATCTTAAGTTTATTTTCATAACTATATGTTGTTTCATAAACCTTGTATGCAAACATAGCAAAACACGTTTACACAATGTTAATATACTCATATATGTGTGCTAATCTAACTTACATGTTTGTTCTAACAAGGTATTACATGATGGCATGACAGGCTTGAAGCAGAAAACAAAAATCTGAATTGCAGGGCCTGCGCAGTTGCGCTGCAACCAGGCATAAACCCGGCGCAGCTGCGCCGGCTCCTGATCCTACCAAGACTGAACTGCTTCAGCCGTTCATCAGCCTAACTCAAAATTTTTCCAACGAAATTTATTCCAGCCACCATGCAATACATTTCTAACATGGTAGTAAAATATCATAGCATCTAATAAGCATACTCAAATCAATCAAAGCATGCTTAATTCAAGAATCAAGGAATTAGAATTTTACAGACTTTGAACAAAGAATGGGAGTATACCTCTGTAATTTCTTAAATTGAGTTTACTGCTATAATGATCCTTACAATGCTGCTATAATACTCTCCCAATAATATGAAAATCTCAGCAAATGAATGAAGGAGAAGGGAGGACTCTATTTATAGGATAATGGTTATACGGATAATATAATTACCTCCCAAATCAAACCCATGGATTACAAGATTACATATTGGTCAAGGAATGGTGGGTGAGTAGTTGGTGATTCCACTCATGAATCCCACTCCCTTTTGTATGATTAGCTATAGTTGTGAGGAAATTGAGAAGAGATATAGTAGGCTAGCTTCTTGCTTTCACGTGAAGAGAGAAATTGGGTTCATATTATGGGACAAAGTAATCCCAGCAATCTAGCAAGTGGGTGTACAGTGTATGCTAACACTTAGCTTATAAATATACATCTATACACATTATAAATATACTTGGGTTAAATAATACACACACATTTTATTTCATGTATACTTAGGTTATACATTTAACTAGTGTCACAATGTCATTTCAAATGAGCAACTAATAATATAATGTATCAGTAGTGTACATACATATAATCTATGTATATTTTCTATTAACACCAAATATAATACAATTGTATATTGCTCATTATTTATTACCGTAACTGTTATTATTATAATCATAACTTAATGAAATCATTATCAATTAATAATGTTTATTGATATAAGGTAATAGAGTATACATATTAATGTCTATCCATACATTGTCACATGCTCTTATGTACACATTAAATTTATCAATCTCACATAATACAATTAAGGTTACTATATAGTCTATATATAATATACATAGCCATATCAAAGGTCACATTGTATAATATACAATATAGATAACTACCATATATTAAAGGTTTACTATCGCATGCTTGTATAAAATAATTAACTAAGTAAATATAATATTATATATTTATTAATCTCTTACTCATTAATTATTATTTATTCATAATAATAATTAATCAACTAATTACTCCCAATTCCTTAATTATTATTTATTCAACAACAATAATAATTTCATACGTTATCAATTAATTACTCAAATATAAATAATTAATCCCGATTAAATCTCTACACTATATTCAAGAAATTTGAATATATAATTACTAACACTTTTATCAATATTCTGATATAAAAGTCTTAGGGTTAATCTACTAAGTTAAATAATCATTAGTGATTCCCTTTAATAAAAATCCTAGCAGTTATTCGCATAGGTTAATTCACAAAAGCACATAACCACATAAGGTTTAAATAAGTTTGAAAAATTAACACCTAAAAATTTAAAATCACATATAAAATTAATAAGGAGCCTAAAATTCCTGGTCGTTACACGATAAGTATACCACTATCGATTTCCCATTTAAGTCGGTGGATGGGTTTGGTCACACAGGGCCATTTGAGTTCAGAGAGATTGATGAGTTTAGAATGAATATTTTACTTCCCTAAAATCATGGTCTGCCTATCAAATAGCAAAAGACAAGGGTGTGGAGCTTTTGAGTGATCATGTGAGTGGAGATTTTACGCGAGCTTGGAATGAAGATGGCAATGACTGCAAAATCGTCAAGTTTCCTGTTCATTTGAGGATTGGGAAAGTGGGAATTCTAGCCAGGCAATCATGAAACTGGTGATGAGATGAAGAATAGAGATTGAAGAGTGGAGATTGAGGATAAGACAGTTGAGAGAGAGAGAGAGAGAGAGAGAATGGCGAGAGAGGTAGAGATAGAGAATGACGATTGACCCATCTAAATTAAAGGAATACTAATTGCATTAATTTTGTAAATAAATATGAAAAAATATAGTACTTTTGTAATTATTTTATGAATGTACTGTTGTTGTAATTATTTCTAAAAATGTACTAGAATATGTAATTGTTCCTAATATTAATCTACTAATATTAAACTAATGGACTCCCTACTCCTTATACCAAGTCACGTGCCTTTATTTTATATACTCCAGCTAGCAACCTTCATCATGCCCTCTTCTTTGCATTCGTCCAAATTGAAATAGGAAAAGAAGTCCAGCTTGGGCCTCTTCTTTTCTAAAATAGGTCAAGTCTCCTTATATCAAATGAATCTGCAGCTGGCACGCCTCCAGATCATTAGTCTAGCCCAATCCGAGAAAAGTAACCAGCCCACTTGTCATTGCATATGTTGCGTGTCCAAATCAGCAAAATAAAATCACAGCCCTCCTTATTTGCTTGTGTTGCACCCGTGGCCTAGTTGAAATAGGATCAGCAGCTGCTCCTTTTGTATCAGGTTACGTCACAATCCACTTTAAATTATAATAGCAGCCCACGAAAAAATCATGGCCCAACTTGCTTAGGAAACCTCCAGCTGCTGCCTTACGTCACCACGCATCCGTGTTAGAAAAAGGAGTCCAGCCCGTGAGCTACTAGGAAGGGACACGTGCCAGCTATACTCCCCTAATACTTATTGTTGCATCTGAATCCAAATCAAAGTAGGAAAAGTCATCAGCCACTCGCCCGTGCTCGCTCCTCTTTTATTGCACCAGAGTCCTTTTCACGAGTGGAACGCCTTCAGCTGCTGCATACCACCCGCCCCACCGGGGGTTCATTTTGTTATGCCCTGCCCCAGCGAGGATTCATTCTGTCTGCACTGCATCATCCCCGCCCCAGCGGGGATTCCCTTTGTTGAACAGCCGCCCCAGCGGGGGGTCTTGTTATAAAAGCTGAAATTTGGCCTTTTAAACTCCATTTTCATCTATTTTAATTCCTACACAAAATAATATAAATTCGAAGTAAAATGATAGTAAAATTACTTGAAAATTTTAAGACTCAAGCTATTAAGACTATCGATTAGTGGGTATTAAACCTACTAATCGGTTACACAACTGATAACCCACAGAAAAAACACAATTTAGAAAAAATTCATCCTTTAGCAATGATCCACTCAAACAATTAGTCAATATGAATTTGAACAGTGGCTTCAACGATTACACAACTGATAACCTACAGCAAATTTCAAAACAATGCTATGACTAAAATTTCAACAACTTTCATCAACTCCACATCTATTCATGATCCTTTAAGTGTATGTGTGCATCCAACTATTTAACTAGTAATGATTTAGATAAGATCAACCAATACTCATAAATGATTTTCAAAAACAACTCTCAAAACTTCTTATCACATCAATCTCCGCTAATCAACCGGATATTTAAACATTTAAGCACATATAAACCCTTCCCAAGTATTTCAAAGCTACTCTTTTCTCTTTTGTTTTTTTTAGTGAGTGCGTTTTACGCTCCATCTCACTTTCCATTTCCATTAAACGAGTGTGTTTTACGCTCCATCTCGTGCCTGTGTTTATGGGAAGTGCGTTTTACGCTCTATCTCGACCCACCACATGCTTTAATTATTCAACTCGGGAAGGTTCAAATTTTTCTTTTTTCAAAAATATCCCAAGATTTCCCCCAAACTTATGTGAGTGCCTAATTTTCACTTTGAATGATACTTAAATAAGGTCTCTCAAGATGCAATGATATATTTCATAAGAATTTAGCCAAAAAAATTCAATTCCAACTGGCTAAACAAATGGATATGTGTAAAAAAAATTCAAAAAATTCGCAAGTAGTGTGAAACCAACTAATCAGTTAAAATATAGACTAAACATGTTCATCAATTCTCCAAGAGTTAAAAATTAACCACCCTCTTATCATAGGCCACAATCAAATTACATCAAAACATTGCCCAAGTGAATGCTAAACATGATAAATACCCCCAAACTTAAAACAGACATTGTCTTCAATGACTAAGATAGGAAAAATTAAAAGAGAGGACTTCCCTGAAAATATAACAATTTTCCTCTTTGTCGGCTAAGTTTGAAGAATAGGCTAGGCACATTTGAATGAATCGGGCACCACACTCGAGTTAGACTTGACTAACCTGTGAGGTGGTTATATTTACTTTCGTGTTCTTGATTAACAATTCAGAATAGAGAGAATAATTGATGAGAAGTGTGTTAGATTAAATGAAGCAATAAGTCAAGTTGTGATCTTAAATCTCCATAATCTGAATTTAACTAGTTGTAATTAGTGGTAGTTAGAAGTAGTTTAATTATATATTGAAATTCATTCGTTTAAATAAGATTGAGTTAGTTACGGGTTAGTACTTGGTGATTCTTATTAAATAATTCCTCGTGGGAACGATACTTTACTTTCACTTTATTACTTGTTGACCATGTATAATTGCGTGTTGTGCGTAACTAAATTTTACCCAACAAATTTTTGGCGCCGTTGTCGGAGAATTAATTAATAATTATTTGTCAATATTAATTTCAATCAAATTAGTCTTAATTTAAACTTTTTTTTAATTTTTTATTTATTTAATTCTCTTCCTATCTAACTCTCTTTTTAGGTACCATGGCTGAATTCAATTATCAATGGCCCTATTCGAGTACGACTCAACCAAGGGATACAGGGATTGATGAATTTATATTAGCACAGATTGAAGAACTTTCGAAGACGTGGGAGGTTATCACAGCCCAACGTAGGATAAAGATGGCAGTAATTTGCAATTATTATGCTGGTAACCATCAAAGTCATCAATGCGCCGTCAGTTTTGAACCGGTACAATATAGTGGTGATTACCTCAACAACTATGCGTATCCTAACTATCACCAAGATTGGGGGTATCACCCGAATTCTTCATGGAGCTACAATTATAAAGACCACTACTACGCTCCAAATCCATCATACACACCGAAATTTTCATGTCCAGCTCCATTGCCACAAGAAGAAAAGCTAGGTTGGGAAGAGGCTTTGGCCAGAATACAAACAGAAAATGAGGTGGCGACAAAATCTCTAATGGCGAAAATGAAGAATCTATCAATTCAAATAGGATAGATAGCAAGTGCAATGAATAGCCGGCCCCAAGGAGCTTTGCCAAGTGACACAGAAAAGAATCCGAAAGCCGTGAACAACATTCCTCCAAACACTTGTTCTAATTACATGGATTCTGAAACAAAAATCGATAATTCAGAGTTGAGGGAATGGTGGTCCAAGTTCATAGCAGACATAAAGGAGAGGAGGATAAATCAAGAGAGGTCAATTCGAGATCAAGAGTTATCAACTCAAAATCTTAATAATCAGATGAAACAACTCACCAACGCCTCAAACAACTGTCCTTCAAACACTTGGCGTAATGACATGGATGACAAAACTGACGGAGAACCCGAACCAAATCTGCAACTGGAAGAGCCACAAGATATAGAAAAGTGAGGAGACAAATGCGGATAATGAAATAGAGATCAACGAAGATCTAAATGGGTCTCCACCAAAGATCAAAGAGCCAGTCAGATTTGCAAAGCCCTACCTGCTTGGTAGTCATGTCGTCGGCAAAGTTCTTTATAACATAAGAGCGAGTACACTTTTGAAGCCATGGTGGGACGAGAAAGAGAAGATAGACGAAGACCACATTGTGTGTGACAAGTTCCATGCCCCAAAGTGATCACATACACAATGGAGAAAACTGTAATACCCGAGAATTTTTGAATATTAATAAAAGCATATGTTAATGGAAATGAGTATTTATTTGAAAATAAATGATTTTGTGTTATGAGATGAGTTAACTCAATTATATTAAATTGAATATTTATAATAATTGAGAAATTATGGAGTTTGCGATAAGCTCGTTAAGTGCCTTGTCTGGCACTGTGATGAGAAATATTAATGATTATAGTAATTAACGAAGGAATTATTAAGTGAACAATTAATCTATATTAATTATTAATTGTTAATGTAGAATATTAATTAATTATTATAGAATATTAATGGTGATTAATTAATAATATGTGATTATTATTATTGCAAGAAATATAATAATAATAAGTGACGTGTATATAAATATAATAAGATTTATACTTATTTACTGTGATAAATAATCAATTGTTGTGAAAATTAATAATTATATTAATTGACGAGGAACGGATTAATTAACATTAATATTAATTAATCGATGAGATGAATAATTTATTTACTTGTTTGACATTAGGAATAATAAAACAAATAAGTAAGTTATTAATATAATAAGGTTGTATTGATTGTTATGTGCAAGTATGCAATAATTAATTATATGAAGTATATGGGATACAACTATATTATATAGTGTAGTGCGACATTTATGTGACTATTCTATATATAGAAACCATATATTAAGATTTATTAAGCTATATGTTATGAATACATCATGATGCTTATATAACAATATGTATGTGGGTATACATTAAAATAATATATCATGAACATATTGTAAACAAGTATTTTTAATAAAGAAGACAATGTAATGTGATAATATCCGGTTAAAATATATCGGTAAGATAAAATGTACATGAATTATATGTGTGCAAATTACACTTACTACATTATATCAAATTGCCTTGTGACACTAATTTAATACCTAAGTGTAGATAATATATGTTATGCTTATATGTTATAACATGATATTGTACAAACTTACTAGAATGCTGAGATTGCCTTGCCTTGTCCCTTAATGATAGTCACATTCCCTTCACGTGTTATACTCCAAGCTATCCCAAGCCTACTCCTCTCCTCAAACTCAGCATTCCATAGCTCATGTTGAGCAAGGGAGTGGGAAAAATGATTAAGCTCACCAACTAAATTACCAACTCTCTATTAACCTTCATGCAAATCTTCTATCACTTGGTTTGATTCAATGGAGGAATCCATTGACTGGTTCATAATTTTCCTATATATATAGCCCATATCTTCACAAATTCTTTTGCTGATAATTTGCTTAAGTTAAGTTGAGAGTAATACATATCAGTATAGTAGCATTATGAGTGGGAAGTAGCAGCAAGTTCACATTCGTTTGACAGAGGTATAATTCCAAGTTTTGTATTCTTCATTGCCACTCTTGTTCTCTGTCAAAACTTCATTTCTTGATCATATAAAATTTGGTGACAATTGGATGTTAGAATGCTTGTTTAATTGTTATATAGTCTTATAAACATGTTTAAACTGAAATGTAGTTGAGTAGAAACGAATTGGTTGTGGAATTTGGGAATTGACCTAGTTTTTTGTCGTAGCCGACTGCTCTCTGGGACGAACCAGACACGGCGCAGCTGCGCCGGTTTAATACTGTGGCGTAGCGTAGCTGCGCCGGTCACTGGAAATGGTTGATTGATTTCTGCTTGTTTCTGTTAAGTGCTAGCTTATAGTACTAATTTAGAATAAGCATGCTAGCATGAGTGATACATATATATGGATATATTGAGACAATGTAAGCATGTTTTATTAATAGTTGCACGTGGCTTCTCTCACTTTCGTGTTCTCAGCTAACAAACCTTGACGATTAATTTGACCTAGTTGGAAGTATGTCGACTTAAATGAATCATTAGGAAAAATTGGGATCTCAAATCTTCATTATCTAGTTTTACTCTAGTGTTAAATAGGTTTAATTTACTTGTCTAGTTAATTTAGTTTTTAATTAAAACCCTTTACCGCTCGTTTAAATAAGATTGAAATGATTATGTGCTAGTGATTTGGTGTCTTTTATCACTTCATTATCCATGGGAACGATCTTTACTTACTCTTTATTACTTGTTGACCGCGTATACTTGCGCGTAATTATCATACCTATATCGGGACAACACGGCTCAACTGAGCACCGGATCAAGGATTACCCGAAGAAGGGAAGCGGCGGAGGAAGTGGCCAACAAGGGGTGGCAGCAAATTAATGATCGGCGGACCAACATAATCCAACCTCCCAACCGCAAGGACCTTTAACATGACCGTCCAAGACGCAGTAGCTGCGAAGGACGTGGTGTCAGGTATAATCCCAATCAATGATATAAATGCATATGTATTATTTTATTCGGGTGCCACCTATTCTTTTGTATCTGAAGAGTTTGCTAGTAGACTTAATACACCCCGAGAACGATTAGGGAATCATTTGAACATAGAAGTTGCAAACAAAGAAGTAATCCCTGTAGAATACGTTTATCGAAATTATCGCGCAAACATTAGAGATCATGAACTGAGTGTAGACTTGATTCCAATTAGATTGGGAGAATTTGACGTAATATTGGGAATAGATTGGTTGTATAACCATGCTGCAATAATTGACTGTTAGAATAAATGTGTGAACCTTCAGACTCCGAATAAGTCTAAGGTAGTGTTTTATGGTAGCTCATCGCTTAAGCAATCGTGTTGCCTTACGATGATGCAGGACAAGAAATTATTAAGGAAAGGATGTATAGGTTATTTAGCTTACATTATAGATACTCGAAAAAAGGGAGTAGAAATTAAGGATATATCCGTAGTGAATGAATTCCAAGATGTATTTTCGGATGATCTGCCTGGTCTTTCGCTAGACAGAGAAATCGAATTCATAATAGACTTAGCACCGGGAACAACACCAATTTCGAAAGCTCCATATCGTATGGCGCCAGTAGAAATGAAAGAATTGATGATACAATTGCAAGAGTTATTGGATAAGGGTTACGTACGACCGAGTGTGTCTCCTTAGGGAGCACCAGTGTTGTTTGTTAAAAAGAAGGACGGATCGATGAGGCTCTGTATCGATTATCGAGAATTAAACAGAGTAACGATCAAGAACAGATATCCGTTACCAAGGATAGATGACCTTTTTGATCAACTAAAGGGAGCAAAGTGTTTCTCAAAGATAGACCTACGGACAGGTTATCACCAACTAAAAGTACGGGAAGAAGACATACCAAAGACTGCGTTTAGAACCCGGTATGGACACTACGAGTTTTTGGTAATGTCATTCGGATTGACTAATGCTCCGGCAACATTCATGGACTCGATGTATCGAGTTTTCAAGCCATACTTGGATAAGTTCGTGGTGGTTTTCATCGATGACGTCTTGATCTACTTGAAGACGAAATAAGAGCACGCTGAACACCTGAAACTTGTTTTAGAGGTGCCAAGGAAGGAGAAGATGTATGCAAAGTTTTCTAAATGTGAATTTTGGATGGAGAAGGTTCAATTCTTAGGACACGTGGTGGATAAGAATGGAATCTCAGTAGACCCTGCAAAGGTCGAAGCAGTAAGTAATTCAGAGTAGCCGAAAACACTAACAGAGATAAGGAGTTTCTTAGGGTTAGCTGGGTACTATCGAAGATTTATCTAGGATTTTTCCAAGATAGCAACCCCGTTGACCAATCTAATGAGGAAGACGGTGAAGTTCGTGTGGACGGACAAATGCGAAGAAAGTTTTCAGGAGTTGAAGAAAAGATTAAGCGAAGCGCCTGTGTTGTCACCACCAGACGATGCGGGAGGTTTTGTGGTGTATAGTGATGCATCGCACAAGGGACTTGGCTGTGTGCTCATGCAACATGGCAAGGTCATTGCGTATGCATCACGAAAATTAAAGGACTACGAAAAATGATACCCTACTCACGATTTAGAGTTAGCGACAGTAGTTTTTACGTTAAAGATTTGGAGGCATTATTTGTACGAAGAGAAATGTGAGATATACACGGACCACAAAAGTCTGAAATATATCTTCTCACAAAAAGAGTTGAACATGCGTCAGAGGAGGTGGTTAGAATTAATCAAGGACTATGATTGTGATATTCTTTATCACCCAGGAAAGGCAAACGTAGTTGCCGACGCTCTGAGCAGGAAAGGAAGGGAGAAATTGTTTCACTTAACGACTCAGGAAGAGTTAATAAGAGAAATGGAGAAGTTGAAAATAGAGGTAAAGGGATCAAAGAAGTCTAAAGAAAAGTTATTTGAAATGGAAGCTCGTCCAACCTTGTTGCATAGAGTGAAGGAATCACAAGAAAAAGATGAGGATTGCGAGAAAACCAGAAAGAGGATCGCAGACAATGAAGAGGAAAGATTTAGAATGGATAAAGACGGTATCTTGAGATTCGATGGAAGAGTGTGGGTACTAGCGGTAACCGAACTAAGCGAAGAAATTTTGCACGAGGCACACAATACGACGTATTTCGTTCATCCGAGAGGCACAAAGATGTACCGAGATTTGAGGCAACATTTTTGGTGGCCCAATCTAAAACGGGAAGTCGCAAAGTATGTTAGTAGATGTCTAACTTGCCAACGAGTCAAAGCAGAGCACCAAAGGCCGAGTGGTTTACTACAACCGTTGGAAATACCAAAGTGGAAATGGGAGCACATTACGATGGACTTCGTAGTGGGACTTCTAGTCACACAGAAGGGTTATGATGCCATTCGGGTTATCGTGGATCGACTAACGAAGACCACACATTTTCTACCAATCAAGATCCGATACAGTTTGAACCAGTTAGCAAGCCTATACGTAAAGGAAATTGTTTCACGACATGGAGTGCCGGTGTCAATTATCTCTAATCGAGATCCGCGCTTCACGTCAAACTTCTAGAGAAGCTTGCAAGAGAGGGTGGGAACACAGTTGAGATTGAGTACTGCGTATTATCCACAGACAGACGGACAAAGTGAGCGAACAATACAAACGCTGGAGGACTTGCGTGATGGACTTCAAGGGAAATTGGGATGACCACCTACCCTTAGTAGAATTCGCGTATAACAATAGTTACCATGCGAATATCGGTATGCCACCATACGAAGCTCTTTACGGAAGGAAGTGCGGAACGCCATTATGTTGGGACGAAGTCGGAGAATGACGAATTCTAGGACCCGAGTTAGTACAACAAACCGCAGATGTGGTGACAGTGATAAGAGCTAGACTAGTAGCAGTTCAAGATTGCCAGAAAAAGTACGCAGACTTACATCGACAAGATCGAGACTTTAAAGTTGGTAGTTACGTTTTCTTGAAAGTATTTCCATGGAAAGGAAAGATACAATTCGGCAAGAAGGGAAAATTGAGTCCGAGATTCATAGGACCGTTTGAGATACTGAAGCAAGTGGGTGAAGTGGCATACAAAGTAGCATTACCACCTGAGTTGGAGCACATCCACAATGTGTTTCATATCTCCGTGTTGCATCCGTACAAGGCCGACTACAAGCACGTGATTTCTTACGAGCCCATTCAAGTGGAGAAGAACCTGACATATGAAGAAATTCCTGTCCAAATATTAGATAGGAAAGAGCAAGCCTTAAGAAATAAAGTTATATCTTCTATGAAAGTACTTTGGCGAAACCACGATGCCGAAGAGGCTAAGTGGGAATTAGAAGATAGGATGATGAGGGACTATCCCCATCTATTTGTGTAACCTTGTAACAATTCCAAGGACGAAATTTTTATAAGGGTGGGGGGGGGGGGGGGAGGATGTAAGAACCGTGAATTTAAGGAATAAATATTAATTTTGATATTAATAAGAAAATGAATATTTATTTGAATATAATGTTTACGTGTTATAAGATGAGTAATTCAATTAATTCAAATTGAATTTATAATAATTGAGAGAAAAAAATGTGGAGTTTGTGATAAGCTCGAAAAATGCCTTGTGTGGCACGATAATGAGAATTATGATGATTTAATTAATTAAAGAAGAATTAATAAGTGAATGATTAATTAATAATATATTGTTAATTAATTGTTATTATGAGTAATAGCATATTAATGAATAAATAATTGATTAATATAATAAGATTAAGGTTTGTTCAATTAATTTCTAAGTGTAACGATAGGTACTCACATATTATATAATAACTACATGATATAAAGTATAATGTGGCATTTTGATATGACTATGTAATATAGGAACTATATGGTAAAAGGAAGTAAGTCACATGAAATACATAAATGTACCCATGAGAATACATGCTATATGTACATTGTGCAATGTTGAACCAAACTATATTATAAAGTGTAGTGTGACACTTTAGTGAGACTATATAATATGGAAACTATATAGTAAGATTAATGGAATGTGTAAGTTATACAAATGATGTCTATGTGACCATGTGTTATGTGTAGTGCATTAGAGTGTACTTTATAAAATATTAAATTTGACTATATAAATAATTAATATTAATGATTAATTGAAATAATAAGGTTTATGATAATGTGGTGTATCACTACTCAATTAAATCATAACTTGACATTATCAAAATGTACATGGATTATTTATTGATGTGTGTACATGTACCCCAATTTGCTACCATGTAATATTGTAATGCCATTAAAATCTAAGTATGCACCCAATTGAACTTAGACCTAAGCATATATGAGTGTATGTATAATAACCTAATTATTAGTGTTATTTCATTCTTGCAAATGCTGAGTATTAGCTAGTCCCAAATTGAGAGTTATTTCCTTCATTTCTTCTTCACGTGAGTAGCTTATAGCCTAGTCTAGTCCCTTCATCTCTCAAATTCAGCAAATTAGCAACAATGATGGCAAGGGAGTGGGTTGGAGTGGTTGGTGGCCACTATTCCACCAACTATCCAATACCCAATGAACTCTCCTTCCATCTCTTAGTTTAATTCTATGAGCAAAGGCTTGACATGGTCCTTCAAATCTCTATAAATGGAGACCTCCTCTTCCCATAATCTAGTTGCCAAATTATTTGCTAAGTGTTGCAAGAGTGAGTTGAGGACATAAGCTGAGAATTCAAGCAAAGCTCTGTCCAAATTTAAAGCTCAAGAGGTATAATACTTACCCACTCTGAAATTCAATCAATTGAAATTGCATAATGTAGTTAGAATTAATGTGTGGGAAATGCTAGTATGAATTGTAGAGTGTATATATATGTTAGGTATGCAAAGTAGTAGTATGAAAGCATGCTAAGTGAATTATATTGAAGGAATTTGTTGAAGCTCTATTCTAGCAGAAAACTGTCTGGGCTGGAACCAGAGGGCACGGTCGCGCCCTTCTGCAGAACTAGTTGATGATGTTTTGTGGTTTCTAGAATATTGAGCATGCTAGTACAACTTAATTAAACACCTTTACATCCCTGACATACTGGTTTAAGGGACCTTGCATAGAACCACTTACCAAAGCTTAGTTTTCCAAAGGAGACTTAAAGTTTTCAAAAGCAAACTTGTCGAACTAGAATACTTTGAGTTTTGAAAATTCAAGCATGTTTATGTGGTCTATTTATATGTATATGAAAGCATGATATAAGATATATGGACTTACCTTACATACTTGAATAGTTTTGACAATCTTCTAAGAGAAATCATAGAGTTTCAAATACGAACTTGATAAACTATGTGCCCTTTAAATTCTGAACTTGTGAGCATGTTTAGGTGGTATGATTATGTATATACAAGCATGAAATATGATATGTGTAGTAGCTTTGCATGCGTGGTTAGTTAACATGAGATTTTCAAGAGAAACCTTAAGAGTTTGGAAACTAGTTTTGTTGATAACTACCTTATGAACATTCTGAAATTTATGACCATCTTAATAACGTATCATATGCCTCTAGACATGATTGACATGTATGCCTAACTAGTCTTAAGTATTGTAAACTAGTTGAGCATGGTTTAGAACAAGTTTCAAAGAAGTGAAACCATAGAACATGAAATGCATGACTAAAATAACTTGAGCATGTTTAAATAAAGATTATTGACCTCATTGCATGTGTATAATGAGTAGACGCAAGAAACATTGTAATCGAACACGTTAAGCCTCGTTAGTCGGATATCGATAAGACGATGTTGAAAGCATGATGTAAGAACCAAACTTATCATAACATGTATGTTTCTGCATGTGTTATCATTAGAGTATGAGGGTGTGCAAGCTAG
This sequence comes from Panax stipuleanatus, assembly GCA_020205555.1. Lineage (NCBI taxonomy): Eukaryota > Viridiplantae > Streptophyta > Magnoliopsida > Apiales > Araliaceae > Panax > Panax stipuleanatus. Next base: position 66,575,314 of record CM035121.1, read on the forward strand.
GCCAAGCAATCTGATGCTCAGCTCTGATTTGAACTGGGAGCAGCGCGGCCGCGCCACTCCCTAGTTCAAGGCGCGGCTGCGCCACCCTGTAGAGGAGTCTAACTATTTTGTTTGTAATCTGAGATTGATGCAGGCTTGTATGGTTATCCTAATCTGTAATATATGTCCAGAACATTATTCAAAGTGTCAATGAGCATGATAAGATGAAGCCATATAGAATTGATAAATGTTTATAAACTTTCAAATGTTAAGTCAAGTGACGATTATGAATTTTGTTAATTGGTTTCATAATATGTTGTGCTACGTGTATGTTAAGTGCGTAATGACGAACGTAAAGGATTATACGACTAAGTTAGAAACTTGTGTGTATGTTTAACTTACATATTAAGTTTGTGTATCGAATGTACATAACTAATAAATGTCCTATATACATAACTATGTTATAATAGGATTCAAAAAGTGTTGATAAGCTATACTTTGGTAAACTACGCTTGAGGCAAGTACTCGAACCCTACTCTTTATTGAGCATTTCTTGAGCTTGTACTGTTATTGGCCGTACAAGTAAACAATTGAAAGTATGATTCTTGTCTTTTGACATAATGCTTCATAGTTGAGGTAGAATTATTTATATTCTTCGAACTTTGATTTCGAGTATTGAACTTATACTTGTTCTTATATACATTGAAAGAGCGGTCTATGTCATTTGATTCGGCTAAGACCTAAATAATAATTTGAAAGCGATCCAAACCAGTTGATTGGTGCAGAATCTTGTATTGACTGAGATTGTAATATTCCAAAATTTAAATAGGAATATTAATATAAACAGTAAATATAACTATGACTAATATCTTGTGTGATGTGTAGTTAACATTATTATTGGAATATATATATAATTATATATCAACACATAAGATATAACTATGTACAGATATATGGAAAGTTTTATAGGTAAACCCCAATTTATAGTTTATTTAAATAAGGAATTCTAACCCTAATTATTATAATAAATGGGAATTATAACATAATACATTGATAATGTTATATATTATGATGAATATATACATATATTAATTTAATATGATGTATTAAATATTTAATTAGAAAAGATTGTAAAGAAACCCTAATTAGGGATTAAGAAACCCTAACCCTAATTATAAAACCCTAATCTTAATTAAAAATCCTAATTCTAAACTGATAAACCCTAATTATTCATTATTGTTTTAAATTTTCTAAGAATAATATGAAATGACTAAATTACTCTTGGTTTTAATTGGAAAATTACCAAACTACCCTTAGTGTATGCGAAAAGACCAAAATGCCCTTATTTTGTTCTCTTATTAAACAAGATAGGAACAAAACTTTTGCTTGCAAGCAAAAGATTTGTCCCATGGCTCTACAACCTCTTAGCATGACAACACACCCTAACACATTAATTATCTAGGCTTAGTTGTCAAAATAAGAAAAAAAACTTAAGTTAACCCCACTTGAACTTTGGACATAAAGCTAAGTGTTAGTTCTTTAAACCCACGAATTTTACACCCAATATACATCATATATTAGTCCAGAAACCACACTTAACAAGCCAAGATCAGACTTAGAAAGGAGAAAAGAAAAAGTGATCAAAAAGGGCAAAAACCTAACCTTAACTTAATTTCTGATTTCTGAAGTTTTAATTGTTGTTGTTATTGTTTAGATATGTTCATTAGTAAGTTATTAAGTGAGCTGGGTTGCTAAAACACGAATCCATAACATTTAAAAGCATCAAAATGGAGTTTTAAACAAAACTGTCAAAGTTACAAAACAGGGTCTGACAACGAATGTCAGCCCTCTTATCTCGCTAACTGTTTGTTGTTTAGATGTTATGAAAGTTATTAGTTGTACTGTGTAGTGTTGTTAGCAGCCTAGAAGTGATATACTGACAATCGGAACATAGGATTAGGAGTTATAAGCTGTCAAAGGTCGTTGACCGAGCATGACTGGCTGCTTTCTGGGTAACCCAGAAAGCTTAAGAACACGATCTGACAGGTGGTTTGACCGCCTAGATCTTTTTCCTGTCAGTCTGGTTGGATGTTGGATGTTAATTTGATTGTACCTTGACATGAGTACTACATAACTAGAGCAGTGTCAATCCCTAAGAAGTCACTGGCCGAAAAATAGAAACGGTCAAGACCCGTTGACCGTCCAGGTTAGATTTCTGGGTAACCCAGAATTTTCAAACAACGGTCTAACAGGTTGTTTAAGAGCTTGGATCTTGTTACTTGTTGAGATATAGACTCTGTGACTGCTCAAACCATGTACCCTTGTAGTTAGTCTATAGAGCCCGATGACTAAAACACCAAAATATTAACCGGCTGGCAAGATATAAGACCCTAAAGGTCGTTGACCGGCGTTGACTGAACCTTTCTGGGCAGCCCAGAAAGGAAGAACAGCCTTAGGGTAGTTGGTTTGACAGATTGTGTAAACTTATAGATATATTTTTAAGTAGTGAATTAACCATGGACGTGTACTACTATATCAGTACTACAACTTCATCAAATTAGATTACCCAGAAACTAAGTTAATTGCCAGAAAAATTGAGTCAAACCGAGCTCTAGGCCGTTGACCAACGTGTTCTTGGCTGAGCCAAGAACACCTATAGCCACACTTCTGTCGCTAAAGGTCTTTAGCGACAGGCAATATTTGAAAAATTAATTTTATTAATTAAAATAATTAAAATAAATAGAAATAAATATTAAATAAATATAAAAAAATTCTGAAAAATCATTTTTAATTATAATAAACAATTTTCAATATTTTGACATAAAATTTTATTAATATTTAATATATTTAAATATTAATAATAATAAGAGTAATTAATAATAAATTACTTAAAAATAATATTAATGATTTAAAAATCATTTTAAATAATAATAATTTATTTAAAAATGATAATAATGATTTAAAAATCATTATTAAATAAAATAAATTATTTAAACATAATATGGATGAATTAAAAATTATTTTAAAGGGTTAATTAAATATTTAAAAATAATATTATTAACTTAAAAATTATTTTAAATGATATTAAATTATTTAAAAATTATTTTGAGCATTTGGAAATTATGCTAAATAATATCTGAAGCATATAAATAAGATATTAAAACTTTTCAATAAAATTATTGAAAAACTAATTCGATAACTATTCAATAAAGCTTTAAAGTACGAAACGGACTCCAAGATCAACCCAGACACTAGTATGTTAATTAGAAATTAATTACTATTATTTCTAATGACTGTTATAATATATATAGGTGGTGAATAAACTTTTAAATAACTTAAGTAGCCGATCGTGATAAAAAGGTAAGTTTTTCTAACTTCATTTAATCTCTATATTAAATGTAAGCCTTGTATATTGATATACGAAATTATTATAACTATTATTCGTGATATCTGAAATTTGAAAAAGGTTATGACTTATTGTTCAAGCATAACCAAAACATATGAACTGTTATTTGCGTAGATTGTTGTAATTTGATATCAAAGCATAGACTGTGGTAAAAACCAATACTGTTTGATACAAATATATATACTGATACTATCAATGACCGACAGTTTTATATTGTCTGGGTGGTTATTAATGACCGGCAGTTTGACACTGACCGGGTGGTTGTATAGGACGATATGCATACTCCGAGATGGTGTGGTTGGCCAAATCAACCCGGGTTGCTAAGTCTAAATGATTGACAGACGCTCGTAATATGTGGGGTTTGGCAGATCAAACTTTAGTATATATATGTGAAAAATACTATGAACTTTATGTTCCTTCATTTCAGATATTGTGTGAGTATAAACTGTAATTGTTTAAAATTTGCTGGGCATTTTAAAGCTCATCCTTGCAAATATTCTTTTCCTTTGCAGCTGCATTGAATATTCTGGAAAATCCAGGAAATAATACTTGTGGGTAGAAGTCTATGGTTAAGAGCGAATGTTTATTATAATACAAAGGGGTGTAATTCAGCATAACTTTGATGTAATAATTGAACGTTATATAGTCAAATATTAGTAAGTGATTAAGTTATTAGTTGCATGATGTTACTTTATTCAGGTTAAATAATATCAAGTACAATATCTATATGAACTATACATCTGAATGAAGGTATTGAATGATCTTGGGAGTTCTGTAAGCAGTGAGGTCGCTCCTCACTTCTAAGAACAATCTTATCATTTGTACTGTGAATGTTAGATAGATAGGAATTATTGATATGCAGGGAAAATATCTGTAAGATTATAAATCTATACATCCAAGTGAGGGTATCCAGACACGAAAATTGTTCTGACGAGAACTTTAACGGATTGAGATACTGTGAATTTTGGATTTATAGAAGTTATTGTCTTATAGAATATTTTCGTGAGCACCGAATCTGCTACAGGAAATGTAGAGAGTTTGGGGCGTCACAATTTTGGTATCAAAGCCTTAGGTTAGAAACCTTAGGAGAAAACCCTTAGGCTATAACCTCGGAAGAATTTAGTTAATAAAGGAGATAAGCTTAAATAGAGTTATTTCGAGAGAGGGAAAGTTATTAAGACAGTTAATAGATAAGAATACTAATAAAGTATTAAGTTATGATTTTTTTTTGGATATTAATCGTGTTTATAAATCTGATTGTAGGATGTCAGAGGACTATCAATTGATCATAGCAGAGCCAATAATTGATGCAGTGCCGTTGCAAGTAGTACTCCCTATCCATACTTGGATAGAATGGCCTTCAGAATCTAGGGTCGCTCAGGAAATTAAGTATATGGAGAAAAAGTTCAAGAAGTATGAGAAGATGGTAGAAAAGCTAAAAAGGAGGATAGCAAGGAAGAAGGAAGAACTTTAGACTAAGGATTTTTTTTTATATCTATAATATAGCTAGTGATAGGGATAAATCGCTAGTCGGATAGGCTATGTAGTTTACTTTCTGTTGTGTGTATAACTAGTGATCTAAAAAGAGTAACTAGATATGCATATATAGGTTTACCATGTGAAATACAAATTTTATTTATCAAATTGGGATGTTTAATTATTAATCGGTATTCATACTTATCTATTTGTTATATTTAGATAAATGGCACCAAGAAGAAGACTTCGGGGGGAAATTGAGGAGGAACGGGAAGAGACAAATCCTACACAAACCCTGGTAAATATTCTGGTAGGAGCTTTACAAGGAAGACAAGCTAATGCGATACCAGCTGCACCCAATAACCCAACCATAATTCAGTTTAAAGACTTTAAATTAGTGGGACCACCGGAGTTCAGAGGAACTGATGAACCCATAAAAGCTCAAACTTGGGTTATTGAGATGGAAAAGATGTTTAAAGTAACTAAGGTAAATGATGATCAAAAAGTAGATTTTGCTACTTTCTTTTTGAAGGATGAAGCTAACCACTGGTGGGAAGCCAACAATGGGAGAGCTGGAGAAGGTGCCACTAATTGGGATAAATTCAAGGAGTTTTTCTTTGCCAATTACTTTCCAACTTCAATGCATGATCGTATGGAGGTTCAATTCCTGGAATTGAAACAAGGAGAGATGACAGTTACACAATATGCAGCCAAATTCAACGAATTAGCTAGGTTTGCATCACATCAGGTAGATACTGAGGCGAGAAAGACAAGGAGGTTTGAAGGGGGACTGAAACCCCAAATTAGAAGTAGAATATCGGCATTTCAGGTGAAGACATTTGCGGAGATCCTGGAGAAGGCTATTATAACAGAGAAAGAAGGAGAAGCTTTATTACAATTTAATAAGGAGAAGAGGGTGATTACTGGAAAAGGAAACACGAGTGGGGGCAACAGCAACAACAATAAGAGAAGGTGGGAGGTAGCTTTTCCAAATAACCCTGGAAAAGGAGGTTATAATCCTAACAATAATGCCAACAAAGGAGGTAATAACAATAACAATCAAAGGTTTGAGCTCTGTCAGACATGTGGAAAGAATCACAAAGGGGAATGTTATTTTAAAGGGGAGTTTGATGTAATATTGGGAATGGATTGGTTGGGTAGGCATAAGGCAGTAATTGATTGCAAACGGAAACAAGTAAGTTTAAGAACACCCTTAAAAACAAAGGTAGTGTTTAAAGAAAGTTGTTCATCGAAGCAAGTCCGATGTTTAACTGTTATGCAAGCTAAGAGATTGCTTCGGAAGGGTGGTACAGGGTATTTAGCCTATGTGGTGGATACAAGGAAAGAAAGGGGAAAGTTAGACCAAATACCTATAGTAAATGAGTTTTCGGATGTGTTTCCAAGTGATCTACCTGGTCTTCCACTTGACAGGGAGATTGAATTTGTGATTGACCTTGCACCAGGAACAACACCAGTTTCAAAGGCACCATATAGAATGGCACCCGTAGAGTTGAAGGAGTTTCATGTTCAGTTACAAGAACTTTTAGATAAGAAGTACATACAACCTAGTGTTTCACCATGGGGAGCACCTTTGTTGTTTGTAAAGAAGAAGGATGGACGTTAAGATTGTGTATAGATTATCGAGAGTTAAATAAGTTGACCATCAAGAATAAGTACCCTTTACCAAGAATTGATGATTTGTTTGATCAGTTAAAAGGAGCGGAGCATTTTTCAAAAATTGATCTACGATCGGGTTATCATCAACTGAAGGTGAGAAGAGAAGATGTACAAAAGACCGCCTTTAGGACCCGATATGGACATTATGAGTTTCTTGTGATGTCTTTTGGGTTAACAAATGCACCAGCAGATTTTATGGACTTAATGAATCGAGTGTTTAAGTCATGCTTGGATAAATTTGTGGTGGTGTTTATTGATGATATCTTAATATACTCTAAGACACGGGAGGAACATGCGGAACATTTGAGGGTGGTATTAGAGATATTAAGAAAGGAACAACTTTACGCAAAATTTTCCAATTGTGAGTTTTGGTTGGAGGAAGTTCAATTTATAGGGCATGTAATTAATAAGAATGGGGTAGCAGTGGATCCAACAAAGATAGAAACAATCATGAATTGGGATCAACCAACAACACCAACATAAGTTCGCAGTTTTCTTGGATTGGCAGGGTACTATCGTCGTTTTATAAAAGATTTTTCCAAAATAGCAACCCCGCTAACCAATTTAACTCGAAAGGCTGTGAAGTATAATTGGACGAACAAATGTGAAGAAAGTTTTCAAGAATTAAAGAAACTGCTGAGTAGGGCACCAGTATTATCATTACCAGATGAAACTGGGGGTCTTGTAGTTTATAGTGACGCTTCACACAGGGGTGTAGGATGTGTGTTAATGCAACATGGGAAGGTGATCGCCTATACTTCGCGATAACTTAAAGATTATGAGAAAAGGTATCCTACTCACGATTTGGAGTTAGCTGCGATAGTTTTTGCTTTGAAGATATGGAGACATTATTTGTATGGGGGAAAGTGTGAAATATACACAGATCATAAAAGTCTGAAGTATATTTTTACACAGAAGGAGTTGAATATGAGGCAAAGGAGATGGTTAGAGTTAATCAAGGACTTTGATTGTGAGATCCTATATCATCCTGGTAAAGCTAATGTAGTTGCAGATGCATTGAGCCGGAAGAATCAAGAAAGATTGAATATGTAAGAACCCGAATTTTCAGATATTATTAAATAAGGATTTAATAAATAAAATTCTTAAACTGTGAGATGGGTTCGAATAATAATATATATATGTGATATGAGGTACGTGGTATTATATTACATAGGATAATATGGACTATGTAAAATGTGTTTTTGTGATTTATAAATATATTATTAATATATATTTGTTACTTATCGTAGAGACGATCCAGTTGAGATAAAGGAGGTGGATAAATTCCTATCGATGTTAAATAATTTATAGAATTATTTTATCATAGTAAGTTGGTGACATTAAATATCCTTAATGTATAATCACCATATTCTTGTGTATGTGTATTAATAACTAGTATGTTTATAATATAGGTTATTAATAGCACTTAAGCTATCCATGAATAGGTTTGGATAGTGAAGCATGAGTTAGTTAAGGAATTAACTAATAAGAATAAATATTAGTTAATTTAAGTTGGGAGTTATATTATGAAATAATATAATGAGAGTATTGAACCTTAATTAACTATGATGATATAGTACAGTGTTTAATTTACTTAAGTAAATGAGTGAATTAATATGTGTGTTGAATATGTAATTATAGTTGATACTTTTTATATATATTACTTAGAGTGGTAATATGTGAGAAAGTCTAATGTACGAATAACGTTAAATATATATACGTTATTAAAGGGAGATGGAAATCATTATATCTTTAAATGAATATTTGAAGAAATTATTTTGGGAACAATTTATAGAAAAGAAAGAGAAATAGTTATTATATATTTCTAATAAAGGATATTAAAATAATTTTTAATATTGAATTATGTTAATAAAAGAAGGAAATATTATTTTTGAATAATAATATTACCTTATATGTTTTTGTATGAGGTGTGTTTGGTTAATATAGTAAATATATTAAAACGTATTTGCTATATGTAATTAAATTGATGGAAACGATTTATTATAATAGAAAATAAACTTATTATCTATTTTCTATATATAATATATGTACATGTGTCGTACATATAGTTATTTGATATTATATTAAAAATAATATCATGAGACAATAAGTAAATTATTTTCTAATAACGAATGTGCTTATTTGGAGAAAACATAATATTTTATGATATGGCTAAATACATAATTTTAAATGTATTTTCAAGGGAGTTTAATTAATGAAAGGAAACTAAGTTATTTTAATATATTAAATAACTTAAGTTATTATTTGATCGTGAATATTATTATTGGAATAATTAATAGAGTATATATTAATTATTATAAGCGTAAAGGTTATACTTATTATAAGTATAATTAATTGAAGTAATTTAACATTTTAATAGCTTGAGTTATTATATTTTCGTAAAGGTTATATATAATATTTGAATATTCGATTTGTAAAATATTTATATGTGGACCTTGGATTTAATAGTTCTAATTTAATTGAACAGGTTATAAGTAGTAATGTGGTGAGAAATGAGTAAGTGATGAGAATAATGATAAGCTTAAGATTGAGCTTGTGAGAGATGCCTTGTGTGGCACAATAATAGATTCGGTAATGAATTGACTAATTTAATGATGGAGGAATTATTAATTAAATAATTAATCTAAATTAATTGTTAATTGTTATTATGATAATATGTTAAATTATTATGGCTAGTGATAGTATAATAATAAGGAAATCGATTATAAGTATAATCGGATTTGTGATGAGATAAATTGTCTTCTAATATTAATTATTGTTATGAACAATATACTATTATCAAGTAATTATTTGATAATATGATTAATGAGTAAATGATTTATAAATATAAAAAGATTTATATTTATTTAACGTGATAATAAATCATATAAAGTGTTAATCAATTAGCGTGGGAATTATAAGGAGTCTAAAGATTGTTATAGCAGCAAGTTCATCTTCATATAGCAAAGGTATACGAGTTGCTTCTTATTCTTCATTTCGTTTCTGTCAAACTTTTTATTCTTGAATTTTAAATTCTTGATTAGGTGGAGATAAATGATAATTAAGATGAGGAATGTCTACTTAGTTGTTATATGGGCTTATAAGCATGATAGAACTAATATATAGTGCTCATAATCGAATTGCTGTGGAAAATTTTGAGTTTGGGCTAAGTTCTGCCGAAGCAGGCTGTCTCTGCCCCTGGCCGGCCACCTGCGCAGCTGCGCCAGTTTTGTACTGGCCAGCGGCGCAGCTGCGCCGGTACCAGACTTGGGTTGGGCAAGGCCCTGCGCAGCTGCGCCGGTTCCTGATCCCAGTTTCTGCAGATTTTGTTCCTGCTTGATGTCTGCTAAGTGATAGATATTGAAAGAAATTAGGACAAGCATGCTGGTATGATTAATACATATATATGGACTTGTTAAACTAGTATGTGTATATTATATTCGGATCGCTTACGTGAACGATGAAGTTATAGTTTTGAAAATAAACTTAAGGTTTTATAAACGAATTTTGGCGTATATAAGTCATGTTTATATTCTGATTTTGTGAACCCGATGGTATGGTTTATATTGACATGAAATACATGTTTAAGGTGTTAATCACACTACCATACATTATTGATAGAAAAGACTTGTAGTTTGAAAATAGACTTAAAGTTTTATAAACGAACCTTGACATATACATATGATGTGTATGTTCTGATTTTTAAGGATGATTGTATGACCTAGTTATGCATGGAAATAGGTATGTCATGTGGTTTCAAACCCCTTTGAATACCATGAACCTCTTGGTCACTTTAGTGTGCGGTTCTAGAGAAAACTTGAAGCCTTGAAATTAAACTTAAAGGAACTTGTGTACTTAAAGTTCTAAATATGATAACATACGTACATGGCATAAGTAGATATAAAATGATTCGTAGCCTTGCATGATTAGTTAAGCATGACATTGATTTTTGGAGAATAAAACTTATGAAGTTTTGAAAGTAGAATGGTTGAACATAGAGTTACTGGCATTCTAACTTTATGAACATGCATGATAGGACTTATATGCCTCTAGTCGTGATTGGTATGTGCACCCCGCTAGTTAACAGTGATATGCACTGTGCGAGCATGTTTTGAAGATGTACTACACTAACTATAGGTAAATAGATTAGTTGTAGGCGGACATGTGTATATGAAAGATGATATTAATTGAGTATAGTTAAGGTATACCTATGCGTACCTAGCTATACTAAACGTATGATAAGAAAGTGAAACAAGGTTCTAAGAAACAAGTTAGACAACAATGTAATACTTATTATTATATTGAGAATGTATGGAAGTGTATAACTGATGGGTATGATCTCTATGATTAATATAACTGTGTAGGATTACACAAAGTGCAGAGATTCTTAAGCAGTTAAGTCGTAGTTGTTAAACTACAAATCAGGCAAGTCTTTCAGTTCCTATTTGATATATGAATTCAATAACTGTTAGTTGAATTATATTATGCTGTGATAATGTGAACATATATATGAACTGTATATGAGATAAATGAGATTGAAAGTTGATCTTTGATGATATACTTGTTATGTGAAAAGTAACATGCGTAGTAAATATAAACTATTTATAAATGCATGAACTGAGTATGATGTTATATGCTATGTGATGCATGAGGACTGTTAGAATTGCTGAGCTGTCGAGCTCACTCTTGCAAATAACCACTTTTGCAGGTTAAGGATTCACGGTAAAGATTTCGTGCTTCTTGATTGATAAAGATAGATAGTATCGCATTGAAGAATATTACTTAGAATATTTTCTGGACCATGTTTAGATTCTAGATGATGTACTCGATAGTTGCTTACACTGTTTAATACTTGTTGTATTGTAAGAATGTATTAATTAATACATAGAGGATATCGAGTTGAGTTGTTAATGTTTATACGATAACTCAGATAAGAAGGAATCATATTATATAGTTGATTCAAGATTTGTAATTGGTATCAAAGTTATGGAATCAATAAAAAAAAAAGAAGATTTTTATTCAAAGGATATTGAAAAGTTTAAATTATTCCGTATTTTAGTAATATCGAATATGATGTAAAGACGAGATCTTGGATATAAATAGAATTTATATTCTAAATTGTAATAAACAAAGTTGTATTCTTTTAGTAATGAATAAAAGATGTAATAGTTTGGCGATAGTAGTATCGTGACTGCACCGAATTTGAGGTTTCGAAGGAACGTGGATTTGGGGGCGTCACAGAATACCATTACAAACAACGAGGTACTGATAAAAGAATTTGAAAAACTCGAGATTGAAGTAAGAGCTCCAGCTAACTCTAATCAGAAGTTATATGTGATAGAAACAGCCTTAACCTTATTGGATAAAATCAAAGAGATTCAGGAGAAGGATACAGCATGTCATAAATGTAAAGCCGAAATAACTCATGAGAAGAACATTAAATTTTGACTAGATAAGGAGGGAGTACTGAGGTATGAAGATAGAGTGTGGGTTCCAGCGATACAGGTATTAAAAGATGAAATCTTAGCAGAAGCCCATAGTTCCAAGTTTGCTGTACATCCGGGAAGTACTAAGATGTATAAGGACTTGAGTCAGCATTTTTGGTGGTCGAACATGAAGAGAGAGATAGCAGAATGGGTAAGTAAGTGTCTCACATGCCAGAGAGTTAAAGCTGAGCATCAAAGACCCAGTGGATTACTAGAACCTTTACTGATTCCTGAATGGAAGTGGGAGCACATCACTATGGACTTTGTGGTAGGACTTCCTGTCACTCAGAAAGGTTACAATGCTATCTGGGTAATAGTTGATCGTCTCACGAAGTCAGCTCATTTTCTACCTATCAACGTTACTTATAATCTTGATCGTTTGACCAAGTTATACATAAAAGAGATTATTTCTAGACATGGAGTTCCTGTATCTATAGTGTCAGACCGAGATCCACGGTTTACTTCGAACTTTTGGAGAAGTCTTCAAGCACACTTGGGAACCCAGCTGAGATTGAGCACATCATATCACCCGTAAATCGATGGCCAAAGTGAGAGAACCATTCAGACGCTGGAAGATATGTTGAGAACCTGCGTTATAGATTTTAAAGGGAGTTGGGAGGACCAGTTACCTTTGGTAGAGTTTGCGTATAATAACAGTTATCATGCCAGTATTGGAATGCCACCGTACGAAGCTCTGTATGGAAGGAAATGTAGAACACCTTTATGTTGGGATGAAGTTGGGGAAAGACAAATGCTTGGACCTGAGTTAGTTCAACAAACCACAGAGAAGATTCGAATTATACGACAACGGTTGTGAGCATCTCAAGACCGGCAGAAGAAATATGCGGATCAACACAGACAACTAAGGGAGTTTAATGTTGGAAGTCATGTCTTTCTGAAAGTATATCCTTGGAAAGGCAAACTTCGTTTCTGTAAAAAGGGAAAGCTGAGCCCGAGGTTCATTGGCCCATTTCAAGTATTAAGGAGAATAGGTGAGGTAGCCTATGATGTAGCTTTACCCCCAGAGTTAGGACACATCCATAATGTATTTCATGTGTCTATACTACGTCTGTATAAATCCGATTATAAGCATGTGATAAACTATGAACCTGTTCAGATAGAGAAAGACTTCTCATATATAGAGGTTCCAGTGCAGATAGTTGATCGAAAGGAACAGGTGTTGAGGAATAAGGTTATATCATCGGTTAAAGTAATCTGGAAGAATCATGATATTGAAGAAGCTACATGGGAATTGGAGGATAAGATGCGAGAAGACTTTCCGCATTTGTTTTCATAAGCTGTAATTTTAATTTCGGGACGAAATTCTTATAAGAGGGGGGGTGATTGCAATATTCCAAAATTTAAATAGGAATATTAATATAAACAGTAAATATAACTATGACTAATATCTTGTGTAATGTGTAGTTAACATTATTATTGGAATATATATAATTATATATCAACACATAAGATATAACTATGTACAGATATATGAAAAGTTTTATAGGTAAACCCCAATTTATAGTTTATTTAAATAAGGAATTCTAACCCTAATTATTATAATAAATGGGAATTATAACATAATACACTGATAATGTTATATATAATGATGAATATATACATATATTATTTTAATATGATGTATTAAATATTTAATTGGAAAAGATTGTAAAGAAACCCTAATTAGGGATTAGGAAACCCTAACCCTAATTATAAAACCCTAATCTTAATTAAAAATCCTAATTCTAAACTGATAAACCCTAATTATTCATTATTGTTTTAAATTTTCTAAGAATAATATGAAATGACTAAATTACTCTTGGTTTTAATTGGAAAATTACCAAACTACCCTTAGTGTATGCAAAAAGACCAAAATGCCCTTATTTTGTTCTCTTATTAAACAAGATAGGAACAAATCTTTTGCTTGCAAGCAAAAGATTTGTCCCATGGCTCTACAACCTCTTAGCATGACAACACACCCTAACACATTAATTATCTAGGCTTAGTTGTCAAAATAAGAAAGAAAACTTAAGTTAACCCCACTTGAACTTTGGACATAAAGCTAAGTGTTAGTTCTTTAAACCCACGAATTTTACACCCAATATACATCATATATTAGTCCAGAAACCACACTTAACAAGCCAAGATCAAACTCAGAAAGGAGAAAAGAAAAAGTGATCAAAAAGGGCAAAAACCTAACCTTAACTTAATTTCTGATTTCTGAAGTTTTAATTGTTGTTGTTATTGTTTAGATATGTTCATTAGTAAGTTATTAAGTGAGCTGGGTTGCTAAAACACGAATCCATAACATTTAAAAGCATCAAAATGGAGTTTTAAGCAAAACTGTCAAAGTTGCAAAACAGGGTCTGACAATGAATCTCAGCCCTCTTATCTCGCTAACTGTTTGTTGTTTAGATGTTATGAAAGTTATTAGTTGTACTGTGTAGTGTTGTTAGTAGCCTAGAAGTGATATACTGACAATCGAAACATAGGATTAGGAGTTATAAGCCGTCAAAGGTCGTTGACCGAGCATGACTGGCTGCTTTCTGGGTAACCCAGAAAGCTTAAGAACACGATCTGACAGGTGGTTTGACCGCCTAGATCTTTTTCCTGTCAGTCTGGTTGGATGTTGGATGTTAATTTGATTGTACCTTGACATGAGTACTACATAACTAGAGCACTGTCAAGCCCTAAGAAGTCACTGGCTGGAAAATAGAAACGGTCAAAACCCATTGACCGTCCAGGTTCGATTTCTGGGTAACCCAGAAATTTCAAGCAACGGTCTGACAGGTTGTTTAAGAGCTTGGATCTTGTTACTTGTTGAGATATAGACTCTGTGACTGCTCAAACCATGTACCCTTGTAGTTAGTCTATAGAGCTCGACGACTAAAACACCAAAATATTAACCGGCCAGCAAGATATAAGACCCTAAAGGTTGTTGACCGGCGTTGACTGAACCTTTCTGGACAGCCCAGAAAGGAAGAACCGCCTTAGGGTAGTTGGTTTGACCGATTGTGTAAACTTATAGAGATATTTTTAAGTAGTGAATTAACCATGGACGTGTACTACTATATCAGTACTACAACTTCATCAAATTAGATTACCCAGAAACTAAGTTAATTGCCAGAAAAATTGAGTCAAACCGAGCTCTAGGCCGTTGACCAACGTGTTCTTGGCTGAGCCAAGAACAGCTATAGCCACATTTCTGTCGCTAAAGGTCTTTAGCGACAAGCAATATTTGAAAAATTAATTTTATCAATTAAAATAAATATTAAATAAATATAAAAAATTCTGAAAAATCATTTTTAATTATAATAAATAATTTTCAATATTTTGACATAAAATTTTATTAATATTTAATATATTTAAATATTAATAATAATAAGAGTAATTAATAATAAATTACTTAAAAATAATATTAATGATTTAAAAATCATTTTAAATAATAATAATTTATTTAAAAATGATAATAATGATTTAAAAATCATTATTAAATAAAATAAATTATTTAAACATAATATGGATGAATTAAAAATTATTTTAAAGGGTTAATTAAATATTTAAAAATAATATTATTAACTTAAAAATTATTTTAAATGATATTAAATTATTTAAAAATTATTTTGAGCATTTAGAAATTATGCTAAATAATATCTGAAGCATATAAATAAGATATTAAAACTTTTCAATAAAATTATTGAAAAACTAATTCGATAACTATTCAATAAAGCTGTAAAGTACCGAACGGACTCCAAGATCAACCCAGACACTAGTATTTTAATTAGAAATTAATTTCTATTATTTTTAATGACTGTTATAATATATATAGGTGGTGAATAAACTTTCAAATAACTTAAGTAGCCGATCGTGATAAAAAGGCAAGTTTTTCTAACTTCATTTAATCTCTATATTAAATGTAAGCCTTGTATATTGATATACGAAATTGTTATAACCATTATTCGTGATATCTGAAATTTGAAAAAGGTTATGACTTATTGTTCAAGCATAACCAAAACATATGAACTGTTATTTGCGTAGATTGTTGTAATTTGATATCAAAGCATAGACTGTGGTAAAAACCAATACTGTTTGATACAAATATATATACTGATTCTATCAATGACCGACAGTTTTACATTGTCGGGGTGGTTATTAATGACCGGCAGTTTGACACTAACCGGGTGGTTGTATAGGATGATATGCATACTCCTAGATGGTGTGGTTGGCCAAATCAACCCGGGTTGTTAAGTCTAAATGACTGACAGACGCTCGTAATATGTGGGCTTTGGCAGATCAAACCTCAGTATATATATGTGAAAAATACTATGAACTTTATGTTCCTTCATTTTAGATATTGTGTGAGTATAAATTGTAATTATTTAAAATTTGCTGAACATTTTAAAGCTCATCCTTGCAAATATTCTTTTCCTTTGCAGCTGCGTTGAATATTCTGGAAAATCCAGAAAATAATACTTGTGGGTAGAAGTCTGTGGTTAAGAACGAATGTTTATTATAATACAAAGGGGTGTAATTCAGCATAACTTTGATGTAATAATTGAACGTTATGTAGTTAAATATTAGTAAGTGATTAAGTTATTAGTTGCATGATGTTACTTTATTCATGTTAAATAATATCAAGTACAATATCTATATGAACTATACATCTGAATGAGGGTATTGAATGATCTTGGGAGTTCTGTAAGCAGTGAGGTCGCTCCTCACTTCTAAGAACAATCTTATCATTTGTACTGTGAATGTCAGATAGATAGGAATTATTGATATGCAGGAAAAATATCTGTAAGATTATAAATCTATACATCCAAGTGAGGGTATCCAGACACGAAAATTGTTTTGACGAGAACGTTAATGGATTGAGATACTGTGAATTTTAGATTTATAGAAGTTATTATCTTATAAAATGTTTTTGTGAGCACCGAATCTGCTACAGGAAATGTAGAGATTTTGGGGCGTTACAGAGATGAATATCCTTCTTTGAAGGGAAAACTATATATTGTCAGGAGACCGACGTGCGCACTTGAGTACGATTAAACGGTATGCATAACGTAGGGTACTTTAGGCTGATCACCTGTTATACTTGTTTTATTGGATTATCAAAATATTACTGTTAATTCTAGTAGAAGTTCATAGTCCTTAGTGACTGCTCAGTATTCATTATTTTGAAATCTTGAAATGTTTAAGCGTTGAATCTTATTGATATCTTTCTGTCCTTAACGACTGTTATCGAGAATTATTGATACTTCTTGTTATCCTCGAACTATCATTTATTGTTATACCCTTGGGAATTGAAAACTATATTGGCGCTTATTGCTATATTACTTGCTGAGCAAACTTGTTGCTCATTCTTGCTTTTTTCTAAAAAAAATTTAGTTAAGACAGAGCAAGGCGGACCTTCGGGCGCTGATAAGAGCAAGGGCAAAGCTATGGAGTAACTTGTTAATTATGTATAACTTTTATGTTAATTGTAATAAGAATTTATTCTATTATGTATTAGTTATGATTACGTATCCTTAGGCTATGTTTAAGATGTAATTGATGTTTAAGTTGCGAAACCTTGGGACATGAATGGTTATATTAAATAAACGTAATCTATTCATATAATGTGTTATTCCGCTGTGCGATATGACATTTAGTCATATTATTATATTAGATTAGATTGTAGAACGTGACGAACCGAATTCGAGACTGTGGCGGTCCGAATTTGGGGGTGTGACAACCCGAGAATTTAGACAATTTATTAAAATCTTAAGTGATTAAATTAAGGTTAAATAATAGACCTAGACAGAAAATAAGTGTATGGATTTGACATTTTTGTGAAGGAGTTTGGTGGATTTAAAATTTTTGCGAAAGAATTATATGATTTTGTGATTATACGTGTGTACAATATGTGGTTGAGGGTTGAGTATGAATCAGGTAAAGGGTAACATGGGAAAACCATAATTTTAAATTGATAAACCCTAATTCAGTTGATGAAAACCCTAACCCTAATTAAGAATAGGGATTTGATAGTTAATAAAGTTATTATAATTGTATCTATGATTGTGTGTTTGTATAGTAAGGTATTAATGATCAATTGTTGATCAGATAAGGTATAACCTTAGTAAACCTTAATAATAGATTAGAAATCCTAATCTGTAGTTAGAAAACCCTAATTTCTTATTCGGGAATCTTAAACCCTAATTTGTAAACCTTAATGGTAATTAGCAAACCCTAATGTTATTTATCAAACCCTAAGGGTTAAATTTTACCATAAGGGTTAAATTTTAAGGAAAGCATAGAAAATGACCGAATTACCCTTAAAATTATGTGAGAAATTATTAGAATACCCTTTTGGAGGCGAAATGACCGAACTACCCTTAAAATTGTGTGGAAAATTATTAGAATATCCTTTTGGAGGCGAAATGACCAAATTACCTTTAAAATTATCTGGAAAATGACCAAAATACCCTCCAATCCATGTGAAGTTAAATCAACCAATCAGAGAAGAGATGATGCAAGCATGATGCAAACATGGCATCATCCTTAAAGAAACACTGATGATGTAAGCATGATGCAAGCATGACTTCAACATTAAAGAAACACAAAAGGTGATGTCATCATGATGTCACCGAGGGACTAAAGTGCAATTAATGAGGTACTAAAGTATAATTAACCAGGGTACCAAATTATAATAAGCCAGGGGCAAACTGTAAAAAACCAAGCCCCTAACGTGCAATTATGAAACTATGTTTTTCTATAAATAGGAGCCATTCTCTTCATTTTTTTCAAAAACCAAAATTGAGTTAGAGAGAGAAAGAGGAGAATTTTTGCTAGAGAGAGGAAAGTTTTTGAGTTTCAAGATTTCAAAGGATTAGTTAAAGCTTGCAACTCCAAGAGGTATTTACTCTTGTGGTTATTATGTTCATTATTCTTTATATATTTAGTAAAAAAAATATACTTTTACAAGAAGTTATAATGCCCAAATTATTTTTAAGTAAATAGTACAAAAGTCCTATTTACAAGCAGTTATAATGTTCGATTTATTTCTCTTATAAAGTAGAAAATATACTTTTATAAGCAGTTGCTATGTCCGATTTTCTTCAAGTATTTAGTAAGAATACTCATGTTATAAGCAATTATAATGCTGAAATTATCTCAAATAGAATAGTAGAATATTCATTTTATAAAGTAGTTATAATGCTCGATTTATTTTAAATATAGTACACGAATATTCATTTTTATAAGTATTTATAATGCTCAAATTATTTAAATATTAATGATATTAAATTTATTTAATAATTATATTAAAAAAATTACTTAAAAATAATTTTAATACTTTAAAAATCATTTAAAAATATATTAAAGTGTTAGAAAATATTTTAAGTTATTTTGGATGACTTTTAATATTTTGAGATAAATTTCATTAATAATTAATATTAATGGTAATTAATTTATTTAATAATTATATTAAATAAATAATGGAAAAATAGATTTAATGTTTTAAAAATCATATAAAATGATTTAATGGTTATAAAAAATATTTTAAGTTATAAAATATAACTTTTAATATTTTGTTATGAAATATATTAATATTTTAATATTAATGACAGTTATTTAATAATGGTTTTAAATATTTTAAAATCAATTAAATGTGATATTAAGGTATTAAAAATACTTTGTGATATTATAAATAACTTATAATATTATGACATGTATTTCATTAATATTTGATAGTAAATAAATATTAATGATAATGAAATTAAGTGGTATTTAAATCATATAAATATGATATTAATGAATTAAAAATTATTTTAAATGGTAATAATTATTGGAAAATTATTATGAGCTTGTGAAAAATATTTTGACTGATTAATAAATTATCTATGATAATAATAAAGTATTTAGGTAGAGTCTTATTGGAATTAGGCTCGATAGTTGTCCGACTAGGCAATGGGGAGGTCGAAGTAGTACCGAACTCGACTCAGACTGTAAAAGTTTGACTTGATACTAGGTCTTATGTGTTTTATTGACTGATAGGCTTATGTGGTAATGTGTTTAGGTTATTTTATAATTGTGATGATATTATTCTAATTTGGATATCAATATTATTTATATATTAGGTCTTCAGATAAAGCTAAATAGATTGCGTAGCTGTAGTCGGTGATTCAGGCAAGTTCTCTAACTTGAACTCGAGTTGTATTTTTGTAAAGTATACTTGTGGTTAATCATTGCTGATTATATCACGTCCATTGATTATTGATTCGCACGTTGTGCATGTTGCATATGTTCATCAGGTATGAAAGGCTGATCACCTTCATTATCCTAAGGTTCAATTAAATTTGTTCATGTTCATTGTTGGCCAATCATCATTATTATCTCGGTCATTCATTTATAGAAAAATTGATTCATATTCTTTCACCAATATTATATTGTTGAAAGTTTGTCAACTTATTATTCTTTTCAATCATGATATATCCTCATTTGAACTTAAGCTTGCTGGGCAAACTTGTTGCTCACCCTTGCTATATCATGATAAATATTTCAGATTAAGACAAAACTTCAGATACAGGCAAAGACAAAGACAAATTCCAGAATTGGATTTGGATGCAGGGTAAACTTGTAAACTTAAACATATTAAATGTGATATATTTTGATTGTATACTAATCCAGTTATTTATGTTTTATTTTAGATAACAGGGATAATGGACATTATAATGAAGTACATGAGGTTAGCGAGGATTCCGTCAACTTTATAGAGGTTGTACTAATGCTGATAGTAGAGGTACCTGTGATAATTATAGAGGAAACTGATATAGATGAAGAGGATCTGTCCGAGTACTCTGACAACTTTGACTTCGCGTCATTGTTCTATGGTATATTGGAGGAAGAGGCGGAGACAGTGCCGATTAATACGGTACTACCTACTGAGGAGGTGGAGGATTCTACACTGGAAGAGTCCATAAAATGGTGTTCATGGCAATATTGGACAGAAATGTCCAACTGAGTAAGGAGGTCCGTGACCTCAAGAAAGTAGTCGATGATGTGGTAGAAAACAGAGAAGATTGGAGATCTTCTAGGAGGTCGAGCATGACGAGAAAGTGCTGGCTAAAAATAAAGTCCGAGACTTGAAATAAGAGGTCCAGGAACTAAAAGCTGAACTTCTGAACAAGAAGTAAAAAATAGGTCGGATGTCCTATATTCACAGGTGTTCGCACGAGGATTACCAGTAGCAGATTGCTGAGTATCCTGTGGAAGAAGGACAGACTCGGCATACGATTAGCCGGGATGTTGTGGCCGGTATGGCCGATACGGATTACATGAATGCCGTGAGGCAGATGTAGTTTCGTAGTATGTATAAAAGAGATAGCAATGTAAATGACTATGTAAATTTTTGTATAGCTAGTAATGACGTAAAACCCTCTTTTGTTTAGGTAAGGGTAGTCTTTTGTAAGTCCTCACTTTTGAAAGTAAATGCGGGATGGTAATGTAAATGGCTGAAGCCATGTAATGTACAATGTAGTGTTATACTACGAAGAAGCATTTTAATACAAGAGTTTATTGAAGTGCTTGTCAATGTGATTGAGTTATTATTTGATTGTTAATAATAACCAAAGAAAGAAGTAAGTAATAATGAAAATGTTTTTGCATTAACAGAAATTACCGCCAAAAAGACGACACAGAAATCGTGAAGAAGAACCTCGTGAGGAGGAAGAGCATGGGAATGATAACTCGATGCAAGAATTTGTGAATTTGTGAATTTGTTAGTGACGGCTCTCAATCGAACGAGAGGTACCGTACATGCGAATCCTGGGGTAGGTCGAGGAACTACGTTTAAGGAGTTTAAAGTGATAGGTCCTCCTGAGTTCCATGGAACTATGAACCCTATAGCCACCCAAGGTTGGGTGAAAGAGATAGAAAAGGCATTAGTTATTGCCAATGTTAGTGAGTCGCAAAAGACTTCTTTTGCGACTTACCTGATGAAGGGTGAGGCCAACTACTGGTGGGAGGCCAACCAGAGTAGGGCCGAAACAGACGTGGTTACGTGGGAACGGTTCAAGGAGTTATTCTTTGAGAACTATTTTCCCCCGAGCGTGCAAGGAAGGATGGAGATTCAGTTCTTGGAATTGAAGCAGGGGGAAATAACGGTTCCCTAATATGCAGCCAGGTTCAATGAACTGGCGAAATTTGGTCCACACCAAGTGGACACAGAATTGAGGAAAGTACGATGGTTCGAGCAGGGATTAAAACCCTGGCTCTATAACCGGATATCAGTTCTCTAAAGTGTTACCTTTGGAGCTGTGTTGGAGAAGGCTATTATAGCCGAGGGTGGTAGTGAGGCGTTGACCTTATACCATAAGGAGAGAAAGAATAAGGCTAAGACTGAGGTGTCAGTCAAAATGGAAGGGGCCAGCGTGAGTGGCCAGAAAAGAAAGGGTTTTAGCTCAGGAAATACCGGAGTAAAGCAGGAATTTCCTAAGAGGAAGATGGAGGTATGCAAGACTTGCGGTAAGACTCATTTGGGAGTCTGCCTCAAGGGTAAGGCGGTTTGTTATAACTGTGGACAAGAGGGGCATATTTCGTCTAACTGTCCCAGTCCTAAAAAGAGCCGCGGTTGTTTTGTGTGTGGATCTACGGACCACATGGCAAGAAATTGTCCGAAGAAGGATTCGGATGGTGGTAAAGGTGTTGGGTTTGTACGAAATCGTGACGCAATCAAATTGCAAAAATTAGCGGAAGCATGGTATATCAGAGTTTAAAAAAATTTCTACAAAACCATTACCCGGATCATCCTTTATGCAAATTATTAATTTAAAACGATAAATAAGAAGTTATGGAATCATACCCTTGTAGAACGAAGCTTCCACAAGTACTAGTTCAACTCCTTGTTCTTCGTGATCTCCTTGAATTTCCGGATTAGATTCCTTCCTTTGATCAACGTTAGCCACCCAAGTGTTTGGCCTCTAGAGGTGATCCACCAAGGAAGATGAATTATCAAGAAGGAGGGTGGTTGGCTTAGTTTTCTATCCTCTATAGAAAAGGAGTACTCTCCAACAATTGGAATTGCATCAAGTAATATCTATTATAAGAATCCTCTTATATAGATATTGGTCAACCCTTCTAATCCTATTAGACATGGGATTTCTTTTAATTAATTAAACTCCTTTAATTAATTTAGGCTTCCCACCACATGAGAAATAATTAATTAAATTCATTTAATTAATTTGTCTCCTAATCTTATTAGGAATAAATGAGAGTACTAATATTAAATTAATTACTAAACTCCTTTAGAAATTAAAATAATAATAATTATAATAATATTAATAAGACTCCTCTTATTAATTTATATTTAATATTTCCAAAATATTAAATAATAAATATTAAGCTATTTAATTTATTCTATCACCATAGATTAAATTAATTTCACTTAATGCATTATTACGATTATGCCATTACCTTCTTAAATAATTATTCTTCCTTTTATGGTGTGACCCTTTAGGTTCTCCATATTAAACCGGTTGTGAATAAATTAATTAGAACAATTCTAATCTTATTTAAATAAATAAATTAAACTAATAATCTATTTAAATAAATAATATTTATTCTACAATAGGGATAAGCCTCCCTAGCGATCAACGACTTTTCAGATAATATAGATTTCAACATTAATCATAAAAGAACCTGTGAGTAAATAGTTACCATACAATTCAATCCTTCCACCATACAATGTCCCAATTAAATATAAGACATGAATTTACTGTCAAGTCTTATTTTATTTAATTATATGTAATTCGATTAGAAAATGCACAACTCCAAATAATGTAAATTAGAAACTCCTTTCTAATTTCATTTTACCTTGGCCAAGAATTCCTGGGTTGTCATTTAACGAATCACATAGGACATATCTCCTCCTTTACTAGAGGTGGTAGATTCTTTATTGATCATTCATTGTCTCCATATGTAACTCATTATACCCAAGCATACCCTTTTATATACCCTAAAGGGCTTTAAGGAATAAGTCAAAGTATAATTCATTACATACAAGATACTATGATGATCTCAAGTCCAAGGATCACTTGTACTACTATCACATTAGGAATTCCTATTGACAGGCGAGTAAAACTCCATTAGGTATTCCATAGCGAGTCACGTTCAGTGAACTTATTCTCCAATAAGCACCTACATACTTGCTTTAGTGTCTCCACACAAATGATTATGAGATCAATCATCCTCATCTAATGAACAAGCAACATATGTACTAATCTATCCGGATTTACTAATCCCCTTTTTAGTAATCCCATGATTAGGAACTATTTTAGTTTTAGAGCTTTCTAAGAATTTAGATCTCATTGGCATGATCATCATCATGATTCTAAAAGCATTGCTTAAAACTATGGGTTATTTACATATTATAAAAACAGCACCATGTAGATAATTAAATGCCTTTAATAAATGAATATTTTTATTAATAAATAAATAAGATTGCCTCCAAAGTATATGCTTTATCATCATACATGATTGGCTTGTATGCATACTACTTTCAATCTCCCACTTGCACTAAAGCCAATCGCCATGGTATCTCATACCCAACTTCTCTAAGTGACGATCAAACTGCTGTTGTGTTAAAGCTTTAGTTAATGGATCTGCAATGTTGTCTTGAGAGTCTACACTCTCCTCTTTCAATGATTTCTTTAATCAAAGTGCCGCAACACATGTTTAGATTCAAGATGAGACTTAGGACCTATTCCTAGTTCTGTAATGAACTTTTCATCTAAAACATCAACTTGCAGCTTCACTTACAGTTATATACTTTGTCTTTGTCACTAAACCAACAACCTTTTGTTGTTTGGAACCTTTTCAATTCACTGCACCATCTTTCAAGGTAAACACATACCCTAAAATAGATTTACTGTCATCTTGGTCTGTTTGAAAACTTGAGTCTGTGAATCCCTTGAGTTTTAATTCAGACCCACCGTAGACAAGAAAAATATCTTTAGTCCTTCTCAAGTACTTTAGGATATTCTTCACTGCCTTCCAGTGCTCTTCTCCAGGGTTTGACTGGTATCTGCTCATTACACTAAGTGCATGAGCAACATCCGGTCTAGTACATATCATACCGTACATGATAGATCCTATTGTAGAAGCATAAGGGATCTTACTCATACGGTCTCTCTCCTCAGGTGTCTTTGGGGCCTGTTTCTTGGAGAGATGTATTCCATGGCTCATCGGCATGAGACCTCTTTTGGAATCTTCCATGCTAAACCTCTTTAGCATTGCATCAATGTACGTTCCTTGGGATAAACCAAGAATCCTTTTAGATCTATCTCTATAGATCTTTATCCCCAAAATATAGGATGCTTCTCCCAAATCCTTCATGGAGAAGTGTTTAGATAACCAGATTTTAATCGATTGTAGCATAGGAATGTCATTCCCTATCAGTAATATATCATCAACATATAATACAAGGAATGAAACTGCGCTCCCACTAACCTTCTTGTTCACACATGGTTCATCATCGTTTTTGACAAAATCAAACTCTTTGATTGTCTCATCAAAACGAATGTTCCATCTACGAGAAGCTTGCTTCAATCCATAAATGGATCGTTGCAGCTTACAGACTTGATTTGTTCCAACCTTTGAAACAAATCCCTCTGGCTGTGTCATATACACATCCTCCTCAAGTTTCCCATTGAGGAAGGCCGTTTTCACATCCATCTGCCAGATCTCATAGTCATTATAAGCTGCAATCGCAAGCAAAATCCGAATGGACTTGAGCATAGCTATTGGTGAGAAGGTTTCATCATAGTCAACTCCTTGTCTTTGTTTGAAACCTTTTGCAACCAGTCGGGCCTTATAGGTCTCTACCTTGCCGTCCGCTCCAGTCTTTCTTTTAAAGACCCATTTACACCCAATAGGCTTAATGCCTTCAGGTGGTGAAATCAAAGTCCATACTTTGTTTTCATACATGGAGTCCATTTCGAATTTCATAGCTTCAAGCCATTTCCCTGAGTCTTTATTACTCATAGCCTGTTCGTAATTCAATGGATCATCATCATTCATGATGTGTACCTCATCGTCATCCTCTATAACGAATCTATATCTCTCAGGTATCTTCGGTACTCTTCCAGATTTATGAACAGGGTGTGGTATAGTAGGTTCTTCTACTTTGTCAGGTACCTGACTTTGATCCGTGGTATTTTGTGGGTCTTGAACTTCTTCAAGATATATCTTACTCCCACTGACCCCTGGATAAAATCCTTTTCCAAGAAGGCAGTATGTTTCGCAACAAACACCTTTTGATCAGTTGGATGATAGAAATAATACCCTAAAGTTTCTTTACGGTATCCCACAAATCTACACTTATCGGATTTAGTCTGTAGCTTATCGTTTTTAAACTTTTTGACATAAGCTGGACAACCCCAAGTCTTAACATGCTTAAGATTTGGTTTCCTCCCCTTCCATATCTCATATGGAGTCTTTGGGGCGGATTTGGTAGGTACCTTGTTAAGTAGGTATGCAGCCGTTTCTAGGGCATATCCCCATAAGGAAATTGGAAGGTCGGTAAAACTCATCATAGATCGAACCATGTCCAACAGTGTTCGATTTCTCCTTTCAGATACTCCATTTAATTGTGGTGTACCTAGAGGAGTCCATTGTGAGATTATACCATTTTCTTTGAGATAATTGAGAAACTCACCGCTTAAGTATTCTCCACCTCAATCTGATCGAAGTATCTTTATACTCTTGCCCGTTTGTTTCTCTACTTCACTTCTGAACTCTTTGAACTTTTCAAATGATTCTGACTTGTATTTCATTAAATACACATATCCAAATCTTGAGTGATCATCAGTGAAAGTAATAAAATAAGAATACCCACCCCGTGCACTTGTTGTATAGGTCCACAAACGTCTGTGTGAATCAATGCCAACAACTCTGTAACTCTTTCTCCTTTTCCACTAAAAGGAGATTTAGTCATTTTACCCATGAGACAAGATTCACAAGTTGGATATGATTCATAATCAGATAACTCAAAGAGCCAATCTTTATGCAACTTGGATAATCTTGTTTCATTGATATGACCGAGTCTACAGTGCCACATGTAGGTATAATTAATATCATCTCTTTTCCTTTTCTTAGTTTGTTCAATTTGAAAAATATTTTCTTGTAAGTCAAGTGTATAAAGTCCATTTCGCAAATTTTCAACACCATATAAAATATTGTCTTTATAAATAGAACAACTATTGTTCTTTATAACAACGTTAAATCCTTCCATATCCAATACAAAAAATTGAAATAATATTTTTAATAATATTCGGAACATAATAACAATTATTAAGATAAATGGACTTGCCCGAAGGCATTGCTAAATAATAAGTTCCTACAGCTAATGCAACAACCTTTGCTCCATTCCCCACTCGTAGGATCACCTCATCATTGTTCAGCTTTCTACTTCTGACCAGTCCCTTCACATTATTACATATGTGAGAACCACAGCCGGTATCCAATACCCAAGTAGAATTTTGACTTTCTGAAAAATTAATTTCAATCATGAACAAACCTTGATTGGAAGTCGAAGCTTCTCCAAGCTTCTTCTTTGCCAGAAACTTCTTGCAGTTCCTCTTCCAATGTCCCGGCTCGTTGCAATGGAAGCACATTCCTTTGCTAGCTGGATCAGATTTCTTTTGTTCCTTTATGTTCACTTTGCCCTTGGTCATCCGAGATCGGAAGAGCTCCTTAGATATCTCATATCTAGCAGTCCTACTTTGTTCACCATACAACTCCTTGAGGTGAATCAACATAGTAGGAGCATCCATGTTTTCGTGCTGACGCTGAAGCTCGTTATTCATGGATGCGAGCATGATGCATTGAGCCACAGATGCATCATCTTGCCACTTTACAATGGTGGCAATCTCTTCCTCAGAGGCTGTTTCTGGAACAGTTCCAGGGACAGGTGAGTTTAGGACATAAGAAATCTTTTCAGCAGTGAGAACTATTCTCAGATTTCTTAGCCAGTCCGTATAATTCGGCCCGGTAAGCTTATTAGCATCAAGTATGCTTCGCAATGAAATTAGTGATTTTGACATTTTTAAAATTTTGCATGTGAAAAACAACATTTTAGCAAACATTCATTTTATTAATTTTGCATACCAAAATAAATTTAGGTCTTTATTTTAAATTGGTATCTCCCACTATTTTTATCAAACTATATTACACTCACTTATATAGTTCGGTAACATCTAATTAAAGATTTGCTAGTGAGAATAAGGATCCCATTTCAAATGTATATAACCTTGTGGATAGCACAACAAGCGATATACAAATAAATAGGTAGACAACTCTTGTCAATTACATCACTATATAACTCCTTTTATTTTACCTCTTAAATCATAATGGTCAAGTGTGTGCACATCCGAACTAAAACGATTTAAGTTAAGTCCAGCCTAGCACTTCTATAAATTCAAAAAAGAAAAATATTCGTCCTTGTGGATAGCACAACAAGACTAGATCGTTCAATTTTCTTGATAAACATCAAATGTGATTAATTAACATCTTAAATATGCAATACTCGCCTTGTGGATAGCACAACAAGCTCATATTAAATATTTAATATTCTATTAATTTATCATGCTAGAAGGCGACGTTCGATATTCCAAATATCATTTGAACGCTTCGGACTTAATATTATTTCTTTGAGGGATTTGTTATTATTTGTCTCACCTTGTTTAGCGTGCATGCACATATATATATAAAATACGCGTCATTTTATTAAACATGCGAAGCATGTTTGCATAAAATATAATATATATAATATTTAGCATGCAATATAGAATACTATATTCTACCCAGATTGATTATGGACTTTTATTCTAGTTTGGTTCACTAGAGCCACCAAGTGAACCAAAAGGTCAAACCTAGGAGTGCAAGAATTTAAATTTAAATATAACTATTACATTTAAACCCGGGCTCCATACAAACGGGTCTTCACGCGCTCCTTGCTCCTTGGTCTCCAATTTTTTCAAGGTAATTCTAACTATTTCTATTACATTAAACTATTTAATTTAAATAGAAATCTTGATCAGCAGTCAAGGGGAAGTACATAGGAGGGAGATAGAATTTTACATCACGAAATTTTTTTTAGAGAAGACGAGGTACACAGACCCCATTTAATAAAACCCATTCATTCAAGCATTCAACTAAAATAAAATCCAATCACATTGGTCAAATAGTCCATAATCAATCCCCATTTATTATCATACATATCACCATATATATCAATAAATAAATATTCATCTCATGAATTAAAACATTCCATATATATATGAGTATCATTTAATGGGAAATTTTAAATTGCATGAAATCCAATTTCAAGATTAAAATAAACTCTTTATTTTAATTATAAAATTATTTAGAATATAATATATAAATATATCATATTTATTTTTTTAAAAAGAAGTCACCTTCTTTTATTAAAAGAGTCCTGCAGGTTTATTAAAAGAGTCCTTTCCTGATGGGTCACATTCTTTTTGGAGTAAGAAAGAGACAACACATTTTCTTTGCAGAATTCAAGATTAGCACCCAAAAAAAAAATTTGTGATTCGTTCCAAAAAAAAAAAAAAACGTCATTTTTTTTTCTTAAAAAAATATAATTTTATACAATAAAATTATGCCCAATAAATTATTTTAAATATATACCCATATGTATATGAAATCAAAAATAAATTAATAATTGCATAAAAGTTTGGCTCTGATGCCACTGTTGGGTTTGTACGAAATCGTGACACAATCAAATTGCAAAAATTAGCGGAAGCATGGTATATCAGAGTTTAAAAAAATTTCTACAAAACCATTACCCGGATCATCCTTTATGCAAATTATTAATTTAAAACGATAAATAAGAAGTTATGGAATCATACCCTTGTAGAACGAAACTTCCATAGGTACTAGTTCAACTCCTTGTTCTTCGTGATCTCCTTGAATTTCCGGATTAGATTCCTTCCTTTGATCAACGTTAGCCACCCAAGTGTTTGGCCTCTAGAGGTGATCCACCAAGGAAGATGAATTATCAAGAAGGAGGGTGGTTGGCTTAGTTTTCTATCCTCTATAGAAAAGGAGTACTCTCCAACAATTGGAATTGCATCAAGTAATATCTATTATAAGAATCCTCTTATATAGATATTGGTCAACCCTTCTAATCCTATTAGACATGGGATTTCTTTTAATTAATTAAACTCCTTTAATTAATTTAGGCTTCCCACCACATGGGAAATAATTAATTAAATTCATTTAATTAATTTGTCTCCTAATCTTATTAGGAATAAATGAGAGTACTAATATTAAATTAATTACTAAACTCCTTTAGAAATTAAAATAATAATAATTATAATAATATTAATAAGACTCCTCTTATTAATTTATATTTAATATTTCCAAAATATTAAATAATAAATATTAAGCTATTTAATTTATTCTATCACCATAGATTAAATTAATTTCACTTAATGCATTATTACGATTATGCCATTACCTTCTTAAATAATTATTCTTCCTTTTATGGTGTGACCCTTTAGGTTCTCCATATTAAACCGGTTGTGAATAAATCAATTAGAACAATTCTAATCTTATTTAAATAAATAAATTAAACTAATAATCTATTTAAATAAATAATATTTATTCTACAATAGGGATAAGCCTCCCTAGCGATCAACGACTTTTCAGATAATATAGATTTCAACATTAATCATAAAAGAACCTGTGAGTAAATAGTTACCATACAATTCAATCCTTCCACCATACAATGTCCCAATTAAATATAAGACATGAATTTACTGTCAAGTCTTATTTTATTTAATTATATGTATTTCGATTAGAAAATGCACAACTCCAAATAATGTAAATTAGAAACTCCTTTCTAATTTCATTTTACCATGGCCAAGGATTCCTGGGTTGTCATTTAACGAATCATATAGGACATATCTCCTCCTTTACTAGAGGTGGTAGATTTTTTATTGATCATTCATTGTCTCCATATGTAACTCATTATACCCAAGCATACCCTTTTATATACCCTAAAGGGCTTTAAGGAATAAGTCAAAGTATAATTCATTACATACAAGATACTATGATGATCTCAAGTCCAAGGATCACTTGTACTACTATCACATTAGGAATTCCTATTGACAGGCGAGTAAAACTCCATTAGGTATTCCATAGCGAGTCACGTTCAGTGAACTTATTCTCCAATAAGCACCTACATACTTGCTTTAGTGTCTCCACACAAATGATTATGAGATCAATCATCCTCATCTAATGAGCAAGCAACATATGTACTAATCTATCCGGATTTACTAATCCCTTTTTTAGTAATCCCATGATTAGGAACTATTTTAGTTTTAGAGCTTTCTAAGAATTTAGATCTCATTGGCATGATCATCATCATGATTCTAAAAGCATTGCTTAAAACTATGGGTTATTTACATTTTATAAAAACAGCACCATGTAGATAATTAAATGCCTTTAATAAATGAATATTTTTATTAATAAATAAATAAGATTGCCTCCAAAGTATATGCTTTATCATCATACATGATTGGCTTGTATGCATACTACTTTCAAAAGGAGCTAGCACTGGTAAGCTAGCAATTGGTGGCGCAGTACCATAGGGTAGATCGACTGCCCGTACGTTTAATATGACGGTCCAGGATGCGGTAGCATTAAGCAACGTCGTAGCAGGTATTATTTCGGTCAATGACATAAATGCGTATGTACTGTTTGATTCGAGTGCAACTTGTTCGTTCATAGCATGCGAGTTTGCTAAACGATTAGAATTACTTCCTGAGAAACTTGTAATACCTTTGAATGTTAAGGTAGCAAATGAGGAGTTAATTCCTGTTGATTCTGTTCTCATGAATTATTGTGTAAATATTAGAGGTAACAAGTTATCGGTAGACTTAATACTGATAAAGTTAGGAGAATTCGATGTAATTCTCGGGATGGATTGGTTGATTAACCATGGGACGATGATAGATTGCCAAAATAAAAGTGTAAACCTTCGGATTTCTAAGAAACCCAAGGTAGTGTTCTATGGTAGTAAATCACCGGGACGCTCTTGTTGTCTAACCATGACGCAAACCAAAAAGTTGTTAAAGAAGGGATGTGAAGGTTACCTGTGCCATGTTGTTGATACCCTGTAATACCAGAGAATTTTTGAATATTATTAATGAAAGTCGAATATTTATTTGAATATAAATATTTATGTGTTATGAGATGAGTTAACTCAATTATTTCAAATTGAATATATAATAGTTGAGAAAAATGTGGAGTTTATGATAAGCTCGAAGAACGCCTTGTCTGGCACGATAATGAGAATTATGATTTAATTAATTTAAATGATGAAGGAATTGATAAATGATTAATTAGTGTTATATTAATTAATTGTTATTATAAGTGATAACCTATTAAAGAGTGGGATTAAATAAGTGAAGGATTTATTTAATATCATTGCCAATTAATTGATATTATGAGAAATAACTATCAATGAGTAATTAATCGATAACGTGTTGATTATTTGTTATTATGAGAAATATAATAATGGGTGATTGATTAACGGTATGTTGATTTATTATTTTTGTGAGTAATAGAATATTAGCGAGTAAATGATTTATAAATATAATAAGATTATATTTACTCGATTAATTATTTTGTATAAGTATGCAATAATTAAATGTATAATATATAGTAGTTACACATATATTATATGAAGTGTAAAATGCAATGTGACACTTATGTGTGACTATATAATATATAGAAACTATATATTAAGATTAAATAAGTTATATGAATACATCATGAGGTTATGTGACAATGTGAGTGGGTGAACATTTAATTAGTACCTCATGAATATATTGTAAACAATTGATAATTAATGAATACTTCAATAATTTAATATAATTGAAATAACAGAGTTGGGATAATACCCGTTTGAATTATATTCGGTATGATGAAATGTACATGGATTATATATATGTGCGAATTAAATTTACTACATTGCAAAATTATTTATTGGAATTACATTATGTCTCTATCTAAGTATACATATATACCTAAGTGTATATAATATAACCCAAGTGTTAAAACTACATTTGCCCAATTGCTGAGCTTCAATTTCCTTGTCCCATAATGAGAGGCCCTTCATTCTCACGTGTATAGCTTGCAAGGCCTAAGCCTACCCTTCTTCTCAATTTCGGCAAACTTAGATAGCCTTGTAGCAAATGATCAATGGGGGAGTGGGAATCATGATGGGATTCAACAACCAATCAACCACTCTTCATTAACCATCATGCAATCCTCATTTCCATTAGTTTAATTTGGGAGGGAAAAGCTTTGTCTGTATAATATTTCTTCTATAAATATAGTCCTTCCTCTTCACAAATCAAAATGCTGAGAATTCATAAGTAAGAGAGAATAGAGAGTGAGCATATATTTCAGTTGAGAAAGAAGTTAATTTAGCAGCAAGCTCCAAGCAATTTAGCAGAGGTATAATAACAGCAAGTCCTTGTTCTTCATTTCTTGTTTTCTGAGATTTCTTAAATTCTTAATCATATGAAATTAGATGATAATTGAATTGAGGAATACTTGCATTGTTGTTATATAAACTTATAAGTATGTTAGAAATACAATGTGGCTGTCTAAAACTGTTTTCGTGAAGGAAATTTGGAAATTGGCTTGACTTCTGCCAAAGCAGAAGCCTGTTCAGTGCTAGCCGAGACCCGGCGCAGCTGCGCCAGTATTGAACTAGGGCGCAGCGCAGCTGCGCCAAGCTCTGAAACTTGTTTTCTGATTCTGTTAAAAACCTTTTAAGTACTAATGTGTTTATACTACTTAGACAAGCATGGGAACATGAGTAACCTGTATATATGAGTACATAGACCTAACGTAAGCATGTTTGACTAGATTAGTATACATGATTGATGAAAAGACATATAGCTTTTGAAATAAACTTAAAGTTTTAAAAGGAGCTTTGATATGTTATATTCATGTTGTATTCTGATTTTTTGCAAGCATGATCGTATGGTCTAATTGAACATGAAATGTTAGTCTAAGGTATTGAATACGCACTAGCATTCATGGTCCAAGTTTGAAATGATTTCAAAAGATAAACTTGAAGGTCTTGAAAAGCAAAGTTACATGATCTTAGAGTAATAACATTCTGATATTTTCGGCATGCTTGAATGTGCTTTTAAAATCATTAAGTCATATATATACACACACTTGTTAGATGTAATGCAAGTTAATCAAGCATGAGTTCGATTAAGTTTTCAAGCAAGTAGCAATGCTAGTGTTACGTATATGATGTAGGAACACGTGACCATGCTTATTGATAGATTATATGACCATTCCGCATGTTTACACGGCGAGCATGATAGCTTATGTGATATCCTGACATTATATGGCCGTAATTTATTTAAGAGTTCATCTTAGAATCATTTTATGAAAGGTTGGACTTAGATGGACTTGGTAAGCATGAATGACCCGTTAACATGCATATATACTATATTGCGTTGTATGTTAATAAAATGGACAGAAACAACAGGCAGCGGCCCAACCCTGGTCTGGCCAGGGGGCAGCGCAGCTGCGCCGCCCCTAGGCTTAACCAGGGCGTAGCTGTGCCAGGACTGATTTCAGGAATTATGCATTCTGCTCATTTTTTGACTTTGCCAATTGACTTAGAATATTAAATAGACTGCTAAATAGGGTCTGATCTCTACTAATATATGTTTATATAAAATGACAATGTAACATAATGATGTTTAACTTGTAAAAAGGAAGTTCATGGATAATAAATGTCATAATCAAATTAGTATTATGAATTGCTATAATGCCATACATGTTATAACTATGTACTTGATTTCGTAAATAACTTATATACTGATTTTGGGCTATGTATACGTGCAAGTATGTAGTGATGTACCTATAGAATTACATAGAACCATATGTGTATACTTGAATCATATATGAAGCTTGTATACCGAATGTGTTTAGCTAATGAACATCCTATACATGTAATATATTATAAATAGGATTCGAAAGTGTTGATTAACTTTACGTGGATAGACTACGCTTAAGGCAAGGATCCTAGACCCTTGCATTACTTTATTCAACGGAGATTGTAAGCAAGTATCTAAACCTTATCTCTTTGGATGCAAGTTCTCTGACTTACACTCTTTTATTGTGCAAGTTTCCTTGAACCCGTTCTTGTATTGTTAATTGCAGGAATCCTAACCTTTGCAATAGATCCTTGTGGAAGAAAGTTTTCTTACTTACTTGTTTAAATTGAGTTAGTATGCTTATTGAATAAACTCTTGTCTTATGAAAGCTATTATTCATGTTGAACTTACTACTGTTCTTAAATATTGTGAAAGTGTCTATACCATTTGATTCGGCAAGACTATATGCATATTTAGAAAGCTATCCAAACCAATTGACTGGTGCGAAATCTTTGAAAACTGAGTTGAACAACCCTTATGATAAGGGGAGTGTTTATATTATTGGAAGCCAAACACACGGGTGAAAATTATTGTGGTGTTATGCATAATATGAAGTATTGTAGACTGATCATCTATCATACTTATTTTTGGGTTATGAGTTTAATATTGATAATTCTAGTAGATGTTCAATAGTCCTTAGTGACTGCTCAGTATAAATTATTTTATTCAGTTGGATATGTTGATGGCCTTTGAATTCATATATAACTGTTGTTCTATATTGAACTATCGTCTCATATTCCAAGGTTTTGATTTGAGAATTATTGATACTCGTTGTTCATGATGTTATTCTTCAAACTCTTGATTTTCAGCGAGATTATACCTTGATATTTCAAACTTGTGTTATAATACTCTTCACCCTTATCGTATATTACTTGCTGGGCAATTTGTGCTCATTCTTGCTTTCCCTAAAAATATTTCAGTTAAGGCAGAGCAGGGCAGACCTTCTGTGACGCCCCCAAATTCGGGCCGCCAATGCCTCTCGAATTCGGTTCGTCACTTTCTTAAGGTAATACAATAATAACTAAAATTATACAACCACAGCGGAAGATCTAGAATAATATACTATGATTTATTATATTTATTCCCCCAAGTCTCTCAACCTACAGTACTTAATAGATTACATAATAATATCAAATAAAGACTTATTACATAACCCTACTTAAGCTTAAACATAGTTCTGAAACAATCTTAATACAACACCAATTTTTTTAAAAAAACATAAAGGGGCTAGCTAGTCGGTAGCCTTGCCCTTGCTCTTATCTTTCCCAGAGACACCTCCCTGTTCCGCCTTAACTGAAAGGTTTTAAATAAGAAAGAATAAGCACAAATTGCCCAACAAGTAATATACGATAAGGGTAAAGAGTTTTATGAGTTTGAAATACCAAGGTATAATCTCGATGATAATCCAAAAGAATAATGTCATGAATAACGAGTATCAACCATTCTCAAATCAAATCCTTGGAATATGAAATGATAGTTCAATATAGATCGACAGATATATATGAATTCAAAGGCAATCAACATATCCAACTGGATAAAATAATTTATACTTAGCAGTCACTAAGGACTATTGAACATCTACTAGAATTATCAATATTAAATTGATAACCCAAAGAAATAAGTATAATAGATGATTAGACTACAATACTTTATGTTATGCATAACACTACAATAATTTTCACGCGTGTGTTGGGGCTTCCAATAATATACACTCCCCTTACCATAAGAGTTGTTCAACTCAGTTTTCAAGATTTTCGCACCAGTCAAATGGTTTGGATAGTTTTCTAAATATGCATATAGTCTAGCCGAATCAAATGGCATAGACACTTTCATAATATTTAAGAATAATGCTAAGTTCAACATGAATAATAGCTCAAATGAAACAAGAGTTTATTCAATAAGCATACTAACTCAATTTAAACGAGTAAGTAAGACAACTTGCTTTCACAAGGATCCATTTCAAAGGTTAGGATACTTGTAATTAACAATACAAGAACGAGTTCAAGGAAACTTGCACAATAAAAGAGTGTAAGTCAGAGAAAACTTTCTTACAATATCCGTTGAATAAAGTAATGCAAGAGTTTAGGATACTTGCCTTAAGCGTAGTCTATCCACGTAAAGTTAATCAACACTTTCGAATCCTATTAATAATGTATTACATGTATAGGATGTTCATTAGCTAAGCACATTCGTTACACAGCTCAATATGAAAGTTAACTATACATAAGGTTCTTCTTTAGTCATATAATCTCTTATACGTTTGTTCCTACGTACTCACACATATACTTACACAAAATCGGTATCTAAGTTGTTACGAAATCAAATACATAGTTGTATCATGTATGGAATTATAGCAATTCATAACACTAATTCAATTATGTCTTTCTTATATAATCATATAACAGTAGAGGTCAAACCATGTCTAGCAGCTTTAAGTAACACTATGTGCTAGCTAACACAATCAGAATCAAGCATATTTCATCAGTTTTGTTTCCAGACTGGCGCAGCTGCGCCATGGATAAACCTAGGGGCGACGCAGCTGTGACAACCCGAATTTTTTAAGAATTTATAAATGAGAATTTAATAAATAAAATTCTTATTCTGAGACGTTTTGAGTTTGAGAATGTGTATATGTGTCATATATTTTGAAATATGTGATTTGGTGTGAAAATAATTTTAGATATTAATTTTAATATTTATTGATTAAAATAAATATTTTAATTGATTTATTTATTAAAATAAATAAATAAATTATGTGACTGTTATGGAGTAAGGTAATTAAGTGTAATATATTAATTAAATGAATATTTAATTATTTAATTATTTAATTTACTTAATATATAATAATTTTATGTTATAGTTCTAATTTAATTGAGATAATTAAATAAGATGAAGTTATATGGTAATTATTGCATGAAATTATAATTAGCGAGTAATTATAATGTGATAATTTTTATGTAATTAATTGATGTTAACTTTTAATTAATTAAATTTTTATGATAAGATTTAATTAATTAAAGTATAACATTAAGAATATTTGTTAAAGGATTTATTAAAAGAATAAAAAGGGCTTTTAAATTAGTTTTACCTAAACAAAGCCCTTAAAATTATTTTTAAAAAGTTTTACCAAACAACGCCTTAACTACAAAAAAATTTATTTTTAAAAATAATGTTATTTTGCCAAACTAGCCTTAGGGCTTTTAAAATTCAAATTGTAACTTCTTTATATTAATTGCAATTATGGTATTAAATTGGGTGGTAAAATATTAGGAGTTATATATTATAATTATACATATAATATTTATCATATTAGTTATATGTATATTGTAAGACCCCAACTTTTGTAAATAAAAATTTAATTTCCTCTATATATTATTTTGATATAGTAAGGTGTTGATTTGATAAATGTGGTAAGTTATGGATGGAATGTGCAAATTTTACAAAGTAAGCAAGTGGCCATAATATATTCGTTGTGTCGGAGAATATTCTTTTGTCGGAGAATATTCGTACGACGGCGCAGCCATTGGTGGACCCCACAACAGAATAATTGTCGGATATAGAAAGCGACAGAAATAACATTTTCACGGCAAAACTTTTACCGTTAAACTGTTAAAATACCCGGTGATAAAAATACAGTAATACGCATTGTTGCAAAGTAGCACACGGTATTGCACAATATCTTTGATTATTGATGCTTACGTAAGAAGTCACTCAGTATTTAATAATTGTTACAGTATTTACTGTTTAATATTTTATATTATTGACTCAATAATTGCTGCATTGATATTTTATTGACTCAATAATTGCTACGTTGCTATTTTTTTATTCAATAATGGCTACAGTTGATATTTTGTAGTATTGATTCAATAATTGTCGTTGCACAGTATTTCACGTTATCAACTCAATAATTCATATTAT
This sequence comes from Panax stipuleanatus, assembly GCA_020205555.1. Taxonomy (NCBI): domain Eukaryota; kingdom Viridiplantae; phylum Streptophyta; class Magnoliopsida; order Apiales; family Araliaceae; genus Panax; species Panax stipuleanatus. Next base: position 66,614,295 of record CM035121.1, read on the forward strand.
TTGAATAATATTATTAGATAGCATTATTGACAATGTCTAAGGAAGTTCTGTCTAGGAGGGGTTATTTAATTGCGCGCCAGTAAGGAGAAGTCCTTATCGGAAGGCCCCCTCTTTCCTGGGAACGACCTGGTTGTCATTATTGTGATTCTGTAATATTAATTTATATAATAATTGATGAATGGTTGATAAAAATATTTTCATTGTGTTGGAAATATTAATGTTAGTAGAAATCGACATTTATTTCGATAATAGTTAATTTTCGGATGTTAAATTGACCTAACGGAGAATTAATCAGATAAATGAGCAATTAATGGGTGGTTAACATGTGGGACCCACTTATTGGTGGATAATAAATAGTTGGTGGGTAGTTGCAGGGGTGGAGGTGCAAGATTTATAAACTTGAGGGACTAAATTAAAAATTTAGGCAAAGATGGAGGTACTAAAGTGTAATTGTCCAACCTTTTTCTAGCCTATAAATAGCAAGCTAATTTCATTCATTTCTCACCATTCTTGAAGAACAAAGTTATTATAGTGAGAAAAATTATAGAGAGAAAAAGAAGAAGAGTATTCTGCTACTACACTACTCTAGTATCCAATCTTCTACTGAGGTAAGGGGTATTATTTCTTTTATATTCATAAAGAATGCTATTTTCTTTCAATACTCGTAAGGGTTGTTACTCTATTCTTTATTGATCTGTGGGAGTAACCTGTCTACGCGGATTACCGCATGCATGGTGAATAACCATTTGTATTCATTCTTTGTTGATCTGTGGGAGTAACCTGTCTACGCGGATTACCGCATGCCTGGTGAAAACCTTTTGTATTCATTCAATTCCTTAATAATCTGTGGGAATAATCTGTTTACGCGGATTACCGCATGCGTGGTGAATCACCCTTCGTATTCATTTCTATTAAATTGTGGAAATGATCTATCTACGCGGATTACCGCATGACGGGTAAAAATCCAATTACAGTTTCGTATATTCATTCATACTCGTATGAAATATTATTTCACTGAAATATTGGTCTGAACTTGTTATGAAATTTTTATTTTTTTTATGACAAGTTACTATTCACGGGTTACTATTCATGAGTTACTATTCACGGTAAAAAAAAAATATTTTTTTTTAATCTTTGATTGGATCCAAGTTTGAAACTGCTGGACTACATCTGCCTCACAGCATTCTCGTAATCCGCATCGGCCATACTGGCCACAATATCCCGACTAATGGTATGTCGAGTATGTCCCTCCACAGGATACTCAGCAATCTGGTGCTGATAGACCTCGTGCGAACTCTTGTGTATATAAGACATCTGACTAATCTTTTGCTTCTTATTCAGAAGCTCTTCTTTCAATTTCTGTACCTCTAGTGTCAGATCCTGGACCTCTTTATTAAGCTGAACATTCCGGTCTAACACTACCTTGACTAAAACCTTTATGGTTTGCATCGGTTTCACCTCCTCCTCCTCAATAGGCAATACCAGATTAATCGATACTGTCTCAATGAGGTTGACAGGTTCTTCATTGCTATAAATAGTCATCTCCACTGACATCTACAATAAGACACTATTAGCTTGATTAGTAAATCATCAAATGTTATAAACATATATCATATTTAATATGTTTAAGGTTACTTTCTCCTTTAAAATTCTGCTTCCTTTTCTCAAAACCCGAGTAGAGTTCACATACTTCTACTTCTCTTTCTAAGGTTATGGCTTAAGGTTTTTCCCCCTTAAGTTTTATAACCTAATGCTTTGATACCAACCTGTGACGCCCCCAAATCCGAGTACCTTCAAAACCCTGGATGTAAGACCCCAACTTCTATGAATAAAGATTTAATTTTTTTTATATATTATTTTAAACAGTAAGGTGTTGCCTTGATAAATGTGATAAGTTATGGGAGATATATGTAAATTTTACAAAGTTTGCAAGTGGTAATAAAATATTCTTGTTGTCGGAGAATATTCGTACGACGGCGCAGCCATTTGTGGGCCCCACAACGGAATAACTGCCAGATATAGAAAGCGACAGAAATAACCTTTTTATAAAATAACGGCGTAGTTGTTACCGTTAGTACTGTTGAAATATCCGGTGGTTAAAATACAGTAATACGCAGTGTTGCACAATAGCACACGGTATTGCACAGTATTTCGAATTACTGATTCTTACGTAGGAAGACACTTACTCAATTATTGTTACGGTAATTACTGTTCAATATTTTATATTATTGATTCAATAATTGCATAATATTTTAGTGGTTCAATATTTGCTACGTTGATATTTTATATCAATAATTGCTACTTTGCTATTTTATATTAGTGATTCAATAATTGACATTGCACAGTATTTCAAATTATCAAATCAATAATTCATATTATTTGAATAATATTATTAGATAGCATTATTGGCAATGTCTAAGGAAGCTTTGTCTAGGAAAGGGGTTGATTAATTGCGCGCGAGTAATGAGAAATCCTTATCGGAAGGCCCCCTCTTTCCTCGGAACGACCTGGTTGTCAATATTGTAGTTCTATAATATTATTTATGAATAATTAATTATTAATTTATATGATAAAAAAATATTTATTTTTGTGGATATAAAAGAAGGAATTAGTGTTGAGGTATTTTTATCAGTATTTTGGTGTGAAAAATCATTTATATGTGGATTTCGGTCATTGTCTGTTCGGAATTTGGAAAAACTTCCTTCTACAAAGTTGTAGAGAATTAAATTTTCTATGGAAAGGACATAAAATTTGTATTTTTCTGATAAAAAGGCTATTTATTATGAATTATTGAAGTTTTGGAAATAAATATTTTTATTAAAAATATGGGTGGGCCCCATTTTTGTCTTGTGTGGAAAAATGTTGATTTTTAAAAATCCAACTTGGTTGGCAGCAGCCAGCAAATTTTTCAAATCAAGTATGCTCCATTGGCTTAATTGTCAATCCTGGCATCCTAGCATTTTTCTATAAATAGGGTGCTTAGTTAGAAATGAAAATCACACCAGAATCAGAAAATTTTCTCTCTATAATATCGAGCGTATTTCTTGTGGGTATTTAGATACTTTGAGTGTTGATAGCAGTGCAAGTTTTCGTCCACATAATATCCGACATTCCAGTCAAAACTACTCTCCTGTTAAGGTAAGGGATATTATTTTTCGAGTAAATGATGTTATTATCTTTCAATATTCATAAAGAATATTATTTTCTTTCTTATTCCATATTATGGAGGTAATAATATTTCATTTTATATTCCTAAATCTGAACTTACCACGGTAAGTATTGCTTCTATAATTCCTAAAATGATCAGAGATGTCTTGAATTTTGCGCTTCATCTAGTATCATTTCACCGGAATAATTTTTTGAACTTTCTCGTGAAATTTTTATCTTTTCATGTCGAGTTACTATTCACGAGTTACTATTCACAAGTTACTATTCACGAGTTACTATTCACGATAAAAAAAATAATAACTATTTTCTTTGATTGTATCCTTGTTTTGAACTTCATTCTTGAATTTTGCTCCATAATTGATTATTACGAAGTATTATTGAACTTGGATAAACTAAATTACAAATTCCTAATCTTTGTCCTTTATTTCACTGGATTCGTTATTTATATTGTTTTTCATCATCCTCAGTCCTAAATGGTGATACAACTGAATATTTTTGGCCTGTAGTGCAAAGATGAATGATTACCTGATGAATATCTTTGGCCCGTAGTGCGAAGATGGACAGGTGTTGAGATGAACATTACCAACTGGTGATACAAATGAATATCTTTAGCCCATAGTGCAAAGATGAATATTTGATTCAAGATATATATTGATTGATGTTACAGGGATAAAATATTGATGATGGACTTTTAAATCATAAGAAGATAGTAGACTTCATTCTATACTTAACTCTTCTAATGAATTGTTATTTCTGCTGCGAATATTGATCTAAAATTGGTTGCCATTATATTTTATCTGATTTATTTAAGACTAACGATAATTTATTATTCATTATCTTAGTCATAATATTCTTTACTGGGCTAGTTGAGCTCAACTCTTTTCTTCCATTGTTCTATTCAGAAAATGAGAATATCGCAGGTACTAGTCAGGGAATGGAGTGATGGTCCGAGTTAGAGCTGTAGAAGTCCTCACTATTTTTTTTTATTTAAAATAGTGTGATAATAAATGTAATGAGGACTTAGTTTAAATGTTAATATTTTCTACAAGTCTGTATTGGCACTCACAGTTGTGTGGTTGTATTTTGCACGACCGTGTGATATGAAAGATTGTAATTGAATTTTGTTGAGTGTATTTGGCGACTCAAAATGGGTTGAGTATTGAACCTATTTTGGGGGCGTCACAGTTGGTATCAAAGCTTAGGGATATGATCTCTGGGGGAGATCTGGGAATTGAACTAGGAGGGGAGAGACGAGTAAAACCTTCGCTAGTGTGTCCTACCTAAGCTTAATTGTTATTTAATTGGTCGGTTGGAACATAGGGTTAATATACGATATGTTAATTTATTTGATTAACCCTTGTTTTGTGGCAGTATTTGAGAATGACAGCTGAAAATTTAAACAATGGAGTGAATGAGACCATTGAGACACCTTTAATCACCAACGAGGAGAACGTGCAACAGGAAGGCTATATTCCTCCTGTAAACAACCCTACCAAAGAAATGATAAATGACGGGATGTTTAGAAGCTTTTTGCAGTTCATGCAAAATCAGACGAGGGAGACTCGTGTTTATAATACTAGTGGAAATAACAACTCGCGGCTTGTCACTGCCAAGCAGTTTAAAGAGTTGGGACCACCAGAGTTTCAGGGAAAGCCAGATCCAATCAAGGCAGAAAATTGGATTAAGCAAATTACCAAGATATTTGATGTCTTGGGATGCACGGAGGAACAGAAGGTTCCATTTGCCACCTTTATGTTTCGTGGAGAGGCAGATTACTGGTGGGAATCTGTGAAGCGTACCTAGCCTGCCGTACTTAAGATGTCTTGGGGGGCGTTCCAGAAACTGTTCAATGACACGTACTTTTCAAAAAGTATTCGTCACATGAAAAAGGTAGAGTTTATCAGACTGGAACAGAACAACATGACTGTGTCCCAGTACGAGTCTAAGTTTGCGGAGTTATCCCGATTTGCACCTCATTTGGTGGAGAATGAGGAACGTATGACGCGGATGTTTCTGAGAGATTTGAAACCTGAGATTCGTCAATACCTCATTTCTCACAAATTTTCTCTATATTCGGATGTAGTGAACAGGGCCTAGTTATTAGAATGAGATAATGATTATGTTCAACCAAGGGACAACAACCAAAGTCGTACTGGTGGCAGCAGTCATCGGAACAATGACAACCAGCAGGGAGAAAGTATCATGCCAGAAGCGGTAACCACTTCGGTGATAATCGTGGCCATGATAATAGAAGAAGTGAGTAGGGGGGAGATTTTAAGAAGAGAAGGTACAACAATAAGAACGTGAAAGCATCGACAGCAGCACCAACATCAACTATTTCTAGGGGAAGAGAACGACCGCCGGTCGTATGCTATAAATACGGGCAAGAGGGACACATCAGCCCCAACTGCACACAACAATCCAAGGTGTGTTATAACTGTGGAAAGGAAGGGCACATAACTCGAGTGTGTCCTATAGCGAAACCAAGCTCAGCAGGGATGGTGACTCCAAAGGCTATCCCTGACAAGTCAAATTCAGTGGTTCCTGGAAGAGCTTTTGTCGTGACTACCCAACAAGCAAGGAACCCGAACGAGGTTATTACGGGTAAGCTGATAATAAACTCTTGCAAAGTTTACACTTTATTAGATACTGGTGCTACCCATTCTATTATTTCACCTGCTTGTGCTCAACGTTTGAACTTGACACCTGAGAAATTAGACTTTGACTTATCTGTTGAAACTCCGTTGGGAGAAACCTTCGTTACATCTACAGTTTACAAATCTTGCTCGATTCAAATTGGTACACTCACCCTACCTGTTGATCTTATATCGTTGAAAATACTTGCATTTGATGTGATTTTAGGAATTGACTGGTTGACCACTTATCATGCCAAAATTAATTATTTTCATAAGGTTGTTAGTTTTTATATTCCTAACCAACCTATTGTGCGAATTCAAACAACCAAACCACTAAAATCAATCAATGTTATTTCAAGTCATAAAGCTATTCGTTTATTGAAAAATGGATGTCAAGCTTTCTTAGCCCATGTCACTGATTTAAACCAGAATACGTCAGGTTTGAATGATATTTCTGTTGTTAATGAGTTTTCTGATGTATTTCTCGAAGAACTTTCCGGTCTACCCCCTGAACGGGAAGTTAAATTCTTTATTGACCTTGAATCCGGTAAAAAACCCATTTCTAAAACCCCATATCGAATGGCTCCTATAGAACTTCAGGAGTTAAAGGTCCAACTACAGGTGTTGTTAGACATCGATTTTATACGTCCTAGTAGATCTCCTTGTGGTGCTCCTGTTTTATTCGTAAAGAAGAAAGACGAGAGTATGCGACTTTGTATTGACTATCTGGAGTTGAACCATGTCACCATCAAGAATAGGTATCCGTTACCACGTATTGATAACCTGTTCGACCAGTTGCAAGGTGCACAATTTTTTTCGAAGATCGATCTTCGTTCTGGATATCATCAGCTGAAGATTAAAACTGAGGATATTCCGAAGACTACTTTAAGAACTCGATACGGGCATTATAAATTCTTAGTCATGTCTTTTGGATTGACTAATGCTCCTGCTACTTTTATGGATATGATGAACCAAATATTCAAGGAATATTTGGATTAGTTCATGGTTGTCTTTATTGATGACATCCTCATCTATTCCAAAAGCCGTGAAGATCATGAGCACCACTTGAAGCTGGTACTTCAAAGGCTTCGTGAAAACAAGCTATATGCCAAGCTGAAGAAATGCGAGTTCTGGCTTGAGGAGGTAGCATTCCTTGGGCATGTAGTATCAAAACGTGGAGTATCTGTAGACCCGGCAAAGATTGAAGCAATACAAAGTTGGGAGCAACCGAAGTCGGTGACTGAAGTATGTAGCTTTCAGGGCTTAGCTGGTTATTATCGAAGATTCGTAGAAGGATTTTCTCGAATCGCTAGTCCATTAACTTAGCTGACTTGGAAAGATACAAGATTCGTATGGAACGAGGAATGCGAGAAGGGCTTTCAAGAGCTCAAGAGGAGACTCATTTCGGCACCTGTTCTGACGATACCATCTGGTTCGGATGGATTTGTCATTTACAGCGATGCTTCTGGCAAAGGGTTAGGATGTGTACTCATGCAACATGGGAAAGTCATAGCCTATGCCTCGCGACAACTCAAGGAATATGAGAGAAATTATCCTACTCATGATCTAGAGTTGGCAGCAGTTATTTTCGCGTTGAAGATCTGGAGACACTACCTGTATGGGGAGAAAGTGGAGATCTATACGGATCATAAGAGCCTCAAATATTTCTTCACCCAGAAGGAACTCAACATGCGGCAACGACGTTGGCTTGAGCTGTTGAAAGATTACGATCATACCATCCAATACCATCCTGGAAAAGCAAAAGTGGTAGCTGACGCGTTGAGTAGAAGATCATATGCGGGAACGAATGCGATGCTTTCAAGGCCTATTTTGTGTGATTTACAAAGGATGGAGATAGAGTTTAAGACTTCGGGGACCCATGCGATGATGTCAAGTATACGCGTAGAACCAGCTTTAATTAATAAAGTTAAAGCTGCTCAAGCTACAGACTCGGAGCTGATGAATATGAGGAAGAAGGTGCAAGAAGGTGTTATTTCAGAAGCAAGGATTGATGAAGAAGGAATACTTCGAGTCAACTCCAGACTTTGTGTTCCTGACGATTCTGATTTGAAGTATAGAATCATGATGGAGGCACACAACACACCGTTTGCAATCCATCCTAGGAGTACCAAAATGTATCGTGATCTTCGACATACATTTTGGTGGAGCAATATGAAGAGAGAGATCGCGGAGTTTATCTCAAGGTGTTTAATGTGTCAACGTGTCAAGGCGGAGCATCAAATGCCAAAGGGTCCATTGCAACCACTTGAGATTTCGAAATGGAAGTGGGAACACATTACCATGGATTTCGTTACGGGTCTTCCCAAGGTTTCTCAAGGCATAGATGCGATTTGGGTTATTGTTGATAGATTAACCAAGTCTGCTCATTTCTTGCCGATACGGGAGACTTATTCCCTTGAACGTCTTACTCGTATGTACGTGAATGAGATTGTGAGATTACATGGCATGCCAGTATCCATAATTTTGGATCGTGACCCAAGATTCACTTCACGATTTTGGGTCAGCTTGCAGAAAGCTATTGGCACGGATTTATGATTCAGTTCGGCATATCATCCACAAACGGACGGGCAATCAGAAAGGACTATCCAAACTCTTGAAGATCTATTGAGAATTTGTGTTCTAGAATTCAAAGGGAGTTGGGATAAGTACCTACCATTGGTGGAATTCTCCTACAACAACAGTTATCAGGCAAGTATAGGCAAGGCTCCATTCGAGGCGTTGTATGGACGAAAATGTCGTTTTCCAGTATGCTGGGACGAGGTGGGTGAAGCAACATTATTAGGACCGGAGTTAGTATGTATGACTATGGAAAAGATTCAAATGATCCGACAATGTATACAAACTACACAAGATCGACAAAAGAGTTATGCTGATCTTCATCGAAGGGACGTGGAGTTTAATGTCGGAGATCATGTATTATTACGTGTTGCTCCATGGAAAGGAGTTACGAGATTCGAAAAGAGAGAAAAGCTCAACCCACGATTCATTGGTCCATTTGAAATCCTTGACCGAGTAGAAAATGTGGCCTATAGACTCGCCTTACCTCCAAGCATGTCTCGTGTTCATAACGTTTTTCACATATCTGTGCTTCGTAAATATGTGAAAGATCCAAATCACATTATTGAGTTAGAACCAGACGAGATAGCCGAAGATTTAACATATGAGGAGGTACCTGTTAAGATCTTGGATAGGAAGGAACATGTCCTACGCTCAAAGGTTATACCTTAAGTTAAAGTTTTATGGAGGAACCATGATATCGAGGAAATGACCTGGGAGTTAGAATCGGAAATGAAAACGAGGTATCCTCACCTTTTCGACATATCAGGTACGTACGTCAATTTCGAGGACGAAATTTCATAAGGAGGGGAGGTTGTAAGACCCTAACTTTTATGAATAAAGATTTAATTTTCTTTATATATTATTTTAAACAGTAAGGTGCTGTCTTGATAAATGTGGTAAGTTATGGGAGATATATGCAAATTTTACAAAGTTTGCAAGTGGTAATAAAATATTCTTGTTGTCCGAGAATATTCGTACGACGGCGCAGCCATTTGTGGGCCCCACAACGGAATAACTGTCGGATATAAAAAGCGACAGAAATAACCTTTTTATAAAATAACGGCGTAGTTGTTACCGTTAGTACTGTTGAAATATCCGGTGGTTAAAATACAGTAATACGCGGTGTTGCACAATAGCACACGGTATTGCACAGTATTTCGAATTACTGATTCTTACGTAGGAAGACACTTACTCAATTATTGTTATAGTAATTACTGTTTAATATTTTATATTATTGATTCAATAATTGCATAATATTTTATTGGTTCAATATTTGCTACGTTGATATTTTATATCAATAATTGCTACTTTGCTATTTTATATTAGTGATTCAATAATTGACATTGCACAATATTTCAAATTATCAAATCAATAATTCTTATTATTTGAATAATATTATTAGATAGCATTATTGGCAATGTCTAAGAAAGCTTTATCTAGGAAAGGGGTTGATTAAGTGCGCGCCAGTAATGAAAAATCTTTATCGGAAGTCCCCCTTTTTCCTCGAAACGACCTGGTTGTCAATATTGTAGTTCTATAATATTATTTATAAATAATTAATTATTGATTTATATGCTAATAAAATATTTATTTTTGTGGATATAAAAGAAGGAATTAGTGTTGAGGTATTTTTATCAGTATTTTGGTGTGAAAAATCATCTATATGTGGATTTCGGTCATTGTCTGTTCGGAATTTGGAAAAACTTCCTTCTACAAAATTGTAGAGAATTAAATTTTTTATGAAGAGGACATAAAATTTGTATTTTTCTGATAAAGGGCTATTTATTATGAATTATTGAAGTTGAAATAAATATTTTTATTAAAAATATGGGTGGGCCCCATTTTTGTCTTGTGTGGAAAAATGTTGATTTTTGAAAATCCAACTTGGTTGGCAGCAGCCAGCAAAATTTTCAAATCAAGTATGCTACATTGGCTTAATTTTCAATCCTGGCATCCTAGCATTTTCCTATAAATAGGGTGCTTAGTTAGAAATGAAAATCACACCAGAATCAGAAAATTTTCTCTCTATAATATCGAGCGTATTTCTTGTGAGTATTTAGATACTTTGAGTGTTGATAGCAGTGCAAGTTTTCGTCCACATAATATCCGACATTCCAGTCAAAACTACTCTCCTATTAAGGTAAGGGATATTATTTTTCAAGTAAATGATGTTATTATCATTCAATATCCATAAAGAATATTATTTTCTTTCATATTCCATATTATGGAGGTAATAATATTTCATTTCATATTCCTAAATCTGAACTTACCACAGTAAGTATTGCTTCTATAATTCCTGAAATGATCAGAGATGTCTTGAATTTTGCGCTTCATCTAGTATCATTTCACCGGAATAATTTTCTGAACTTTCTCGTGAAATTTTTATATTTTCATGTCGAGTTACTATTCACAAGTTACTATTCACGAGTTACTATTCACGATAAAAAAATAATAATTTTTTTGTTTGATTGTATCCAAGTTTTGAACATCATTCTTGAATTTTTCTCTATAATTGATTATTACGGAGTATTATTGAACTTGGATAAACTAAATTACGAATTCCTAATCTTTGTCCTATATTTCAGTGGATTCGTTATTTATATTATTTTTCATCATCCTCAGTCCTTAATGGTGATATAACTGAATATCTTTGGCCTGTAGTGCAAAGATGAATGATTACCTGATGAATATCTTTGGCCCGTAGTGCAAAGATGGACAGGTGTTGAGATGAAAATACACATCATAGAAAACATTCTGATTACAAGATATAAAGAAAGAGAGAAGATAAACTCTAGAATTATATCACCGCTCTCCGCTCCAATCATGTGTTCTTCGTGTTCAATCGATGCTTCAATTCTTCTTGCTAGATCAATCCTTGAATTAGGGCTTGTAAATCTGTCTAAGTGTATCTCTAATAGCCTCTTCTCTTGTCTTTTATACTCTCCCAGCCGCAATACAAATTAACTCTTATTTGCTCCACCATCCTAGTCAAAGCAGAAAATCTATTATTATTGTTACCGTATGCCCGCCCCAGCGGGCATTTAATTCTTGATACACCCGCCCCAGCGACAAGCCACTTTGAAATATGACTTTTTTGTACACCCGCCCCATGTGACGCCCCCAAATTCGGGTACCTTCAAAACCCTGGATATAGTTCTTCACGATGATAATGTCTACTCATACATTCAACTGAAAAACTTCAATAACCAGTATAAGTTTACTAAATATTACAGAATAGTAATCCCTTCCCAAGTTCGTACAACCTTTACATTCATTTGGTGTCATAATATCATCTATTACAACAATACTACTATACGGTTACAAGGATAACTAAATATCCATCTGGGTCTCGCCCTTGACCTTACCGGATCCTTCAGTTCACTAGCTTTTAGCTGAAAACATTTACTTTAAGCAAGAGTAAGCATAACTAGCTCAGCAAGTTTAACATTTTATTTTTCAATCACAAAATCTAGAATCATATGTTTTCATCTTCCATAACTGTACGATAGTTATGAAACTGTACGAATAATCAAATTAATGTTTTGAGTTCCTTTAAAATCATTCTTAAGGACACAAAGTCTCTTAAGAATCTGAGCTGGTCCCAGACCATGAACTTCACATGCTTCGGTCAAGCATAAAAGAACATCCCGGCACTAAGGCCGTATGCTCGCCCTTACTTACGAGCACGTCCAGGTGATCAGCCTGTAGTACTCTGCGTTGATCAATGTTCTATCCTTAAACTTTTTCACATTTAAGCTGTACGACACTTTCAGTGCCCGTCGAATTAATGACCTTTAAAACCTTTGTGTATTTATACTCAGGTCTTACTCTGAATTCGTACCAAAGCAATTAGCATAGGATAGCTTATCAAGAATACTTTGAAAGATTATGAAAATCAATCAAAATACTTTACATATCCGTCTAGCCGAATCAAATGGCATCGACTATTCAATGACTGTTCATGCATAGGCAACCATGCATAATGACAACTTGTCCGACCTCGCGTACAGACAAGAGTTCAGGAAAACTTGCATAACATATCGTTAATACAAGAGTTAGGTAACTTGTATTCATAATAACGTATGAACGAAGTCAGAAAAACTTGCATCAAGTAAATCTTGAACAAGGTTAGAAACACTTGCCTTTGCGTCTTCTATACCTCTATGTGGCCTACTTAGTCTTTAGCACGTCTACAAAGCATAATACATAGTATACCAATTAGTAATCATATTTGATATACAATGTGTTTGCCTAACTCTTCCTTATTGTATAACTAAATCTAATTGTTAAACTAATAACATTCATTCAAGTTATTTAACGTTATTACGGCTTATTAACGTTCCTATGTTATATACCGAACTCTAAATGATCATCACTAATCATGATGATAATGAGACTTCACTTGTTCCTTAACTTAATCTTGGTTTATAGTTTCCAATCTTAAGTTTAATTACGTTTAGTTAACGTTTAATGATCATAAACCCTTGGTTAAACATGTTGTTTAAGAGATTTACATTCATGTTCATTCATTACTTACTAACACTTTACTACTTATGGAAAGAGTTGAGTAAACATTTCATTTGGTCAAGAATTTTTTTCTTGGACGGCGCGGTTCGCGCTCCATTTTTGTAACGACCCCGAAATTCCTACCTTATAATTCTCATTATCGATCGTTAACAATACAACTTTAATCTATTTTTACATCATTATTCGATATTAAAAACACTAAAAATGCGGAATAGTTAAAATTTTTATATAACTCTATCTTTATTGCCCTGAATCGCAACCTTTACATTACATAACTTTGATTCAAATCTAAATCATGAATCGTTACAATGAAAGGACTATACAAAGTCTTACATTATAATTATTATACATATACATCGGATAACTCAACTTTACAACTTTAAAATAAATATTACAATTAAAACATTAAATGCATTTCTCATTTACACAAGTAAGCTTCTTGAATTACTATTGAACTCTAATATTCAACTAACACGTATTATTACCTTGCATCCTTGACCTGTAAAAATGGTTATTTGCAAGAGTGAGCTCGACAGCTCAGCAAGATCTAACAGTTTTCATGCATCACATAGCACATAAATAACATCCTCAACATACATTTTATAATCGTTAGAGTAACATAGCATACATGCTTTAATTCACATAACAAATATAAAGATTGAGTTCCTTACTCAATCAACATTATTTAACCAAAATAATGTAGTCATAAATTGACTTTAACATTTTATGGTTACAACATATATAACATATCATGCAATTTAAAATAGTTCATCAAGTTCACGTAGAAAATAGGAACCGAAAGACTTGCCTGGCTCGTAGATTACCAATTATCGAAAAACAGCTTATAATTATCTGCTTCATGAATCCTATATAACGTATTACTATACACATCAACTATTAGTCACTTAACGCTTAAGTAAATTCTACTTTATACTTTCTAATTCTCTTCTATTTATTCGTTTGACACTCACTGTCAAATCATATGTATAATCAACAATATCAATTAATTATCACATAGCTAATCCTCATCGTTAGTTAACCAATCTAGGTTAACTCATTCCTCATTAACTATTAAATTAATAGTTAATTAACGCATAATTAAAATTCATCATATAATCGCATTATATTTTCACATAATTAATTAACTAATAATTACATACTCATATTAAATTATAATTAAATAAATTATAATTTAAACATCCACTTTATTTATAATTAATCAATTATAATTACACAACTTATAATTTAATATAAACCATTACTCTAATTAATCAAATTATAATTAAACAAATTATAATTTATAATTACTCAAACTACATCATGTATTAAACTATAATTAAACCAATTAAAATTTAAATTAAACAATTACTTAAATTATAAATAATCAATTTCAATTCATGCTCTCCTTAAATTATAATTAAATAAATTATAATTTAAATTACACATTTACCTTAATTATAATTATTCTAAATTATAATCACATATTAAGTTATAATTACACAAATTATACTTCAAGTTAAACATTTACTTTGATTATAATAATCAAACTATATTCATTATAATTTAATAAATTAAATTAAACCTTTACTATAATTATAATTATTTCAAATTATAAGTACATATTATATTTTATCAATATAATATATTAGAAATCATTTAGCATTCTAATGTAAGTTTAACATGTTATCACATCACACATTAGGTTAACTTTTATGTTCCAAATAAAATGCACAAAAAAAACAAAGCTTCAAAACTTTCTGCATACCCCCCGCCGGGGCGGGGGTTCTAAGTCTAGCAATGCCCGCCGGGGCGGGCTCCCTCCAGGGGTTCAAAATTTTCTCGCGAACTGTGCAGAGAAAAAGCCAATTTGACTTATTTTTCCACACCAAATTCCACTTTCAGCCAATATAATTCATAACAACTTTAATAGAAAACATAATTTCTACACTCCTAACTTTTTCAACACATTTAATCCTTAAAACACATAGTTTACAACAATTAATTCCATGAGTTTTGAAGAAAAAACCATTGACAAGTGTTCTTGATGAAATTGAACACTGTAATTTATTTTCAAAACGAAATACACAATTCAAAATATGTTTGAATTCGTTTATAACCATATTAACATAATCTAACATCAATTTAAGCAACAACTAACAATCAACCATGAAATTTTGGTTTTCAAAGAAACTATATATATATATTTTTCAAAATACTTTCACTGTGACTTTTTGATGAACATGAATTCCTCATGTTCATCATATATATACATGAATTAAAACATCCTATTAAGTATACAACTCAATTATAAACATATATGAACGCAATTCATACATATACATCATATTTATATAAATTCCTCGTTAATTCATATACACAAAGAACTAATACTCATGAAAAAAATAAAAACATATTTAGAAGAACAAGGAATTGAGATTATATCCTTGTTGCTTAGGAGAACAAGATGAAGATGATGATGTGTTTAACTCTCTCAAACTTCCTCTTCCTCTTTCTTCTTTCTCCCTTCTTCTTCTCTTTTCCGTTCTCTAAAACTCTAGATTTTCTATGTTTTCTCTCTAACACATACTAACCCTTCTAACTTCTAAACTAACATAGTTTTTACAAAACATAAACTTATATCATATATATTATATGTATAACTATATAATATATATTTAACTCCCAATTATTAAATCACCCATTACTACCATAATTACAATTAATACAAAGAAGTTATAATTTAAATTTTAAAAGTCCTAAGGCTTGTTTGGCAAAACAAGTTCTTTTAAAAACAGGTTTTAATAGTTAAGACCCCGTTTGGCAAAACTGATTTAAAATGGTCCAAGGGCCTTGTTTGGGAAAACGATTTTAAAACTCTTTTAATTCTTTTAATAAATCCTTTAACACATATTCTTAATGTTATCCTTTAACTAATTAAATCTTAACTCTAATTTAATTAATTAAAAATTAACATCAATTAATCACATAAACATTGTCACATAATTATAATTACTCGCTAATTATAATTGCATGTAACACTCATCACATTACTCATCTAATTTAATTATCTCAATTAAACTAGAACTATAACATAAAATCATTATATCAATTAAATTAAATACTAAATATTCATTTAATTAATATATTACACTTAATTATATTACTCCATAATAATCGCATAATTATTTATTTAACTTAATAAATAATTTAATTAAAATATTTATTTAATTCAATAAATATCAAAATTAACATTAAAATTATCTTCACATAAATTCACATATTTCACCATATATGACACATATACACATTATCAAACTCAAAACGTCTCATAATAAGAATTTTATTCATTAAATTCTCATTTATAATTTCTAAAAAAAATTTGGGTTGTCACAATTTCCCTTGCAAATGGCGCGGTAAGCGCTACCTATGCAGCGAACCTGATCCGAAACGGCGCGGCCCGCGCTGCACTTGTGCTGCAGAAAAATTTCCTAAGTCTTTAAAATTCTAAAATTCCCGAGCTCGTAACATGATCGTTATAACTCGAAATTGGCTCATTCCAAAGCCCATAGTTCACAAATGATATGCTCTATCATCCTATCAAGTCGGAATTCATTTTCGAATTCGTCGGCGAGAAATTCGTCGATTAGTCCATTTTTACGTTTTCGTTAAACGTTCGTGAACGTTCGACGCTTAATTCTTCGTTTTAAGTCAGAATTGGTTCGTTTTTGCTCCCGCAAGTCTTATTTACCTAATTACACGTGTTGCAATCGAAAACCATCGTTTCTGATGCTCACGGCGACTTTTGACTTCTAATCCTTGAAAAATACGTTTTCGACGATTATCGCCTAATCGCGTAATTTCTGCCTAATCTTCATTCATTGATATTTTTATGTTAAATCGAATGGAATCTATCCCTTGGTCATCCCTTGGTGATTCTAACCATTACGAACATCTAGATTTTAATGATTTCACATGCTTATTATTTAAATTCCCATAACCCTCATAAGTTTCTCATTAGTCCTTAATCCATTATTATGATTTATTCCTTCATGGCTTATGAGTGTTTTAAGTTCACTACTAAGCCATCCTTATTACTTCTCATTAAGCATGCTCCACCAATTCACTTCTCTATCAATTAGGTATTGAAGGAAGTTAAAGTTTAAGGCTTGAACACTATACCTCTTGTGTTCTTGGTTGTTCTTGAATGATCAAGAGATTAGCAACCTTCTTACTTCTTGTTAGCTTGATGGTTATCAAAGGCACAAGCTAGCTTCTCTTTCTTTTGCTCTTAGCTCTCTCTCTTCTCTCTCAATAATTTATCAATTCTATCAACCAACAAATGAACTAGCAAGCTCCTTATTTATAGCCTTGGCAAGGCTTAGGGTAGAATGGTAATTTAGGCCCAACCTCCTTAACTTTGCTTTGGCCCCAAGTTTGGCCACCTCCTTAAGCTTTCTTTCCCACCAAGTTTACCCCATGTGAAGCCCATGTGCTAGCACATGCCCACCCATGTCTTCTCTTGTGATCCCACATACTCATTGGTTGCCCTATGGGTTTCCCCCACCCGTTTACCTATTGGTTCGACCCACGGGTTAAATTAGTAACTTATTAAATTTTATTTCTAATTCAATTCATTTCAACGTATTCACTCCGTATAAAATTCGTATTATACGTCGTATAGTTTCTCGTATTCTCTCCGTATTATTCTCATATAATATCTCGTATTATACGCATATTCTTTTCGTATAATAATCATTTATTATTATACTTAATTAAATAATCTTTGATTTTAACTTTCTCTAACACTTAGGTTCTAAGTCCCTATGTGAAAACTTCGTGAGCCATAAATGAAATATTATTACATATTTCATCTCGTCCTGAAATCCTATCATTACGTATTTCTTGAAATTTCAAAATAAATTCCCAAGCAGAAATGGATGAATAGTAATTTTCGTACTTTTTCCCCCGAGAAAAGTTTTCTTGGCTAACTTAACTTTTCACGGTATATCACCGTCAAATCTTTCGATAGAATGTCTTCTGACATTCCAAACTCTCAAAATGGTCTAGGGTCTCCAACCCTAACCCTTAGGGTCAAACCCTAACCCTTGGGATTAAATAGTGTCTATTTCGTCTTTTCCCAAAAATATTTTTATTCTCGAAAACCTTTTATTTTTGTCTTATAAATTCACATTCATTATTTCTAGCACGTAGCCAGAATACTAACCATATCAGATATCTCTAGGTCATAGAACGACCTTGAAATAGCTTACTTAATTTAATAGATAAAAATAAAAGTTTTATTCCATAAAATCACATACCATTCATTTACATAAACGTCCATTTTTCTCTGGCGTTACACCCTAGCGGGTGTTTTGACTTGGAGAGGCCCGCCCTGGCGGGGGGCCACTTTCTCTAGAAAATCTGCAATGTTGCCCTTTTTGTCCTGGTTTCTCATCAATCCAAATCCTGAAATTATCAACACAAAACCAGGTAAAATGACACTAAAATAACTTGAAGTAAGCAAGAATCAAGCTATAAAGGATATCAATTCGTTGGTATAAAACTAACTTATCAATAACCCTTCCATATCGAGTCTGTACATATTCTCAGAACCATCTGAGATCTTCTTCCTTATTCGTTCGCACTCGTTACTTCTGAGTTGCACTTCCTTTACCTTTTCTACGATAGTAGTTTGAACTTCCATCGCAAATAGTTTCTCCCATTCCTCACTAGGGCATCGAATTTATAATTCCATTCTTGCCATCTCTGTTTTCAACTCATCCTGAGCTGTTAACATCGACAGCTTCTCCCGACCCTTTTGACTTAAAGCGTCGGCCACTATGTTCGCCTTCCTTGGGTGATACAGGATTTCACAATCGCAATCCTTTATCAACTCCAGCCATCTTCTCTGCCTCATATTCAACTTCTTCTGAGTGAAGATATACTTCAGACTTTTATGGTCTGTGTAGATCTCATACTTCTCTCCATACAGGTAATGCCTCCAAATCTTTAAGGCAAAAACCACTGCGGCGAGTTCATGGTCGTGAGTAGGATAATTCCCCTCATACTACTTTAACTGCCTAGACGCATACGCAATGACTTTGCCATGCTGGATGAGCACGCAACCCAGTCCTTTATGCAAAGCATAGCTATATACTACGAAATTCCTCGTCTCATCCGGTAAAAGATAACACCAGGTGCTTGACTTAATCTTTTCTTCAGCTCTTGGAAGCTGTCTTCACACTTCTCTGTCCATACGTATTTCACCGTCTTTCTGGTCAAATTGGTTAACAGACTAGCTATCTTTGAGAAGTCCTGAATGAACCTCCTATAGTAACCCGGCAACCCTAGGAAACTCCGCACCTCAGTTGGCGTTTTCGGCTGTTCCAAGTTAATCACGGCTTCTACCTTTGCTGGATCAACTGAAACTCCTTCCTTATCAATAACGTGCCCTAAAAATTGCACTCTTTCTAACCAAAATTCACACTTAGTGAAATTCGCATATAACTTCTCTTTTCTTAGTTCTTCTAACACTAATCTCAAATGTTCAGCGTGATCCTCCTTTGTCTTGGAATAGAGCAGGATATCATCAATGAACACCACAACGAACTTTTACCAATATTTTTTGAACACTCTGTTCATCATGTCCATGAATGCGGCTGGTGCATTCGTCAACCCAAATGACATCACTAAGAACTCGTAATGGTTGTAACGAGCCCTAAATGTTGTCTTAGGTACATCCTCTACTCTAACCTTCAACTGGTGATACCCCGTCTGTAAATCTATTTTTGAAAAATATTTTACCCCTTTCAGCTGATCAAAAAGATCATCGATCTTGGGCAATGGGAATTTATTCTTTATCGTTAGTTTGTTCAACTCTCGATAGTTGATATAAAGCCTCAACTGATCCGTCCTTCTTCTTTACAAACAATATCGGTGCTCCTCATGGAGAAACACTCGGTTGAATGTAGTTCTTGCCCAACAGTTCTTGCAACTGAATCATTAGCTCTTTCAATTCGACTGGCGCCATACGATATGGTGCCTTCAAAATTGGTACCGTTCCCGGCACAAGGTCTATGACGAATTCAGTCTCCCGATCAGGTGGAAGACCTGGTAAGTCACTCGAAAAAATGTCCGCATACTCGTTGACAATAGGTATCTGTTCCAATATTGCTCCCAATCATTGGGTATGTGACGCCCCCAAATCCAGTCCCTGATGCCTCGAATTCGGTTCATCACGTTCTAACAATAATAACTAAAATCATATAGTCACAGCGGATAATCTAGAATAATATACAATGATTTATTATATTTATTACCCCAAGTCTCGCAACCTACAGTACTTAATAGATTACATAATAATATCAAACAAAGACTTATTACATAACCCTACTTAAGTTTAAACATAGCTCTAAATTAGTCTTAATACATTATCATAGGTGTTATAATACAACACCAGAATCTCTATAACATAAAGGGACCAGTTAGTCGATAGCCTTGCCCTTGCCCTTATCGATGCTCGAAGGTCCGCCCTACTCTGCCTTAACTGAAATGTTTTTAGGGAAAGCAAGAATGAGCACAAATTGCCCATCAAGTAATATACGATAAGGGTGAAGAGTATTATAACACAAGTTTGAAATATCAAGGTATAATCTCGCTGAAAATCAAGAGTTTGAAGAATAACATCATGAACGAGTATCAACAATTCTCAAATCAAAACCTTGGAATATGAAACGATAGTTCAATATAGAACAACAGTTATATATGAATTCAAAGGCCATCAACGTATCCAACTGAATAAAATAATTTATACTGAGCAATCACTAAGGACTATTTAACATCTACTAAAATTATCAATATTAAACTGATAACCCAAAAATAAGTATGATAGATGATCAGTCTACAATACTTCATGTTATGCATAACACCACAATAATTTTCACGCGTGTGTTGGGCTTCCAACAATATAAACACTCCCCTTACCATAAGGGTTGTTCAACTCAATTTTCAAAGATTCCTCACCAGTCAATTGGTTTGGATAGCTTTCTAAATATGCATATAGTCTAGCCAAATCAAATGGCATAGACACTTTCACAATATTTAAGAACAATATTAAGTTCAACATGAATAATAGCTTTCATAAGACAAGAGTTTATTCAATAAGTATACTAACTCAATTTAAACAAGTAAGAAAACTTGCTTCCACAAGGATCTATTGCAAAGGTTAGGATACTTGCAATTAACAATACAAGAACAGGTTCAAGGAAACTTGCACAATAAAAGAGTGTAAGTCAGAGAACTTGCATCCAAAGAGATAAGGTTTAGATACTTGCTTACAATATCCGTTGAATAAAGTAATGCAAGGGTCTAGGATACTTGCCTTAAGCGTAGTCTATCCACGTAAAGTTAATCAACACTTTCGAGTCCTATTTATAATATATTACATGTATTGGATGTTCATTAGCTAAACACATTCGGTATACAAGCTTGATATGTGATTCAAGTATACACATATGGTTCTATGTAATTTTATAGGTACATCACTACATACTTGCACGTATACATAACCCAAAATCAGTATATAAGTTATTTACAAAATCAAGTACATAGTTATAACATGTATGGCATTATAGCAATTCATAATACTAATTTGATTATGACATTTATTATCCATGAACTTCCTTTTTACAAGTTAAACATCATTATGTTACATTGTCATTTCATATAAACATATATTAGTAAAGATCAGACCCCATTTAGCAGTCTATGTAATATTCTAAGTCAATTGGCAAAGTCAAAAAATGAGCATAATGAACAATTCCTAAAATGAGTCCTGGCGCATCTGCGCCCTGGTTAAGCCTAGGGGCGGCGCAGCTGCGCTGCCCCCTGGCTAGACCAGGGTTGGGCTGCTGCCTATTGTTTTTGTCCATTTTATCAACATAAAACGTAACATAGTATATATGCATGTTAACGGGTCATTCATGCTTACAAAGTCCATCTAAGTCCAACCTTTCATGAAATGATTCTAAGATTAACTCTAAAATAAATTACGGCCATATAATGTCATGATATCACATAAGCTATCATGCTCACCGTGTAAACATATGGAATGGTCATACAATCTATCAACAGGGTTGCTCACGTGTTCCTAAATCATATACGTAACACTAGCATTGCTACTTGCTTGAAAACTTAATCAAACTTATGCTTGATTAACTTGCATTACATCTAACAAGTGTGTGTATATATATGATGCCTTAGTGATGTTAAAAGCACATTCAAGTATGCCAAAAATATCAGAATGCTATTACTCTAAGATCATGTAACTTTGCTTTTCAAGACCTTCAAGTTTATCTTTTGAAATCATTTCAAACTTGGACCATGAATGCTAGTGCGTATTCAATACCTTAGACTAACATTTCATGTTCAATTAGACCATACGATCATGCTTGCAAAAAATCAGAAAACAACATGAATATAACATATCAAAGTTCCTTTTAAAACTCTAAGTTTATTTTAAAAGTTATATGTCTTTTCATCAATCATGTATACTAATCTAGTCAAACATGCTTACGTTAGGTCTATGTACTCATATATACAGGTAACTCATGTTCCCATGCTTGTCTAAGTAGTATAAACACATTAGTACTTAACAGGTTTTTAACAGAATCAGAAAACAAGTTTAAGAGCCTGGCCCAGCTGCGCTGCCCCTTAGTTCAATACTGGCGCAGCTGCGCCGGGTCTCAACCAGCATTGAACAGGCTTCTACTTCGGCAAAAGTCAAGCCAATTTCCAAATTTCCTTCACAAAAATAGTTTTAGACAGCCACATTGTATTTCTATATACTTATAAGTCTATAGAACAACAATGCAAGTATTCCTCAATTCAATTATCATCTAATTTCATATGATTAAGAATTTAAGAAATCTCAGAAACAAGAAATGAAGAACAAGGACTTGCTGTTATTATACCTCTGCTAAATTGCTTGGAACTTGCTGCTAAATCAACTTCTTTCTCAACTGAAATATATGCTCACTCTCTATTCTCTCTTACTTATGAATTCTCAGAATTTTGATTTGTGAAGAGGAGGGACTATATTTATAGAAGAAATATTATACAGACAAAGCTTTTCCCTCCCAAAAATCAAACTAATGGAAATGAGGATTGCATGATGGTTAATGAAGAGTGGTTGATTGGTTGTTGAATCCCATCATGATTCCTACTCCCCCATTGATCATTTGCTACAAGGCTATCTAAGTTTGTTGAAATTGAGAAGAAGGGTAGGCTTAGGCCTTGCAAGCTATACACGTGAGAATGAAGGGCCTCTTATTATGGGACAAGGAATTTGAAGCTCAACAATTGTGTAAATGTAGTTTTAACACTTGGGTTATATTATATACACTTAGGTATATATGTATACTTAGATAGAGACATAATGTAATTTCAATAAGTAATTCTGCAATGTAGTAAATTTAATTCGCACATATATATAATTCATGTACATTTCATCATACCGAATATAATTCAAACGGGTATTATCCCAACTCTGTTATTTCAATTATATTAAATTATTGAAGTATTCATTAATTATCAATTGTTTACAATATATTCATGAGGTACTAATTAAATGTTCACCCACTCACATTGTCACATAACCTCATGATGTATTCATATAACTTATTTAATCTTAATATATAGTTTCTATATATTGTATAGTCACACATAAGTGTCACATTGCATTTTACACTTCATATAATATATGTGTAACTATTATATATTATACATTTAATTATCGCATACTTGCACAAAACAATTAATCGAGTAAATATAGTCTTATTATATTTATAAATCATTTACTCGCTATTATTCTATTACTCACAAAAATAATAAATCAACATACCGTTAATCAATCACCCATTATTATATTTCTCATAATAACAAATAATCAACACGTTATCGATTAATTACTCATTGATAGTTATTTCTCATAATATCAATTAATCGGCAATGATATTAAATAAATCCTTCACTTATTTAATCCCACTCTTTAATAAGTTATCACTTATAATAACAATTAATTAATATAACACTAATTAATCGTTTATCAATTCCTTCATCCTTTAAATTAATTAAATCATAATTCTCATTATCGCGCCACACAAGGCGTTCTTCGAGCTTATCATAAACTCCACATTTTCCTCAACTATTATATATTCAATTTGAAATAATTGAGTTAACTCATCTCATAACACATAAATATTTATATTCAAATAAATATTCGACTTTCATTAATAATATTCAGAAATTCTCGGGTATTACATCCTCCCCCCTTATAAAAATTTCGTCCTCGAAATTGGTACAAGGTTACACAAATAGATGGGAATAGTCCCTCATCATCCTATCTTCTAATTCCCATGTAGCCTCCTCAACATCGTGGTTACGCCAAAGTACTTTTACAGATGAAATAACTTTATTTCTTAAGGTTTGCTCTTTCCTATCTAATATTTGGACAGGAATTTCTTTATATGCCAAGTTTTTCTTCACTTGAATGGGCTCGTAAGAAATCACGTGTTTGTAGTCGGCCTTGTACGGACACAACACGGAGATGTGAAACACGTTGTTGATGTGCTCCAACTCAGGTGGTAATGCAACTTTGTATGCCGTTTCGCCCACTCGCTTCAAAATCTCGAACGGTCCTATGAACCTTGGACTCAACTTTCCCTTATTTCCGAATCTTATTTTTCCCTTCTATGAAGATACCTTCAAGAATACGAAACTGCCAACTTTAAAGACTCGGTCCTGCCGATGCAAGTCTGCGTACGTTTTCTAGCGATCTTGAGCTGCTACTAGTCTAGCTCTTATAACTGTCACCACGTCCGCGGCTTGTTGTACTAACTTTGGTCTGAGTATTCATCGCTCTCCGACTTCATCCCAACATAATGGCGTTCTATATTTTCTCCCATAAAGAGCTTCGTATGGTGGCATGCCGATACAAGCATGGTACTATTCATACACTCAAATTCCACTAAGGGTAGGTGGTTGTCCCAATTTCCCTTGAAGTCCATCACGCAAGTCCTAAGCATGTCCTCCAGCGTTTATATCATTCGCTCACTTTGTCCGTCTGTCTGAGGATGATAAGCGGTACTCAACCTCAACTGCGTTCCCATCCTCTCTTGCAAGGTTTTCCAAAAGTTTGACATGAAGCGCGGATCTCGATTAGAGACAATTAACACCGGCACTCCATGTCGTGAAATAATATCTTTACCGTAAAGATTTGCTAACTGATTCAAACTATATCGAATCTTGATCGGTAGAAAATGTGCGATCTTCGTTAGTCGATCCACGATAACCCAAATGGCATCATAACCTTTCTGCGTGACTGGAAGTCCGACCACGAAGTCCATCGTAATGTGCTCCCATTTCTACTTTGGTATTTCCAACGGTTGTAGTAAACCACTCGGCCGCTGTGACGCCCCCCAAATTTGGACTGCCACTGGTCTCTCGAATTCGGTCCGTCAAGTTCTCACAATAATACAATAATAATATCTAAAACATACATTCACATCGGAAGATCTAATCTAGAATAATATACAATAATTTATTATAATTATTCTCCCAAGTCTTGCAACCTATAGTACTTAATAGATTACATAATAATATCGAATAAAGACTTATTACATAACCCTACTTAAGCTTAAACATAGTTCGGAAACAGTCTTAATACATCATCTTAATAAACGTTAAACAACATCATAATATTTAGAACATGAAAGGGGCTAGCTAGTCGGTAGCCTTGCCCTTGCCCTTGCCCTTGCCCTTATCGACTCCCGAAGGTCCACCCTGCTCTGCCTTAACTGAAATGTTTTAGGGAAAGCAAGAATGAGCAACAAGTTTGCTCAGCAAGTAATATAACAATAAGGGTGAGTAATATAGTTCTCGTATCCCAAAAGGGTATAACAGGATATGATAGTTCAAGGATAGCAAAAAAATATCAACAGTTTTCAATAACAGTCGCTAAGGACAGCAGAATATCAATAAGTTTCAATGCTAAATCAATTCAAGATTTCAAGATAATGGATTACTGAGCAGTCACTAAGGACTATGAACTCTTACTAGAATTAACAATAATATACTGATAATCCATCAAAAACAAGTACAACAGGTGATCAGCCTAAAGTACCCTATATTATGCATAACATTTAATCATACTCAAGTGCGCACATCGGTCTCCCGACAAATATATCTTTCCTTCAAAGAAGGTTGTTCGTCTCAGTTAATATAAGACTCCGCACCAATCAATTGGTTTGGATAGCTTTCTAATCATGATATGAGTCTAGCCGAATCAAATGGCATAGACCACTCTTTATAAGTTCAATACTTGACATTTAAAGTTAGAAGAATATAATTGACTTTATCATAACTATGACGCAATAAGTCATAATTTGAATAACTCACTTGCACAACAATAAACTTAATACGAATTCAATAAGAATAGAGTTCAAGTACTTGCTTACAATATCCGTTGAATAAAGTAATGCAAGGGTTTAGGATACTTGCACAATAAAATAGTGTAAGTTAAGGAACTTGCCTTAAGCGTTGTCTATCCGCGTTAAGTAAATCAACACTTTTAAATCCCTATCGTAATATAGTTACATATATATACGATATCCATTAGTCATATAGTTTAACATCATACTTTATCTTATATATACAATCCACATATAAGTTAAGTCTATAACTTTACTATACAGTCATACCATGTATAGTATCATACAAATTCACAAATCTCGACTAATATAACTTTTATTGTCTTTTATCCTTAACGTTCCTCTTTTTGAGTTATACATATTCACATGTCATCATTATCACATACGACTATAATCAACACCAAACATATTTTATTAAGTAAGTTATAGCATTGCTATAAGTTAAATGCCAAGAATCGGATTCAAGTATCAACTTACGATATCACATATCATATATACATGTTAAAGGCTCCTTCCATGTTTGTACAACCTTTCCAAGTTCAATCATACATGATATAGTTCTAAATCACGGTTTCTAACGACTTAGGGTCATACAACGCCATGAATTCACATAAGTTATCATGCTTGTCATGTAAACATATAAGATAGTCATATATTTTGTTGATAAGCATGCTCGCATGTTTCTATGTCATGGATGCGTAACTCTAGCACTGCTACTTGTTTGAAACTTAATCGAACTCATGCTTAATTAACTTGCATTACATCTAACAAGTGTGTTTATGTATGATGCCTTAAAAGCACATTCAAACATGCTGAAAATATCAAAATCTAGAATCCTAATATAACATGTCAAAGTCCACGTGCAAAGCTTATATTTTGTTTAGTAATGCACACTAATGAGGTCCACATGCTCATGTTACATTATAAAACCTATATACATAAGTTAATGTGTCTTTCATGCATATCTACGTCATGCTAACATGCATCAAAAGTCAGAACATCAATAACATGTCAAAGTTTGTTTATAAGACTTTAAGTTCATTTTCAAGCCATAAGCTTTTTCATCAAGAATGTATATTATCATGGTTAAACGTACTCATGCTATGTCAATATACTTGCTTATACCTGTTACTCATGTTATCATGCTTTATCTTACTCATAACAACCATTTACATATAACAGATTTCTTGCAGAATCAACCAACTGGTTTCCAAAGACCGGCGCAGCTGCGCTGCGCCTTAGTATTAAATCGGCGCAGCTACGCCATGTTTGGTTCGCACCAGAGAGTAGCCTGCTACGGCAGAAGTCCAGCCCAATATCAAAATTACTTCACCAATTCGATTATAATCAGCCATATTACAGTGTAAACATGTATATAAGCTAGTATATCAACTATATAACAACTAACCAACATTACTTGATCACATAATCATGAATTTCATACTCACTTCGAGAATTGGAATCTTGACAGTAAACATGTATGAAGAACAAGAAAGAATTTTATACCTCTGTAATGCGAATTGGGTTTGCTGTTATATGAATTCCCAACTCTTTGTAAACTATCTTGCTAACAACTAACAATACACTCTCAATCCAACACTTAAACAAAAATCTCAGCAAATGAAATTGAAGAAGGAGAGGCTATACTTATAGGAGTAGTATTGCACAGATAATGCTAACTTCCATTAATTCAAACCAATAAACTGAAGATTTGTATGTTGGTTAAGGAAGAGTAGGTAATTAGTTGGTGGAGGAAATCATGAAAACCACTCCCTTGTTCATCATTTCTATCTAGTTTGCTGAGTTTGAGGATGTAGGGAATAGGATAGCTTGGAGTACTTCACGTGAGGATAATGAGGGGTGACCCTTATTATGGGACAAGAGAATGCAGCTCATTCATTGGACAATATGGGTATATACAACACTTATGTTATACAATTATACATAATATCTACACTTAGGTTATAATTTAATGTCACAATGTAATTCAACTAAATGTTACTTCAATGTAGTAAATGTAATTTGCACATATATAATCCATGTACATTTTATTATACCGATATAATTTAATCGGATATTATCACATTACATTGTCTTCTTTATTATTAAATTCTATTGATCAACAATTGTTCACTATATATTCATGATGTACTATTTTAATGTATGCTCACACACAATTGTCACATAAGCCTCATGAAGTATTCATTTAATTAGTCATAACATATAGTTTCTATATATTGTATAGTCTCATTGTACTTTACACTTCATATAATATATAGGTAGCTACTATACATTATACATTTAATTATCGCATGCTTGCACATAGCAATAAATTGAGCAAATATTATATTAATTAAGTAACCACTATATTATCAATTTATTTCCATAACAAAATTTATTAACAATTATGTAAGTAATTATCATTCCTCGATAATTAAATAAATATAATTTTATTATATTTATAAACAAGTTTCTTATTATTATTCTATTATTTGCAATAATAATAATCATCATACTATCACCATTAGTATTTTATTATAATTAAATAACAATTAATATTTAATTAATTATTCACGTAGTAATTCCTTCATTAATTTACCCTTATCAATTATTATTATATGATAAATAATCACATTCCTTAATAGTTTAATAAATACAAATCTTATTATATTTATAAACAATTTACTTATTATTATACTATTACTTGCAATAATAATAAATCAACAGACTCTTATTATATTTCTCATAATAACAATTAACAATTAATATAAATTAATTGTTCACTTAATAATTCATTCGTCCATGAATAAATTAATTCATCATTGAATCCATTCTCGTGCCACACAAGGCATTTCAACGAGCTTATCATAAACTCCATATTTTTCTTAATTACATAAATTCAATTTAATATAATTGAGTTAACTCTTCTCATAACACATAAACATTTATATTCAAATAAATATTTATTTCCATTAATATATTCATTTAATAATATTCAAAAATTCTCGGGTATTACAGCTGCTGATGCTCTGCTTTAACGCGTTGACAAGTCAGACATCTACTAACGCACTCTGCGACTTCCCGTTTCAGATTGGGCCACCAAAAGTGTTGCCTCAAATCTAGGTACATTTTCGTGCCTCCGGATGAACGGAATACGTCGTATTGTGTGCCTCGTGCAAAATCTCTTCTCTTAATTCGGTTACCGCTGGTACCCACACTCTCTCTTCGAATCTCAAGATACTGTCTTTATCCATTCTGAATCCTTCTTCTCTATTTTTTGCGATTCTCTTTCTGATTTTCTTGCACTCTTCATCCTTCCCTTGTGATTCCATCACTCTATCCAATAATGTCGGACGAGTTTTCATTACAAATAACTTTTCCTCAGACCTCTCTAGTCCTTTTACCTCTATTTCCAACTTCTCCATCTCTCTTATCAACTCTTCCTGAGTAATCAAGTGAAACAGTTTCTCCCTTCCTTTTCTACTCAGAGCGTCGGCAACTACGTTTGCCTTACCCAAGTGATAAAGAATATCGCAGTCGTAGTCCTTGATTAATTCTAACCACCTTCTCTGACGCATATTCAACTCCTTTTGTGTGAAGATATATTTGTGTATATCTCACATTTCTCTCTATACAAATAATGCCTCCAAATCTTTAACGCAAAAACTACTGTCACTAACTCTAAGTCGTGAGTAGGGTATCGTTTTTCATAGTCCTTTAATTGTCATGATGCATACGCAATGACTTTGTCGTGCTGCATTAGCACACAGCCAAGTCCCTTGTGCGATGCATCACTATACACCACAAAACCTCCCGCATCGTCTGGTAGTGATAACACAGGCACCTCGCTTAATCTTTTCTTTAATTCTTGAAAACTTTCTTCACATTTGTCTGTCCATACAAACTTCACCGTCTTTCTCGTCAGATTGGTCAATGGGGTTGCTATCTTAGAAAAATCCTGGATAAATCTTCAATAGTACCCAGCTAACCTTAAGAAACTTCTCACCTCTGTTGGTGTTCTCGGCTGCTCCCAATTACTGACTGCTTTCTACTTTTGCAGGGTCTATTGAGATTCCATTCTTATCCACTACGTGACCTAAGAATTGAACCTTCTCCATCCAAAATTCATACTTAGAAAATTTCGCATACATCTTCTCTCTTCTTAGTGCTTCCAAAATAATTTTCAGATGTTCGGCGTGTTCCTCCTCTGTCTTTGAGTAGATCAAGATGTCATTGATGAAAACTACCACAAACTTATCCAAATAGGGGCTTGAAAACTCGGTTTATCAATTCCATGAATGTTGCCGGAGCATTAGTCAATTCGAATGACATTACCAAAAACTCGTAATGTCCATAACGGGTTCGAAACGCAGTCTTTGGTATGTCTTCTTTTCGTACTTTCAGTTGGTGATAACTTGTGCATAGTTTGACCTTGGAGAAACACTTTGCTCCTTTCAGTTGATCAAAAAGGTCGTCTATCCTCGATAACCGATATCTATTCTTGATCGTTACTCTGTTTATTTCTCGATAATCGATATAGAGCCTCATCGATCCGTCCTTCTTTTTAACAAACAACACTGGTGCTCCCCAAGGAGACACACTGGTCGTATATAACCTTTATCTAATAACTCTTGCAATTGTATCATCAACTCCTTCATTTCTACTGGCGCCATACGATATAGAGCTTTCAAAATCGGTTGCCGCTCCCGGTACTAAGTCTATTATGAATTTGATTTCTCTATCTGGTGGAAGACCAGGCAGATCGTCCGAAAATACATCTTGGAATTCATTCACTACGGATATATCCTTAATTTCTAATCCCTTTTTCTGAGTATCTATAATATAAGATAAATAACCTACACATCATTTCCTTAATAATTTCTTGGCCTGCATCATCATAAGACAACACGATTGCTTAAGCGATGAGCTACCATAAAACACTACCTTAGACTTACTCGGAGTTTGAAGGTTCACACATTTGTTCTGGACAGTCAATTATTGTTGCATGGTTATACAACCAATCCATTCCCAATATTACGTCAAATTCTCCCAATCTAATAGGAATCAAGTCTACGCTCAGTTCATGTTCTCTAATGTTTGCGAAACAATTTCGATAAACGTATTCTACAGGGATTACTTCCTTATTCGCAACTTTTATGTTCAAGGGATCTTCTAATCGTTCTCGGGGTGTATTAAGTCTACTAGCAAATACTTCAGATAAAAAAGAATAGGTGGCACCCGAATCAAATAATATATATGCATTTATATCATTGATTGGGATTATACCTGACACCATGTCCTTCGTAGCTACTGCGTCCTGGATGGTCATGTTAAAGGTCCTAGTGGTTGGGCGGTTAGATTGTGCCGGTCCGCTGATCATTAGCTTGTTTCCCTCTGGTTGGCTGCTACCTCCGCCACTTCCCTTCTTCGGGCAATCCTTGATCCGGTGCTCCGTCGAGCCACAAGCAAAATATCTTTGGATCTTCTTCGATTTCGGGCAGTTGGGTGATATGTGCCCCTCCTGACCGCAATTGTAGCACGTGCTCTTTCATTTCCAGCATTCCCCCTGATGACTCCTCCCACACTTATTACAAGCTTCACTCCTTTTCTTAAATCCTCCATAAAAGTTTCCTGACTGATTGTTGTTGTTTTTGTTGTTGTTGTTATTATTATTGTTCTCCCACTTTCTCTTTCCCAAATTATTTCCTCCACTGCTGTTACCTCCAGTACGATTTTCACCTCCGGTATTCTTTCCTTTCTTCTCCTTGTTGTACAGACTTAAGGCCTCACTGCCACCTTCTGCAATGATCGCCTTCTCTAGCAACGTCGCAAAGGAATCAATTTGAAGAACTGACACCTTATTAAACATCCAAGGCTTCAGTCCTTGTTCGAACGTTCTTGCATTCATTTCTTCATCTCCTACTTGGTGTTCTGCAAATTGCTCTAGTTCATGGAACTTAGCCGCGTACTGCGCCACCGACATGTCACCTTGTTTAAGTTCCAAAAACTTAACCTCCATCCTATTCTCATGCTCTTTGGATAGAGTAGTTCTCGAAGAACAGCGTCTTAAATCTTTCCAACGCTAATCGTTCCTTCTTCCAGCTCTCTGCTGATTCGCCTCCCACGCAGTAGTTTGCTTCGCCTCTCATCATGTATGTAGCAAATACCGTCTTCTAGTCTTCACCACACACGAACGATAGTGAAAGCCTTTTCGATTTATTTATCCAGGGTCTATGCAATATGGGTCGGTAGTACCCTCGACATTTGGGGGTCTACACTCCTAAAATCTTTAAGTTTGTCACTGGAACAGCTTGAGGGTTGGGTGAACGGTTTCATCGTTCCTTCCCCTAAGAGCCTCTCCTAGCAAATCTATTAACTTCTGGATTGGGTCTACTTGTTCCCCTTCATTATTCACTGACTCCTCAGGTGCAGTCAATCTACGTCTTGGGTGCCAATATCTGCATCACAATTTTCATCTATTATTATACTCAGTTATATTACTTAAGTATTTCTTTTATACTTAAAAGAATAAAATTATAACACGTTTCTGAAATAAGCTTCATTTATATTCATATGCCAAATCGTTTCATTACAGAGTATCCCTAGCATATTCTATAAATGTTATCACATAGCCCCTATATCACAAAAGACGGGGAACGCTAACATACTACCCCTCTATCAAAAGCTTACTCGGGGTTTACATATCTATCCCACACTTTACACAAAAAGTTGAGATTACAACATAGTATATACATCACATAAGGTAAATACTACTAAGACTATGGCTAGACAACTAAGGGTATCATCCCATCATCCCACGCTCCACAGTGCTCTTATACTCGATCTGTGCTATATACGCCATCAACTCTCGGCTCATAGTATGTAGGGTCTGTCCCTGCTCCGCTGGGTAGTGGTATACACCATCGATCACCCTCTCAAAAGCTGAACGAAACACATACCCCATCTTATTCATCCTCTTCTTGCATCTGACCTCATCCTCTAAGTCATCAACTCTCTCGTTAGCCGCTTCCCACTTCTCCTCGAAGTGAATCCTACTATAACCTCCAACTCTAGCTGAGTACAGAGTACCTCTTTCTCAGTCTTTTCACTTAACTCTCTCTGGTCGACCTCTTCTAACTTTCTTGCCAAGTCTACATTTCTGGATACTGACCTGTGGAATAAGGTTCCCATCTGGATCCCTGCCTCCTTGCATAAGCAATCTCTACCTCTAACTCTTGCATCTCTAGCTTCCTCTTGTGGTCCTCATCCTTCAACTTCTGCAACTCAGACTCTCTCTCCTGGGCCTCAGCCTCCAGTTCCTGAACTCTGCAGTCCAACTCTAGAATACGCTCCTCGTACTCTCCCAGTATATGCTCCTCCAGATTAGTCTCGTAGGAGTCCTCCATGGGCTCCTCCTCTGTAGGCTCGTCCTCGACAGTATCATCCTCCATAGGCTTTTCCTCTGGATCAAACTCTACCTCGATCTCATCCTAGTCTTCGTAAGACTCGGATGGTGCAAACAGCTGCACTGGCCTCTAGAGGTGTCTCGTATACTACATGTATCTCTGGGCTCCTCCTCTACCACTCTACTAAGTACTCCTGTGTTGCCATCCTACAATCAAACACAAGACAAACAAACAGCAACTCCATTAGAATGTTAAATAAAACATAAGTCTATTGTATAGAATGAAGTTATTTTCATAACATACTAAGTCTCTCAAGAAAAACTCTATATGAGTTCTATCCCCTTTCTATCTTTCTAAGTTATAATCTAAGGACACTCGCTCCTAAGGTTTATAACTACAGCTTTGATACCAACCTGTGACGCCCCCAAATTCGGGCCCCGATGCTCGAATTCGGTTTATCACGTTCTAACAATATAACTAAAATCATATAGTCACAGCGGATAATCTAGAATAATATACAATGATTTATTATATTTATTCCCCCAAGTCTCGCAACGTACAGTACTTAATAGATACATAATACTATCAAATAAAGACTTATTACATAACCCTACTTAAGTTTAAACATAGCTCTAAATCAGTCTTAATACATTATCATAGGTGTCATAATACAACACCAGAATCTCTATAACATAAAGGAACTAGTTAGTCGGTAGCCTTGCCCTTGCCCTTATCGATGCCCGAAGGTGTAATACTCGAGAATTCCCGAATATTTTTAAATGAATATATTAATGAAAGTTGGATATTTATTTGAATATAAATATTTATGTGTTATGAGATGAGCTAACTCAATTAGTTCAAATTGAACATATAATAATTGAGAAAAATGTAGAGTTTATGATAAGCTCGTGAATGCCTTGTATGGCACGAGAATAAAAACGTTGATGAGTTAATAATGAAGGAATTATTAAGTGAATAATTAATTATATTAATTGTTAATTAATTGTTATTATGAAGAATAGAATATTAATGGTGATTAATTAATAGATGATTTATTATTATTGCAAGTAAAATAAAATAAGTGACTTGTTTATAAATATAATAAGATTTATATTTAATTACTGTGATAATTAATCATATAAATGTTAATTCATTGTTATGGAGAATAAAAATATAAACGAGTAGATTATTAATATAATTATAATTGCTCGAGTAATTGTTATGTGCAAGCAGTGGTAATTAAACGAATAAAGTATATTGGTTACAACTATATTATATAGTGCAATATGATGTTAAATGTGACTATACTATATATATAAACTATATGTTATGACTAATTAAATAGGATATGAATACATCATGAGACTATGTGACAATGTGAGTGTGTAGAAATTAAATTAATATCTCTTGAATATATAGTAAACAATTGCTAATTGATGATTATTTCAATATCTAATATAATTGAATGAGAGAGATAATGTAATGTGATAATTCTCGATTAAATTATACCGGTATGATAAATGTACATGGATTATATGTGTGTAAGGTAAATTTACTACATTGAAGTGTTATTTATGTGAATTACATTGTGACACTAAATTATGACCTAAGATGGATATGCACATGAATACAACTTAAGTATATAGTATATGTAAAATGACTAAGTGTAAATACTACATTGCCCAATTG